>CM027097.1:5288473-5953473 GCA_015343265.1 Pao palembangensis
CCCCCCCCCCCCCACACACACACACACACACTCCCTCCCTCCAGTTCTCCCTCCCTTCTTTACTCTCACGGACAGTTTGTCATCAGAAGACTAAACCTCTGGGCTCAGCATTTTTCAGTTTTTTTTTCCAGGCAGGCAGGAGAAAGGACTCCTAACAGGCATTGATTAGTAGGGGACAGGCCCGGCCTCATGAAAAGCAAACTGTCGATATGGCCACAGCATCTTCACATTGGAACAAACGAGGCCCGTCGCTCCCCGACGCTCATTCCACTCCACTTAACACATTTTATTGACAGCCCCTGTTTTCCTAATGAAATGCTAAATATATCTCCCTCGGCTGTGGCGCTCTGGCAGCTACTGTTATGGAGATGGAGAGAATGAGAGCGCGATGTGACACACACACACGCACAAATTAAACTATAGACACACGCACGCTCTTCCACACTGGGTGGGTTTTAAATTAAACAATCGTGCCTTTGACCTTTTTGTCCCCTCTTATCAGGTATCCTTCACTATCGAAGTGATTGGCTCACCAGATAAACTAGACCGGCTGATATTTTTGGGCATAATTTCTTTGTTTGCTTTAATTAAATGCCAACAGTTTAGATTCGTTTAAGATTACCATAGAGACATACCTTCCTGTCATCTTCATGACAAAATTATCAAAAATGAACGTGGGTTCACCAAGAGAATCTTTAAATATTGTTAATCTTATGCTATTATTTTGAAAAGAAATAAGTAGCAATGTTGACATAAAAATAAAAGCCATCTGTTATCCTGCCACAACAAACGGAGGCTGGAGACTTTCGCTACCTGAGTTGGCGAGGGCGATGGCTTTGAGCGACACAAACTCCTCCTTCTCCATGCGCAGCTTCTTGTAGCGCCTCACCAGCGGCAGAATGGCCACGTGCAGGTCCAGCAAGCCCGAGATCCTGGCCTGCTCCTCGTCCACCACGTAGTCCTCCGCGTACACAATCTCGTCCTCGCAGGGCAGAGAGCGGAAGACGATGCTCAGCACCAGGATCTCCATCCAGGCGCTCTGCAGTAAACTCATCTGGTCTGCCAGCGAAAGAGTGGAAAACCCTGCAAAACAGTCAAGGTTTTCTTTTCTTTTGCTTTGGGGGGTTTTATTTACAGCCACATGACACATCACGAGACCAACCCATTAACCTCGCTGAGCTGTAATTGACTGTCTCAAGTCGTCCTTATGTTTTATGGGCTGTGTCCTGTATATAACGCTGCGTAATCCCCACTCAAGTCCGACTTGAAACAGCGGCCGGTGCGAGCACATGGAAGCTTAAAGAAGAATATAAATCAGTCAAGTGTAAAAGCCTTTGAAACACGATCCGGGACTGCTTCGACTGCCAGCAGTCAGCACCTCTGCTGCTCGCTACATAAGCACATGAGACGGCGCTTAGGGAGGACAAATCCACCCGTAAACCTAAACATCTCCTGCCCCTGTCATGGCGACAAGGAAAAAAATTCCAAAATGAGAATATCAAGGTGTGTTTAAAGATCTGGGCAGTGTAATGGGTCACAGCATTGTTGTTGTTGTTGTTTGAACTAAACCTGAAAGTGATTTTTGTTCAGTTAGCAGTGACACATTTATGTAAATATTCAGGTCTCCCTCCAGGTTGAGGACAAGAGACGTCCTTATGAGCATAACAGATTAATGGACTAAAACATGTTATCTGGAGAAGTGGTTAATAAACGGCATTAGCAGTAGAGGGTTACACAGAAATACACACACGCATCAAACACATGAACACGTGAAAGCAGCTCAGCAGTGCTGAGCAGGAGGGTGACTGCAGGTACTGACTGGGCTCTCAACCCACAACTCTGCACAGCACTCTTGTCCTGTAGACGAACGGGAACGTTGACTTAGGAAAGGTTCTCCTGATGGTTTCTATCAAGCAAATAGAGAAAATGGGAGCGAGAAAGAGAGAGAGTGAGTGCGGGGGATGTCATTGATTAGTAGATTGTAATCAGTCCACCAAATGCGAAAGGGGGATCGATCAAAGCTTCAGATCTGACAAACAGACAGCTGATGGAGGACATCCGGTACACGGTTAGAGGGGGATGGAGCTACTGGGCGTGTTAGGGACGTACGCTCCAGCTCTAAAAGACGGCTTCTACGACAGAAATGTGGTCTTTAATGCAATGATCAGCAGGATTAATGACACGCTGACTCATTTTCCACGTTAGATGTAGAGAAACAGGTGTTTAACAAATAATAAACCAGTTTCCTGCCACCTTTCAGCTTCGAAGCATCACCAGCTCTCTCCTTCCCTCATTTGCCATATTTGCTGCCTTTCCACAGCCTGGAGGTTCAGGTGAGTAAAGAATCACTGTGGAGGGTGATTCCCCTGATTAAATATCAATAAATCACTGTGATTTACTATCTTCTGACCAAATGTGACATAATATTGAGCGACCTAGGAAATGTTCGCCGCTATATTTTTCTCTCATTATGACGACAAAAAAAAAGAAAGATAAATATGTGAAAAGAGACATGAAAAATCGAAGGTTTCCACGGCTCTACTGGAAAAAGAAATAATTCAAAAGGGAGTTTAAAATTCACAGGCATATAGCCAAGCGCAGTATTAACTGGAAAAGTTACATTGCTTTAATTTCCTCCTTTACCACCATGATCCTATGGCTGTGTTAAGTTTTAGGATTTTCTTCAGATTTTGCACATCAATCATGATCAGCCTGTATTTTCCATTGTTATCAGTGCTTATAAACATTAAATATCAGGACTGCGTTGAGGGATTTAAAAAGAAAAAAAAATGCTATTCACATGGTTTGATTCTGGAGGTCAAAGGTCATAATAACGTCACAGCTCTTGACCAGAGAAATTATTAAATTATTAAATTAATCTCAACAGGATTTACAGTTATAATCCTTTTATTACAGGCATAAAAGTATATAAATGTAATGTTTAAACCTGCAGAAAAGGAATATAATTATTATTATATTTTGACTTTGTTTTGCAAAATGAGACGTTTGAGCATAACAGATTGACGGTTTTGAAAATGATGGGCTGTATTAGCGGTTGTTTGCAGAGAGAGAGAACACAGTGTGGAACCTGTACAGTGCAGACACAGATCAGATAAGTAATTGTTCTCTACTCAGAACAATGAAGAGACTGAGTGGTCTGCAGTGAAGCTTGAAGCTGTCGTCGGTCTAAAACGGACAGCAGTTCACTCTCTATTCATTTAGTATCATTACAGGCCTCCTAAGAGCCCTAATGGGCCTAATAAAAAGACAGAGGTAATAATGAGACTAGAGAGTCCTCCACGAGGAGGAGGATATGGGAGTGGGGGGGAGAGAGGAGAATAAGGCTGCCTGAAAGATGTGATTGTGAATGAAAACAAGAGAAGGAGAAAGCGCTAAAGCTCTGTGGACGTTTCAGAGTCGAGGGCCCGAAGGTTGCTACCTGGAGTTCACTCACAGTGTCTTATCCATCCAGTGTTAGCAGCTGGATGGATAAGACACCTCTGACCTCTCACCACACCACTGCTTCAGTTCCAGTGTGATGGTGAGCTCAGAAACACTGCACATACACAGGAAACTGCATCTCCTGACAGTTCAGTTCTCCGGGGCACAACTTTAATGTAAAATATTCAGGTCTGAGCACGCTAGGGCACACCACGTAAGTCATCCCGCTCGCTGCTCAAAGAACATTCAATTCTTAAAAATGTGTGACAGAAAGCCGGGTCAGTGTTACGTTTCCTCCCAGGGCTCCCAATTTGGGTGCTGAAGGATTCTTACATTAATGGAACGATGTGCAGTAATGACTCTTATTACCTCATCGTTAAAGCCATTTGCTCAGTGGGCTATGGGTGTAATGGTGGAAGTGGACTCTTAGAGTGGAGGGACCCCTTTTGTCTTAATCGTTACTTGGTGACACCCTGACCCGCGGGCCCTGGCTAAAATGTCCCCAGAGTGTCACGTGTCCCTTTAATAACTCTTTCAGCTTTGGATTTAGAGGGATCAATAGCTACAAACGAAACACGTAGAGCATTTATGAATTCTGACATTTTTGTGCCGGCATTGCAAACAAGAAATAGCTAGCAAATAAACGTGGAGTGCGTGCGTCTGTCTGACTCTATCAATCAATATGAAGACTTCCAGATGGTCCCAAATTTGTAAAACTTCTTTGTCTATGAACCTGTCAGGACCATCCATGTGCTATTACACTGTCCTCAGACAACACACATCCATCCAAAGTGTCCACTCCTGCTGATGAAGACTAAAAAGCTCCCACCACATTTGCATAACAAGACTTATTTAAGCATTCGCTAACGAGCAGCAGAGAAATCCATCAGTATTTCCCAAATAAATCAATTTCAGTCCTGTGTAGTGGCTCTGAGTAAGTAAGAGGATTGTGGTTTTTTTAAGTCTGGGATTGAAATGGAATACATTGACACAGAGGTGGATCCAACCCCCTCACACATACACACAGAGGCGCACACACACACACACACACACACACAAGCGTGCGCGCAAATGCTCCCATCCTACCCAGTCAAATCAAAGGTTTCAGCTGCTCTTTATTGATTAGATTTTAGAATATGGGACTGGCTTCTCCCTTAGGTGCAGATGAGTAGCAGATGTTAATTATCCTGTGTGTGTCTGTGTCTGTAGAAGAGGGAGGAGTGTTTATGCATGTGCAACAGTCTGGGAGCCGCTTTGGTTGTCTAGTTTGCTTTGGCAAATTAAAATATGATTGTGGCATTTAATGGTAACTGTAGCAAAGGCAAAAAGCCTGAATTTATGTACTTTCATGTTTCCAATTCATAAAATGATAGATACAGGGATTAAAATGGATACACTTTTAATTGTTTAAGTGAATGTGTGCAAGTATGCCGGGAACTTTCAGGTAAAAGGTACATCTAAATCACTGGTAATTGTCAGACAATATATCCAGAAATTACTTTAAATTATTTCTGTGCCGTCTTGAGGGCATAAAGAGAGTTTCTGTGTAATTAATTTTACCTGGGATATGTTTCGCCCAACCGATGATGACCACCAGCTCGCGGTCAGCCAAATCGCACAGCGTGGTGAGAGCCTTGATGTCCCCGTCGGGCATTGTGGGGTCGGGCATGGCGTAGATCTTCTCCGGCTCCACAACCAACAGGTGGGAAACGATCTTCGTCACTGGAAGCAGTAAAGGACAAACAGATAAAAAGGGAGAAACAGGAGGGACTATTGGAGAATTGGATATTTTTTCAGCTGTGACTCACGTGGCTTTTTGGATGGAGGTGGGATGGTGAGGCCGAGGTAAGCGCCGTTTTCACTGTCCAGCCTCCGTTTGTACTTCTGCCTCCCCCCTCTCACCCGGTCCAGACGTACACCTGCAGTGAAAAAACTCCTTGCATTCAAGATTTGGGGATAGTTTCATATTTATACGACCTCTTTCTGCTTACATTCTTGAAAACTAAGTAACTGGTTATCATACAATCAGTCACATCCGGGATTATCTCCAAAGCCATTCCAGAGGACACGGCTCGCACCTGATCTGCCCGATGTGCAGGATTTACACTCTGGTATTGAAAGCTGTTTGAGCACTGAGAGCGAGAGCAAACAGATTTTACATGGTCAAGTGGAATAGAGTCGTGTGAGATTTCTCAGTGACTCGTATAAATTCCTTTGATTCCCCTGGAAACAAAAGAATCCGATTAGGATGGTCTTTCAATTTCCTGACACCGACTATCCACTAACCTAATTACCCAGCGTGCCCAGAGGGAGCTCATTCTTCCCAGCAAACACAGTGAGATCATTTTATGCCTGGCAGATTGAAGCTAAATCGAGATCCCCTCTCCTAACACGGCTTTCCATTTGTACGCCTTAAAGTAATCAATAAGGCTTGCAAATAGACTTCTTGTTCTTTGAACACATGTGGATGCAGTTTTAATTAGTCAGTTAGGCAGCCAGGAAGTTGGGTTGTGATAGATGGAGCTTTAGTACTTCTTATCCTTATTCTTTGTTAAGGTAAATTCAAAATTATAAATTGCTCTTCAACAAACGGCGTGCATGTACTCCAGATATTAAATTAATTCAGTGGCTGCTCTCCGTAATGACACACATGGGCTGAATAAATATACACAAGCCCCAACAATCAGCTTGTTTGCTGTAAAAACAGATTAGGCAGGATTTGCCTGTTTGTCCTAAACATATCGTTCCACAGAGCTGTCAGACAAAGGGATAGAGGAATCGGCCTCTGATATCTACAGCCATCCTCCATATGTGTATTTCCATTTTTTTTTTTTTTGTGCGGCAGGGGTCACGTGGGCTGCAACAGGCGACAAGTGACCAAACAGCCGGAGGTGGAATTCCAAGATCTGCGGGGGCTGTTTGAACTGGAACGTCCAACTGGCCCATAATTAATAGACGCTGACAAGAATTAAGCACTCCGTGTTAACTAGATTCACTTTACACTTTGGAGACAAAAAGCAGAGGTGGAGGGGGAGGGGGAGGTCGGGTAGTAATGAAGAATGGGAGATTGAGGGAATAAGGAGGAACAAGCTGCTGTTTTGGCGGGCATGTACCGGGTCATGGCAACTTCTCATTTTTCTCCTCTCCCCTCTGACAACCCCGCTCGCCCCAGCCAATCCCTGATCCAACCGGTGGGATTAACTCTTCCCCATGTGATATAGCGCAGTGCTGAGAATCTGACCACAACAAGACAGCTGGAGCTGGATGAGTTCCCTTGTGTGTGTGTGTGTGTGTGTGTGTGTGTGTGTGTGTGTGTGTATGTGTGTGTGTGTGTGTGTGTGTGTATGGGGGAGGGGGGCAGCGCCGTCGTAAAGACCGCATTTTATTTTACACCTCAGACCCCCAAAAACCACAGCGGTCTCTGATCTAGGTAGTGAGAAAGGTTGTGACATGCAGGGAGATCATGTTTAAAGCGGATCCTTTTTTTTTTTTTTTTTTTATGATTGTTGGCAGTTCATGAAGGGCGGCGAGAAAAAAAATATGGCTGCCATCAGTGGGGTTAGGGGGTAAAGGAGCATGGTGAATGAGAGGCATGCACGCTAGATGTTTTGACGTCGGTAAAATCATGCGGCGCTGACTGACTCAGGCAGACACAGAGGCAGCAGCATTGTGCGTGGACAGACTTGTGGGAAGACGATGAGGTGCGTTTGCATAGCGGCGATCTTTACGGCCACCTGACCCCTTTCACGTCAGATATCCTTATTGATTCAGGCAACCAGAAAGCACATTCCTGACAGAAGTGGGGGTGGATTCCTTTTACATGATGGTGGCCCGTACTAATTGCATAAACTGTGCTTATTTTATAACAGGAGGATGTAAATACACATGCTTACTATATGAAAATGTGTATATGTGTGTATCTCACAACTATTTTCAGCCTCTCACCTGTCAGAGGAGGTTCTTTCTCAAGAATTTGTCAGAATTGGCTGGTGAGCTAACGCTGCCAAAAGGAGATTAGGAGCTCCCTATTTTAGCTGGGAAAAATCAGAGGGGTAAAACACGTGCCCCCCTCCTACGCTGTGGCTTGCTCAGACATCCAGAGCTTTTTCACAGACCCGAGTCTGCAAGACACTGAATGCTGCACACATCAGGCTGTGGGTGAGAAGCGCAAAAAAGGAGGGGGATAAAGTAGATTTGTATGTGACACTTGGAGGATAAGAGTCCCATCGGATGTCCTACCAGCTGTAATACCACCCCCCTTCCATTATCCCAAACACTTGCATTAGTCCCTTTATCTTGTTTTATATTTTTCCTCTGAGCCACAGGGGGCCCGAAGTGTGGTTTTAAAAACATCTTTAACAACATAATTAAAAAAATTTGCCCAACTGGATGTGAGAGGGTCAATTCAAGACGCCCATGGCTGTGGCAATGTGGGTGGTCAAGATGAGTAGTGTTACTGGTGTGAGTGAACGAGACTAAGATGAAGGGATGGATACCGGCAGAGATCACCCACCGCAAACTCTGATGCCATGTCAGGGGTGATATACTGCGTATTTGGCACGTGTCTACATGAATGCGGGTATACGGTGGGTTATAAAGAGGTCAGCACTTTGCTAAATCCCCTCCTTCAGAGGCACACGTGTGAGCCTCTGTGTCTGAGGCATCACCTGCCAGACAGTGAGGACAGGCCAACATGGAGACCCTGGGTGGCCACTCTCAGCTGCAGTCTGCCTGCTAAACCTGATGCCCAGGAAAGAAACAAGGCCCCTGTGCATGTGCCCAACATACTCTTCTCCATGAAGAAAGTCCTCCAGTATAAAAGCTGTGCTATATCTCTATTTTGATCATGTAATCTAAGCTTATAGACTGCTTTCAGATCTATGCCTATTGATTGAAAGGGGGCGGCGATGGTTTGTGATATTAGATACGGCTTTACTAATCTTTTGTCAATGTGGCTAGAGGGAAACTCAGGCTGTAACGTTACCCCAGTAGCTGCGTTTGCCCAGGACAGTCTGCAGATCACTATCTGTGGTCAGGCAAGGGCTAGACAGCAGTGAACATGGCCAAAATAGTCTGGCAACCTGTGTGCATCACCACATTACAGCAGTGTCAGAAAATCCCCACAAGCAAAGAATGACACCACACTAACAGCGTGCTAATACGGCTGTGACTTCAGGAATATTTTTTTAATGATACTTTTGTTAAGGATTGTTTAAATATGCTTAATGTCTTACATAATGATTGATAATGGATCAAATAAACAATGTTAAAAACACATTGTTATAAGCTCAATTAAGTAATGGACACTCAAATCAAATAAATCCAGAAGATTCCCGCAGCATCCAACAGCCCTGCAGTAATATTACTGGCCAAAGGGACACCATATCTTCCACATGCTGCAATTACGTTCGAGTTTTTCCACTGGATCGGTGACCTTTTATCAACCTGAGCTGCAAATTTAAGGGGTCAGGGAGCGTGGCTGCTTTCCTCAAACGACCACCTGCTGCTACTTTCCACACAGCTCTTACAGACACTCCACTTGGGGCAGGGCAGATCAGGAAGGAAGCTGGTTGTATAACATTTTTCCAGAGTTAAAGAAGGGTGGACTTCACACTGCACATTTCTATCTATATTTGCATTCTAACACACCAGGGCCAGTGCACACAGCCTCACAGTTTTTTGCCTTTTGTTATAAACACAGCCTCGATTAAAGTATAATTATATAACTCTAATTATTTAGGACATCCAGAGTGTTTGCAGGTAAAAGGAATGTGGTAATGACAAGACAGCATAGGAGCGGTCATTGTGAGATAACACACATGCACAGCCACATCACTGTGAGTGGAGGTAGACCAGGTGAAACTGTTAACTGCTGCTGGCTTCGCCTGGGCTCCACACTGGCAGAACATGACAAAACTGAGTGACCACATCTTTATTTTTGGAAATGTGCGACTGTAGTGTCTCTGAGAGGAGCCATTAACAAGTTCGTGAAAGACTCCCTATAATGTTTGCATATATCAATCAGTGTGGGTGCAGAACTTAACCTGCTCTAATTTGTCTTTGAAATTAGAGTGGAGTTCCGTGTCAGTTCTAATTTTACTATCGCATCATTTGTCGAGCATTTCAACAGACTCAGGCTGCTGCAGTATTTATCACCCTAACTCTGAGGGATGTTTAAAGTTTGATCCAATGGTCCCCTCATACAAAATCAAGACAAACTAACAGCCCCAGCCCCTGCCTCCAGTATTATTGCCCTCCCTAATAGCTTTTAAATCTGTTCTTGCAATTTGTTTATAGACTGATAAATAACTACTGTATTTATACATTTTGTTTTGGGTATGGTTGCATAAAAATCTATTTTACAAAATAGATGGGTATGGTCCCATGCAGTACTTTATATTATACTGTACAAAACATTTCACACTAGTTCCTCTGTGTGAAATGCAACATAACAACCTCCTCTCTTCAAACAAAGGGCAGAAAAGAGAAAATTTATTGGCTAGATTCTCCCTCTGAACTCCCACTGGAGGAAAAACAACACATGCAGGAAGCGAGGTGGGATGTTCAGAAACCATTTAGTGGATCAATATGCCAGGAGAGAGTGGGGAAGGGAGAAAGACGGAGAGACACCCAAGGCCCCGGGGGACAAGAAAGCTCTTTAGGGAACGGCCTGTGCTTTTCCAAGAGTACTGTTACACTCCTCAGAGCGTTCAGCAGCTTTATGCAGCCGCCCTGGAGATGGGCACTGAGGACACGTGGGTCACTTCTTCGGTGGTTCCCCATGGCTACGCGTGATTCTAATATCTGATTACCAGTGGATATGATAACAACACTAACACTTAAGTGGCTCTTCCATCTGTATTTTATGACATGGTACCTTATAACCCAATTTATGGCTATTCATTTAAACATTAAACTGTAATGTCAAAAAATGCAAAATCTGATCTAAACTTCTCTAGTTTTTCAATTGAGAACTCAAATTTTGTGTGGAAGAGTGTGATATTTGCCTGACATTTTAATGAAAAATGAAAAACAGAATAAAATCCATACTGACCTTCTTTCAACATGCCAACTTTGAGACATTTCATGAAGCGACACGCCTGGCACGACTTGCGTCTCCGTTTGGTGATCTCACACTCGTTGGTGGCTGGACAGCTGTACTCAATATTCCCTGTCATGAGACAAACACAGTAACGGTGAACAGAATAACACAGGAAGACAATATCACAATAAACATCCGTGCTTACATGCACGCACACATACACACGTTTGCGTCTTGTCCCAAGGTGACCCTACTGCTGAAGGAGAGGAGGGTTTAGTGACATTTTGATGGGACATGTAAAAAGCACCTACCGCCCTGGAGTCCCACCCCCAATTTGATTCACAGATAAATTAGCTTCATTAATGCTGAGCGTCCTCACTGTGAGCGCTCGCCACGACCCCTTCCAGCCCATCCTTCTTCAGCTAAAGGATGATGGGAAAGCTGCCCTCCTTCAACAACACTGGGGCTGAGAAATGGACGCTGAGCCCAATGCTTTGCATAATGTTCTCCAGTAAAGACCTAGAGCTGCTGTGAGCGCGCACAATCTAAAGCCCCCATATCATGTAGCAAAGCTTGATGTATTATTCAAGTGTGCCTTGGCAGTTGTTGGCTCACTAAGGAAATACCTCTGTGCAATTTAATCACTCCTGTCCAGAAAAGGTCAGAAATGCCAACATACTATATATTTTCCCATGTAATAGCAGTCTGTCTTTCGTTGTTTTCAGGTACGTTTACAGTTTTCTCTGGATCATTCGCCGGCCATTTCAAAACGTGACACGACCCAAAGAAACCAAAGTCAAATCATCTTCGCCAGGCATCCAAATCCCTTGATTAAATGCTAAGGCATTGTCCCACAAGACTGGAGATGTATTAATGGTAGCTAAAAACAGCAAACCAAGTGCTGTGTATCACAGCCAGAGCCACCCCTCCCTAAAACAAACACACACACCCGCGCGCACACACAAAATCCCCTGTTGGTCAAGGAGAAGGTGCCAACATTTGTCATGATCCTTGGCATCGATGCTGCCAGCAGGGTCACATGCACAGCAAGAGACTCGGGGCACCGTGCCACAACGCTGGCAGCGGCTGCTGGTTCGAGCGGGTTAATTCTTTTCAACTGAGTGACATTAGCGGAGTGAAAATACGGCGTGTAGTGTGGTGAGACCAACATAAACTGACTGTAAATTAGGTCTATGAAACTGTTTGCTTTAAACAACTTTTGAACACTGAAAAATGACATAGATAACATACTTATTTATTTTTTATAGTAAACATGTTGGACCACTTTGTTGATCATTCGTTGTTTTGATAGAAAAAAAAAATTCTGCAATAACTTCTAATAGAAATCAGAGGACTTTCGCCACTTTAGAGGTCACAGTTGTCTTATGGCTTATACCTGAATGGACGAAAAATAAGCCGTGTATATGTGTTCATGACAGTGTGCTTGTGTGTGTGTGTGTGTGAGCAGAGGGGTTGCATTAGGGGTCTACAATAGTCTTAAATTGCCTACCTCTAAAAGCTCACTGTCGGCATAGCCTCTTAGTTAATCAGGTCTTGTGTCCACCTTTATTTCTCAAAGGACATTTCAACCACTCTAATATCCTTCCTTAACCTCTCTTATTTTCCCTCTAAATTTTGATATATTGTTATGCCATGCTATTATCCACGCGCTCATCTCCACTCAAGCTGGACCTCTCCTTGTCCTCCTCCTTTACCAAGGCCGGGACCCCCCCTTCCTGATTACCATTCCATTAAAGTGGTTTCTCCTTTCAGAGGATGACCACGTCCCCTGTCCCTCTTCCTTATATTTGGAGGACTCCTCAGTATCTCCTTCCCTCTCCTGTACGTCTGTTATTGGCCCCGATAACACGTGCCTGAGCTTCTAATTGGCCCAATCTCCTCCCTCTTGGGTGTGGGCTGGAGGGGCCTGGGGGCAAAGAACAGATCCACACCTCCCACCCTCCTCTCCTGACTTTCTCCCAATGAAATGTCTGGTTCTTAATTACAGTTACCCAACACTGATTGTTATTGACTGAGGCTCCCGCGGCTCAGGACGAAATGACGGACAGATTAGGTTCATTATGGGCCTGTCCTCCACGAAGGAGAGGGAGAGGAAAAAGAAGAGTGGGGATCTGTGCGAGACAACTCAAAGTCACACACTGCCACTATTTACAGTCACCGTCTGGGCTGTTGCTGGTCAGATTAGGTTACTCACAAGATTTTAAATGGCTGAATAATTTTATTTTATTTATTTATTTATCTTTCTGTCGCTGCGACATCGGTGAAGTGTGTTTTGAGCACAAGTGAGGACTGAACACCCAATTTTTACTGAGTATAAATGTTATTGAAAGGGTGGCTTTGGTGAAAAAAGAGGGATCACTAGAAACAATCAGGAAACAATTTAGATCAGTTTATGGATGCCTGCTGTAGACTCTCATAATCACCACCTTTACTCCCATAAGAGAAAGGAAGATCAGAGTGAAGCTCTGGAGATACAGAACAAGTGTTTTTATGAAGCTACTAAATGTTGCAAGAGTGATTTTGCGCGATACGAGAAGGCACATATTAAAGGTAAAACTCAAATCACTGGGGAAATTACAGAAATTATAATTATTCTTGGATGTGTTGGGAAATACCTTGTATTGTCCTTTTGAAAAAGGCTTTGCAAGCCTCACAGGAGGCCACCCCATAGTGGTACCCTGAGGCGATGTCGCCGCACACTAGGCACAGCCTCTTGGGAATGGCGTTCAGCATGTACTCGCACTTGATGGGAGAGTCGTCCACCACGCTGCCGGAGCACTCCTCGTAGCGGCGTAAGCAGGTGGTGCTGCCTCCCAGCATGCCTGGGTTGAACATCGGTGGGGAGTCCAGGGCGTGTGAGTGCCTGCCGCTGCCGTTGATGTAGCCGCCGCTGGCGTCAGAGTTAGCGCTGGGACTGTGATGGCTGCCGGTGTCTACGAGCGAGGAGGAAGGGCTGGAGGGCTCGGTTTTGACGTAGGAACCGCAGCTGGAGGTTAGATGCCGGTCATCGGAGGGCATTCTGGTTAGCAGCCTGGACAGAGATATTGAAAAATATTGTTCATAAGTGATGAGTAAACAATGTCAGCATCCTTAAGGCCTGCCGGGATATGGCTAGCGTGGTTTTCCTTCATCGCCTGGTCATCCTGTGAGAGATTCATCGGCCGTGATGGAGTATCTGAGTTTGATAGATTACGTTACAGACACAACCATTTACTGTATGTGTTGGAATGTCGGGTGACATACTACTGTAGCTTATTTCTCCCAGGCAAATTGTTAACTAATGGCCGTGTCAACAGATGCCCCATACATCTCGCAAACAATGCCCCCAATTGGACTGCTGCCAGGAGTAAATGAATGAATGAAACTCCAGAAGGCTGTTAATGGACACAGAGAGGTGTTACACTCAGCATATGGAGGATCATAGGTAATACGTGACCCAATCAATAGTCCCCGTGAGTTTGCCAGAGGATGGTGCTGGATTGCAGTGGACATCGGTGACGATCTGGAAGAGGTTAGAAAAGGAGGACACGTTTCTGAGGGAGACGCTACAACTTTAACCAGACAGTAAATTCTGGACGCTAAAGTGAGCGATGCTGACCGGACCGGTCTGCATCAGCTTCTGTTGCTCCTGTTTGCAGATCCGGTGCTGCGGTTAGGACTGTTTTCCCCCTCGGCCGCCTATTTGCACGAGTGTTTATATAAAGCCATGAAGTCATCAGCCTCCAACAACTTGAAACCTCCCTTTTAACTGCTAACGGGCAGCAGGTGGAGGGAGGAAGAGGAGACAGCTTCTACCCCAGGGCCTGGATCAGATCTATTGATCCTTTGCTTCCTTCCTGTTCCAGATGAGGCATGAAAAAAAAAAAAAAAAAAACCCTCCTCTTACGGGTCCCAGACATTCCTTATGCATTTTTAATCAGTCAGGACTGTTAACACAGTGCAAGATGGAGCGATAAGAAATTATGTTCTTCATTCTGAGGCCGTTGTGGTTTATAGGATTCATAGCGCTCAAGTTAAATCTTGTTAGCAATCATGCACCTATAGTCAACTGCGAGGTGTATTTCCTCCCATCTGAGGGAATTGGAGAGAGCGGCATGGTAACAGTTAATACATCATTGCAGCCAGATATGGGGATTCCCGAAGGAATTGTACATTGTGGCATATGCAAAAAGTAGTTCATTCCACACTTAGCGCACAGTAACGCTGGGGAGATGTTTTCTCATATGGTTTAATAGAAATATCTAATGGGTCCTTTCAAATCTGTCAAAATGAAATAATGGCACCAAGCCACCAATTTGCAAAGACATACTTTAATAATTTGGTTCCAATTTTAGTATTAAAGAAGCTCAACCTACCTTGCTTTGCTTGACAACACACGCATACACACACACACTCCCACGCTCATGTGCACAATTACATTGCACCTAATATCTAATGAGGTAACGTTTGCTCCACTGCGCAGAGAAATGGTCTAAAATGAAGGAGACAGGCGGGACTCCTCAGACAGATGTGAAGGTCATCTGTCTCCTCTGCGCTGTGTTTCTTTGGGGCCAAAACGGTCCCATGGACGATGTCCGTGAGCGGTAAAGACACAGCCCACTCCGTGTGATTTCACAGACAGCACATTTGGACACAACTGTGTATGATCTGGCCAGCTCAAATCAACGACCAAAGCTTTTTGTTCACCCCCACTCCCCGCCCCCCCCAACACACACACACACAAAATGTGTGCATGTGTGTTTTCGCATGCTGGCAGTGTTGCACTTTTCCTGCCTTTCTATATAAATCCTAAATTCATCCACTTCTTCTCTGAAGTCTGTAATGTTTACCAGCCTCTGGAATGTTGCACAGCAGCATTTTTACTTGCATAAAAAAATAAAATAAAATATAACTCAAAGCAGTTCTCCACACTGACCTCAGGCTTGAATGAAGGGTTAAAAAATCTGTTCTTTACGAGTATTTTCCAGCCGCAGGGAAATGTTATTGTTCAGCTTTGGGTTAAGCTTGTAGCACGCAACGCCGCGTAAATCACTGCGCCGAACACACAGCCGGAACATAGAAGCGCAGAAGGACAGAGGCAAGGAGCCATGCATGAAATTAGTTCATTAATCTTTCTATGATAGGCTGTCCTTGTTTGGGGCAAACTCTATCAGCTTTAAACTGAGTGCCCCTTCCTGCCTGACACATAGATTACACTGTTAGTCTGCCGCCAAAGTGTCTGGGAAATGAATGGTCATGCGGTTGGGAAAATGGGGTAGCGCGTGTCGCCCAAGTGTTAAGTAGTGACAACAGGACGTGTGTGATGCGGCCGCAAATGAAGGTCACAAAAGAAAATTTGAAACAAAATCTCAAAAATCTATGACGTTTGAGGGAATATTTCTCTCGGGTTTTGAGGCTTCCGGTGCATGCAAATTTGCAAACAACAAATATTATATATATTAAGATTATCAGATATCAACTCTTAAATTAGGAGACTGTTGCACATATCAATTTTTTCTTTTGATAAATATCCCACAGCACAGAAAAATCCTAAATTCTTTTTATGTACTTTTTGCTTCTCCACAAATTTTTACTCTGAAAAACAAAAGTTTAAATCTGCACCTCAGTATTATAGAAAACCAAGATTTAATTATAAATTAATTGATCATTTAAAGAAAAAAAAAAGTTTTATTGCTTAAACATACATTTTTTTAAATAATTAATTTTCTGTCAAATGATTAATCGAACAATCATTTCCCCCTCGGGCTTAATTGTCTTTTCTGTGGTTATTATTCAGACCACTTGATCAAGTTCAAATGCTGAAGAAGGCCATTAGATACGGTTGAAAGCTCTGCTGAAACTGGACCTTTGAATATTTACCACATGCTTCCAGTCCTGACAGTGATGCTCTGCACTGCTGGGAATATTCTTTTCTACTTCAGCTGGAGTTTGTAAAGTTCCTGTAGGGCGTACATGCACATAGGGGCTATGATTCTGCCCCTTGGATTCTGTAAAGACCCGCACACTCGTGCGCCCAGCATCTCCAAAGTTACTGCCACGAGGAGGAGAGACTGCATAGATTTCCCACATGGACGAGGTCTCCTTACCTGCAGTATCAACCCCCATCTACATACACATCCACCACCTCCAGGAAATTGCTCTCGCTGCAAAGTCAAACACACCCCTAACTGCCTTTTAAAGAGAGACAGAAGAAGGAGGTTATGGGGGAGAAAGAATAAACGAGCGGCGACTTAAGCCGTCATTGAGAATCAGAGGGGGACTCATGAGGGACAGTTGTGATATTGATTTCATAAATAAACAGAGATGGCCATCGATCCTAATGTTATTTTGCATTTCAATTACTGCCCAGAAACATAACCTTCAAACGTCTGCTTCTACACAGTAATAACATCCACTGATAATCACAAGCCAGTCTTGTCCAGCGCAAATTGGCTTTTCTCTTTGCGCCCCCCGTCTTCTTTATACCCCTCTTCAAATGTGTAAATGACACAACTTTGCATTTGCCTAATGGTATGAGGGCATGGGCTGAATTTTAAGAGGGGCTGGAGCTGATACACTAAGCACTCTGGTCAATTGACACAATGCAAATTAACGGGTTGAAGAGGAATTAAGTTCACGGTGTCAGACCTCGTGCAGCTCGGATGAGGCCCATTAAATTAAATATGCTGGCTGACCTGCACTTCATGATAAGATGCACTTCTTCTTCTTCTTCTTTGTGTTAATTTCATTTGATCAATGACACAAACGCTGAGAACTCCTCTCTGCTGTTTGGCTTCAGCCTGAGCACAATGGCAGCAACATCCATGCAAAAAAAAGTGTCCATCTACATCCTGATGAATTCAGAGTCCTTGATAGGCTGCCTAGAGGATATACTGATATCAAGAGCAGATTGTGACATGTAATGAAGTTACTGCCCTCTCGCGCAGCTCCACACCACCAAAGATCTGGACGGCGCGATTATCCAGCCGCCATTGAAACTGCATTGCAATTTGTTTTAGTATCACGTCATTTGTTTTTTTCCCCTCGTACATTTTTCAGTGCTGCTGCAGGAGAAAAAAAAATAGTTGGAAGTAAACGGCACTTTTGGTTCCCACAATATGAACACAGCACAGCACTGTCCCAACACCTGCTCACTCCATCCATCAATGGACTCCTGGTTTCTGCTGGCATCCCATCAGCACCGACTGCCCGGCCTCAAATATGGGATCCATCACGCTGTGGTGCCACAATTTAATTGTTTTCATTAGCCTTTGCACTGATTTTGACTGAATTTTGTGTAACAATTATAACTAATATTGCTGAGAATTATCAAAGAACTTAAAAGTCAGCTAACAGGCTTCATATTTAATCAGGAATATTTTTTTATGGAACAGACAAACCTCAATGCCTTTGTTCTTTTTTAAATTTGCTTTATCAGCAGTTTCCACTTGAACAAAATCTTCCATACCATTTAAGGAACTCTAGAAAATCTAATTATATTTAAATAGTTCATTACTGATTATTGAAGAGGAAAGATTTACGCATGTATCCATTAATTTAACTGACAGTAACTGATTTCTTTTGTCCTTATAAAAGTGCGGCCTGTACTGTAATGAATTCAGATTTACTGCATGATGCTTTTCTCCTAACAGACACAGTCAGGTGTTTGCACGGAATGACACCATTAAAATTAGATCCCAGGTCAGTGTGTGATTCTTTGGTCTGATCCGTATTGCGCATGAGCACTTCTGTAAATGTGACTGCTTATGCATATTTGGATGTTTATTTCCATGTGAAAGGTACTTATGGGGCAACAGCTGGGTGTGATTTATAACCTTAAATTGAAAATAATCAACATTTAAATGGTACGTGTGAATAATGCAGTTGTCCAATCAAGTAAAAATCAGTCCTGATAATGTCATAAAGTTGTCAGAGCAGACAGAAAGAGGAATATTTCTCATGGATTTATTATATTATGGAATGAAAATGATCAATATCTCCAGGTATCATCATACAAATTATTTGATTATGAGCATGCAAATGGGTGGTGTCTATTTAAGTTCTAACATCATAAAAAATTATTTAAAAGAAAAATTCCCAATAAAAACACAAAAATGAAATCAGAATTTCTACATATTATCTATGAAATACATGGAAAGTGATTAATTGAATGGCCTTTTTTCAGAAACACTGAACTGTGAATATTCTTTGTGTCTGATTGGAGATCAGCCATCGTTAGTGTAATCGCGTGAGAGTTGTGGGACCTCTCACCTCTTGGGTTAGCAGACTGCTAGCTGCTTCTAGTAGGTTTATTAATAGGATTCCGTGAAGGCGAACTAAACTCACTGCGGATTTATGTAACACTAAAACCAAAGCTTTAGAGTTTGACAGTAGTGAAAAAAACTACACTTAAGAGATCTTAATCATGCCCTCTGTCGCTGCAAGCACATCAGGAAAACTAGTTTCATGTGAAATTTAAGGCTTTTCCTTTAAATCAGATACAATTAATGTAATAATGTACTCTTGCGTGTTAAACTGTCCAAAATTCCCAGCTCTGACCTTTGAGGGGGTTTTAATGATACCAGTGTGTCAAAACGAGGAAAAGTACAGTATTGTTAAAGATATCAGTCAACAGAGGAGAAAAACAGATTTACACACACACACACACACACACACACACACACACACATACAGACACACAGAGCTGAGCTACAATTACTGTCTACACACAGGGATGTGGTTTGGGCTTCATTTACATTAATATATAGATTAGAGATTTTTAAAAAGAATGTTGAGTTGATAACATTTAAAAGACATCTAAATATAAACTAGTCAGTGCAATAATTTGCATCACTTTAAAGCAGTTTTATAACACATTGTGCAAAACTAAGAAGCGCTGAGGGCAGCTGTAGAAAAAAGCTCAGGACTGTTTAACAAAAAAAAAAATACAGGACATATACTCAGGATTCAAAGCTTCATACACAATTCACTGAAAAAAAAGATATTAAAATACTAATTCTACAGTTAATAAAATAATTGAAATAATTAAGGGTGATAATTAAACTGCAGTGTGACTTTATTGTTGCATGTTGGGATTATGTACATTTAATTAGGGGTAAATCAGCAACCAAGCCTTTCAAATTAACATGGTAATTATTAACTAAAATTAAGAAATTGTAAGACAAACAAAAAAAGGTGAGTTATATATTACAGAATTTTCTTTGAATTATACTGTTTACTGTCAGGTAAAAGTGCTCATCCGGTTAAATCTCTCCAATCTACATCTTATCATTAAGAGGATGCTAAAGCATCTCACTGTCCTTTCAAAAGAGGATCGTCTTTCTAGACATGCGAGGAGTGCAGTAAAGACTCCTGCGCCGTCTGAGCCTTTTACTTCAGTACTTCTCTGGTCCTGAAAAGCTGCCTCATCTCTGTGTTTACACTTTATTCACTTACAATTAACCTCTCGCTGTCACTTTTTTAAAAATCGTAAGCAATGGAAATATTCCCAAAGCTGTGACATGTATCTGCTTTTCCAAAAAGACAAACACACACACACACACACACAAACACACACACTTTCTCTGGAAAGCTGCAGCACACATCACTTTCCACGACAAGAGGAAGGCCTCCCGGATGCTGTCTGCTTTAAGACGCCTTTACCTTTGATTTTAAACCCTGAATTATACGATACGAGGCGGCTGTGCAGGCGTCCGCTGTGGACCACATGCCGACTCCGTCGCAGCCTCACTGACACACCGAGCCCCTCTGTCCCATACTTGGATAAGTGTTTGTGTAAACTTGATCTCACTCTTCACTTTTTGATACAAACAAAAATAAAGATGTAAAACAAATGATTTCACCTAAAGTTGGAAAAACAGCTAAACTAAAGAGTTAAAAAGGTATACCTACTGGTTGTGGTAGCAGAGAGGGTCGGGAAAGCAGAGTTCGGAAACATCCATCAGTCCACGTTAAGCATTCCAGGTGATGCAAGAAAAAGGTGGAGAAGCGCTGGAGGAGGAGATCAGTCCCTAAATCTCCACATTTCTTCATGAAACGTTGGTCAGGTGTTGGCTGTTGGCTCCCTTCCCTCTCTGGTCACCACAAAAACACCTTCCGCTTCGGCCCGACAACTCCAGCCTGCACAGGTGCGGCACACAGGAGAAGGTGTGGAGAGAGAAAGAGCAGCGGGGACAGATAAAGAAGAAAACAGGAAGTACAGCAGAGAGACGCGGTAATGATGAGCAGATGATGGACAGAGCAGATGTAGAGAACAGAGGAAAGAGCGCAGCAGTGATGAGAGCGTGCTTTGGGCTGAGGAAGTCAGTGACGGGACTGAGTCTCCATTGACGGTGCAGGGGGTTCTTTAAGAGCCAGGGGGTGTGGTCTGCAGCAGACATAGCCACAGCTATTGGTTGCTTTCAGAAGGGCTGTCCTGAAAGCATGCAAGTGGGAAGAAGGATGGCTTAGATGGGCGGGGCTTACCAGCTGGTGTCCAGTCATTCACACAGTATTGCAAAATACAGAGAGACAGACCCCCTGGAGAGACAGATGGACAGATGAGGAGTGTCTATTTGGAGATTTTCTCTGTTTACATCTGCAGTGGCAGAGGAAGCCGTGGAAAATCAGAAGAAGCAGCAGACTGAAGGCGATTTAACAGTGCTTTAAGGTTCAGAACCAGATTACAGCGCTAAACTCTTTCCCCTTTCATCCTCTCCACCGTGGATGTGCCGCTGCACCACCTGCCCTGATTTAACGGCACCTAGTTCCCACGCAGGTTTTCCGATCACACATGGGGGTTCTGACAGTACCCTGCAGAAGTACAGTGAGAAAGTGAAAATGATCCTCAGAGGAATCATAACAACATGACAGCTTCAGTCCAGTTTGGTCACATGTTTACCAGGTCAGGCTAATGTGGCGGCCATCACAGGAAACCCCCTCCCTTTCAACCCCCCTTCATCAACCCACATTTTCCTGATCGATGCAAAACCCATCACACACTCTTATTGATCATGGCATTGCTGTGTCGCCAAAAAGCCTTGGGACAGACTCTTTTTTCCCACAGTCGTTTAAATAAAACAGAATTACAAATTTGAATGTCTTCTTTTCATGTCAGCCCATATCAAAGTCACGAGAGCAGAGGCTGATTGCCTGATAAAGGAGCTGCACATTCTCAATTAAATTTTTGATCAATATTTTAGCATTTAATGTACTTTCCTGTGGAGGAAAACCAGGATATTCCAGCTGATCTGATTAAGACATCCAGACATAATCAATAGAGATATGTTTATGTTTTTAATGAAGCAGAGAGGACGGCATGTATGAGTTTCACATTTACTGAAGTCATTAAATAACAAAAATTGGGGAAAAACAATCTGAAATTTTCATCTGTCAGTTAAGGCCAGAATTGTCCTATTATGTCATTTTCCTCTCTTGTCGGGCTGTACAGTAAGTGCCGTGGCCGGGTCCACCCTTCCAGCGTGACAGGACACCTGGCTTCATGGCATCTGACAGGAAATCTATTGAGCTCACAGTCTGTAATCCCACAATCCCACTATCACCAAAGAGAAAAAAAACACTAATCCAGTCATTAAGTCTTTATTTAAACGAGACAGATTTTCAGCCCTGCCACAGACGGTGTCTCTTTAAGAAGCAGCGCCGCTCCTTCTAAGGCTGCGCATGTTCTTAAACAGTAATATGAGCTGTTTTTCACTCTCGGTATTGTCTATTATTGAGAATGGATGGATTGTAAAAGAAATGGCTCCTTTTTGAAGTATGAAGAATTTATGCTTGTACAGTAAAGGCAAACAAAAGCTGAAGGACCATGTCAAACAGCACAGCCCAGATTAGAACGTCTGTGAACGACGGCAGCCTGTCGCCGAGAAGTGACAAAGAGTCAATCGTTATCTGTCAATACATAGTAATTACATACTGTGTTGATTTGAAGGGCACGGTCGCCCCCCTGCCCCATCACACACTGGCTGTATGTAATTAAATTCATGATTCATGAGGTGTTTTATGTCACGCCTCGTGACCCTAAACAGACCCCTGCACTACATGCAGAACATGCTTTTTTTTTTTTTTTTTTGATGATTTAAAATTTACTTATAATAAATGTTGCAAACTTTGTTTGGGAAAACAGTTCATATAACGTGTCAACCTATAAAATTAGGTTGTGATTAGACTTTTTTAGGATAATGAGATTATTTGTGAGGGTTCGTATGTACACAAACACCCTGTTTCCATAACGACACACTGCTGGACATTTTGGCAGTTACTTGTGGATCTTTGATGCCCCACACTTATAACCATAATCCTTACAGCACAAAATAGCCTGGAATTGTATTCAAATTCTACTTTTCAGCATGCTTTGGTGTCACCTGCCCAATCAAAACATTTTAATAATCATGGAATTGTTTGAAATGTACAGCTTTTTGGATATTTGATTAAAAAGCATTTTATATTTTTGCCATTTGTTTTCTATGGTTTCTTTGTTAAGAGCATTCTTTCTGCCAAAAAGGAGCAAATGAATATTATAAAATAATATATAGTATATAGCCATTAATATGGCATTACTGTAAATCTATAAATTCTATATCTGTATTTTTTCTTTGTCTTGGCTACAGACAGATACAGTATATAGTAAGACAGAATGACTATAATTATATTCATTTAAAGTGTCTAATTGAATTTGAGTATAAGTTTGCACAAGAAGTTTTTTTCCCCACGTATGTTATTTTCTAATTAACACCAAGTTAATGGTGAAATGTTCCATTAATATATGCTTCCTGACTAGTTTCACGTCAAGTATTCAACTTCACCATCAATATTGATCTGTAAACAAATGTAATTAAAGGAAATATTTAAAAGATCAAGTCAGTTTTTTTTTTTTTTTTTTTTTTTTTTTTAATAGTGTGAAGCCTGAACACCACCTCCATCATGAACCACTGTGTGTGTGAGTGTGTGTGGCTACTAACACAAAGCGTGATCTAAAAGCCTGACTCACACAGATTAATCATTTGCACACTTCTTTCTCGCCATCGCACACTTGTTTGGCTCCTGTCGCTGGAGGAGTGTGGAGAGGGATAATTAATATAGCCACGGGGCTGCATTCATCAGCTGGGTGCATTTGTTTTTTTTATTACTATTATGTTCGGCTCTCCTCCCTCGCTGAACCATCGCTGGAGCTGGTGGAGGACTGTGGTTGCCACTGCCCGCCTGTTCCTGCTGGGTTAATAAATGCTATTAGCCTCCATCTCTTGCTTCATACGTTCTCATTTAATTGGGGGCATTTAAAACAAAATCACACAAGGAGGGGTGCTAATCAGGGACTCATAGCATGAGTCGACTACCTTGATTATTCGAGGTACTTTCTTTGACAGGTAACAGACAGAATAATCTACAAAATGTGACATTAGGAATTATTTTCATGGATTAAAAGTATCGATTACAACTGAACACTCGCTGTTTTTTTTTTAAATCATGGATGAATGCGTAATAAAGATTTATGAAGGCACTTTTATCAGGACAACCTTCATTAGAACCTACCTTTTTTACCAAGATAACGTTTTTATAAACTCTTAAAATATTGTCTCCTTGCACTGGTGCTGTCTTGGGTTGCTCCACCAACACTGCCACAGTTGCCTCTGCTTTCATTACTAAAATGCATCTGATCATGATAAGACACTTTGGTTAAATGCAATCGCCAAAATGGCATACATTAGGCCGAGGACATTTTTCTACCCCTGCGTTGCTTCTGCGCTTTACTGAAAGCCTTGATTGTGATTCCAGCGACCGCAAACATTCTCCACTGTGTCTAATCACATCAGATATAAACTGAATCAATTGCGCCTAGTGTTCTCTAATTTTAAACAGCTCCTTGACACCAGACGGGTCCTGGGCAACTCGTCTACCTCACCTGCACAGGAGGGTGTGGAGGGAGTCACCTCTAAAGCAACAGCCGGGCTGTGTCATTGCCATCCCGAGGCAGGATCAATACATTCCTCTCAAGTTCATTCTAATAAGGCGGCTGGTAAAAACAGCTCACGTAGTGTCAGCTTTTTACTACTTTATGACGCCTGTGCATACGTAGCATGCGGCATGTGTTCAGAGCCTGCATGCAGAGAAAAGAGCTAACACTAAGAAAAAGCCGTAACTTTACACAGCTGCTTTGAGTCCATGCTGACAAACAAAGCATTATTTTTCATCTCAAGGGAAAAAAGAAATTTGCACTAAAGTCTATTTTTTTGATAGAAAATTCAAAAAAAGCAGCAGCTAGGTGGTTCTTAAACATGTCATAACACCTGCAAAGATAACATAACTGACTGTGAGAAGAACAGAAAAATAAACTTTGAGTCACGACACTAGAAATCTTGCGAAGCCTCAGCGTCTCAGAACACCCGCAGGGTGCTTGTGACTCTTCAATTACCAGCTTCGCTCCGAGGAGCACTTAACTTGGAACAAAACTTTCCATTTCAAATGAGCGATGTTTGTTTGATAAGGAAATTACCCTCTTTCACTTGTCACAATTCCACAAAGGAAGGAAGCATTTCTGTATAAATTAGCCCTGCGGAAGAGAGGACTGGTGGCGTATCAACGGCTGCGTGAAGAAGTTGTTAGCTCAGTTAGAGCGTAACTCTAACTGCTGAAAACACAGCGCTACAAAGCAGAATTTAAAATAACTAAATGCACACGTCAATCAGTCTGGTGTAAGGAAGTGTTTGATAGATTTTAAACTGTGTTTACACTCTGCTGATGAATATCACACTAAAAACGAAGTTATGTAAAACAGCATCTGTTGGCAGCACATCTCATTTTCCAGAGAGGCTCCGTATTCCAGACCTGGCTCCCCGAAGATCCGAGGATGACTTTCATTTAGCCTCACCTCTCCATCCAGCTGGGGTCACCCCTGTTGGTATAGCAAGCACAGCAGTCACACTGCTCCACCATGCGCACAGATTGCTTACTAGAACAGCCTGGAACCTTTCATTTTTCCCAGTCAGCATTTTTACGGGATAATTTTGGCAGCCTTTAAGGATATCGCTGCCTTAATAGAGGATAAAAATAAACGGGTGGTGGAAGGGCTATATCAGGCTGTTATAATCTTGTATTCTATACTGTGGAGCTAAATGTCTGGCTTTGGCTTCATTCAATGAGATTAAACTTTTCTCCAGTTGCTTCGAAAAGACCATTTATCCTATTTTTAAAACCAGAGAGAACAGTTTGAGCCAAGTATATCTAAAAAAGTCAGTTAAATTGATTAAAATACTATAGTGTAAATGGCATTATAGAGCATCTTCCAAGAATAGCTGCTCTTTATAGCTCACTGAAGGATTCCGTTCAGCAGATTTTCAATAGCTTTTTTTTTGTACTTGTTTAATTTGAAGTGCATGTGTGAAAACACAAAGTATTCAATACAAGCATCTGTGTGTGAGTGAATGGGCCCTTAAGATTCCAGCTGTAACTGCCTTTTTACTAGAAAGCTTGTCAAAATGTCCCAACCAGCTTAATTCAATCACTGCCGCCTCTTTCAAGCCCACGAGGGAGCCGACTAACGCATTAAAAACTTGAAAAGTTAAGAAATAAGCTCGAGGAAGTTCTCACTACCTGGGAAAGAAGCGGGTTCCTTGAGGCTTTCCTGTACTGTATGATAGTAAAAGCTCCACTCTTCAGGGCCTTGTTGCTTCTCTGTGAGCTCAAATGCTGGATTTTAGCTTGTGCTCTTCCCATGAGGGGTAAAGCTTTGCAGAAGTTGGAGGGAGGGTTATATGAAGTTCAGTGGAAATGCTTTTTTTCCCACAGTACTCAGCCAACTTTTTAAATAAAAGACAAGTATGGTTTGAGATGCTCTGCAGGAGCGTGTTTGGAAGTGAGTGGATATGGAGTTGTGCAATTTTTAAAAATTCCTTTTGGAATTCTGGAAAAAAAAAAAAAAAAAAAAAAAAAAAAAACAAGACAAATATTATACCAGAATCTTGAGAAAACATGCCAGTGTGGCTGTGCTGCAGGAGCAAACCACAGCTCCACTGAATAAAGCTCGTTTGTTTTATGGGTCCTTCCATTTTCTCCGACATTCACCCCCATTAATTCTGTGACTGTGTCTTCCTCTCATTTTCTCCCTCGTTATGCATTTAATGTTTCCAATTTGCCGTCATCACAGGAAAACGCCACAAGAAGCTATAAATTCTTTTCTAATTCCAAATAATTAGGATTACACGGACCAGTGGTTTTCAATCAGCGAGATCATCTCAATGATAGATGGTGGGATAACTGGTCATTGCCGAGACATAAATATTGTGTCGTTCAATTAATCTGGTCTAATGAGGTGTCAAAGCTGCCACTCATCCATCAAATACAATTAGGAATAAACACATATGCATGGAGATGGATAATTAATAATTAGCAAAGCAAAGAAAACAGTATTGGTTTCAGCAGCCACATTCGCGGAGCAATTTACCACAGCTCCCCCTTCATTCCATTTTTCAACCAAGTGAGACAATGCCACATCAGAGGAATTTAAATCAATTTTTGCCCACTTTCCTGTCTGATGTTTGCCATGCTCGCTGATTGTGCCCAGACGCGTTTCATTTTATAAAACTGTTCAGAACCTTAAAGAGGCGGCAGAATCACATTAAGTCAGTTTAACCTCAGAAGAACCCTAATCTACATACAGTAGGTGCCTTTCATCCACGCGAACCATAGCTAGACCTGGAAACTAAAGTTTTTTTTGGGGGGAAGTGTTCTAAAAATGTGATGGATAGAGTTTTTTTTCTGGACCAAGAGCAAAACATTTATTCTATAACTTGGGAATTGTGGACTGTCAGCGACAGTTTGTCTTCATCTCCCCCTAATGCCCACAAGGATCATTGTCCTAAAAAAGACATTTCATACAGAGTGCTCATTGTCTACCAGACAGAAGCTGACAGAATTAGAGTGTAGCGCCTCCAGTAGGATAATATTAATGATAATAATCATTTATCCTGCTGCTCACCTTGTTCGTTAATGTCAAACTTGACACCCATCAAACATGACTACTGGGTGACTTTCAATGAGAGTGTAACATCTCAGTCGTACAGGTCAGAGGTCACACCAGCAGAGACAGTGTGCCTTAGTTGGTCAAAGCGCCTGTCTAGTAAACAGGAGATCCTGTCAAATCCCAGCATATCCTTAATAATTTATACTGGGAATAATACAGTGTTTCTACTTAATACATCTGTTCTGAGTGCAATATTCATCCAGATCTGGGCCTTTTGTGTGTATTGGACAACAAGAATGTCTGGGATGCAAAAGTTGGAAAAAAGTTTTCTGCAGCCGCCGACGGAATCTAACTGTGTTAGCAGAGCGGAAACCTCCACCAAAGTAAAGTGAATAAAGTTTCCTCTATGTGGTCGTTCATCAACGAAGATGCAAAGTAAGCGTCCTCAAGTTCCATTCAGGTCTTTTGTGAAACCAACCAGTTTCCTTAGCAGCAACAACACTAATGCAATAACTGGAATATTTTCCCTTCCTAATCAAAATATTTCTGTTGCTGAAAGATGTAACCACATAAAGTCTGGTCTCTGATTATCATGGATGGAAATGGAAAATATAAGTAGTATGTCAAATTGTTCCTCATATCAGATTTTTACCATCTTGCCCTACAGGGTGAAGGTGACGCAACAGCAGAACGTGGTGTTCCTGATGTTAAAGTTTAAAAAAACACAAGCCAGACACATCTAGATCCTGACGGTTCAGTTCAGCGGCAGCAAAAACCCAATTACCCAGAGGCATCAGGGCGAAAGACAGAAGGAAAATCAATACATAATTTCAGTATTTCAGAGGGGTGTTTCCTTCAAACGCATTAACGTCTTCATTCACCAGTCTCACGTTGCTTTTCACAGTAACCAATGAAAATGTTAATGATCTATCTGTGATTTCTTAATCTGTTTGCAGACTGCATCAGGCAGATGGACACAAAAGTGTCAATTAATAAACGGACAGACCAGCATTATAGATTTGTCAGCCTGGAGAAGGTTATTTAAAATTCTTCTGAGGTTACACAAACGCCTCCGTGTGTCTTGTGAGTGGTGTATTTGAGAGAAATTCACTTCAGCTAACCCTGGGGTTAAGTGTCTTCGAAGACTGTAATCTAGTTGAAGGGTGTGCGGTACAAGTTCACACAAAGTTTACCACCACCGTGCCACACCATTTTGTACCATGTCACTTTCTGTTACGGAGGTGGGCAGACGGGCAACCCCTGCCCGCCCAGCACTGAGTTGCCACGGATAGGTGACAGCAGCCAGACGCAAAAAAACTGAAACAAATCAATAGCAGCGTCTCTTATGGAGACGACCGAACCAAAGTGCAACATGATAATGCTCACAAATGCACTCAAGCGTTGAGTCGACCCCCAGAGAGCCACTTCTTTTAAAGAATGTAGGTTAGTATGATTGAATAATCACCTAATAAATTAGAAAAGACAATATCAAACAACTCTGTGCTCCTGCCTCTTTCGACTTTTAGGAGCACCTATGGCCCACGGTGATTGTTCAATACAATAGCGCCTTCCTTCCTCCATAACCTGGCAATTACCCTGCCTGCGAAAACTTCAGGCATTGTCTCCTTATGAAACTATAAAAACCCATTTTTAGGATTAGATATGGCTTTAACTTTAATGTTGTGGATTTGAATATGAAAAGGAGACTGGTGGGGAGTGCAGAGAGCCAGGGGACCCAAACACAGACTTCCTCTAAAATGTTAATGGTTTGGCTAATTGAAGGTATGTTCTTTGTCGGCGTTGCGTTTTAGAGGGTCCCTTCTATGGACCGAGCCAGCACAAGGTAGCAGGGCTTTCAGATGTTATTGTATTTGACTGCTGCCGCGCCAGGGCGCCAGTGGAGTTTGTTGCTTTTAAGATAAGTTACGGGAACATGTGCCCAAATCGACTGAAGTGCGCAGAGACGTGCAAATCCGTATGTACTACCCACCCACCAACAGAAGCGCGTGCACGGTCACACACACACACACACGCACAAACACGTACACGCTGAGTGTTTTGCATTTTAAAAGGCTGAAATTGCCCGTGGCGGTGGCTGGGGGAGTATGGCCTCAGGATTCCCCAAGAGCACCTGTGAAGTTAATGAATGACGAGTTGAGAGTCAGACGAAGCTCTTCTTTCCTGCAAGTATATTCACACCAACATCCTCCTGAGGAATAGGCAGGTAGAATACACACACACACCCTCAATTATCCTTTTTGTATCATTTAAGATCCGTTTTCTCTCACTGGAGGATAATTTTACTAGTGACTACTATCCCAGTAATGTTGTAATACCACTGAAACCGTATTAGATGGAAACAGGTTTAAGCCATTAAAAGAGTTTTAAAACAGTTTCTCTTAATCTTGCTGCCTGGGAGATAAAATACAAGGTTTAGGTTCAGTGTCCATCACTACTTACTTCTGCTCGGAGACTCATGGTGGATGCTGAAGGCCATCCCAGGGCCTGCCAGGTGGGAATATGCCCTGGATAGTGTCCGGAGAGGACACTGTCCCCACTGTTCCAGACAGCAAGTCCCTAAGACAGGAACCAATGTCAGAATCTGTCGCATCACTGTGCTGCCTACTACAACCTTAGGATAATGATACCTTTAATTTAAACATCATGATACTGATGAAAATAAAAACGACCAAATGCAGTGTATTCAAAGCGATGTTCAGCAAGCCTTGCTAACACGTCACAACCCACACTTACAACAGCTACAGAAAAGATTTCTGATTCTCAGGTAAGCACTCATTAAGGCACCTCCAGCCAAATGGATGTGAAGCAAATTCCAGATGTGAGACCTACTAAAACAAAAAAAATTACACTAACAATGAGAGATGAGCCGCTCTGCTTTCATGGACACGGTACAACAGAGGAAGCCGAGGTGATGCTGAGTTGATGGACAACAGTCAACTCAAAGGGAAGCTGACTCGTTGCTTTAGAGACTGATGTCCTGGCAGAAGTGTTATTTGTCTTGCATTGCTGGGTGAGCCCTCAAATCCACTTGGGGTGAGATGAAAAAAGGGTGTGTGTGGTCGAGGGGTGGGGGGTGGTCTGTCTGGGACAAGTGCTACGATTCTGATGGAGGACAATCTGTCAGCAGGAGTCATCACTTAACTGAGCCCAGAGCTGCAGCACAGGTCCAGAGACTTGATTAAAAACATGCATGAAATGAAATGCAAATTCCTTATTCTTTTACTTTAGCGCTGAGCAACGGGCGTAAATTATAACCTAAACCACAACGGCATAACAGATTACTCACAAAGGTTAACAATGTTTAATTTATCAGTGCATCAGGTGCCTGTTTTACCATAGAGAGCACTTCCTGATGTTGCACGTGGAGGTGAAGGACGAGCAGAGGTGCCGCCCTGTCTCATGACACAATGAATGACTGTCATCCCAGTTCCAGCAAAAACAAGGCCTGCTTTTCAATTCCACCTCTTTTAGGGAGTGAATGATGAATCCAAGGGAAGAGCTGCAGCATTTTGGTATTAATATACATCAGGGACCACGGCGGCGTTCTACATCGGGAGCTGTGGTGCATTCTGCTGACGGGCCACGGCTGTGCGGAGGGAAATCCTAAAGTGTGACAGCAGAGTCTCTCCAGAACTTCTTTAATTTTAAACACCTTGTAAACGTCTGCAGAATAACAGATGCAAAACAATACACAAAAACAATCTTTGTGAGTGCTAACATTAAAAAAAAAAAAAAAAGCGAGTGATGAAGCATTAGCTGAGAGTGAGCCACTTTTTAAAATCAAATTACAGTCTCTTTACTGTGCGCCACGTTTATTCATCTCCGAGGTGTTTTTTAACCAGCGGTTGCTCTTCTGACCTGACAGGCCATAAATCTGCTTTCAGAAAAAGATTGAGCGAGAAGGAGATGAGAAGATGGACGATTCTAGCCAACTCTCTGGATTGAAGGATCAATAGCTACAAAAATAAATGGCTGGGCTATTTATCACAGTCTGTGGTCGGCACTGTAACAGAATTCCTCTAATGTATATTTCATACACTTTTATACCTATTGATTACCTGCCCCGTAGTTTGTAAATTACGTGTATATTGATCAGCTCATCAGCCACCGATGAAGAGATCAGGATTGAACTCCAGCGTAAAGTGACAGGTTTCCTGCCAATATCATGGTATTGTCCAGTGGAATTTATTACAATAAAAGACTGATATGTTATAAAAAGAGTGTAGTATTTTTATTTATTTACAAAATTGTATTTATGTAACTATATTTAGGATTTCTAGGAATTTCAGTGACTTTAAATCACAATTTGAGAGACAAAAGGAGCTATTTCTTCAGCCCTGCAAGGTGATTCCTGCAGCTAAAGGCCAAAATATTGATTAAAGGTGATAAATCAAACACTAGGAGATACCAGCAGCAGTCAGAACTGCCATTTATTCTCATTATCTGAGCTTTTATGTATGTTCCACAGGGAACGCGAGTCAAAAGAAGAGCAAGAGTATTCTCCTGAATTGGAACAGATAAGCGCCTCGGAGGGGGAGGGGGCCTAGTTTGGATCAATGGCGCCAGATCAATGATCAATAGGCCCAACCAATACTCTTCCTGCTGAAGAGTCTGAGGTCTGGTTACACAGATGAAAATGGGTGGGCAGGTCCAGGGTGTGATGATGATTTATGTCAGCAGGGCAGATGTTTCATTTTGGAGAGAGACTGTTTGATAAACGTGTCTGAAAGTCACCGCCTGGACAGTGAGTGAGGATGTCCAACATTTATTCCAATGAACTGGTTTGACATGAGTTCCGCCACTACAAATCGGGACTTCCAGGTAGTGGGACAATGAGAATTAAGAAGTTGTTTCAGCAGATCGTGAGGGATGATTTAAAGCTTCAGAACAGATTTGCGAGAGAGAAATTTGATGAATCTGAAGCCATTAGAAGAAACATTTAGTAGTTTTACTGATTAAGACAGTGTGTCCTGTTGCAGGACAAAGAAAACAAATGCAGGCAGTGAAGAGGGCAGATAAATAAAATACCAACTAAAAAAAAAAGGAGATACATGATCATTTTCCTGCAGCAGCACCGGTGCTATTTTAATGTTATAGATTATAAACATACTCCAGTTACTGTCCCAGTTTCCCCACTAGAACGGGGTTTTTTGGGTCAGTTAAAAAATCGAATATGAAAAGGATCAATACAGAAATAAAAATGTTATTTAACTTATTTAGAAATAAAGTGGTTCTTAAATCGCTTGCAACAAAGACATAACACACACACCCAGACACACAAGAAGGGCCCGGCCTCAACCTGTCACTCACCCATGCCTCTCAGATCCAAAGGCTAGTGACAACTGTTAAATCGGAGCATGTCTCCATCTCTGCTGTGGCTAATGCTGTTAGCTGTACAGCAGCAGCATCTCAGCTGACGCATCCCGAGCACCTCCAATTATCCCACCACATCAACAGAAGGGTTCCTGTTTCCTGAAAATTTCAAATTAAGAGGACTGAACCTTCTATTTCAACCCCTGTCCTTCAGGAATGAATCTCAATAAAAACAAGACCCCTCCCTCCACCTCCAGATCTCACCTTAAGCCACCCCCTCGCAACTGTGTCCACCAGGCGCTTAGCCACGGTAAATTGGGTTAACGCTCACTAAGTATCCCATCGTTAGCGTTGTTAATTGACTACTGCGTGTGATAATTAACAGGGAGCGGACTGCCTACCTCGCTAATCTTATTTAGGTCATTTGCATTTAAAATGGTTTTGATCTAATAAAAAAAAAAAAGAAAAAAGAAAAACGAGCTTGATGGGCAAGCTGCACTGAGCAGCCACATAAAAGCTGGTGAAATTACAGGGGGGATGATGCAGTTTGTGTGAAATGCAGTCACTTACGAGCACATTTTAAAGATAAAGGATGATGCAAAAAAAAGTTACCCTAAAAGAAAAAAAACACACAGCAGAAACTCCAAATGAGCACAAACACCAAAGGCGCGCTGTCCCGCAAAACTTCACTTCTAAAGACTGCTGGTGAGTGGAGGTGGATGTTGTTGTTGCACTGTGATACCTGCAGATGAATGTTTCCTTTGTTGGAGCACCTTCTGTCCTATTTTGGCAATGACACGAGCGCTCAGTAGCTACAGGGGAGACACGCGACTGAGCACTCCTCCTGATTCACACAGGCATTAACACAGCACATTAGCTCAGCGGAGTAGTGGGAATGAAAGATGGGCTAACGCCACTGCCCCAGGCAAAGTGAAGACGTACACTAAAGCCAGCTGCCATCTATTATGGATAGCCAGCACCGACCCCCACTGTTGGTGTTACGGGGTGATGGTGCTGTCCTTGCTGAGGCTTTGACCTTCCGTCGTGGGGAGAGGGCGCCGGGCAGATTAAAAGTGGACTGGCTCACCGTGCAGTCCAGGCGTGCCCCTGATGTTCTGCCCAGATGGTAACCATGCACATACACACAAGTAAACACACACACACATACACGTTCCGCAGCATCCTGGGATGGCAGATGTGGGGTACGGACATGGCCACTCCTCAGGGCGCCCAGCCTTCCGAGGCTATACGCTCCACAGTTACTTTTCCTCCCTCTCATCGCACACAGAGCAACATGTGCGCGCACACACACACACACTCCTCAGAGGCCTAACCAACCCTCACCTCCTCCACTCTCCTTGTGAGTGTTTCTCTGTCACTTAATTCTGGCTGTATGTATGTGAATCATCCATCACTCACTCAATCAGTCCATTGAATTTCATTTAGTGCGGTGTTACCCAGGGCATGTGATTGATTCACTGGTACCTTTTCACTGAAGCTTGAATGACACACAATGCTGCCTCGGAGACGTTCGTGTACGCCCAGACACACGCTTGCGCACTTATATCGCTTGCTCGCTTATACCCCGCTGCGCTGGGTCTCCGTTGCCAGGGGGGGGGAGAGTTGGGTGCCGACGCTGCCAAAGAAGACCCCCTTTGAGATTGTCTCAAGGTCGCCGTGTCCAGCTGGCTGTGCCAACATCTGTTCAGAGTGGCCTAAAGACTGGCATGAGAGGAGTGTCGACGCTGCTTGACCTTGGATCCACATAAAGTCGGAAAAAGGCATGATTTTGTTTTTGTTTCTTTTGATATTTTAATATGTGTCCTTCTTCATTTATGGCTGACAGGCAACATGAAAATTGCAATCCGGAAATGTCAAATGAGCTGTGTATTAATTTAGTAACAGCCTGGAAAGTTTGGTTTTAATACTGTTATATTTTGCAGGCGCAAATTAACATTATCGAGACATTTACCGACTATTTTTAATTGTGAAATACATTTATGAATTTAACACACATTATAAATGGACAAAATGTTTAAAATTAACCGTTAAGGATTAAAACATTGTTCCTAATTTTTTATTTTACTGCCAGATATCACAAATATACATTTTGCTATTATTTTCTCGGACTACTGTTACTATAAATACACTGTGGTTTGAAAAATCCCGCTTGATAGCAGCAGAAAAGATGACATTTGATCGCCAGCGTATCAGTAAGTGAGGGGTTAGTGGACAGAAAATGATTGACTGATACCAACACTTTCCTTGTTTTAATTCTTCATGGAGGTCGTTTTCTGCCAGCAAGGCAATCGATTTTTCTATCAAATACGAAAACAGGCATTGTGGAAAGGCCACAGAGGTCAGTGTGAATTAGAGGTGTGTGTGTGTGCCTGTGTGTGTGTCTCCCCTCCTCCTCCCCTACATCCTTATTGTCACTCCCCAAAGGCCTCTCTGTTAAATTGGCTGACAGATAATAAGATCATACAGGAGAGTACAGCCACAGAGACCTTCGTCCCACAATCCAACAGTCTTACTTGTGCCATAACTCCTGGGCTGCATCTCAAACATTGCGAGGACGCCCTGAACTCAGCTGCAGAGCAGTTTAACATAAAGAGATGGGCCTTTAATAAATATTTGGATCATGAAATCAGACTGAATTTCTCAGAAGCAGCATCCACCTTGTTTACAGATCACGAACTAAATAACGTGCATCTTTTCAGGGTCTGGCATTGGTGCAGGGCAAAATTATAGTTTGATTTTTGATCTTCTGTGATCAATAAAGTTTTACCATTTTTGACACCGCAGACAGCCATTAACAACATGGCGAATGAGTGTTTAACCGTCAACAGTGGCAGTTTTACTCCCTATTATTAAAAGGATTTGTCTCTTCCGTTTGTGATGTTATATTCCTCATTATCTCACAATCTCTTTGCAAATGTCTCAAAAGGGCCAATTCACTTCATCGTTAACGCCACATTGTGCAATTTCCCACAACACCCCTCAATTCATCCCCACCGTGTGTCCTCAGGCCTTCTGCCCCAAGGGCTCATGGGAAAGGGGTAGTCCCTGGGGCTGCTGTTTCCATTGCCTGAGAGAGAAGCACGAGAGAGAGAGAGAGAGAGAGAGCGGGAGAAAGAGGGAGCGAGAGAGAGTGGCAGAGGCGGCAGCAGCAGCAGTATTTCTGCGTTTGCTTGATGTCACTAAAATGGAAATATGCATAAGTGGGAAAAGGCATTGTGGGCCTTTGGGGCCCAAGAAGAACAAATATTTTAATAACAAACACGTTCACTGTTTGCCTCCTGTAACGGCACCTGGGTATTATTTCACATTGAATGTCGAGAGTCGCTGCTAGATTCTGTATGCATATATTGTAGGTGTTTTCTTCTTTTCCTGGAAGTGATTTTTATGTGGAAAGTTTTTCCTGCTGATATGTCCTTTGGAGAACTATCATTAATCAAAAGTCAAAGTCACCTCAGATCTCACATTAGAATAGACCAGTTTAGCTACAGCTGAAATTGCAGCTGACCCCTTTTGCCCTGAGCACTTATTCAAAATCAGCAACGTGGCCATAGGGGGGTAAAACAACTAAATTGAGTCAGTTTGCAAGAAGCCAATAAGAGTTTGGAGGGAAAATACCAAAAGCAGCAGTGCCAACTGGGAATCTCAGGGGCTTTCTAATGTCCTGATGGGTGACTTACAGCGAAGACTCAGCGTACACCACACACCGGAGAAGAGCCGCTGCGCTACAAACATCTGTTTTTTGGCAGATTAAACCATGTGCGATGTTAAGTACAAGCAGTATTTTATTACAGTCGGTATTTACCTTCACTAATATAGATACTACAGGCGCTGTACCTCAACCGTAAATTCCTGTTATTTTTATGAATTTGAACCTCAACCAACTTGCTGTCTGAACACAAGTGGCAGAAAAGTGAACAAAGAGGGAAGTATCTAATCATTTATACTGCTTAAAATTAATAACGTAGCACCAAAACCCCACAATAGCCAATATAATTTAAAATGTAAGAGAATCCTCTAAATTCCCACTGTTAGATAAAATATACCTTAGCCAGTGATGAAATAAATAATAATTATAATAACTAAAATATTCCAAGTTTTCCTTTTGTCTGAAACATTCAAAAATAGGGATAAAACTGATCTATGGCTGAAAAGAATATTTTCAGAAATAGCACTAAATTCTGCAGCCTGTCCAAGAGAAGAATGTTTCATATCCATCAATTTGTCATTTGTCTGGCAGAACAACTTAAGCCAAATGGCCATTTCAGCTGCAGCGCCGTCCTGGTGCAGCAAAAAAAAAAAAAAAAGTTATTTTTAAAACGAGCAGACAATCAGAAAACATACACATACATCTGGTGGAGGAGGAAAATCCGCACTAATTACACAATTAAAACCCTCTATATTTGTGACATTTGCGTCTATATTTGGAGTGTGTGAGCCTGGTGAATAGAAAAGAGGAAGCAGTTCGGCTGCACAAGTTAGACTCCCCTCTTGGATTTTCATAATGAGCTGTCAGTCATTTCTCAGCGCCCAACAACTTTCATCTGCCCTGATTCCTCCCAACCTCCCCCATTTATCACTCCTCTCTCTCCTCTGCGACACACTCCTCTGACGCCCCGTGTCGTTTATCACGTCCGGTGGAATAGAGTTTCTCCAGCTGTCAATTTAGGAAATGGAGTGACGAGCGAGACCCTCGGGACCCTTGCACTAATCTCAACTGTGAGGTTATGGAAAATGATGAGCATTTCCAGCAGCTAGTTACACTGGCCTCCACACGCGCATTAACCATCACCTGGAATCCAAGCGCAGCAGCAGCTAATCAAATCAATTTTACAGATCTGAAATATTTGATACAACTCTCCTCTTTACCCTGCTGCTCCTTCCTCAGCCGTGTTCGATAAACTGCTACCTGCCCCGGGGCGGGAATGGTCAGTGCTGCTGTTGCTGTCAGGGCCCTGGGTGAAAAATGCCGGTGTCACGCAGTTATGCGTCCCACGAGGAAGAGATATCATAGTTGGTTACATGACGGGTGTGGCGGATGAGCAACAGAATGAGACCGCAGCTCATCACCCCGCTGACCGGTTAAAGACGCAGCGGGAACGTATGATCCATGTTCCTCTATCGGGACGACTGAAGTCTGCATTTATTACGAGTTATGTAAAAATACCATCTGTCTGGAGGGAGCCTGAGCGATGTCATTTTATTTCTTGAGAGTTAGTATTGTGTAAAAAACCATATTACACAAGTAGCGTGTACTATGCCCAGTTTAGCAGTACTGTACAGTCCGCTGCAAGGCTGTGAAACAGTATCACAGTTGTTCAATTCAGCGGCCACTTGTAATCACCCTTGTGGTTTAAAAGGTCGAGAGGTCAGAGGTTATGACAGATAGGGACCCCAGGGACCGTCATAAAACACTTGTGACACTTTAGCCCTCGTTTGTCATGCCAGAGCTCGATATCACTCATTCATCTTGGTTAGGAAAGTCTTTCCCTTTAACAGACATCTTACGTCATCCTGCTACGCCGTGGCCACGGTGTGGCTGCTCTCAGTTCATTTCTGGTTTTATTTTTAAGCTTGAAACATTTTACTGTACAGCCAAAAAAAGAATCCATGACTTAGCATAGCTTTAAATATACGAGTGTGTTTGTCTGTGTGTGTCAGGAAGCTTTAGCTCTGCTAGCTTTTCTGCCTGGCGCATACACAAGTTTGAGCTTTTCAAAGTCAAAACGCACGTCCTCGTACTGGGTGGCAACAGAGGCTGCTCGCCGTCATCCGCATCTGCATCGTACCTCCCTGAATTTGCCAGCGCAGAAAGGTACAATCAAGCAGCCCACAAAACAAATGCGATTTCCTTACATTAGGCAAACTGTAATCACATTTCCCATGTTGTCTCTTTTCCTGTGCCGCAACCGGAGCCAGAAAGCTGGGGGCGCATGGGGGGGGGGGTCACAGTGTAGCCTGCAAGGCCTCCCGTACTTTAGCTCTGCATACAAAGAGAGGTGTTCGCTCCAACTGAGACGTCTCATTTGGTGCATCTGCAAACAACATTACAGGTGGAAACGCTTCAGGAGATGTCTTGCAAGCATTAATCCCATTTGTGTCCTAACCCATTTCAAATGTGCATGCCACTGCACTCATGAAATGAGTGAGACGCTGCGGTGATCAAATGGATGCAACATTTCCAAGGACTTTAGTGGACACACAAAGGAGATGTCATCACTGAGAGATCTGCATTCAGTGAAAAGAAAAGCAGCCAGGCTTTTAAAACGTTGGCCATTGAGAGGCTGATTTGATAACCTGTTTATCTGGAAATCTAATACTGCAAAAAAATTCTAAAGGCTCTTGGGTGCAAGGTGTAAAAAAACAGAACTAGAATAAGATAGCGTCATGCGTTATTTGCTGTGGAATATCTACAGTGATAGAAACAGTCAGCCACTTCAAAACGAGTCTAAAAGTATAAAATTACACACAAGTAGAAATAAGAGTGCCTGTTTCTCCTAACAATACTGTCAGGTATACTTACACCTCCAACAATTATTTTTGTCATCCAAAAATTACAAATATGTTCAAGTAAATCTAGTGGATTTTACTAAATTATGGCTTTTTAAACAACAAAAATTGCAGTGGACTTTTGACACTACTGTTATTACAAATCTGCAGCACTAAATACAATCACAAGACAATCCAATAAACATACTCTGGAAGCTGTGACGTCCACCACATGGCTGCGTTAAGCACCTTGAACTGAGGCATGAAGACAATGATTCAGGATGTGCATTAAGTTAAATTTCAATTAAATAGAAGAAATGCTGCCTGAAGTCAAACACTACCCTCTAGTGGACATTGAAACTGTCGGGACACAAAAAATTGTAATATCTGATGGACAGTGACTGGTTCTGTATGCATTTCTTTAGTTTTATATTCCTTTGCAAATTTAGAAAAAAAAAACCCAAATGCAATCATTGTAGACTGGTCTGAACTGACTGATCCAAAAAACATCTAAAATATAAGGTGGTGCTGCAGTCTTGAAAATAATGTTTATAACAAAAGGTTAATTAATACTTTTTGGTATTGTTTGATGATATTTCACAATGCTCTGCTACAGTTTTGTATACTTATCCTGCCAGTGAAGCATAACAAGCAAACTGCTGACATTACTCTGGCCTTCTTCCCTTTCTAGTTTGAGAACTTAATGGACTAAACAAATAATCAGAAAAATGATCCACAGGCTAATCCATCACAGGCTGCAGCTCTGCACTGCTGGTCTCTCAGCGTTGTACTTTGATTGTCTGACATTAACTACTACAGAATGATATACACCGCCCTGTCCCCATCTCTGCCTCCTCTTAGCATTCTCCTCCTTGGTCACGTCCAATTAGCTATCTCCCAAACACTCTGTCTCATTAGGCCAGCCATAATCCACTCATCGGGCCCTGATTTGGCAAATAAATCACAGCGGTTTTTTTTCTTGCCCTGAACTCTTTTCCCTCCTCTCCTCCGCTACTGCAGCTGTCTTTTAAAACTCTGCCTCAGCCTCGTTAACCCTGTCCCGAGTTTCTACGGTGACAATCTCTGCCGCGCGTTCTCATTGGACACGGCAGTCGGCAATTTGCATGCCAGACCATTTCTCTTCATCATTGGGCCTCTTTCTCGCTTTCTCATTCTCCCTCTCCCTCTCTTTCTATGCTAGAAGAATAGAAAATAACTCAGCAACTGACGGCAGACGGCATGCACGTCCTTGTCCTACAAGGTTACGAATCCATTTCATCTGTGCAAGAGGGGAGTGAATTAAAATAAATGATGGCTGGACATTTATTGCATTCTGGGGGTGAAGGAGGGATTGGAGAGGAGAGGCAAGAGTTGCAGCGTGAGACTAGTGTCTCATACTGAAGTAGACTGGCAGACAGGTTGATGGTGACTGGCATAGAGTAGAGAGAAGGAAGACAACATGAAGCCAATGGAATCATTTCGTACAGATGAGTTTGTCTCTGGGCAGAATCTCGATTCAGGATCATTCAACTGCCTACATGTAATTCCTCTGTTTTATTTGAGTCTACGCATGGGTTTAGTTCCTGCACTCAAAGCGTTTTACTGCATCAACAAGCACGTTCAAAATGTGTTAAGGTACAGCGTGAGCGTGGGAAATGTGGCTTTCTGAAACAAGGACCAGGGTCAAAAAAAGAGAACCACTGGCTGGTAGAGGTCTGGGTTTTAACTGGTTTGGATTACATGGTAGGCTAAATACTAAAAATGCCTCAATGCGTCCCTGGGAGTTCAGTGACCTTTGACCTTCATTATCACTTCAGGCGATCCTTTGAGTTTGGCAACAAACTAACAGTAGGATTAATCAAAGGTGCACAATTATTATTATTATTATTATTACTATTAATCATGGCTTTTACCCTTTAGTGCTTGTTTGCTTTTGTTCTTTATCTTTTCAGCCGTTAATTTCAGTTAATTCCAATAGTTGATTTTCTGTATAATTAATAGCTTGTGCAGCACTTTGGTCATCAGTGGGTGTTTTTGAATGTCGCTATAGAAATAAAATCTTGACTTTTCACAGTCCAGCCACAGGCGCTGGATTGTCAGAAGGGTCAGTTTAACACGGTCACTCCTTCGGTCCATTTTGTCTGGACATTTAACGCAATTTATAGTATTTCCAACCTTGGAGCCATTTCAAATTAAGTACTTTGATAATGTAAAAAGGACAAGATAGTATTTATGGATGTCATTGGAGAAGCACAGCGCATCATTCCAAAATGCTCCCCCGTTTCCGATGGCGTGTTCCTGAAATACATCTTTGGACCCAGAGGATCTGCAGCTAAGTGACTTTTTTTCCCGTTGACCACAAGGCTATCAATATGTCTGCCTCCTGACACTGGCCGATCTCTCTCTGGACGCAGAGGCCGGAATCCGAATGCTGACAACTGCTCCCTGCACAACTCCTCTGGACTCCATCCAGGACACTCTGTTATAATAGTTATTTTTAGACAAGCCGACGCAAATAAATATTTATAGTTGTTCGCAGGTCAGAGGACTCTGAACAGCAGGGAGGATCGCGGTAAAGAGAATACAGTAAGTGAAGCGAGGAGATAAAAAAGGGAAAAACAGGGCTATGAATGATTTTAAAGATACGGTGTGTTTCATGGTGCGTAGAAGTCGGTCTGCTTGTGGCTAGTTTAAAGCATATTTTTACACAGAGACTAGAATGACCTGAGCAAACCTTGGCCTGACTGACAGATGAGCACAAGGAGGAAACATTGAAATTTTTTAAGATAAAAAAAAAAAAAAAAAAAGATAAAAAAAAGCCAAAACGGTGATTGAATGGTAACTTTTCCTGTATTTTCCAACCAGCTTTAGGATAGAATGAGGGAATGTAGGATTTCTGCTACTGTTCATCAAACAAAGACCTTTAAATGCAAAGTCCACAGAAGGCCCACAGCTGGAATCAAACTCAGAGCCATCATGCTATGAGGTGACCGTTCGTGCTGTCCAAATGATATCCAGGAAAGGAGTGAAGATATAATTCTGCTGTTTTACAACAACAAACACCTTTGTACCGACCACGTGTGCGGACAGATACTCAAGCTGCTTAAACTCGTCATCATCTAACAGTCTGATGGCAGAGGCGGACAGATCAGATGGAATGCCCACAGCGACCCCACAGCCTCTGATGTGACGGAGATGCTTTACGGCATGGTACGGCCTGCTCCCCTTACCTTGACCTCCCAACACCCCTTCCTCTGCTGCCTCTAGCTTTCAGGGCTGACCTCGTCCTCTCCGGGCCTCTGGCCTCGCCTCGGACAGTTGAGTTATTACCATAATTACCCGAGAGGCGTTGGAGGAAGCAGCCGCATGGCAGAGGCCGCTCATGTTTAACAGAATATTTGGGTGTTTTATTGACTTTAACTCAGCAGCTGGGGCAGGCGAGAGGAGGCCAGGATGATAAGAAAAATCACTGGTGTGGGAAATGAAGAGTGGCCAGAGCACACGTCATATTTCCCCAAGCCAAGGTGTAAATATTCCCACAGAGAAGGACTGGGATACGGATGACAATCACCAGGAAATTGTACTTTAAAAAAAAAGATTTAATCCATAAAAAGTCATTATTATCCTGTCATATTAAACTTTACACACGGGGAAAGATATTTTCTTTACAGGGACAGAAGGGTTCACTTTGAGGGGAATTCCATTGCTTTTTTGATGTCACTGTAATGCTTCTTCAGAATGACTTATGTAGACCTTTTTTCTAAACTGTATATTTTCTGAACCAACATGAGTCTACTGGATCAAACAGCAGCTGCTCTTAAAAACAGGATGCATTCAAAGTGAGGGGGTCATAAAAAGTTGGTTAGTCAAAACACTAAAATTCACCTCCAACTGAACTATACTTTAAGAAAAATCTTCTTCCTTCCACAGTCAAACCCCATGTCTGTAATGGCATATCTAAGGAGCCAGGAGGCCATGCATATTCAAACAGAGCAAACAGTAGTGCCCAGGCTGCCATACGCAGGGCACTGGGGCCATTGGCCTCGCGCCAGGAATTCACAGGAAGACAAAGATTTTGTACAGTCAGCACACATTTCTATTAGCATCTGTATTTACGCTTAAAGGCCCATTCAAACACACACAGAGAAAAATAGAAACACACATTCACGCATGCCCTCCTAAGGTCAAAACATTAGCATTCCGATACGTTCAATATTCGGGCTTTGCCGGTCCTGAACAGTTTCCCGTCAAACCCGTCCAAGATGGCGCTTAGCCGTGAGTGCCCGTGTCTGATTATGCAGACCCATCTGTGTAGGGTCAAAGGTTGTGGCAGGGCCTGGCAGTGACTACTACAGGTGAGCAGATGAGAACAGTAGGAGTTCGGTTTAATTTAGATAAGCGCTACAGGATGCAGAGTGCTGCCGTACCTGGGAAGGACGAGTTGAACTTTTCACACTGTGCCTCAGACTCATCGTTCCAGTGGGTGGAAAGTCGAGAAAAAAAAAAGTCTTAGAGTTTTTTACCGAGGTTTGTTCAAACTGACAAACACACAGATATATGTACACACAGGGTTGTGTCTCCAAGTCTGTTATTACCACTGTCAGATTCAAACATACTGAAAGAAAATGACTGGCAGCAGTCTAACAAAGTGTGTGTGCATGTGTGTGTGTGTAGTGGTGTGGAGAAAATCCCTAATCTGGCATGAATTTACTTCCTGTCTAGACTGTGTATATGAGTGGAAGCCAACATGCTTCCGTGTGTATGTTTGTGTGTTAATACATTAAATTATAGTACATTAATATTTTGTCTCTGTGAGTGTAAAACCTTCATTATATCTTAAAGAGAGAGCTTTTCATACTTTTATTCCTCCGAACCAGAAGGCAGACATTAACCTTTGGCCTTCCGGACCTACTGTCAGATGTCTGTTTTTCACCGGAAAAATCCCAGTAAAGCTCATGTTTTTACAGTTTTGACGCTTTGTGACCTGTGCCAGACCTGTGCCACAGGTCACGCTTTGTGACCTGTGCCTGTGAGGAAATTCCAGCCAATTTCCTCATTATCCAACTTGCAGCACTTACGGGAATACCGAGGTGTGGGCGGGAGTATGCAGACGGGTAAAGTTGGAGAAAAGTGAAAAAAAGCCTCATGTGATTTTCTCTGAAACTCCATAGAAAAGCAAGCAACACATTAAGACTCTTTTCACAAATGTCCTCTCTTAACAAATCTCATCAGCTCAACAGTCAATAAAGTTGAATGTGAGAAGTTTTGTACTACAATGGTCTCATTCTGTTTCCGAACATGAACAACTTTAGTCATTATCTAAAAGGGCTGAATCATCACAGGGAAACGACACAAGTGTGCAATAATCACCCAAATTCTAATAATGTTCCTGAGCTTTGTCCCGACTGTCTCACACAGAGCGCAAACTAAAAACTAAGCGCAAACAAATTGTTCAGCCTAGACATATCAGACAAGGTGTGAATCGACGTCATGGTCATCGCTATTTCATATTCATGCAGAGGCCCCAATGACGCTTTGTCCTCTGGCTTCTAAAAGTGCCTTAACTCAGCAGATCAGCACCTCTTCAGACTTAGATGGAAAGTGAACAGTCTTCACCTCTGTGACATCCCACGTAATGGGAGCCAGTGTCTCCAAGCCTGCCAAAAAACATGGCGCCCACAGCCAGGTATTACAGTAATAAGAAGAATGACAGGTCGGTTTTAAATAATAAGGTAAATAATTTCAGCCGACAAAACGAAAAATGGGACAAAATGTGCTGCTGAGTGGAGAAACAAATTTCAAAATATGCTATACTCACGTTCTCTCCGGCTTGCCAGAGTAGTAATTCCAAAGGGTCACGTCTATGTCTCCAAAAAGCAAGCACCTGTTGACAAATTAGCCACGTCAGTCTTGTAATGTTTTATATTTTACCAAGTTCCACACATGAAGTTGTGGATACAAGCTGACACATCGGCAGCCGTACTTTATCTGACCTTAATGACGGAGATTAGCATCGTAGCTAACACCTGTGATCACCCTGCCGTTTCTTGACAAATGTCTGCCGTAAAAGACGAACACTGGTGACAAATTTCGGATAGTTTCAATAAACAAAGACTTTTGGTATTTAGTCAAAAGCAAAACTGACCTACACAATTTCAGATTACCTGCGTAACTGCGCCACACCTGACAGGTTTTTCAAATTAGCCTTAAGCACCGTCAATAACGTATTTAACAGATATAAACACATACCCCGACGCAACAAAAGTGACAAACTATTTAAGTCATCGTCTAGCCAGCGTGGAATTCCTTTCATATACATGTATCGCAGCCGTCAATGACTAACACAGATGGTGAACAAATCGAATGAATCACTCGGGTCGTGTGGCCCTGACATACACATCATTGTCTCCGCTGTGGAGGGTTTTAGGGGTCTCCTGTTTTCGTTCCTACCCACCGGATGACTCACAGGCATGTTACCCCAGATGAGGCAGACTTTACTGGGCTGGCTTCTCCCCGCTGTAGCGGGGAAAACTGGCAGGCCGCTGCGCATTTTGGGGTTTGCCTGTCTAGTCAGCGCAACTACGCGCCGGGCCTGTGGTTAGATGGAGGAGGCTGTCCGGGCTGGGAAATGCGATGACGTCTCTGAACCAATCGAGGAATGTTTTGTCGAGTTTAAGAGGAAGCTATATTTAATTTTAAAGTAACTACCCTGACAAGTAAAGTCAGCAGAATTGTAACCAACATCGCTGGGCCGGGGAGGACATGCCTTTTTTTTTTTGGGACGGCTGCCCCAGCATGTGTTTTTATTTTCATCATCTGGTCTTTGAATGCATTCCTTTTCTGTGTGCTGCACTAGACGGAGAGATTGCCGGGGAATGAGTCACTGTAGCCCCGACCCAGCAGTGAGGTAACCACTGGAGGAAGCTGGGGGTGAAAGGCGGACTTGATGGGGGTGATGTCTGGGATCGTGTCTAGGAATCCCCAGACGGTTTCATACAATGCGTACACGTCTGGATGAACGCACAAACTGTGCGCTCCAGACAAACTTGCAAAAATGGGTACATGCAGATTGGAATTGGTTTCTGCGTGTTCGCGTTTTTGATTCAGTGTGGAGGAAAACGAAAGTAACGGTTCAGAAGTTCCTGTTGATGTTCATTCTGAGTCTGACGCAACCCGCGGCAGCTATTGTTTGTTAAGCAGCATCACCTGCTGGTTTAATGGAGAACTGCCAACATCAGGAGAAGCGTCCAGGAATGAGTCAGAGCTGGCAGACACACAGCGGAGTGCTGAATAGGATGGTGGTTCAAGAGGGAAATCAGTTTTTTTATATAACACTGACATAACAAATATTTAACCTGCGAAAAACCATCTTTGAGAGAAATCATTTCCTGTATTAAAAGAGACGTTAGAATAAATGCACTCATTCTTTTAAGATTAATAAAATTTCAAGTAGAATTTACAGCCTTTTTCAATTCAGTTTACAGACTGGTGATTTTTTTAAACTAATTCACTGCTTAATTAATAACTACTGGTCAATTTCCTTCATTCATTCAAGAAATTGTTCTTCCATTCGTAGCAAATTTAAACTGGCTACTTGATTTTAACAGAGGTACCTGAGCATTATTCATAAAAGCAATATAAAGATAATATTTATCAAGGTTATATTTTAGTGTATTAAATGCAATTCCAGGCCCACTGTGTGTATAAGGGCCTTATGTAATTAGGGTTTAGGGAGAATAGTCATTGTGGCTAATTTTTACATTTGAATTAATTAGTTTTTTTTTTTTAAGGATATGTGAACGCATTACAGCGACTGTAATATTAAGATATTCAGAGAGTGATTTTTTGCGATTAGAAAAGGGAATAAATAAAGGGAATAAATGAAAACTTTCATCATGTAAGGACTTTTGCCTCTATAAGTACCACAATTCGCCACTAGAGGGTGGGCGACTCGGATCACAAATATAAAAAATCAGTAATATTAAACTCAGTCTTGTGCTTTGAAAATAAATGAATGATTCCACTAACCTGCCAACTTTACGTGCTTGTCGTGGTTAGAAAGTGAAATCACAGCGCTGTAGTTTTCACGTGTCACACTTGGTGCGTCCCACATCGCTCCGGGCTCTCCCCGTTCTTTGCGGTTCCTCCTCCACCAGACGTCAGAAACCAGTGGTCGCCTATAAAACACACGCGAGGCCGTGCAGATCAGTCAAATCCTCATATACCTCGTCATACTGACAGACTCCTTCGCGACACTAGAGAGCAGAATTCCTACGCTGCGGGAAGACAAACCTTAACGGGATTGCGCTCAAGAATGCGAATGAAAAGTTTGTTTGTTCCTACAGGTATATTTGATGCCGGAGAAATTTCAGAAATGTTGTAAATCTGTAATGGGTGAACTTGGATTTCTGCAGATAACTAAAGGGCTTACCAAAAGAAGGCGAATTAAACGAGGCGCGTAAAGGTAGTTAGCAAAAAAGTCTGATTTAAAATTATACCGACCTTATTCAATTCTCCACGCTGCGTAAAGAACCAGATGCAAACAGTAAGATGCATTTGGGCAAGGCTTTACTGTTTGTCCTGCTCCTCAACTGTGCGACTCTCAGCTCATCTTTGTCCACTTGTGCCACTGTGGATATCGACCATGTGAAAAGAAAGCGCGTCGAGGCGATACGGGGTCAAATCCTGAGCAAACTCCGACTGACGAGTCCTCCGCAGTCCCTGGGACCGAGCAAAATCCCCTATCAAATTCAAGCATTGTATAACAGCACCAAGGAGCTACTGGAGGAGCTCAGGCGGGATCGGCAGGAGAGTTGCGGACAGGACAGCACGGAGACAGAGTATTACGCCAAGGAGATATACAAATTCAACATGGTCTACGGTCCGCCGGAAAGCAGTAAGTATTGCAACTCTTTAACAACAAACAAGTTTCTCTTTCTTGCTTGCTGAAATGCCAACAGTCAGTACATCCGCTCTGTGCGCAATTACGCACAGAAAGAGCCAGTGACATGCTCAGACACGCAGAGATTTTAAAACTCCAGGTCTTAAAGTGATATTCTTGAAAGAAAATAATCTCGATAATTTATGAGAAATTACATTAAACATTTGTGTTTTAATAATCTGTCACGTGATAAGGACTTTGCTTTGTGCACATGCGCTGCAGCCTGCCTGCACTTGTTCCCCAGCAGGATTTTAAGTCATTTCCACAAAGTTTTTCTGCACAACGAAGCTTAAAAATCAATTTCCAGGCCATTAAATGAAAACCTATGCTTCAACCACTGCAGCAGTGTCCAACAGAACGTCCCCTTTAGTCTCCTCCTGTCTCCAGTCTTCCTCCTATTATGTCATTAATCTTATCTCCTCTTTACGTGTCCTTTTGAGCCAGGCCCAGATGAGGGAGAAATCTTTATACGAGGTCAGGGAAAGGTTGTGCAGACTTAACAGAGGCGGACAGGAAAAAATGAACGATGGACGAAGGATTCCGTGTGGATGAACATCTCTCTGTGGTGGTAGGGTTTCGGGTCACACCGATACATATACTACGCCAAGTTCAAGTGGGGTGATATCTCCGTCTGTGAGCTTTAAAAAGCTTTAAGCGAAGGTGGACTTCAGGCAGCTTGCCAATCGACTGAGTAATGGTAGCTGGATGTAAAGGAGCCAAAACGGGTCTGGTGGTCTGCAAGATCATTGCATCACACACCCTTTGAAATCAACAGGTGTTTAAAGGAATCCAGAGATGCTGGCAGACAGCCTGCAGATAGAGATTCACGATCATTGTAAGAATGTGGTTTCTTCTACTGTATTTTTCTGCTGACACATTATCAGCTGCTTCTGGTGAACCAGCAAACATTTCTGTGGGACAACATGCTCAAAACTAACAATTTTTACTTTGTCGGCACTAAAATGATGGTATTGGTGTGACGGTGGCTGGTTTTTGAGTCTAGATGACCTCAGCCTTGGAAATATGTATTCTGTTATTGCCTTGTATAGACACAAACATACCCTCTGCCTACTCACTCAGATTAATTGTTGATCATAAATAATAAATCATCATTTTAATTAGGCTGATTATTTTTAATTCTTCCATTGGTGGAGACAGGAAGTGGACGTGACAGATATTTTAGTACTCTTTTTATTTGGGGAATAACAGTTCAAGCAGCAAACAGGAAGTATTAATAGTGTGTTTTTCAGATTTCCCTTCAGTGTCCCAAGGGAAAAGGCAAATATTGGCAAGACACCATTTGTCTTCTTATTCTCAAGTTGAAATGCATCAATAGACTGCATTTCAGTAAAAGTAATTTGAGCTAAAATATAAAGCTAGCAAATTTCTTTGTAATTTAGGCTACAGTATAATCAGTTCATCCTTTAGTGCTAGTGTTTGTGCAGCAAACCACACATGAGGCATACTGAATGTCACCAGAACTCCCAGTATGGCACCAGAACAGACTTTAGAGCCCATTTATGCTGCTTTTTGTGGCATAATGCCTAAAAGGTTAGTATAATGAAGCCACCTTAGCTGACATTTGAGGTCAGCTGAACGGGGATGTTGTGAGTTTTGATACCAGGGAGGTGATATCACGCTATGCTATTTCAATTACATTTTCATTTTCTCCAAATATAGCCAAAACATGCTGGAGTAACTGAGGAATTTTGATAAAGCAGCAAAGCATGAGGGCTGATAAACTCTGGTCCCGTATCAAAGAGTCAGATCACGGTTTTCAGTGTGACTATGCAGAAAATACATTGTGTGAAACGGACATCTATATTATATTTATACTAAACTGTATTTGCTCCACCTAATTAAAAAGTCATTCAACTGCGCTCCTGGTCAGTAAATGACTAATTATGTGTGATTTCTGAGGTGTGGGTTTAGTCTTCCATTTTTTTGACCAGTTCCTGACAGGAATTTCTCACTGTGTTCTCCCATAACATTGTTTCTGGTTTTTCTCTTCCAGATGACCTGTTCTACTGTCCAAAAGGCATCACCTCAAAGGTTTTTCGCTTCAATGTGTCTGCCATGGAGAGGAACTCAACGAACCTCTTCAGAGCAGAATTTCGCGCCCTGCGGGTGCCAAACCCAGATGCCAAGAGGAACGAACAGCGAATTGAGCTCTACCAGGTGTGTAAAGGTACCGTTTCCTTGTCCTTTCACAGAGATGAGATGAAAATTGAGTGGCGGGGAGCCTCAACGCTCCATCAGAGAACACATTCAGAAGAATGACCATGTCCTTTTGTGGTCCAGCAGAGAGAAAATGTCTCAGAGTGATTGTTGTTGCTTTGCAGATTGTGAGGCCAAATGAACACATTAGGAAGCAACGCTACATTGCTGCCAAGAATGTGCTGACCAAAGGGACCAAGGAGTGGGTCACCTTCGATGTGACCGAAACAGTGCGACAGTGGCTGATGAACCGAGGTTAAACGAGAGTCCCTGAACCTTCATTGTGTCATTGCCTCATCCATTTTTACTTAAAGGTGTGGAGTTTGCCTTCCTAAATATAGTGATGGTGCTTTATAATTGCTTCCAACCAGGCAGCAATCTGGGTTTGGAAATCAGCGTGCACTGTCCCTGCCACACCTTTAACACAAACGGTGACATCATCGACAATGAAAACGAAGTCCTGGAAGTGAAGTTTAGAGGTGGGTTTAGAGAGCAGCATCAGCCACCAGTATTGTCGTCAGTGTGCTGCCTCATTTGGACAGCATAAACATCTGTGCTTTACAAACGTGTCAAAACAAAGCCATTTTTTTTTCCATTACTTCAGACTTTTGTGGTTCTGTCCCTGTTTTGGGGAGGAGAATTGCAGGGAAAAAGGCTTTGCAGTCAATAATTTTGCAAATGCTAGACTCAGTTTAGTGCTACAAAAGAAACAAAAAAGCCACAGAATGGCTGGAGTTTACCTTGACTGTGTCTGTAATTAAGGTGTGGATGAGGAGGACAAGCGCTTGGACCTGGATCACCTGAACAAGAGGAAGGAACAAAACCTGCCGCACCTCATCCTCATGATGATCCCACCACACCGCCTGGAGACTCCCTCCTCACGTCGGCACAAGAGAGCTCTGGACACCAACTACTGCTTCTCGTAAGCCGCACGCACACTTGTTCACTTATGTCAGCCGATGCTTCAAGGCTGCAAAATGATGAAAAACTCACTATAATGCATTTTAGCTAAGCTGAGCTAAGGCACGCTGTGCTAAATTTTACATACCCCAACTAATTAATGTTGGTTCTTTGTCAAAGAAACGCAGAGGAGAGCTGCTGCGTTCGCCGGCTCCATATCGACTTCCGCCGTGACCTGGACTGGAAATGGATCCACGAACCTAGCGGTTACGATGCTAACTACTGCTCGGGGCCTTGTCCTTACCTAAGAAGCTCGGACACGACGCACAGCTCGGTATGAATGTGCAATACACTCGTAAGCGCTGCATCGCTGTCATCTGTGAAAAGCTGTGGCTACATTTTGGCCTGCTTTTTGTATTATGGGACTTTCCGCCTGGGACAGAAAGCAGAAAATAAGTAAGTCAGAGAGGATAATAATGATGATCTGGGCTGGAGGTGGTTTATAATGTGGTTTTCAGTAGAGGAAGGAGGATAAGCAGCTTAAATACAGTAGCATAACCTATAAGAGTGCATGACTGGGCTGACAGCGGCTTTCTGGTCTGATTCAATCACAATATAATTCATTAAATATAATAACTGCTTTGTGCCGTCCCGCAGCTCCTGAGCCTGTACAACACTCTAAATCCAGAAGCCTCCGCCTCCCCCTGCTGCGTCCCTCAAGACCTGGAGCCCCTCACTATACTTTACTACTCTGGACGAACCCCCAAAGTGGAGCAGCTCTCCAACATGATCGTCAAGTCTTGCAAGTGTAGCTGAGAAAGACGTGAACCTTGAGGTAGTGCGGCAGGTATTTTTTTTTTTTTAACCCCTTCGGTACTGAAGAAACCTTTGCCGTTAGTTGTGATAACTGACCCCAAACACCACTCTGGAGGTCACACCTGCAAGTTGTCTGTAAAACTTGAGGTCACCTTTTTATTATTTTTCTTTTCCTTTTTCCTCATCTTTAGTCCAGCTAATGTTTCCTTTTAGATTTATGAAGGTGGACAGTTAATTTGTTAATATTGATTACGTAAATCCTTGAACATTTTTTTTTCTATCTAAAAAGAACTGTGCTGCTTCATCAACACTGACTCAAAGAGACTTGGGGGATATTTTCCACAAATATCTCGGCCTCACGGCATTTCTTTTTCTCCTGTTTGGACGATGTCGTCGGCCTCGCTTTTCCCGAACAGCTGAAGGGCCCTTTCAGTCCGGATTACCTTCAAACAGTGGACATTATCTTCAAACACAAAGGAGAAAGGACAGAGCCGCGGCTGTAGCCAAAGTCATAGCTGTGGTCAGGGGGAAAGCAGAGATGAGAGGATGCCTGTTGGATTTGCAATGGAAAGTGAATGAACAAAGAAGTTGAGCCAAGCTTTTTCTCTTCATGGCCGGCCAGCAGCAGTGGCCCCTTTTTATTTTTTTTCTTTCTTTCTTTCTGCGGTGAATCTATTGAAACGGATAGAAGATGAAGAGGAGACCTGTTTCAAAAAGGAAGAACTGCGATGGAAACAAGCCACGCGAGCACGCTGCTATTCACTGCAAGTCTTTATTCTGAGCGAGTTCAAATTTCTGGGACATCAAAGAATAAACTGGAAAAGGAACATGTGTTACACAACAGCTTTTATGAGATTTCTTTTACATTAATAGCAGATTTGGTTCTGTTATGTAACTCCTGATATCGTGATTGCTTCACAAACTGGGATAAAAGTTGATTTTTTTTGGTTCTCTGCGAAGTAGAACGAATAAGACTGTAGTTTAGCCAGTTGGACAGTCTGCGATCCTAGATGTGTAAAAATGCAACTTTTGTGCAGCAGCAACATGACATTTGTGGTCATTTCCAGTGTCGCGTCTTCTCCTCCTCTTGCTTCTTGTTTTTGTTTTGCTTCTTCTTACTCTTCTTCTTCTTCTCACCTGCCAGCTGTCAAGAGACCCATGTTAGGTCTGTTATCTCCTCTGCTCCATCTCTCTTTTCACAGCGTGAGGACTAGAGGAAACTCTGGGGCAGCTGGATGATTCGGAATACTTGCGCTGTCTCACTCTCACCCAGCCGGCTGTCTTGTCCGGAGGTGACATTTTCTGTGGCATTTTTCACAGAAGTATAACGTTGTATGATCGACGGTGACGATGATTAAAAATCACAATGTCCAAAACGTGTACGAGCCCTTCAATAATTGCAGTGCATTTCTGTGAAATCGGCTCAGGAAAACTCAAAAAAAAAATGCGGGGATTCAAACAAGGAAATGATGAATTTTCCTCACTGGTGGGGTCTGCCATGTTAAAGTGCCATTTAAAATGCAGTTTTGTTTTTTCCTCTGTGTTTTTGTTCCATACGAGCATGATTTGTCTTGTATATATCATAGCAGACCCACCTGTTTCCTTTAGGTACACTTAAATCCTATTTTTCACCCAACAAAGCAATAAATTTAACTTCCTACCCTGGGAATAGCTGCGTAGTCTTCTCAAAGCAGTCACTCTTAGATTTAGTACAAATTAATGTGCAGATTAGAGTCTAAATGACACATAAATCTGAGGAAGCATTTACGCTCCTGCAGGGTGATAGTTTAGCTGTCTGCAAAATTGAATTAATTCTCGCAGTTACACAGTTTAAACAACTGTTTATGCTTTTATTGCTGTTAAAACAAATTAGAAGGATTCTTACTGCATTATTCCTAAAAATAGTTTATTATTGATCTATAGCACTTTCACCGAAAGGTTTTAACGTTGCTGTCTGACAGTGGGTTGCACAGATTTCAGGTTTGCTGGGCTTGCGCTAATGTGGACTGACAAGTGGGCAGAGAGAATTCCCTTTTACTGTGTGCCCGTTATTGTACCCTGTCACAGTCAATCAGAGATGAACCATGATGGATGCACAAAGACCAGAGGGCATGACCACGTCTCAAAACAGGGGCCGGCGCTTTAAGGGCCTGTACTAACAAAAGCACATTGCTGGTAAAGAGCAGCCCCGTGCTCCCACTCGTGGTTGACTTTTCACCTTCAGCAATAGCAAAGACGGGTCAGGTCATTTGTCCCTGCTGGGAAAAAAAGCTTTCACAGCTCATTATTAGAAGATTCTATAAAAGTGCTCCTTATAAGTTTTCATTCTGTTTTATATTAGCTTCATCCCAGATGAAGGAAACTGAAACTCTTCCTGCCAGCGTTTCCAAACTCAAGGACCGATCGGGAGTTCTGCTGAGTCTGGACTTTTTCTGCTTTACAGTAGGAGGACGTTCGCAAACTCAACCCCAAACCTGCAATAAACTCTAGCTACTGGATGAGCAAACCATCATCTGAATGGAAGTTCAGGGTCTGTTTCTGGGACTGCAGTCTGACTGTCTCAGTATTTGCGTTCGTCCAAGTTACCAGTGATGAATAGCATGACACGTAAATGCACAGAGGTTTGGAAAACTCTGTACGCTGCTATTCCCTGAGCAGATTAACAGATGTGGACAGAGGGGAAAAAAACAGTGAGTGGGGAAGTGAGAGACAGAGATGGAGAGCGTGTGTGTATGTGTGTGTGTGTGACAGAGAGAGAGAGAAAGAGAGAGAGAGTCCACAAAAGGACTGTTGCTGCCATAAAATCATCAGGTCACATCAGACCAGTTCTCAGGACCCAGGGTGGAAAGAGTTGTGTAATTCAGTAAAGAGAAGATCACACACACACACACACACACACACACACACACACACACACACACACACACATGTACATATACAATCAGGTCAGCAGCCATAGTGACCGGAGCAGAGTTAAGAGGGTGAACAAATATGTAAACACTCATCAACTTCATAGACCTTCGTAAATAAACAAATGGATGGGAGGTCTGGATCGAACTGCAGCTTAATATTACAGTAAAAGTGTATGTTTCCGTGACAGTATTCCAATAACAGAGGGAAGCAGAAAAGAGGGCGTGAGTGAAGGAAAGAGTGACAGAATCTGCACATTCTGGAAATCAAGATAAAGTATTTTGTAAAATGTCTTACTCTGAAGTAGCCAAATGTGCAAGTTTGAGTAACATAACAGACTGCAGCTGCAGAGGTAGAGGAATGTAAAAACGAAAACACTCCAGTATTGTGAAAAATACTGAATTCACAAGCAAAGATAAGCGCTGGATTCTTTGCATACTCAAATATATATGTCCACATTGACAAAGTTTCCGTTTGTATTTCCTAATCTTCTGAATGAATGATTCATGTCACCACAAGCTTCAGCGTTGTAAATCCAACCCGGGGAACAAAAAGCATTGTGCAGTGGTTTGGTGCCTTTCAACGCATGAATCTGTCATTGCTGGACTTTTTGGATCATATTTCATTGTCTCGCTGGTGCCTTAAAAACACGCCCCCGTGAACGCAGCCTCCTGTGGCCCTTTAACCCCGGGCTGTTTTCACTCCACACGCTCGCTTTAGGGCTTTGGTTTGTGCAGATATGTTGCTACATTACTGTAATAACCTGCTTTCATTATAAGTATATTTTTAGTTGCAAAGCTGCAGCTTAATTGGTTTCTCAGTGAAGCCGAGCCAGGCGGGGAATGAGCGCGGCCAAAGTCCTCAGATGTTATTCATGAAGGCAATCTGCAAAACATTGTTGGACAACATTTTTGGTTCCGGCCAACATAAACACGTTCAGAGTTTGCATTGTTTTGAAGATCGCATTAATGCATCGAGGATTTGTTTTGCAGTGATTCTGGTTGCGGTCGAGTTTAAGAAAACAAGTCGGAGCCGGAGGCACGAAAGGATGCGTTTAATTTCAGCATTTCAATTGAAACCTCTTTTCCATTGCCACACTTGGGAAACCGGATCTGGATGCTGGTGCTCACATGATTGCATGCAGTCGCGGTGCTGAAACAAACTGTCCTGACAGAAAAGGGACACAAACCGCTCCTCTGTTCAAGGATCTGTGTAAAACTGCCAGTCTAGGGGATCAAGTTTCCTCCTCTAGCTGCTTTTGGTCTCTCTGCTGCAGTACTGGAAGAAGGGATTTATAAAGTATCTTTCCGTGCATTAACACAAAAGCCTGAAGTTACAAGTCACCGAGCTCCTGGAGGCCTCAGCAGAAATTAACAGGGTAAAAAAAACCACTTTGACCCCGGAAAATGAGTCACTGTGTCACTGGTCTGCCACTGCGGTTGCACGTCATTAAAATATATTTCACCTAATGTTGGTTTATACCAAAAAAATTCTGCAGGTGTTTCATTTACTGCAACAATAATGTCCTCAAGACAATTTTAGCATCCATAAATCAGCCTGCAGATAATGCATCATTGCAGAATTCCCTAATTTACCTACAGCTGCAGTACACAGTGTCTGCGCTGATTGACTTTTCAGGAGTGATTACTGCTGTCCTACATGTGCACAGCAATGTCCTGTTGGAAATTGTGCTAATATCACGCTACCAGTTAATGTGTGACTGACGTGCACTCATTAAGCCGCTCTGACGAGGTGTATTTTGACAAAAGCCACCAGCTAAAATATGAACTCTATCCAAACAACTTCACCGTCTCTGATGGTCAACCATGATCCAGCCAAGAGTTCCTCCTGGATACAGGAAACTGCACACTTGGCTCTTTGTCCTTTAAAACACACTATTTAATGCCAGCATAACTCAACAAAAGTGGGAAAAAGTGAAATTTGTACATCTCTAACAGCGCCGCAATTACTCTTCTATTAGTAACAAGATATTACAGCCCCGGTGTTGCCAAGTTACCAGCAGAAGCAAAGATATGCTTTCATCCACAGAATCAATGAGAAACATGTTTGGGTTGTGCCTCTCCATTAATCTGCACGAGCCCTCATGACTCCTATGGTTGGCAGGGCTCCATAGGCGACTGGCTGCTCTGTCTCACACAACGTGTGTGTGGGTGTGTGTGTTGTAATATACTGCAGGCCTGAACTCCTGCATGGAAGGTTCACCTACATGTGCGTGGGCTTCACTGGTGTCGGGGCTTTTATATATGAAGGTTCGTATTCGTTGATGGGGAAAACCATGGTGATTTTAACCACAACAAGGGCCTTTTCATAGCAACACTCGGATCCTCGACAGTTTCATTCAAATACATTTGTCGGCTTCCTGGCACAGCACGGTTAACAGGCTTTTGATGGGGTTAAAGTCACAGAAGGCCCATTCAAAATAATTTATTCTAATCGAATCTCCAACTGTTTCAACTTTTAGGACAAAGATTTGAAGATTTAATGAAAATATCGGTTGGAAATAATCTGACTTCGTTGTTCCATGTTACTGCCCTGGTGGGGTTAAATCTACTACTACTACGAAATTAGACTGTAATATTTTTCATAGAAAATGCTTTGATAGAAAATGTAGACCTTTCCCAAATGTAATTTCACACATTAACCAGCCAACTCAAATCTCAGCAGAGTCCACAAACGTACTGGGGGTCTTGTTAGCGATACTCCGCACGCAGCCCTGGCAGTCTGCAATGATCTTTGAGCCACAAAGTTCTGCAAGTCGTTACTTTATGCCAGGTGAATTTAGGTCGTCAATAACAGGGCAAATATTACATTCAATTTCCCATGTCTGGGATAAATAAAAGTACTTCTATTTTATTCTATTCAATTATGTCCAAATGTTGTTAACAAACCTTGGTCTTAGCTGGATAGCTAAAATAATTTGGTAATGAAATCTGTTTGCACCAACTATCCATTGATATTTTTTTTCTTACTCTATTGATTGCAGTGCCCCACACTGCCCCCCTGTAGTTTGCAGTGGTACTGCAACCCGTTGTCAATATATTTGTGAAAATGCAGAAATCTGGATAAAACAAATGCTCTTATGGGTAGGTGGCTGCATCTGAACATTACAAATGTGTCTCAAGTGGAGAAAAAAAGTGTTAAAAACCCTGACTGGGTAACAAATGCACAGAATTGCACAAAAATGCACAGTCTTTCTGTTCAGTTCAGTGTTCCCAGTTATATTCTGGTTACGTTTTGTCAGTTTTTATTCTCTACTTCCTGTCAACTTTCCTGCCTGGGTGATTACATGCTCCACCCTAATGTCTTGCACCTGTGTCTGATTTTCCTCTCCGTCCCCCGAGCATTCGAGCTCTGTTTCCCTTCGGAGCCACATCATCGTTATGACCGTGTAATTGCTCCAGTATCGTTCCCCCGTGTTATTTTTGTGAACTTTTGTCTGATTTTTGGAACCCTCTGCCTTGACTGCCTGTCCATCTCCGTGCCGAACATCCGCCTGAATCACACACTGAACTTTTGCTCCCGTTACCTGTTCTGCCTGCACAAATTCATCCACTTTGTTGCTCCCCTGCTTCCTTTTTTCTTCTCACTGGACCTTTTCAAGCAAAAATTAGAATAGCAACGGAGCTGCGCAGAGTTGTTACCAACGCCAGTCTAAAAGCACTCTCCAACCCGCCATCACAGCAAGATTTCCAGTTGGTGGACCCGCTAACTGAAGCTCAGGTTAGAAGAGGTGGTCTAACTGCACATCAAGCCAACCAGAAAAAAGCCTCATTTTTCCGTGCGATGTTCATTCTGACAGGAGCAATCCTGTTCACGGAATGTAAAGTCTGCGTAGAACAAAAGTGCAGTGGTGATGTATGTGAGCGCATTGTGTGGGATTCATGATTTGTAACTCCACGATGATATTTAAACAAACATTGCATAGTTTTCAAGCCACATCCTGTCATCACTGTAAACAAACACTAATATGGGCAGTCTCTGCTCACATTCCCCCTACGAGCTCCGGCACCCCACAGTTGCTGCGGACTTGGCACGTTGCTGCCTCCGATCCTGACATCCTGGTGGAAACACCAAGAGATGCTTTGTCTTCTGAAGGTGTCTCTGCTGAAGTCCAATCAAACAAACCAGCACTGGCTGGGCTCTGCCCTCGGTGCACGGCTGGGATAATCAATTTGTTCCAGATGGCTTAAACAGATCTGTAAACACACAAACTGGGATGTCGTCCTCTTCCTGTCTCTCCTTTGTGCTCCTGTCCAAATCAAATAGTGGTTTGACTGTAGCTGTAAACTGAGCTGTTCCTCTGCGGTTACGCACAGTGTGTTTGCAAACAACAAACATCCCTGTAGCCGCGCTGTGGTCTGTCCAACAGTCCATTTGTTCGGCCCAGTGAGGGATTAACATGTTTCTTTCATTCCGCGGATTAACATTTATGTTGGGATTTCTTTTCCACGCTTCAAATGTAATTAACAGGAAGCAGAAACCCGGTCTTTATTAAAAGCATCAAGGCTGAAATAACAAACAGGCTTCACTGGACATCACGCTTGATCGTGCAGCATATTTGGACCAGCAAAGAAGGTGCTGACACGGCAAATTTAGGCGCGATATCGTCTGACCACATCCCATAATTACAGAGATATAAACTGCTTCATCAAAATCACAATTAAATGTGATAAATTTGCAATGTAATGACGGTAAGTACAGTCTAGGCTAGTATTTTGATACTAGATATGTAACAACACACACACACACACACACACACACTTCTACAATTTTGTACATTCATGATAAAGTTTATCAGGATGGGGCTTTGTCTCTAATCTAACTGAAGCAAATAATCCATCAGAGTCTCACATGTCCTTTGTTTTAGTTGCATCACTTTCCACATTCAGTTAACTGTATATCTGCAGTTTATTCATGCTTCCTCTCTCAATAATTGACTCCCATCATCTTTCTATGAAATTGTTCTAAATTTTGCTATTCTTTTTATTTCTCATTTCTTGGTCGTGCAGACTCCTTCTTCTTTCATCAGCTGCTGTGAATGTGGACAGAAACATCAGGAACGGACCATTTTAAACTCCCAGGTTGGCCACAATCTCACTTCTGGCTCAGATTTTACAATGTCCACTACTATCCTAAGAGAATTCAGGGCTACTAACATTAAAGTTCAGGCTCTACGCTCCTCCTCCTACTTTTAAGAAAAATTAAACTGCCAAGTGATACACTCAGAAATGATTTTAATGTGGGAATTTCCAGAGCAACATACATGAAGCCCTCTGACTCAAGAATTACTTCAAGATAAGAGATCGTTATTTTGAAAAGAACGAAACCTTTTTCTTCCCAGAAGAACATCTGTTATCATTTTTTACCTTTAATGACACACTGTAATGCTACGATGTGGGAGCGCTCAGGCTCCACTCCTACTTCCACTCAGCACATACTGATTCGACAACCTCAGAACTAGCGAGCCAGCAGGTCAACCATCAAACAGTACAAAAATTACAACCCCTCACTGCACCGGTGCCTCATTCTGACATGGATTCAAGGAGCGGATGAAATCTTTGCTGATGCACCAATTTCATTTTTCTATAGAAAACCAAACAAAGGGAAACACACACACACACACACACACACACACACACACACACACACACACACACACACACACAGAGCGAGGTCCATGAGTCTCAAAAGTAAACATCCATGATGAATTTCCCAGCATGGATAGATGCCGCCATACATGCTGGGTGGCTGCTGAGTTGCTCGGGCTTGTTTACAAATGCTATCAAACAGCATTTATGAGATCGGTTTGATAAATTAATCCCTGGGCGCATCCACTCCTCCAGAAGTTGGGCCTCACACAGAGCGCGCGGCGCTTCGAGAGCAGTCAGATGCTAACATGGTGCGGTTTCAGATGTTTGACTCAAAAATGTGTCAACTCACTTAAGAAAAAAAAGAGCTAAAGTATCAAAGGGACTAAAAACCACTGTCTTACATAATCAAAGCCCCTCAGTGGTGATCGCTCACGCCTATTCGACCAGGAGTGGATCCCAAATAAAACTTGCAAATTGAGACTGAGATATGTGAGCGCAGTGCCAGAGCTGCTGGGAACGCTGAGCACTTACCACAAAGAATGGGGAAGTACAGCCTTTTGTGGTTTTGTGTGCTTTAATTTGTCTATATTTTACAGATTCCGTTACTAGTGGGCTTGCAGATTCTGATTTCTGGATGCAAACTGTCTCTGTTGTTGCAGCAACCTCTTTTTCTTTAATCCTGAGCCTGGTGCGATGTGAGCGAGCCAGAACCTGAATCCTGTCTTATTTCACATGCGTGTGCGGCTCCTCATCTGGCTCAGATTTCCCAGGACAAAAGGTGAGAAAGACAGTCTCCGTCTTTTCATCTCATCTCTTCTTTATTCCAGCTTCTCTTTTGGATTTCTTGGACTGTCAGCGTTTTTGGAGGCTTTCGTTTAAGAGGAGGGGGTAACATGAACTCAGCCATGCAATTGCCAGTTTAATCACCGTCCACTGCCAAGAATTTACAACAAAGAAAGGCAGAAAGAATTGAGTTTCATGTCCCACTTTCTTCTGCAGAAAAGATCTATTACTGTATATAAAAGTCAACTGTACAGGATTATGTGACAGAAGGCATGATTAATGCCCTCCTTTGAAGAACCAAGAATAATGCTGTGAGAAATTTCTTCTGTTTCTTATTTTCATCATTATTTAAGTGGCCCGCTGACTATTTAAATTCTTAATATTTTCCCTCCATCTGGACAAAAGAAGCGCAGCAGAAAGACAAATCCGATGCAACAGAAACTAAAAGCGGGATCATGCGCTGGCGGCAGCCAAATTTCCATTTGCTCCGCAATTTCAAAACTTGCGCCGTGGTCCAGAATGTAAATTTGAGCATATGGTCCAAAAATCACTTTTAGCGAAAACAAATCCAGCAGGACCTGCAGTTAAAAATAGCCACCGGGGAAATTTGGAGATGGTTCAGGTATGTTGTTGGTTAGCTCCACATGGCTGATCCATTCAAACCTCTCTATTATGACCAAGTGTATCTACAGATGTGGTCGGGGAACAGATTTATAACAGACCTGCGTTGGGATTCTTTGGCTGAAATCAGATTAAATGTTAATCTTTAACTCAGCCATTACCAAGAAAAACGTTGTGTGCTTTTAAAGAAATTTTATAGAGGAAAAATATTAGATTAGCCTCATGAATCACAAACTAAGAAAATGAAGATGAAAATTTGGTATGCACAAGCCATATGTAATAAATAACATAAAAAACAGGGACTTATAACAGCTGTTGTTGCCTTAATCACATTCATCTATGTGACATGTTGTTCACAGGTGATTCCATGAAACTAGCAGCAAACAAAACAGGAAGAGTCACTGGAACGTCTCATCCATTAGCAAACGCATTCAGAGTCTTGTTTCATCTGCCTTAAAGAGCTTAAGGAGGTGTTGAGAGGAGCGTTCGTCGCTCCTTTCTGTTTCCAACATCCAGGCCAAACCGAGCTAATTGTTCATCCTGAACACATCCTGACTCGCACCTCTTCCCTCTGCCAAACACTGAGATTAGCAGCTGCCAATTCAATAAAGCCAAAGGCAGATGGGACATTTTTGACAGAGCAACAGAAAAGATCTTAAATATCATTCATAATGTTAAAGTTTTATTAACCCCAGTTCTATGGATTTGCCACAATATGGATATTGATAGTACTATAAAGCCATGGAACTGACATTACAGGGTCAAGTCACACATTTTACTGTCCTCTATGCATCATATATGTATATGTGATATATATTCTGAGGCTAGCTAATATATTTTCCACCTATTGTGGCTACTGTGAGCAACATTTATCTGCCTGTCATAGTTGTCCCCTCTTAGTAAAGACCTCTACATGTTAATAAATCTGACCCAGGGAATGTGCGGAATGAGAGGGGTCACATCATGTCCACAGATCAGCATCACAACCACACACAACCAAAGCCAATTTGACTTTATCCTGCACAGAAAAGCTAACTTTTTTAAAAAATATATTTATCAGGTAAGATGATTACTGACATGCCTGTTCAATAGTCTGCTCTATTGTGTTGGCTATGATCCTAAATCAACCAAGAAAAAGTTACCCAGACAACTTGAAGCGTCCTGAGAACCTATATCATCCGGACCTAAACTATCACACAATGAACTTTTTCTTTTGACAGCACCACCGGCTTGTTTACCTTTACACCACTGTTACAGTCAAAACAGATATAAAACACTGGCTGCGTGGTTCCAAATTTCACAACGTTGGCAGAAAGCATCTGCATAGCTCAACTGGTGAAAACGCTCCATAGATCATTGTGGGAATGGCTGAGCATTATAAATTAAAGGTATATGTTTAGGAGCCCTGGTGCTTAAAATGTCTTACAAAAAATGTTCCCCCGCTGCTCATAAAATTGTCTTCATATCTCTTTCTCCTGTCTTGGCTTAAACTTGGAGTTTCCATTAGAGGGAGATGCCTTTGTCGCTCTCCAGACACCAACCAGTACACCAAAAGCGGCTGAATGGCTAAGTGGTACAGACATGGTTGGCCTGGAGGACAACGAAAGGCAGATGACAGATTGATAACGGGGGAGATGGAAGGCGCTTCTGTTCTCACCATCATCGTTTTACAGCAAATACACATAAGGAGCTGAAAACCTCTAGCTCATGTGGCCAATATTTACATTCTTTAAGAGCTAACAGACATATTTCTGGCAAGTCGCATGGACATAGTGTGGAATCGTGGAATAATTAAACGTGCAATATGATATAAACAATGGAAACGTAGGTATTGACCAAAATGTAGCGCGTCAGTGAATGCAGCTGCCGCGTTCGCAGTATCGGTCAGTGGTGAGAATGCAACCCTGGTAGCTTGACAAGTACCTGTGGGTTCATTTAGCAGATAATTGCTGGATCTTTTACAGGTGCGAGCTGTCACAGAGGAGATACCAAAGAGAAGGAATGCCCTGGGAGGAAGCCTGCATACTGCAGCTCTTAGAGGTCAAGAGGTTAATGTTGTTTAATTTTTGTTTCTGGGCTCTGCTGTTATGCCTTTTTGTATAAGTTACACATTATATAATCCTAAATCTTCACACACACCTGGGAGTTTTTGATGAATATTTGCTGATTATTCATTACAACTCCATCACACTGCGAGATTGAATAATTGTTCGCCCACGACTGGTCCCAAAATTTATTGAAATTGTGTAAGTAAAATTGTTTATGTAGCTCTGTGGAGTTACCATCCCAGTTAAACTTTGTCCCATTCCCTATTAAAGCCCTTGTAATATCTTTTATGGGGAACACAGCACAATGGAAGTGAGTTGTTATGGGCGACTTGAGGACCAGAAATGACTGGGAGCTAGCAGGCTAAAGGCTAGTTAGCTCAGGGCAGAGCTTGCATGAACCTGACCGTTCAGAGGTCACAGAGAAAAAAAAAAACAAAAAAACACAGCGTACAAAGAATAACACTTCCTCAAAAACAAAAGAAACCAGAATAAACCATGCAAACAAGCACTGAGGAGCACCTGAAACAGTCTGACAAGCAACGGAGAACACTCACCTAAATCAACAGGAGACAATAAGGACACACAGGTGAAACAAATCAGGCAGGAAACAGCTGACACACATGGGGGTGATGAGAAACCTGCAAAAAACACAAAAGAATGAGCTATGAGTAACACGCCAAACTACACCTTCACTGCTTGTTAAATGATCTAAAAATACATTCTAGCACTTGAAACTTTGACTAAAAGACACGACTCCAACACTCGATCGGCTGTATTTCTAAACTCCTGCTTGGACCAAGAGTTTCCCACCGTCTTATCCGATGGACTAAAACTGAACAAACACAAAAAGCGTGCCCCTCTGGACTGCGAGAGCCTGCGATTGTGTTGTTTGGCATCATTACCAATAGCTTGGGAACCGTTATTGCACTGAAATTTTGCAATGAGGGGACAATTATCTGGCTGTTTTAGTCCACACAGATGATGTAATTAATTGCAAGTTCATCCGCTTGGCCAACTCTAGAATCCTGCATCGAGAAGCAGAAACATCTGCACCGAGTATCACGGATACGTTTGTGCAGATGGGTTAAAAAGAGGACATCTGGTAACAAAAACAAATTATTTTCGCAAATTAGATGATCTGGAAGATAGCGTGTTTTTGGTTTGCCGTGTGAAGGATGTAGAAAATAAATTGGAGCAAACATTTTGTCCACGAAAAATGGACATAAAACATAACACTGGGGTTTGTAGAGGTTGTAGTGCAGTAACCCTAACCCTGTTAGGTTTTAAAGAGGCAGCTGTAAAGCAAACAACGCTGACCATCAGCCCTCTGGTCTGACTGGGAGCCACTGGGCCCAGCTTGCTTTAAGTGTCTGTACTGGTTTGTTGTCATATGCTGGTTTATACAGAGTTTACATTGCAAACACTGGAAAAGTAGAACTTTATCTACTTCTTAAATGGTGATATCAACTATGCAAGATCTGCATCATCTCCTCATCTCTGCTCTGCTATTCATACAGCGACTGATTGTAACAGTCGCTGTATAAATAAAGTTGATTTGAACTGACATGGGGGAAGCTCTGGGTTCCTCCATGCTGCGTTATCTCCTACAGAAGAGACACGTGTGGCCTCTGTCTCTGTTATACTCCTCAGATGTTGACCCTGCAAACACTAATGAAGGCAGAGACGGAACCTCCCTCCATCCACCCTGGAACCAGTTACACTCTCATTGTGTGTTTGTGTCCCGCATGGAGCTGTCATCGCTCATAGGTTGGAAGATAAATGGAGAGGTTCAGAAGTGCGGACGATGTGGCATGAAACGAGTGCGGCAGCTGCTCTTTGGCCCAGGGATGGAATGTGCCGCCATGTGGAGCCTCAGAGGGAGACATTCATTAAAGGATTAGCGCCCACACTTTGTTCTGACATAAGAATGAGGGCAGCTGAAAAGACAAGGATGAAACGATCAAAATGATTTTCAAGCACCATTTTGTGCATGAGGGGAGATGCTGGCGGTGTAAGTGGCGGCAATCAAAACAAAGTGCAAAGATCCCCCCGCTTGTGAGGGAGCGCCACGCTGGCAAAGAAAACAGCGGAGGTGGAATTCTGCCACAGCTGAGCCCTTTCAGCTTTCATGGCGTGTTTTAGGTGTTGAAGAGGCTGAGATCAAAGCCAGCGTGGCCACTTTAATGTTCCCTCAAACGGAGCGACAATCAACACGTCTGCAACAGCCCGGAAAGGCTCTTTGTCTCCGGAGGAGCAGCGGCAGCCACCGGCTTGAAAGCGCTGCGACGGAATGCTACCAAACGTCCAGGGCCTTCCAGTAAGAGCTCATATTTTCAGCTTCAGATGTGTCCACAGAAAAAAGAATAAAAAAGGCCACGCTTTCGGGTTCTACGAAGTTAAATCTCAAACAGTTTCAACTGCAGCTCCAAACCAAACAAAGGCGCTGCGTTTCTGAGCTTGTTTATTGAGAATTTCAATAATAGGCAATTTGGCAACGTGGGTAGGAATCCTCAGCTGAACATCATAAAAGTGGCAAGATGTGTGGTCCGGTGCTGCAGTTCAGTGAACTCGGAAGGAGCGCGAGGACCAGGGCCAGAGTATTTCCCGTAGCATAACACATGCCGACAGCAGGCAGACATGGCAAACTGGACTCTCCCCGGTCTCACACTCTGTGCCAAATTAGGAAAATTCTTCCAGTGGCAAGTATCCATCACTCACTTTAAACAAACATCTAAGGCTTTTGAATATCAACATGATGTTGTGTGTGTGTGTGTGTGTGTGTGTCTCCCTATAGGACATCTGATATGGGGAGACCACACACACAGAGTCACCTTTCAGCATCACCTTCCTGCTCACATGGGCTTTTTTACCTCATTTATAGCCTCCGTTCACCCAGTGATGAAATTAGCCCCCAGCGGCTGCACTCCCGAAAGCGCGGGGTCTTTGTTGTTCACCATAGCAACCATCGAAGGTCTTAAGTCAGCGGTTATTTTTAACGCTTGTGTCATAAGAAGCATCAGCGGGCAAAAACCCATCCATCATCCTCCTTTATGAATGCCTGACTTGCAAAATTACGCAGAGCCCGAACCGACAGCTGCGAGGGCCCACGTCGGCCCCGGCTGGCCCATCTGGTACGGATATGCCACCGCAACGTCAAGTGGTCAGCTTCAGCCGCAAGGCGTCTCGCGGCAACCATGTGATCCTTGTTGGTGAGCAGATATTAAAGCCCCGCCCACGCGGGCAGATCACAACGTTCGTAAAGATAATTCATCTGAGGATTGGAAACGGAGCCTTCGCACGAGGCATAAACTAAACCACGGAGACGTTTTACTGGCTCGCACGTGGGCCTGTGTACTGAAGGACGCGGCATCGTTCAAAAGTGATTGCGGGGGATTTTAGTAAGTGTTGATGACACTTGTGCGGGTCCGTTTGTGATGTGTTGCGCAAACAAGTGAGCAAAAAGGCTTCTCAGAAAACTGAGTAAATTTTGATTAGAAACAGCCGAAGCTAACAAAACATCAAAGCAAAACGTGTCAGGCAAAGGATTTGAGAAGAGAAGATTTGGTTTCGTTCTGACACGATTTTGTCGATCTGGTCCTTAAAGATGGTCATTACGCTCCAGATGCTTGGGGACAGTTGTGAAAGAACTGTTAATGGTTTTTACTGCTTTCCCACATTCATGGGGTTTGCGTGACATCTGGAAATCAGATTATATAATAACTGGCCTTAGCTTGATGAACTAGGACTTTATTATGTTTGATTATTAGGTTTTAAAGGTCTGTATGTCTGTTTGGTGCAGATATAAAGTTCACACATTTTCAGCCTGTAATAATGCCTAAAACCTTGGATTTAATCTAACAAGGCAGAAAAAGAGAGTTTGTTCCACCAAATAATTAAAATCAGGCCGCCTAATTTGTTCAGTAGTAAAACAAGTCACTTCAAATGTCAAAAATGAGGGTGCAATTATTGCAGATTGCAAACCTGTGCTGAGAATTAGTGAGAATTCTCCACAGTGACGTGTGACTCCAGCTGGGCAGTAATCACCAGGTAGCAGGATGATGCTAGCCGTGAAAACTGAGGCTGCTGTTCATGTCAGCAGCTCCACAGGCTTGAATCCACATCAACACTCTTCTGCTTTTTTAGTCACACTGACAAAGGTCTTCCACCTGCTGGAAGACCCTACCACCCCCCCCCCCCCACACACACACACACACACACACACACACACACACACACTGCAGGTTTTACTGTTGCTTTTGATCACAAAGTGGATCTACATCTATTGTGTAGGGCCAAATCTGGTTTTTCTGTTATTTTTTCATTACAGGAAAAGTTTTTCTTTCTTCTTAAGAATTTCGTCTAGTTCAGTTCCATTTTTCAGTGAATTAAACCAACATGATCTTGGTTTTCATTTTCTTGCTTTGATGTTCTCTTTCAAAGTACTGTATGTCAAGAGGGATCGATGGAAATGCCAAAATCGGAGCCAAAATTGAAAAAGCAGTTCTTTTTTGTTTGTTTTTGTTTGCTTTAGGTGATTTGGACTTAAAGATTAAAGAGCTGATGCTGTGAACACTGAACTCACACGATGGCTGCTGGCTTTGTTTGAAAATTGTTGTGAGTGCTAATTGCCCCAGTGCTAATTGACCGCTAGCTGGCCAGTGGAAAAGAAACATTTGTCCAGACATTCTCCATTTCCAGCTTTAGACTCAATTTTGTCTCTTTTTAGCTGTAGTTAACTGTAATTTACCCGCAGCAATCCTTCCATGGGAACGTGCCTGATTTGCATTTTTGCAATTTTTCAAGAGTTTTGTTTTTTCTCTCTGGTTGCTGGGTTTTATTTCAAAAACCATGTTTGCTCAAACAGCCATTAATCTGAAGACTGAACCCTGGTTTAGCACTTTTAATCATTTTCTTCACGCTTGAAAAGTAATCAAAACTGGGGTAAAACAGTTGGTAATATAAAATGGTTGCCCACTTTTTCAGCTATTTCTGAAAGACTGACACCTAAAATTTATATAATTAATACTCCTCTGTAAAATAAATGAGAGGTTGGCTGCCTGTTTCCAACAGAGATCTACCTCAGGAATACAAATAAAGTAACCCAAACCTGAACCCAGCGTGCTGTCTGGAATTCGGAGCTTGAAGAAAATCGCAGTGTCCTGATTGTAAACGACCTTCAAACTCTCAATTTACAGTTTCTATTCTAAACCCAAAATGGATCTGGGCCCTGGGCTTTATTTGAACATTGAGAGAGCGCGCTCTGCTGCACGTCCAAAACAAATACGTCTCTGGGTGACCTTCCGGTGAGGCACTGATCTGAGGCCCCGTTGGGGACCGCAGATGGGAGCTTGGATAGTGTGAAACGCTCTTAACCCTGAAAATAAAGATGCCAGTTTTCATATCAGGCTAATGAGAATCACATGAGAGCGAAAAAGGGAACAGCAGAACATGCCGGGAACTGCTGTGGGGAGACATCGGCAGCGTAGTGTTTTTAGCGCTGTTGCGAAAACAGAAGCTAGCGCGCGGCGGCCAGTATATACACGACACGAGGCTCTATAAGCAAATGAAAAGGCAGTAAAACCGCGCTGCATTTGTTTTCCCAGCATCTACATTTCATTAGAAACTGCAGCGACGCGATGGCGGCTCAGCTTTTAAAGGGCACGCAGATGAGCAAAGCCTCCATCAGATCACCTTTCGCTGGGAACAGTTTGCCGAAGGGCCCCGCAGGCTTCGAGCAAAAACCCTAATTTCCTTGCAAATCTCATACAACAATATTAGTTTTAAACAAGAAAAGCATCCCACGTCATCTCAGGGGTGTGCAGCCAGGAATATAGGAAATAAAGTCACAGGAAGGATTTAACACTTGTTTCTGCGCCGCTGAATGGAGCGTTTACATTTACGCTTGTTCCTGTTACAGGCTGTAACAGAGCGCTCACACACAGAAGTAATGAGCTTTACGCTCTGCTGCGCCACTATGTATGACATTATCCTAGCGTCACACCTAAGCTGCACTGTTTCAGAGGTTAACCACTGGAACATATTTCTTTTAACGTTGAATTTTATCATTTTAACGGTAAATAAATTACTTGATAATTAGTGGCTTCATAAAAGCTGTATTTAGAATCTGTTCTCTGCACACTGCATTGATTTTTGTTTTATGTATTTTCACTAGATGCTCTGCAAACAGACACACTTTAAAATGGATTCAGTTTCTATAATGTGTAAACGTGTTGAGCCACTTTCACAGAGTTAGGGGGTAGGGTCAGGGGTTAGTTGGGCCTATGAAGGTCCTCACAGAGATAGAACTACAAGGACCAATACATATTTTTAGAAAGTGAGGACATTTTGGCTGGTCCTCAAAAGAGAGAGGTTTGTTTGAGGGTTGAAACCTGGGTTTGAGGCTAAGGTTAGAACTATGTTTAGGTTAGGGCTCAGTAATGTCAAATCTCTATGAGAGTCCTCACAAAGATGGAAATACAAGCATGGGTGTGTGTAAGAGAGCAAGCATTTGGTTTTGTTGAACCAAATTCCCCTGATAGATGATTAAAAGTGTAAATTAATCTGCCATTTCTTTTGTAATTTGTCATTAGCTGTGCTTGCAACGACACTGGAGGTCAACGACCACCAGAGTCATGCATCATCAGGCTGAGCAAGTCTCTGAGGAGACATGTTGCCTCATATATTTGGTGTCGCTGTGCTGGATTCAAACAACAGCTCTGGTAAATTCCCTTCTGCTGAGGTCAAAGGTAATCCGGGACAAACGAGGATTACAGCCGAAGCCTTTACACGTATTCCCACTACAAACATGCGGACACACACGAGCGTGTAAATCCACCAGGGATCTGGTAATGACCTCAGCCTCTGTGATGATGTCGCTTTTAAGACATTTTCCAAATAAACTCCTGGTTTTAGAGATGGGTTACAGTAGTTGACTCCAGCAAAAAAGCTCTTGTCATTGCTTCACATCTGAGTCTTAGCACCACCATAATTCACTGCGCTGGCGCACCAGGGGCTGATGTCACTTCCTCATTCGCTCTTGGTGATGACATTAAGAGTTGGACTGTCCTGGCCGGCGGTTCTCTGCTAGAGTAATGGTATTTTTCTTGCCTTCAAAGTCCAAGTAGTCATCCACACGGGTAAAAATAAATAAATAAATAAACCGAGGGACACGATGATGAAGCGAATCAAAAGTCTGCGCGATGACTCACCCACCTGCTTTGTCCAATAATAAGATGGACAAAATGGACCTGGCCGGAAAATTACTGGATTAGCTTCAGCCAGAGTTTGCCAGATTGTGATTCATAGCAGGTATTTCTTTTTTCTCGCCAACTGTTGGTTTCTGACACAGGATAAATCAGAGAGGAAGATGACACCTCGTAATTGTCAGAGCTTAAAATACAGCCTGCAGTAAAGTATCCCAACACCGCTGTGAAACGACACGCTGCCACCGGACCGTGAAACCAGAGCTGAAATAATTAATATATCTCTTTTATTGTCTTCAACTTAATGTCCGTATGCCAACATTTTACGGTGCAACAGGTGCGTCCACATGGGGGCAGCGATGCAAACTGTGAAAAAATAACTATAGGCAACCAAAGCCAGCGGGTGACATCATCGCCCGAGCGTGGGACCTTTTCTAAATGAAGTCTGCTCCACATCTTTGCGGCCTTGCAAACAGAGTTTAGTCATTTCCAGATTAAATTTGGCATTTTGTCTGCTTACTGAAGTGGTAGTCATGGCAACGCTCTCCTTTTCAGGAGCTAACGGGATCCTACATTAGTGCAGTTGCTGTCATTGCCAGAAGAGGGAGACACGAGTTCCTTGCTGCAATTTCAATGTTTTCAGGGTCCATGTTAAAGCAACTCTGAGCAGATATTAGCCATAGGTTAGCATTTACCTGGCTGAGGAGGTAGTTGTTGCTGTTTCAGGGCCTGGTGTTAGCTTCGCTGTCATCAGCTGGGCTTGGCTTGCAGATGCTGCCTCAAGTCTGATCCTTGAAAATGAAAAATTCATTATATCAGAGGAGACAATCAAGTCATGCGTCTCACTAATCGGGAACTTACTGTAGTTGTCGGCAGAGTTGAGGCTGGATGCTTGCCTGGACGGAAACCCTCCAGCAGCAGATGTGCTTGTTTGGTGAATCACAAACAGGGCGTGTTGTAAACGCACCACTCTCCGTCTCAAGTTCATAATTGGTTTCTGTCAACTGAGGAATTCAGCTTTTCCATGTGAGCTCCAAGACCTTGCTGTGGATCAAAGATGTGGCTTCATTTCTCCGTTGTTTTATTGCAGGTGATTGATCTCCGCTGCAGAGCTTCTCTTTGAACGCATGCTGGTAGGTGCTGCTTCGGCATGTAGTCATTTTTTCCCAGAAGAAAAAGAACTGTTTGATCTAATTATCGATGGTCATAAACATGTTTTTCACGTAGAACAATGAAAATACATGTCTGGTGTGAGCCGTCCAAGGACACAATCACCCCTGCGGACACAAAGGCTACGGCTCCTGGCACTGAATCTTAGCTTCTATATTAGGATAATTGCTGGAACCGGAAACTGGAGGTGCTGATTATTTTTTTGTCTTTTGACCTCAGTGATCTTCCTGCTAGGTTTTTTTTGTTCTTTGCAAACGGGCAAAGGGAGGGTATTCAGTTGTCTTGGTCACTCAGATCACTGACGTAAAAAGACGGCCTAATATCCCGCAGACTGCAACCGTCAGTCATGAGATCTAGATCTATGTTGCCCTAGTAACAGAGCTTTATTCTAATCATGCACGACGGCTATTGTTAGCAGCATTTTTTAATTACTGCGGCTAGTTTATAATATAATAAATTCAATCAAAGCTGTTACAATCATCCAGACAAATTCAGCGTGCCCAGTGCACCTCAGAGCGTCGGACTCTCGTGCAATCAAACCAGACTGAAAAGAATGACGATGGCCCTCACTGGTCTTCATTAGCACTGAGCTCATCGCGCCTGGCGAAGGCAGGCAACCCTGTCGTTTCTGGGCAGGAGATTTTTTTTTTTTTTGAGGTGGATGATTTGAAGCAGATAGGCCTTTGCCTGTAGCCAGGGTGTGAGGGAAGATGCAAGAAAATGACCGAAACAGCTGTTTGGGGATTTCCTCCGCCAGGCCACATGATTTCTGTGATTCCAGCTTGTTTGTGATCTCCACATTTCCAGTTAAACCAGTGAAGAAAATCCAGGACTTTGAGCTGGCCATCATTGGCGTCACAGAGTCACAGCTGTGCTTCTCCCTCCACGTCACTCTTACAGTATTTTCCCCGGCTGCATTAGCCGTACACAGCCATGCTAATGAGCACTTTGGAATGCCTCTGTTGAATTTGTCCCCTGGCAAATGGGACCATACAGGCCATTTTCAATATTAGCAACTCTTCTGGTTGGCTGCATTCTGATTTATCCATGAAAACTCTGCTGCTATCTGATAGGATTCAGCTGAGCTCTGAGCTTCCTTCGCACAGATTATGTCATTTTTCACGAGCCTGGTTTTTCTATGTGGTAAAGAGACCATAAAAGACTGAGCAGTATTTTGCACGTGCATAAAGTTTCATATGTACAGTTGCTTTTCTTTATTGCCGACATCAGTCATTTCTAAAGTTTGTGTCAGGATTTATGCTGGGAGCAGCTGACATAACAGGGAGCGTGTCTTCGGGACGCGGAGTCACACTGATGGGGACCAATTGTAGTTTTCATCTTCAGACTGAGGACCGATGCTGCAGAGGGTGATTAAATCCAGGCCCTTCGCTTGGACGCGTCTGGGGTGGATTTTCCGAGAGCGAGGGACTTGGCGCCGGAGATCCTGTGTATTTTCCATCCTGATCTCTGCTTGGCAAAGGCCTAAATAATAAAGCTATTTTTTTAAGTTGCCCAGGGTTCCCTGTGTTCAGACACCCCCCCCCCCCCACACTCTTCACCTCTGCCGCCACGGGCTTTACCTCACACCCCGCTACGTTCCTCCAGCGCCAGCCATTCAGATACTGGTGTCGCGCCAGTTTGGACATGAGGTCATTTTATTTAGGGGGACCAGGCCTGCATGATGCTCAATTAGCCTGAGCAGGAAGCAGCTAAACCAAATATAAGGCGGGGGGGAGGCAGGAGGTGAAGGAACTTTACGAGGTCTTACTCAGCTGTACCTAAACTACACTTTCCTGTGGTTCCATATATGATTTTGTGTTTCAGCGGCACTAATTGCATTATATGGAGCACAGCAGGGTGTGAGTCCAGCACGCTGACGGAAACGTGGCGATGAAACAGTCATTCATGCAGCCACGCACGAATGCCTGTTTGTTTAACGAGCGTGCAGGTTGATCCGGGTCCTGTGTGCTGGAGCCAAAGCTCACAAACGCTCCGATCTTTGAAGCCGGAGGGGTCGAGAGAGCCCTGGAAACTCTGAGATCGTATACAAGATCAATAAATTCTTACATGAATTCTAGCTTTTCATAGAGAGCGTGTCGGGATTTGGTAGCACCTTTACCTCGTCCTCCTAAACAGAAGCCACTTAAGGCAGATCCAGCCGCAGCTGTGCAGGAAGCCCAGAACAGAAGCTCTGCTGTGGAGGGAAAATTAAGAGATTTTTCAATTTTTACGGGCTGACTTATTTTTCCCATGAACAATAAAATAAGAAACAACACGCTGGCCACAGGGAACACTGGAAGAAATTAGTCTGGCCCAAACAATCGGCGACGCCTGCTTAGCGCCAGAGGAGCGGAGGATGGGCCGGGATGGGTTCTGGTGCCGTAATCGTGGTGAACCACATGAAGGCGGCCACGCGAAAAAGGTTGTTAAAATCTCAGATGATTGGGGGAAACGATGTTTACTGTCACTGAGGTCGGCCCGCAGAACCTATAAAAGGTCTGAGACAGAGGTGTGGGCCGCTCGCGAGGGGGGGGTATAGAGGGGGCTTCATCCTGCGGACGGCTTCAAAAGTCCATAACCAAAGACAGAAAACTGAGACTGAAGCAGCCAGAACTGACTTTCTTTGATCTAAACATCACATTTCTTAAAGAAGAGATTCATAAATGGATCAGGACCATTCCCTGTGGAAGATCGGACCGTTCTGGCCGCAGCCTCGGTTTGGTTACACCTTCCTTAACCTGCCGGCCTGATCCAAACAGGGAGGCGGCTCGTGGTGAGGGGGCAGCGCCGACCCCTGCAGCACGGAGCCGCTCTGCTGTAATCGCAGTCTAGGATGGCTACAAACGGCCACATTGTTCTGAGCCGACCAACGGACTCGCAGCAGACGACAGAAAGTCGCTCAGCCGTGAAAGTCCTCAGATGGATCTGCCAAGGAGTGATTTAAGCATCTGCGTCTCAGGATACAGAACCGACCGTAAATTCTGCCTGTTTGTTGGTAACAACTGAAAGAAGCCACACACACACACACACACACAAAGCAGAGTGAGGAAGAAGTGCGGTACCAAGCACAGTTTCTCTGGCTCCCAGCCAGGTTTAAAGAGATCCGACATCATAACAGAACCTCCCTTCCCCGCAGTCCATGTGTAAATCACTCGGTTCTGCAGGACAGGCAGGGCTGAGGGTCAGCAGCCTCCCCAGAACACACCAGAGACTCTACCTCCACCAAACTTCTTGGTTTTCTCCCGCTAACTGCACCTTTCTCTGAAATCGTCCTGCTTTGACCTTTCAACCGTCACCGCTTTTCCCTGTTGTTTTAGCTGCAAGAAGGATCACGTGTGGATGGTTGATGGTATCTGGGAAGCCCCAGCAGATGGACAGAACCCCTCACCCCCGGGCCGATGACAGACGTGACCATGGAGAAGAGACAGAAGGCACAGAATAATGGAGGAGGCTGCACCAGCGCACCACCTACCAGAGCTGCAGTCATGCTGCTCGCACTCCTTCGCCTCATTGCAGTCGTGTTTTTTTTTTTTTCCCTGTTATTTTTCTAGGTTTGGATCGTTCCAAGTCAGAAGCAGGACACCGAGTTGGAGATGCTCAGAATGTGGAGCAAAGTCACCAGCTTCTTCTCATCACCGGTCGCTCGTAAATGAAACTCTCAGCTATACAGCATCAAAACGAAGAAAAGACAGCGGAGCTGGTTACCAACAAACGTTTCAGTGAAGATAAGATTTTTATTGATCCCACAATGGGGAAATGCAACTGTTACAGTAGCACAAAAACTTTAAAAGAAGAAACATTAAATAGTAAAAAATAAACACAAAAAAGCAGTATAAATAATAATAAACCACATAAACAGTATTTACATACACAGCCTCACCCATTTAGATGTGCAGTGGTGAGGCGTTATTGCACAGGCGTATAGCAATGTATGAATTGACCGAATAAAGTAAATGAATGGAATGAAAAAAGACCATAAAGTGCATAGACAGGACATGAGTAAACATCAGTCCAACTGTGATGTGGGAGTGTTTGTTACAGATTTATAGTGCAGCACTGAACAGTGACGGCGTTTGGGATGAAGGACCTGCGGAACACCTTGGGTGTCTGGTCACTGAAGGAGCTGCTTAAGGCCCCCACAGTCTGATGCAGAGGATGGGAGGTGTTGTCCATGATAGTGGACAGTTTGGCCAGAGCCCTCCTCTCTCCTGTCACCTCGATGGAGTCGAGGGGGCAACCACAGACTGAGCCAGCTCTTTTAATCGGTCTGTTGAGCCTCTTTTTGTCCCGCTGAGAGCACCCCCCTCCCCAGCAGACCACTGCATAGACGACCACATAGAAGACCTTCCTGTACTCGCCATCGTTCCCCTCTGACACACATCCCACAATGGCAGTGTTGTCGGCAAAATTTTGGAGGTAGCAACTGTCCATGGAGTATGTGAAATCCGATGTGTACAGGGTGAAGAGGAAAGATGAGGGGACTGTTCCCTGGGGGGCACCTGGGCTGCAGACCACCACATCGGACACACAGTCCTGCAGTCTCACAAACTTGGGCAGAGATTCATCATGCGTGTCATCATCTGTGTGGTCATGAAGTCCCAAGAAAAACCCATGACAGAAACTTTAACACGCAGCCTCTGCCAGGGATAAGTCATTAACTAACTAGAGAACAATGAGATCATGAGAGAGTCAGTAAAATGGGAGCTGTTCTCCAAGCACTGGCCTGAAGTCAGGATGAGCTCATAACAGAGCAGCGGAGGAGACTTTATCTCTGTTTGAACCAATCAGATGTTTCATACGGTCATTTTCCCACATCAGCATTTTAGAGTCAATATTCTAATCCAAATTCATTTCAATTTAAGTAAAAAAAAAAAAAAAAATAATCAAAACGGGCGTAAAAATAGTCTCCAATTCAGTTTGGCCTGGTTGATTACACTTCTATGTGCCAATGCTGCCACCCTGTGGCTGCATGCGATACATACTAGTTACGTCCCGGAAAAAAATTAAAATAAAAGTTTAGTTAATTTTTCAAGTAGTTTTCTCTTTCACGAACTTATTGGTATTTTTTTTTTCCTGTCAGGAACAATTATTTAATCTTACTTTAGTACCAAACAGGACCATTAAAGGTAAATCTGATAAAGTCAGTAATCAGGAAATACTTTTAAGATTTAAGATAAGGCTTTTTATGTTCCCCCCTTCATGTTTTTTAAATGAGTGAAGAACCCTTCCCACATCTGCCAGAGAATAATAAAAAGCACATTTGCCTGTGAAATACCAGGTAGTGCACTACAAGTACAAACCCTTCAAAATAAAACCTGTCGGAGTAAATGAATCACTTTAGAAGACACAAAACACAACAGTTAACTTTAACAATGCAAACATTTAGAGGAGTTCATACATACTGAAGGTTCTGTGTCTTGAAAGTCAAACACTTTTATCTTAGTTGACAGTAAAATAAATCTATTGTGACAAAACCTCAACACGAGCATTTATGTCATCCTGCTTTAAGTGAAAGTAAGAAATAAAGCTTTTGGGGGCGAAATATTCTGCTCACCCATCACTTGTTTTTGGTATTTTAGATTTATTGGGTTGGATGGTTTTACAATGAGGTTTTCAGTAAAATACTTTAAATTTACAACTTCTTTTAAAACAACCATATTACACACAATAAGGAACAGAACTTTAGAAAACACCCTGATTTAGTGTAAATAGTGTTATTTTATAATTCACAGGATAATTTAGCATCAAAGATCTTTAATTAATAAATAATTCAAAGGGAGGCAGGTTTTACCAAGTCAACAATCCTGCAAAGAATCAGTGTTTTACGCTTCTCAATAATCAACTTTACACTGAAAAACTGTTATGACACACATTTTTCACAGATCTGTCTTTTAAATCTGAAGACATTATTTTATATTTAATATATAAAAATACTCAACACATCACAAAACCTCAAGTTTGAATTTGTAGAGCAATTGTTGACTCCGTTTAACAGTTTTTAAAATACAAAATTACTGCAACAGATATGGTCTAAAATTGTGTTTTTCTCTGAATTCATTACATTGTAACAAGGATTAGAGGGTTTTTATATTAGAAAAGAAAGTGTGTGTGTGCGTGTGTGTGTCTAAAACTTGGATTCTCTGATGACAGAAGGCACAGCCAGGCTCCCATTGAGGCAGTCAGTAGGTCCCTAACAACCAAAACAGGTACATCAACAGGTTTAATCCTGCCATTTGTCCTTTACAGTCACGTCTTTATTAATGTCTTTATTCTAGCTGAGTGAGGTTTCTCCTTCCCCTTTTTAAGGGCCTCAGGTTTATTTTAGTCCATTGCTGCATGCACAGATGCAGATAAGACTGAGAGCACAAATGTATGCACAATAAACCGGCTTCTCTTTAACAAATCAGGACAACTATAATCCAGTGTGGGACAACAATTACCAGCAATGCTGATGTTATTACAGAAAAAAAGTGCTTCAGGACATCATTAGTCCAAAATCGAGAGGTTAACATGCTGTAATTCTGGTTAATTTCTTACATTTACTCATGTAAAATGAGTACTTTTTGCCATTTCCTCCCACTGAACAAAAAAAGTTGTGACCTAGAGGAGAAGAGTGCAACCAGAAAGAGAAGCTACAGAATCACCCAGCTGCAAGGAGGGATGTTCAGGTCTGTGATCATAAAAGCTCTGAATACGCTACACCAGCAAAACCTCATGCTGAGAAGATTTATTGACCTTTGCAAGTGCTCCATTGATATTTTATTGTGAGTTTCCATGGAAACAGTAATGATAAACTGCTAATATGGAATGAAAGCCTCTGATGCATCAGATGCAGCCGCTCTAACTTTATTTTAATGACTATTCTTTCTTACAGTACACAGAACCTGTTGCTGTAGTCAGCCACCAGCGGCGATCAAGACACTCCAGTCTTCAGTGGCTTTCATTTTACCCTTTGCATTCCGTTAAAAGAAACTAAACTACAGATAAAATCCTGCTAATTCTTCAGAAAATCAGCCTACACACATCAACAACATCACCTGTGCTTTACAAGTCAAAATGTCTGACACTGCTTAAACTCAACTGCAGCTGATGTTTCAAGTCTGTTTTAAAACAGCAAAACTGCAATGTTGGCGATAGAAATATAGTTATTCCATGTAATATGACAATTAATAAAGGTGTCAGAGGAAAAAATATGATGTCTAGTTACCTTAGGTTGCAGCTGTGCTGCAGAAGAGGGCTTGTCAGAACAGGCCAAACTCTTACAGTAGTCAGATTTGTAGCACTTTTCCATTAAATGTATGTGAGTGAACCAGTATGTCAGGGAAACTCCTCTATGGTGGAATGAAGAAACTTGTCCATTCAGACAAGTAGCAGATGAACTTGGAGAAAATGACACTCCCGTGTGATTCAGTGTGAAAGAAAGGACAGTGGCAGCTTGTGGTGATTAACCAGTGCGACTGCTCTGCACTCCTACCTTTGTGGACCTGGGAGTCCAACTAAGATTTCACTTGGTTTGTTTTTTTGTTTTTTGTTGTTGTTTGTTTGTTAGTTTGCTTTTTAATCAGAAATGTGTATTGATCAGGCTTGAGAAGGAGGAGGAGTCTGCTGCTGGGAGATTAATGCTGTGGCTCCATAGTGTTGTCCCGGCATCTGCCCCTCCACCTAAAACAACAGCTACTGATCATTGGTGGGTCAGCATCTAGAGCTCCAGGTCTGATTACAGGGAGAAGCTTCAGTCTGGCACAAGTGTGAGGAAGAGGTGGAAAAATCAAACTACAAATGGATAGAATGAAGTCAGCCGGTGCTGTTAGCTTGTTAGCATATGAAAGAGCAAGGTTTTTGGCAGGAAAACCTGGGAGACATGCATGTTGAGTGAATATAACCACTAGAATATGCAGAGAGGGGACATTGCAGGTTATTTTTGGAATGGTAAAAGCTGCACATGCACATGCTTTTCATCACAGTAGGACAGGCATTAGCAGGTCACCTTTCACACACAGGAGTCATACGGAATTCAGCCCAGATTAGTGCTACTGAAAGTATGTTTTTCCTGCTGCGACATGTCCCAAATATATTAGCAACCAAAGGAAAAACATTTTCACACTTACGGCTGCTTTGAGCGATTGGTTTGCGTTTTGTCTCCGCAGCTCGGACTTTATAAATCCTGCAGAGTCAGCACACGGGAGAGGATTAAAACCACACAGGATAGAAAACAGCAAAACTCCAGAGCAGCTGTCCCCTCCTAAAAATGACTTAGACGTTACCTCCCAACAAGCATTTGCATTTCGGAGAACACAGTGAACAGCCTGGGCCGGGTAATATTTTTTGACATCATACCAGTAGAATGTGTGACTTAAAGGATAAAATGCAAAGCTGAGGTCCTCTCCAAGACAGACAGGTTAGCACAGGTTAGCACTGTGGTCAAAGTTTAGTTTAGCGGTGCAGAAGTGTTGCTGTAGTGGACACAAAAGAAACAACTTTTGCTTAATTGTGAAACACAGACTGATGTTCTGGTAGGTGAGGATGTGCCCCTCACACATAGGTTTTACAGGTTTCCAATTTTGGCGAGTGTATCCGCCTCATACCAACGTCCACAAAGTTAACACATGTAATTACAGCAACGTTCCGTTAGATGGCGCCTGCGCACACAATTTTGTAATCAAATAAATGTCTACTAAATATGCACGTTTTAGTGTTTATCAAAATATAAATTAAAACAAGTGTTGGCTCCTAATTTTCATCAAATCAGGAAAACAGTTCTGCAGCAGCGAGCGGACCACTTTAGAGAATAATTTACGAGAAGTGGCGACCTTTGTAACCGAACAGCATCTGTGTGCTGACGGCAACGTCGCTCAAACTGTGAGTTTGCACTTGTGGTTTTCACACAAAGTCGCTTCTTCTCCTCTTAAAAAGAAAGTGACATTTAAACCCATCGGTCCAGACGCGCATGGGTCTGACTAAGCCCCGACAGCCACGGTGAGTCACCGACCTCTGTGAGCGCCAGTGTCTCATTAAGTAAACTTGGTGTTTTTGTAGCACCCGCTTCAGTGGCTAAAGCCTTTTTTAAAGTTAGATATTGTTCATAAACTGATTTTAATTCCCCTGGCTCTCCCTGAGCTGCGGCTGGGCGCTGGAATGCCTGCTTTATGCTGGGAATGCAAACGCGGTGCATCCATCCACACTTATGATTTCACTTTGGAGCGACCGGAACAAGATAAATGATCTTGGGTGTGTTTTGTAACTGCTGCTGCTGTGAGTGTGTGTGTTTGCTAAAGGGTCAGGAGGTCGGAGGAGGGTGGGCTCACCTGTCATTATGGTGCCCACCAGGAGGAAGACACAGAGGAATATGTTTCCTGCCAGTGTGCCGAAGCTGTCCATGATCTTCCCCTGGCAGATGGTGAAGAAAATTCCAAAGACCTGCGAAAGTGGGAACGGTCAGGAGCAGAGCTGCTGGGAATTCAGACCGACTCTGAGCTGCTCAGCCTCACCTGCGCCGAACAGTTGAGGAGGCCTGAGGAGGTCCCCTCCGACTCCGGGTACGTCAGCTCCACCGCAAACTCGAAGCCGAGAGGCAGGTAGCCCGTCATGAAGAACCTGAGGACGCAGACGCCCGAGACAGAAGAGACGAGTCAGATCACAGCTTGATGTAAAAATCCTTAGGAAATGAAACTGAACACCATCATAAACTGGAAAATGACACTGAAATATAGGTTAAGTCCATGTGTCAGGTGGAGCTGGGGGGACCTGAAGCCCAGCTCCACCTGACACATGGGAGACAAACAGATCAATATCGGAATAACCTGGCAGGCCTGGACTACAGTCTGAGCAGGTTCAGGAACATCCCCATCAGAAGACCCACAGCTGACACTTATAACTGCTCACAACCGAGTTACCCTGACTTTGGTGTTGCTTTTAGGCCTTTTCTAATGAGGAACATCTGAGGCTAACTGGACAACTTCTCTGCATCACCATGGTAACACGCTGCAGAGGTAGTAAGTTGGGTTAGGGAGCGATGCGCTCTAAATCGGACCGCCCACTGTCGATCTGATGGAAAGTGATTCATGGAGAACAGGCAGGTGGGCAGGTGGCGCTCCTGCGTGGGGGCGCCATCGGTGACATTCGCACAGTGTAGCAGAGTCAGCGCCATCAGTCAGATCTACATGATCCAAAACTATATTCACACATGACAGTGATAAGGAAAAGGCTGATGGGACAGTAAAGAAGACAAAGGTTAGAGCGGAGATGGAGGCAGGCAAAGTCCTGGGTTTTGACTTTGCCTGTCCTGTGTGCAGGCAAAGTCCAAAACATGTGGAAGGAGGAGTGAGAAAGGTCTGAGCAATTAACAGGATGAGCGGGAAATTACTCATGAGGGACGAATAAAACAGCCACAGAACTGTAACGCTAATGGTGTAACGGATTCAAAGGTTTAAACCTGAATCCTGACTCTGTTATTCAAGTAGCTAAAGTATAAATTAGGTTCTCATTAGCATTTAAACTGTTTCTCTTTTCATCCCATTAATCATTTCATGGAAGCTCTAGGAAAACATCATGCAACTCGGTCATTGTTTCTCAGGAAACGGAAGACTGCAAATAACCTGAAGTGTGTGTAAGAATCCCATTCTGGCCGTGTGTGTGTGTGTGGCCGCTTAAGGGAAACACACACATCTGAGTGGAGAAAGCAGAGGATCTTCTCACATTGATGCTCGCTCAGCAGCGAACCTGCGACAGGTGGATGAAGGATGAAGACGCGATTGGAAGGTGATTTACCCCAGAGCTCCAGCGGTGATGAAGACCACCCAGAGGTGGCCCAGGCTGAGGGTGGTGGCGTAGACGATCATCCCCACCAGAGACATGAAGTAGACCACCAGGGTCGTCTGCCTGGGGAGACACAACATTATATAATTATTTATTTCTTCACCACTGACGCCTCGATTCGGCCCTCAGCTGGGCGGAGGGGACCGTTCATCTGTAAACACCTTCCAGGTGTTTGTCCCACACCTAAACCGGGAATTCTCCAAAGGGAACCTGCCAGGGCTTGTTCACTGACGTCTTTCCTGTTTGTTTTCTCCAGTTAGCTGTGAAAATAAACAAGCTACAAGGTCTATTTAATAGATGCTTCTCTCTGACATTGTAAATAACGGTGAATTGGATTCCAGCGTTCCCGTTTGAACTCGTTGACTGAGTACGTTGATCAGAGTGGCTCCGAGCACCTGGACAAACAGACACGAAGAGCTAGCAACCAAAACATCAACGACAAACAGGACCTGCGGGGAGCAAAAAGCCAAAACAACAACAAACAGACGGGAGACTGGTCCCGCAGGCTAGTGCTGAAGATGTTTGCCTGGAGACCCGACGCTCACTTGTAAGTTTTCGTTTTGTCCAACCAGATGCCAGATATGAGCGATCCCACCATGCCCGCGATGACGATGGTCAGGCCGATCCTCCCAGCATTCACCTCTTCACCCTGAAAACCCAGCAAAGGCGGGATTTAGGTCAGCGACCTTTGACCTGACACGCAGGGTCACAGCGACTGGGCCGAGCGTTTACAGCCAGAGACCTTCAAGACTTTCTGAGATCCTGAATGTGGGTCAAACGCGAACTTACTGGGTAATGGTCGATGATCATGCGGTTCAGCAGCGTGCTGACGGCGTAGAAGCAGCCCACGTTCAGACCTGCGGGCCGGAAAATACCATCAAAGCACAAACCAAAACTTCCCCTCGGCAGCAGATTCTGAGATGTTTTAAAGTCACAGTTCAGACAAATGACCCCAATCAGGCTGGTTTCCTAAACAGAGAATTGAGGATTATCCTTTAAAAGGACAAAGAGGCTGTAAATAAACCTGAGTTCTGATCACATGGTGGAGACGGGCCTTCAGATACAGACAGCGGCAGTGTGTCCCGCAGACCACAGGACGACACCAAAGTAGGCCAAGTGTGCGCCGCAAGGGTGAGGGGGGGTAAAAGGGCGACTTTAAGCATCGGTGTTCAGAGAGACATCTTAATCAAGCCAGCACGTTAAACATTATCAGATCGTAAAGACATTTTGGACCCCACAAAGAGGGAAAAAGTGCTCCTGTCCATACGGTTCTGAATAACTTATGAGCTTCCTGCAGGTTAGCTTGTCACGCTAACGGGGTTTTCCATGAAAATCGCAAATCTGTCATCTAACAGCTGAAGCCGGAGAACATTTCCTGTTAATTATGAAAATTCACACTTCCCTAACTTGTTATGAATAACAGTTAAATGGTTAGCCCACCGTACGTGACGATGAGGAGGATGAAGGGTCTGTTCCGGAGCAGCCTGAGGATGGAGGCCATGTAGGAGTACTCCTCTGGGGGTATGTTACGAGCCAGGGCCTGGGCCTGAGTCGGGGGCAGCTTCGGCCGTTCCTGGAAGACTGAGATGCAGACGAGGCACATGCGTTAAAGATTATATACATTAAATGATTATATCACAGAAAACCTTTGAAGACAGAAATGTTAGTATTATTTCCACTGAAAAACATTCTGAAAAACATTCTGTTTATATGAATGAAATCATGGTTTCCCCGCAGATCAGATAAGAATGCAGAGGAGCAGGTTGTGCCCGTTCACAGCTGCGCACGCCAAAACACAGAGGAATTTGCAAACAGCCACACAGTCAGGGTGGACACGCTTCGGACCGCGGTGGGACCGACCAAGCTGTGTTGTCCTGGGACCTCGGGCCTCGTCAGGGGGCTGCTGTGTGTGGCTCTCTCCTCTTCCTCTGTGGACTCAGCTGCACTTGGCTTCATTATTAGTCCAGAGAAACAGCCATTCAAGCCTTTTTGCAGGTTCCACATGAATAATTACAGTCATACAGTATTTCTTATCAAACAACCAGGGATTTTCCCGCCTCAGTCTTTATGCAGATATTATCCGGGGCGCATTTATCTGGCACCTCTCTGTGCAATTCTTTCCCAACTCCTGGCGCTGTCTGGCCTGCTGACTCACAGGCCTTTTGGGCTGCTACAGATGGCTCAGTCAGCAGGACAACCCTCACACATGGTAGGCTGCACCCATGTGCGAGGTCGGGCTATATGTGTTAGCATGTGTCATAAAGCTGAAGTGCAAATTACCCCCCAGAAAGCCAAAACGTCCCTCGTCTGATGGAGAACGCCCCCCACAGACATCAGCGCACAGATCAGTCTGCGCTAATCAAGCAGATGGGTCAAGTTAGCTTAGCATACAGCTAAGCTAGCTACAGCATAGAGTCACAGTGGCAAAGCAGCCTGTCTATAAGACTTAAAGACTGCAAAGTTTGTTTACCAACTGTCTGAAAGTTCATACTCTGTCTGGGTGATTTATCAGTGTCAGCTTTGTATTTGAACATGTTTAATGAGATATAATATCTCAGCTGATAAACCAGGCGCTGTATTCAGGGAGGAAACCTGTAGAGGCACATACGTATTCCTCTGAGGTTAACAGGCTGTAATCCTGGAAGGGAAACCAGCTCTGAATGGATTTCTGTTAGAAAGGAGGCGAAACCAGCATTTCTGGGCGCTCAGTCACCATGTTTTAGTCCAGCACAACTGTCAGTTTGAGTCGGAACAGTGAACTAAGGAACGCTTCCACAAGCAACCTTTTGTCTTCCTGGATGCAGAAAGCGACCTCGTCCGCCCCTCACGGGACAAGAGCTTCTTCATTCACGGTTTCCTACAACAGCACTTCACTGTGACCAATGTCCGCTGGTCCAACTCTGACACTCCTGCGGGTCTCTTCATTTAAACAGATGTTACACCTGAGGTGGCACATTTAACCTCAGCACTGAGATCACATGGGGGAAAAAGGAGAAGAATGAACGAGCAGCTGATACAGACGACGACCACTCAGCATTCTTTCAGACTGCCCATTTCCTCCTTCTCAAGTTACTTCTTTCTTCTAAAAAGTTAAACCAAGCATATTTGCTGATTTTACTGGCACTGCAGCAGAACTGCCAGCGATGGAAAACCCTGGAAAAGCTACGGAAAACACTCCGGGATGGTGAGACGAGAGAGCCAAACACGTTCGGTTTGGGACGGCCTTACCAAAAACCACAAGGACAAAGAGCAAGGTGGCCACCGCCGCCGTGATGTAGAACATGATGCGGATGTGATGCGCGAGCTCCTCCATGTTGTCCACGTTGGGCACCAGGATGGGGGGGACGAGGAACCCGATGGCGATGCCAAGCTGGAAGGAAAGGAGAAAAATGATGGAAAATGCACATTAAATACACTTATTATCTTTTATAAAAATCATAAAGATTTGCTTTCAGCCATGTGTTTCGCTTGATTTTAGTAAATACATCAAAAATTAATGAGTCACTGTGCCTCAAATGTTGTCGAACTTATATTAACCCGTTTTTAATATTTCTTAACAGCTGCTTTAACCCGCTGTTCACCTGTGTGCGCTGCGCTAATGCTGCTCTCTTTCCTCTTAGGCGTTTGTTAACCAGCATGTCTAAAACTCCATTTTGACTGTTTCACAGCTGAACTGAGAATTCTTTCAGGGGGCAGTTAATTCAGTCTCCTCCGGATTCTGGCATCGGGACACTCCGTCGCAGCCTTGAATCCAGCATACCTGGTTTCCCAGAACTCCTATGGAACAGGCGGTAGAAACTTCCTTCTCCCCAAACCACACCGAGGCGAGGTAAGAAGGGATCCCCAGGACGAACACGGTGGCTACCGAGGACACGAACTGACCGAGGACAGCGACTGGGAACATGTCCGGAGCCGCGCTACCGATTTTTATCCAAGCGCCGATGCAGTTAAAGGCTGCGCCGACGAGGACGACATCCCGGGCGCCCCTGCGGTTCAACAGCCACAGGACGGGGAGGATCAGCGGGATGTAGGTGAGCAGGTAGATCATGGCGAGCCAGTCCACAGCCAGAGAGTCGGTGTTGTAAAAGCGCATGAATATGTTACTAATGGCGCCGTGCTGGATCCACATTGACGCGTTGCTGGCAGAGATGGCGCTGAAGACCGACAGCATGAGCCAGCGGATGGGATAAAGTTTGATTCCAGACTTGTGGAGCAGCTGCGGGGCCCCAACATCTGACTGCGGACCGTCTGCGTCCTTAGACCGACACCACGCTCCAGCGCCGAGGTCAGGATTTTCACGGCTGCCTTTCAGAGTATTGTCCTGCGGCATTGTAAGTGACTTGAAGAGGGGCCCTGGAAGGTGCGAGGGTGGCGGTGTTCAAGTTTAGCGTCCTGAGCACAGGCAGCACAGTGGAAAGAGCCCGACTCTCAGAAAATGTGCAGCTGCATCCACAATCTGGCGTACACGTGAGGTTAATAAAGGGAATCTTCCCATTCTCCAGAAACCACTCCTACCATATCAGACCTTGCTGCCCCTTTATTTCCAACTGTGGACCATTGTTTTAAATGGGCCTCTTCAAATTCAAATTCAGTCACTGGAGAGTTGCTTGCATTTCCTGCACATGCAAAAAAGTATGTTCACTTTCTGCAGCGTCTGTCCTGCATGAGTATGAAACCAGATCATTGTAGCACAATTTCTGAGTTACCAGACGTACCGGTGCTGAGGCTGAATACACACCACAGGGCAGAAAACAGCCAGAGGAGAGGTGGCAACTCCTGTTTTCCTTTAACACTTTCCACAAACATGACACAGGATAAATACACTTTTAATGACTCTGAGCTTCTGAGGCCAGGCAAACTCCAGTACTTCTCATTACAAGTGGGCCATTTGTAAATAATAACTATGCTAATTTGCTAATTCGCTTAGAGATGGCCAACAGAACACACGCATGGTACAAAACCTTTTACTTTTGATCCCAAATCCTCTTTGGGATGACAAAGACATAAAGTTTTAAAGATGAGAGTGGATTTTTTCCCCACCTTTACAAGCCCTGAATATCAAACCATTCATTTCAGATCCTTCTGTCCCAGCAGACACAAGAGAAAAGCTGCGAATCCATGTTTGCATGCACTTAAACCAACAGTTATACTTTCAACTGTTCTTAAACAGTTTGTTTATGAAGATTTTATGGAAATCTAACTAAATATGACTTCTTTTGGGTTTTTGGTGCTTTTACATGTTGTGCATTGTTAATTTTGAGAGCAACCATCTTTTCTTAGAAGCTGTGGTTCAGCTTAATCACACACACTCAAATATTTCCACAACAGTCAATGATTGACCTGTTTGGTGACCACATGGCTCATTCACGTGATTTAGCCTGGTGAATGAATGTATGGTTTTCCTGCAGCCAACATTACCCGTCTGTTTAGTTGTCTTTTCTGAAATTAATTTGTCTTTGTTTGCTCCTTTCTGGGTGCGGTATGGCTCAATATTTCTATACCATATTTACGGTTTAAAAGGCTGCTACATCAATGTGCGTAATTACGCACATGCGCCAGATGTTGGCAAAGTTCAGATGAGGTTAATTAGCTGTGGAGTCGACAGTCAGTGAGGAATTACGTGAAAGCTTACCTCGGCCACAGGATTTTGTATTTCCCTACCTGGTTCCCAAAGACCCCGACGGAGCAGGCGGTGGACACTTCGTCCGAACCGAACCACACAGACGCGATCCTCGACGGCATCCCGAGGATGAACACCTGCGCCAGAGACGTGCAGAACTGTCCCAGAAAGGTGACGGGGAACAGGTCCTGTCTGACGCTGACCACCTTGATCCAGGTCCCGGCGCAGTTGAGCGCCGTGGCCACCAGCGCGATGACGCGGAGCCCCTTCCTGTCCAGCAGCCAGGTCACCGGGAAGATGAAGGGAATGTAAGTCAGCATGTAGATCATGGACATCCAGTCTATGGTGAAGGTGTCTACGCCGTAGAACTTCATGAAGATGTTGTTGATGATGCCGTACTGGATCCACTGGTAGGAGTTACACAGGGAGTAGGCGCTAAACAGGAGGACGATCATCCAGCGTCGCCTGTACAGGCGGGTGGGAGGCTGCCCCTCATGGTCGTCTAGCCTCTGATCGTCGTCGCGCTGCGTCTCCAGCTTGGCATGGTTGTCCAAACCCACTCTGGTTTCATGCGCGATCGCCTGAGTGTCCCCTGACGCTTGTTTCTCATTCATATTCCGCTCAATGCGCGCATGGGGGACAGAAATAGACAACCGAGCAGAACGGCTTAACACGCTACAAAACTACACTTAAGTGTCTGAAAGCGGCGGAAAGTTCACCTAACGTTGCTGTGATGAGAAATCCAGACTAAATCTGAGTTATGTCAGGAGTTTCGACTCGAATTCCTCTCTGCTCTGGTTCGGAAACACGCTTCCTCTCCGGGTTCAAGTCAATCGAACAGGCGGACAAAGTTTGTCTTAAATTGACAGAAGTTACAGGATCGGTTCAGGACTTAAAGTCCGTTCTTTCCAATCGCGATCTCCAAGGGTTTTACACGTGTAGGAGTTCCTGTAGTGACCCTCCACTCGGACTAAAAAGTAGTCGGTCATGAACAGGGCGGAGCTACAAATGTGGTTCTTTGGTGAATTCTGAATCAATACCCCCCGGGTCTCTTTCTGTTTTACAGTTACTGCAACTTTTAATTATTACCAAGACTTCTCTGGTGTTTGCCAGTCGATTCTAAATTAAGGATTTAATCACACTTTTTAAATAAAATAAAAAAATAAATTCTCTTTATGTAGAAGTAGTTTAATAACAAATATAAAACAACATGAATAACCTAAGCTTAACTTAATTTGTGTTCAACGCTACAGTTGTCATTATTTATCATCACAGTTGTGCAAAAATATGTTTTTGCACGCTTCAATGATCTATTGAGCTCATATTTCAAAATGTGAAACAGCGCCCCCGTACGGAGGTTCCTCGAAACGCAACCCAACTGTATGGCAAAAAGAAGCAGCTACAAGATTATTAAAGTTCCGCTGAAAACAAATTCAACATAAAATTTAAATTGTTTTGAATGCCAATAAATTCGATTAGACATTTACACTTTGAGGTCAATATTTATTGAACAACAGACGTCCTGGACATGTTTTCATCACAATGACAAAGTATTTATACAAAAATATGAACTAAACTCTATTGAGAGCAAAATAAGGAAAAAAACAGTTTTTATGCCTTTCTTTCTAATAATTTAGTCTCCTTCAAAAACAAAACAAAACAAAACAAAATCTAGAAATCAGCCATAAAACTATGACAAGTTGTGGAAAAAAGCCAGTCGACATCACATTTGGTCATGGCTTTTGAGGGGTTAGCTCAAATTGAACACAGAGTCACCAGGTGAGTGTCGGAGCAGCAAAAAGGGGGATGCTGGTACTATCAGGTGGTGGGATCCCAGAAAGGGGATCATGTGATTTCTACATCCAGCTGAAGACTTGAATAAAAACACCTCAAATTCAATGAATATATTTAGTTAAGACCCGCTTTAAATCATCGTTCGTCCTCCTTACAATGTCGTTTTTCGTACCCTGAAGCCTTTTACATTCTTATTTGTCAACAATCAAAGCTGTCAAAAACACCTGAGCGTTACTGATCCACATTTACAAACTGAAACATTAACAAACACAATGAACTCACAGAACGAACTCACAGAAGAGATGGCGGCCGTGGAGATAAAAAGCAAACGTCAATATTACAGCATCACCTGAGTCACATGAACATTTTTTTTCCTCCCATTGTAAACAAAGACTGGTTTCTAGGTTTTACTCACGTTATGCATGTACCACTAATATCAAGCAGATAAAAGCAAAAAAAAAAAAAGACAAAATAAATACAAACCTTTCTCTTACAGATTGCCTCCGATACTCTCACTCATCGGACTGACCACCAGTCAGTCTCTCTGTTTGCTGAGGTCAGTCGCCTGTTGCCAGCGCGTCCCTGGCGTCGCTCCGTAGTTTGACAGGTCAGTGCTGGTAGTGTGGTAGGGCGATGTGCTGGTGGTGGTAGCTGCCGTGGTGAGGAGGGAACAGGAGTTCGGGGTTTTGGGGGGTCAGGCCTGTGCACAGAGGCTCGTGGTTGCTCAGCACAGATGCCAGGTACTTGGCCTCCTCGCTCAGCTTCTTCACCTCCTTCCTCAGGGCAGCGTTCTCCTTCTCCAGGTTCTCGCTCTCCTGGGGGGAGAAAACCAGGACATTTCAGAGGAGGGTGAAAGTGGACGCCAGCTTGAGCCAATCAAAGGTGTCTGCCCCGAAGAGCCCAGCCTGGTTAGCTCACCTAATGCTGGGAATCATATTATCTGTCCGTCTACCAAAACATCCCAGCTGTGTTAAATAAACTCCCGAGCAACGAATCAAACACAATTTAGCAGGAAGGACAAAGTTGCAGTTGCCCATTGTTGCACCTGCTTTGGTTGCATGTTGATTATAAACTCTGCATGTTCCATTTAGTTCACCCAGCGTGAGCGCTGGCAACATCCTTTCTCAAGGTGCAGAACTAAGAGCTCCAAAAAACAACTTGTTCCTGCCGGCCCCTAATGACCCCAACAAGATGTGACTCCATCTGCACGTTGTTTGCTTGTTTCAAGCCTTATTTATATATGATGGCTCTTGGTTTTGTACTTGGGCCTCAGGCATTATCGTATTGATAACTGTATCATGTTAATCATTTTCATAAAAGTAATTGATGGGTGCAAATAAAATAAGGCCAGCTGAGCCTTGTACCGCCTTGTTTCAGTTAGCCTGAATTAGCCCTACAGCCTTCTTCACTTCCTCTCAGCAAATGTGTCACCTTAGAACTTTGAAACACAGCTATTGCCTGTATTTTCCTGTTTATCTCTCGTTTTTTGATCAGTGTCACAGTATAGCCTAAATGTGGCTCACGCAGCACCACTCTGAGAAGTTCCTGATGATGTAATTCTAATTTCCACAACTTGCCCGTCTTTTACTGATCACCGGCTTACAGATAGCACACAAAAAGTCATTTAAACACAGACTTTTTTTTCTCTTTAATGTGGGAAAGCAGGGGAGGAAACCTTCCACTGAAAGGAAAAGGTTACTGTGCTATTGCCCAAAGGTCACAACACTGAGATGTTGGCCTTACTGTCACAGAAGCTCTGGGTAAACCCCTGCGCTTGCGTCACTTAGCCAAATACAACCTACTGCTGTCAAGGCTTTACAAGAAGCGCCTGCCTTTTTCTCCCCTTCTACCCACAGCCTAAGCACATTTAAACCTATGAAAAGCAGTGTAACAGGAAACAAGCCAATGTGTCATTGAGAGGGAAAATTCACCTTCCTGTTTATCTAGTGAAAGCAAAACCACAGCGTACACTAGTTCTCTCTGTGTCGCTTCTGATTAGCTGCTATAATTAACTGTAAGAATTATCGTGTATTGAAATCCTCCACTTCCTACTAACGTGGATTTTTCAACTCATTCCATCTGATAAAGTTCGCAGAAGCAGGCTTTCAGGGGCAAAGCGAAGGCGCCACCGGCAGCAGAAAATTAGACTCCGGGTAGGGAGGAAAGTAATTCATGCACCTCTAATGGATGCTGCTGCAAAAAGAAAAAAGCCCACACGTGCTAATTTATTCCTTAAACTCCGACACACAGAGCGGCGTCCAAGTGTACAGCCCGGCAGAAGCCGTGACACATTCGCATAACATCCCAGCCCCTTTGCTGATCTGCTGACAGCCAGTAGAACCAGCAACGATCCTGCTCACCCCGCTTCAAATCAGAATCTGCCTCCTGGTACCATCAGCTCGAATCCTGCAGCCTGACCCCGTATCACCCCGAGGATGGCCTCTCCTCACCAAGTGCAGGCTGTCTGCCTTCTGGGTTTGCCTCATCCGGCTCTTCTGGGCCGCGATCCGGTTCTTCTCTCGCCGCATCACCTTCTTGGCGTCGTCCGAAGAGCTCTGAGGTGGGAAAACACACACACACACACACACACACACGTGGGGCGGTTAAAGCGTACGCTGCTCTCGCTCTTTACGTGTGAAGTGTGTTGGTTGTGTCGACGGTTGGAGGAGACGGGAGAAACTGAGCAGCCAAAGGTCTGGGTCAGGGAGTGGTTGAGTCACCAGTTAGGTAGAACACTCACACACACACACCCTGTTTCATGTCCTGAACGTTTTCTTGGTATCATTCTAAGTAATCAAACTGCTGAGTCAGTTGACCATCAAAAAGATAGCGAATGAAAATATGTAACATCCGTTAAAAGAAAACGAGGAGCTGGAAGAGAACATGTGATGCAGCTGGAAACTTCTTCAGCTCAGAGCTGATCCAGGTCCCCTCTGACAGGCTGCACCATCGCACATGAAGCTCCAGAGCTTTGCATGCACAGAAAAGCTGCGCCTCTGCCACGCAGCCTGTTCCTGACAGCTTTTTAATCATCCACGCACACACTCACTCAAAAAATATCCCCACTTCTTTTCTTTTTTTTCTTTTTGGACAAGTGGCACATTTTGCAATTGGCGAAGCCTACACTCGGAGCGAGTCATGCCTGCAGCCCATGTGTGCAGCCGAGGACGTGCAGGCAGAGGCAGGTTCTGCCCACCCGAGCCTGCACAGCCTGATGCTGCTGCTTTTTCCATTAAGAAAAGCGGTTTGTAGTTGAAGGAGCATTGCTGAAAACAGGACGTGAGAACACACGCTGGAGCACGTTGTCGAGAAGGTGGAAGTGTGCTTACCGGTCTGCTTCCAGGAGACGGCGACTTGTAGCTGGTGTCATTGCTGTCAGAACCCTGAGCCATAGCCAACCGCGGCTTCTGAAACCCTGCGTCTCTGTCCACTTCTGCTTTGTGTTTTGAACCTCAAGCGTGTGTGCGTGAAGCTGGTTGGAGTGTGTGTAAAAAGAGAGAGAGAGAGAGAGAGAGAGAGAGAAGTGTGTATGTGTCAAGAAGAATTTGGTTGAATGAGTCGCTTTCTTCCCTTGTATCTGTCTTCTTCTGTCACTCCTCCTTCCTAATCAGTGTTGCGTGTGCTCTCCTTCATCTCTCTCTCTCTCTGTCTCTGTCTCTCTCTCTCTCACACACACACACACACACACACACACACACACACACACACACAGTGGTGAGACTAGCCTCCTGTCTTCATTAGCTGTATCTGATGTAGCTTCTGGTAAAAATTTGGGTAAGTTGCATTAGACTGGAAGTCACATGTCTGCTGGAAATTGAGAGTCTATCAGGTCATCTTGTAAACTCCAGAAAAAATAAAGGATGATAAAACCTTAAGAGGCGGCTTTGAAAAACTTCCAAACACTCGTAACGTCGGGGACGAGGAATTTCCACCATTTTATGGACTGTTTCGTCTTCCAAATGTTAATGCTTCTGCCAGGCAGAAACACAGGGCAACATTTCAAATGTGAATCCACCTGTGGGGAATTCAACTCTCAACTCAAGATCATCCCCAGAACCGAGCTGCAGCTCTGTTGAAGCGCTCCCTCTGGGAAGACGTAATGAATGTACACACTGACCCAAACATTCTTTTTTTTGGCTGTCAAACATGACATCATGTTTCGGCTGAATCCTCCAGAGACGTCCCACCCGTCCTCATGGATGACTGAGCCTTCACAGAGACTTGCTGGTGGTTTCCACAACTGGGCTTTCGTGATTTGTGACACGACAGCTGTGCTAAAATGAACACACACACACAAAACGTCATGTAGAAATCCCTGGTTGTGTGAGTGTACTCATGTGAGTGGCTTGAGGAAGAAACTCCACCATGAAAAACAGCTGTGGTTCAGTAGGAAATAACAACCGGGTACTTGGTAATACTTCTAATACTTCTACTATAATACTTCTTCTAAGTACTGAACTTTTTCTCAGAATTATTTAGGTTCAAGAAAAGATCCAAAAAAAGATTTAGTTCCTCAAAAAGGTTTTGAATTATTTATTTATTTTGTTGTTGTTGTTGTTGTTCACATTAGAAGACTACAAATAACAGTAGTACAATATTAACTGACTGTATCAGAGTGTCCTGAACGCTGGCACAACTCAACTCAGTACACAAATAAACTATAAAACAAACAAACAAACCCTGAAGTGTCCCTGAATAACTGTAACGGTATTGCATTAATTCTGATCATTAATGTAATAAAGTTCTTTACAATGTGTTAAAGTTAAGTCAAAGTAGATGAGTGTGAACCTACAAACGTGAGCCGTGGCATTATTTTCTTATTTGCCCCGTCACGAGGCAGCATTTGGTGGCACAACAACAGGATTTGGAAAAAAGAAAAAGAAAAATAAGGATCAAAACAGCTTTGCTTGGCAGAACAGGCCTCCCACACAAAAACATGTTCGACCATCGCGGGAATTCAGAGGAGCTCAGGCGAGGGCAGACATTTGTAATGCATGGCATTTAACGCCGGCCAACACAGTCGAGGCTGTGTAAAAAAACGAGAGAACGCCGAGGAAAGCTGATTAGTCAAATTCTGCTTCAAACCAGACGCAGACGCGGCGCTAATGTGGAAAAAAAAGAAAAACGTAGGACTAAAGCTTTGCCGTAAACTGGCCCAGTTTCTGTGTTTAAGAGTCTTTATCTTTCACCTGGCGATTATTAAAAAACACAAACTTTTTGCCTTGTTTATTTACATTTTAAAGGCTTTACATAAGGTGGCTGAGTTTAAAAGAGCATTTAACAGTTGAATGGTCCTCAGTGCCCTTCTGGTGTTTTGGAAAAACCCACAACAAACATTTATTTAGACAGAAATGCTAAGTTGCCCTCATTTGTGGTCTCTTTTCCTTAGAAATGGTAGTGGGAGGTTTCTAATAAGCAGCCGAGTGCAGATTCTCCTAGATATAAAAATGTCACCTACATCTTCAGTCATGACCTGCCTCCTAACACAGGGGGCTTATGACTCACTGCAAAAAGGTGTAAAGTCCAGTTGACAACACTGTTAGCTGCTTATTAGATTCAATTACATTTTGATCATTATAGCATGACTGGCATCGTCTGTGGGTCACCGCAAATGTCAGCACACTAATTGTCAGGAACCAACAGGGTGCGACCCTCTCTTACCCTGGGGGTAAATCCCCACCCAGGGTTTCATATTAGCTTCTAACGCTGCTGTTTTAGAAAAACTTTTTCAGGTTATTCCAAAACATGGTATGTAGGCTACTGCAATTTGCAACAGTTTACATGTGAGGCAACACCTTCTTATGAAGACATGATTCTGGCCCACAAATCTTACAAGATTTTTTTCTCCATCAAGGTTGAGTCAGCTGGCATTTATCTGTCTGATTTCAAAGTAACTTAGAAAGTTGTGAATCGATTTTAATAAATTTTCAGGTAATGTTAATAATGGACCAAGGAACAGATTAAATTTTGGTGATGTTCTAGATTCCGTAGGGGCTTTGACCTTTGATTCTCCAAAAATCACAAGCCGAGATCAAAGGCCAAAAAGGTTCTTGGCGGAAGTCTGTGCTCTCCAAGTGATTTTCTAGTTTATTTTGCCACATTTAGGGGAGGCAAAGAGATTGTGACAACCTTTTCTGACACCTATGATTTACAATGCTGTAAAGCTGTCACTGGTAGACTCTCTTTATACACATACACACATGTATGTGTGTATGTATGTATGTATGTGTGTACATACACACATGTATGTGTGTATGTATACATATATATATATATATATATATATATATATATATATATATATATATATATACTGTGTGTGTGTATATATATATATATATATATATATATATATATATATACTTTGTTGCTACTATCTTTAAAAGAAATTCGCATAATATAAGAACGTTAGTAATGTAACAAAAAAGATAAATGGCTTACGTTTGTGTTTAGCGCCCTCTTTTGGTCATGCTGAGAATTATTGATTGTAGTTGCAGTGGCCTCCAGGAGGAGGTGCTGTAGAACAGACAAGCAGATTTGTGCGGCCTTCACATGCAAGTTACAGTGCATCCGGAGAGTCTTGTTATGTTACAGCCTTATCCCAAAATGAATTTAATTCACCTTGCCAATTTTGTGGCATCATATTCAAAAAGGCTTGAGGCTGTAACTGTTGGTAAAGTTGCCTCAACAAAGTATTGAACAGAAGCCGTGAATACTTATGTACAAGTTAGAATATCATACTTTCAATCAACCGGAAACTGAAACAGGAAGCTCCTTAACGTCAGTTTGCGTTTTCCGTTCCTGCAGAAGCAATGAAGTGGTTGTTGCAGTTCCAGAAATCACCCAGGAGGAGGCGGTGTAAAATAAACAGATGAGCAGGTGTATGGCGGATTTAACGTGTAAATTGACAAAGGACCTAGCTAAAGCTACGGCTTTGTAGAAAGATAAGATGTTCCCTGTGAATTTGTGGTTGTGATAAGTATCAAAAGACTGAGTCCCGCTGTGTTACTCAGGCTGAACTACAGCGTCTATTCACGGGCGCGATCCCACTACTGAGCGGCACGGGGGCTTTGACCTGCTTCGTTTCCGACCTGGGCCGGTGCACCCCTCCTTAGGCGACCTGGTGGTCCCGGGCTCCCCCAGGAGCACCATATCGATACCGAACTTAGTGCGGACACCCGATCGACATAGTCCGCTGCAGCCCAGAGCTCCTGAGCTCAAACGATCCGCCAGCCTCAGCCTCCCAGTAGCTTGGATTACAGGCACGCGCCACCGTACCCGGCGACTACAGCACGAGCTCACAATGCTTTTGAGTTTGAGAAACCTTACGTCATCATACAGCGCTACAGCAGCGCCAAGCGGCAAGGCCTGAGAATGCACTCATATTGAGAAACACGGTGGAAAACGTCCGGTAAGTAATCTTAACTCATATCTTTTTGCTTCGCAGTTGGGCTTATGTTTGACATTTAAATAAATTATAATGAACAACAGGGTCACGATAATTTGCCTAGGTTTTATGCATTAGCAATTTTATTTTCTAGTAGTTTTTTTTAATTATTATTTAGAACATAAAGACCCTGGCTTCCAAATTCTACAGATCCCAACATAAACCTTAATTTATCAGATGAGGTACGGCATTGCTCACAATCCTAGGAAATTCAGAGCTCAGGGTACTTGGGCTCGTGTCCTGGGATACCAAGACCATATAATGCAGCTTGTGTTGAGGCTAATTGGAGTATATATTTAGCATTTAACAGTATACTTCATTATAAAGTGCGTTTAAAGTGCTTAAAGTTGGGGGTTGTGTTTTGTAACAACTAACAAGTAATTGACTAATTGACAATATGAAATACATCTGTAAGCACAAAGAATATGAGACAAAAAACACAGGTCCGCCATTCAAATATTTTAATTTGCAAACATCTGATCCTATTACAAAACATTCTCTTAAAAAAAAGGTCTAAATGGTATGATAAAACAAAACAAGGTTGAGATTAAAACATGAACACATTCCAAAGCTTCACAAGTCAATCCAGACATCTTTATTAGCTGAAAAAACAAAAAGTGAGAAAGAGAGAGCATTTAATGTGACCCTCGAGCCTCAAAACTGATATATACTGACAGCTTTACTCATGTGTAAAACTCTGTTCACCTGCTCTGTGCTTTTGTCCATTTCAGGGCATGTCGCGGAGGCACAGACGTGGTCGGGTGGTAAAAGGTGCAACTGGCTCGTTTGCACATGGCGGCAAAGCGGCAAGCCTGTTGACAGAATTCAGAAGATTTAATCCATAGTAAAATCTTTAATATAAGGTGCCTTATAGACTAATTATTACCACCATACAATCAAATCTTTTGTCTTACCTTTGGGTGATAAAACTGACAGTCTGCTTTCTTGCATTCTGGGAAGAATCGACACACGTTTGTAGCCTTCACTGGCTGTGCTGCTGCAAACACACAGATTGGAGTAAATCAGACGCATTGGTGCATGCAGCAAGTGGTCTTTCCAGCTTGTGCTGAACCACAGGGGTAGTGAAAAATACCTGGCCTGGGGAGAGCAGCAGCTGAGCTTCTGCGGCTGACGTGAGTGAAGGGACAGTCTGGTTTGGAGCACAGGGCGTCATATTTACAATTTGGATGGACAAAAAGACATTTGTCCCCAAATTTACAGTTGGGGAAAGTCCTTCAGGGAGAAGAAAAAATATTAAAATTGATTTTCAAAATTGCTAATTGAGTGTGAGAAAACTGTCTTAATGAGAGATTAAATTCTTACTTGCATTGTGTTGTTGGATGGTGGTACAAACACTCATCTCCACTTTTACAGACTGGCCAGAACTTGCATCTCTCTACCACCTTCTGTTTTTTTAAGGGGACGTCATCCATCACCTCAGTATCCATCACATCATCTGTGAGCAAATGACAAGACAGAAAAACCACAAGTTTTACATTAAAAAAACAAACAAAAAAAAAAAAACAGGCATTTCTGGTCAGAACTATAAAAAGATGACAGGCAATTCCAGAACAGCATGACTCTTCACACCTTCTGATGAGGTGGCGCCTCCCAACAGTCTGTGATAGATGCCAACTTTGGGCTCCCTCTTCATGTGGTGGGGCACATTTGTGGCCTTCATGTGTGGTCTGAAATCATCCAACTCCATCTCACAGTCTGAAAGATTCCCCAGTTGGCTGGGCACACCGTCTAATGTGACTATGAACTTGGGGCTGACAGAGTTCACTGTCTCTTTACTAGTGAGAAACAAAAAGCACACACCAAATGATCAGACTCCTTTTTTATGGAATGACACCCACACAACACACTTCCACTCAACACTGCGTTGTACTGGAAACCCATTTATAGCTGAGGTGAATTAAACAGTACCGTGTTTGATGTGTGTGTATACCTTGATTGGACGGTGCGTGGAACAGCAGTGTAAACCTCCTCTTTGGCCTGAAGGTGTTCAGTTGTGGGAGGAGATGTCTGCAGTTTTGGTCGACTCATAATGAAAGAACGAGTATCATCTGTCTCTGCCTTAACGCCGACACCGTCAATGCCTAAAGGTCCACCCAAATAAAAACACATCAGTGTACTGATTTTTAAAGCAAAATCTAAAGAATTCATCACCAACCAACAATCAAACTAGTCATAAACTTTTGGATGGTTTTTAATTTGCTAATACAAATTTTCTTTTTTGTTATTTCCAGCAAAATTTGCGTGTTTGAAGGCAGGCCACGCTATAGTTTATTTTAACTTGTGTCTGATATTTAGCTGGTAGCCATGACTACAAGCGTATCCAATAGACAAACTATGCACAGATGAAACCATACGAAACAACTAAAAAAAATGGAAAAGTAACTCACCATAATCACTCTGGGCTTCTGCATCACTGCTCTCTGCAGCATCCAACTGAAGACGCGATGTCAACAACCGTGATGGGGCTTGGATGGTAAGGTAATCATCAAACAAAAAAGATTAATAATACCTTTGTACGTTTTAAAAGAAGAAATATGATTCTTTTGTTATTTATTTTCTCTACATATACCAGGGTCTCGAGTCTGAGGTAGTGTGGCAGGGGCATAGGCTTGGGGAGCCAGGCTGTGGAGGTGCTCCTGGACCAGCTGGATGGCTGCACCCATCTCATCTCTGTGTGCTGGGCGAGTGCGGGGAGCCACAGGGACCGTCTGTCTCTGTGGTACTGAAGGAGAAGGAAGGGTCATTGTGAAAGAGAAAAGCTAAAATGTTCTTTGAAACAAACAGATAAACTTGATTACTTGTAGAAAAGGATGTGGTTTTGGTGATGGAGTCCTGAGCTTCGGAGATGGCCTTGAGAATCAGATTCCTGTTGGCTTGCTTGGCTGGTGGGAGAGTAGGTCTGACACAAGAAAAATGTCATATGCAACTTTAATGAAAGGTTTTCTGTAGGGTGGCAGCAATCAATTATTTTAGTAATCGAGTATTCTATCGATTATTCTGGGGAATAATCGAGTAATCAGGTAAGAAATATACTGCACACACTGCAACTTTTTTTTACGTCACTCTAATTTTATTGAAAACCTCCATAACGTTCTTGTTCCTTTGAACATACTCAAAATAATATGAAACAGATGCAGAGTTAATTAAACTGACTTTTACAATTTAACTAACTGAAGTTCAGGCTTTAACAAATTCACTATAGCACTTTATTTTCTGTGGATTATTATTATATAATTATCTTAAACAAAAACAGCTGAGTTGGGGAAACGTGATAGCTATCAAATTAGCTGCCACATTGATTAAAGTTCTGAATCAGCCTTTACACAGTTATAAACAAAATTCGTTAACAGACTTCTCTCAATCATGGATCACACTGATTTCTGTTAATTACTGCTAATTACCGTTAGCCTTAGCTTGCGGTTTCTGGTCTGATCTGCGGACTTTTAGAATAGACCGGATGTTTCCTTTGGAGGTGCTGCAGCAGCAATGTTGTACTATTATGCTATGCTAACTGCATTTTACAGTAGACACATTGCACTACATTTTCTTTTCTTTTTAATATTAAATTCTTTGCAATCCTCGCCTCACATCAGTCTTCAGTGACGTATCAGCAGCCGAAACAGCGAGTGCGTTGCGCAACAGAAATGACGATCTGTGTGAAACACAGTACACTGCATAGTGGACCGAATTTAAACAAAGTTTTGACACTAGTAATTTTTATCGATGCTTTTTAGTAATCGAATTACTCGAATTATTCGAATAATCGTTTCAGCCCATTTCTGTTGACACTGAAGAGTGTTATCACATACAATTAAATTCTAACTATCAAAGTAGCCAAAATATTACAATTGATTATCAACTCGGTCTATTACAGAAGGTTTAAACACTGACTTGCGTTCTGGTTTGGATGGTAAGGACACTCTACTGGACACTCCTCTCCCTCCATAGCTGGTTTCATCTTCATCCAAGTCATCGCTGTCCTCCTCTAAAGTTCTGCTTACACGCACCACTGAACTCGCCACAGGAGCCTTGCGTTTCCGTGACAACTCCTCCTGCTGGGCAAAAGCAGCACAACATAGTGTTTGAGAATTAACACCAACATGACCATGTTATCAACAGCAACCCTATTAAGAAATTATAGCAACTCTATTTTAATGTAAAGCATACCTTACTAGACCCGGTTCTGTAACTTCTACTTCTGCCGTCCTGATTCCTGCAGTGAGAGGGTCCCTCCGTCGATCGAGGAGTGTCTGCAGAACTTACTGGGGTGTATTTACTGTGACCCGGTCTGTAGATTTCAGCTGTGGGTCTACTGGAAGACCCACGCGTCCGACCGTGGCTGGTGCTTATTTCTACATGCTCCTCAGTGATGAGGTCATCATCTAACTCAGGTTTTATATCAATAACAACTTCTGAGGATAGTGGCTCCATGAGGGGCTTCACAGCAGATGTAAGTCGAGAGGAACTCTTGTCAATGGCTCCTCTCCTGCTGAGAAACAATTAGTGTTTTAATGACACGTAATTATATTTAGGAATAATACAAATAATGGCATTCATGTATACTAATTCATATTTGGTACCTGCTTTCATGGGCAGAGCTGGATATGCGTGCTTCAGTCCTGTCCGAGTGCGAACTGGACATGGTCAGACTCTTTGACTCATATGCTCCGCTCTCTTCACTTACATATAATCGACCTTTTCCACCTGCAGCACTTGTGTCAGACTGGAGTTGATGTTTGAGGGATTCAGGTCCTACAAAAACACCAGATAAAGAATTGTGGTGCTGGTCTGAGATGCTAAAAAATTAGGATGCATTCAGATCAAGTTAAAATATGAGTGCTAATTTATTTCGCACGTATTAGCTTTTACATTCCATAGTACATTGTTTAAAACGTGTATAGCCCAGAATGTCTAAAAAATTGTGACTTACCACGAGCAACAGTTCTCAGTTTCTCAAGGACTCCCTGGAGCCTTTCAATTCAACAAAACAAACCAAAAAAGAAAAAAGACAGTTGATTTCTCGCTTAGAACCCCAGAAAAAAGAGAATTTTACAGGATAGCTGCATCGTGTTGATCCTACCAGGTTGTAAATTTAGCCGTGTTGGGTCCAAGAAAAAGAGAGAGGTCATCAGCCATCTGTGCAGAGTTTTTCTTGTTTGCCACCATCACCATTATATAGTCTGGCAATTCTTCATCTAAAACCAATGAAGTAAATAACTTGGTTAAACTGGATCTTTAGACATTATTACAACCTGTACCTGTTTTCCTCACCAATATAGGCGCCAAGCTCTTGAAGCTTGGCCTTAATAGCAGCCTAAAACAGACAGCAAAATAGTATTTAAGCAGATATTATTTAATATGTTTAATTTAAATAAATTTTACTTAGACCACCATTATTAGGAGTGTGTTCCACGTCTTTGTAAATAAAAACTAAGCAACTGTTCCAAATGCATAACAAGCTACACTGGGGAGCTAATGTTAGCCGAGTACAGTCGACCTAATCCGTCACAATAAATCAACATCTACCGTTATATGATGTAAAAAAAATGACTGTATAAATCGTAATTGTACTTACTCTTATATTTTTGCTTATCTCTGTCCCAATCTCCATATTTGTAGTTATATACTTATAAAAGGTTCTGAATTAGGCGACAGTGCGTCTTATTAGCTACGCTGCTAACCAGAAGGAACGACGATGACGTAAACCACGTGGTCAACGGAGACAGTCGGTAACGGCCGAACTGAGCCGAACGGAATGCATACGGCAAAAAATAATCTGGATTTTTCTTATTTCATTTCCATAATAAGTCTTTTTCGTCCTAATTGCCCTAATTACACGTATACAAATTAAAAAAATTCTAAAGTCTGTGTTGCCCATAGCAGTTAAAGAAACAGTACGCCATTTAAAACCAACACCGTCGGTTTGTTCTCAGGACAAGCCTTATTAAACCAGTCAGAGGACCGTGCCAGATTTATTTTTTTTTATCATCTTTCGCCTTTATTTTGTACCACTAGATGGCACAAAAGATGATTAAAAAATACAATTGGTGCTACCTACTGTAGCTCCATCAGTAGGACTCTGAAATCACTGTCATCAAAATAACTCGACGTTAGGGTCAGATTTTAATAAAAATTTCAGGAAATGTTGATAATGGCCACAGAACAAATGATTAAATTTCTATGATGTTCTGGACTCCAGAAGGACTCGAATCTTCATGAATGCTTTTCTAGTTTGAGTCATGATTCAAGATACCTACAAGATACATACAGTGTACAATTCAAGATACATACATACAAATAAAACAAATAAAAAGCCAACAAATGCAAAACAAAATGCTGTACATATATACATTTTTAATCATTATATATGTGATCATAATACATGTTAAACACAGTAAACCTGAAAGGACAGTAAACTTAAAACTGTTGTCCTTTTAAGTTTACACTCTTAAAAGTACAGTAAATGTAAATTTTAAGGACAGTGATGCAGCAAAAAACAAACCTTTATTAGCTACTTTAGTTGTTTTTTGGGGCAGTTATCGTGCAAATTTACCAACTAGTGCAATGTCTAAGTCGCAATCAAAGAAAAAGGAGTCGTCCAATAAAGTGTCCTCATCAACAGAGTAAGACTGAGGAACATCGGTATCTTCAATTTAAGCTATCTGTAGATGGTCAGGATTAGCATAGCACCTTAACCTGCACATCACTATTTCACCCAGAGTTTAGTAATTTTCAATAGTTTATACGTGTTTTAAATGTCATTCATGTGAATGTGAGGCAAACTTACATCAGCCTAAATGGTTTCCTACTTGACAATTTGTCTTTTAATCCAGATTCCCCATATGGCCTGAGTGGAATGATGCAGAGGTCAGCAAGGAGAAATGGGACTTGAGTAAAGGAGCTGAAGACGGAAAGAGTAACAAGGGCCAAAATGCTGTAAATTTGCGTTATATAATGATTTGAACTCAATGAAAATATCAACATCAGCATCGTATCGCATATATCACTCTTCAAATCTATATTAGATCAGGGGAACTACATTTTACTTTTGTCTGTAGGCACATTTTGAAGATCCTGAGGGGAAAATTTCCCTGCCTGCATCGCTGAGAGTGCACTCGTGGAAGCAGCCTACGGACTTTATTATCAGCAAGGTACATCTGCAGCTTCTAATGGCTGAGATGGCAGCTCTCTTCCTCTATCAACCTGACAACAATGTGTTGACAGGCCGTCATGTCAGGGTGTTCAATTTCCCCGTAAACTCTACAGATTAGAACTAAACCTGTATTTTATTTTAGGATCCCTCAGTTGTTGAAAACCACTTGACCTTTGACCTCATTGCCTCCAGTGACCACCTGCTTCACAGTGAGGTTAGTTTTTTCTTCTGTCTTTCTGTTAAGCTTTTCTCTGATTTTCTGTTAAATTCTACTGTTCCCCTTAGGTAGTGTAATCCAGGTGTCAGACAGGGTGACATTTACTGACAGAAATGAATTGGTCGCAGCTAACACCTGTTATCCCTTATTGATTTAGTCAATGATATATGGGGTAACGGATGGATTTAAAGATTTGTGGTCAGTTGCCAGATTCATGATGACTTTTGTCTCCTCAAAAGTTGATGAGGTGGATCATCGCAGAGATTTATATTGTTTGGAACGTGCGAAACTGCACGTCTTCAGGAGAAGATGGTTGGAGACCCTGGGAGCACATCTACTCACTCTGTAAGGCCACGAATGGACACGTGCCGCTTTATAACAGTTACGGGAAATATGTGGTCAGACTCTACTGGATGGTGAGTTTGGTGCACTCAGATACACATGGTGAATTTAAAGGCACGTGATATAACCATATAATCAATTAGCCTCACTGCAAAAGCGCTACTTCGTACTCCGCATCGCCTGATGAGTAAATACAGCTTCCTGGTGTCAACTGCCTCCCAGAGAGCCAGGCTCGTTAGATTCAGTAACGTGATAAACGCTGGCGCTTTTTCAGCGATCTGTCTTCTGACTTAACTTCAGGGTTGTTGGAGGAAGATAACCGTGGATGATTCCATGCCGTTTGATGAAGCAGACCAGCTTCTCCTCCCTGCCTCCACCTGTCAGTCAGAGCTGTGGCCCATGCTGCTGGCTAAAGCTCTCATTAAAGTAGCCAACACAAAGTGAGTTACTGCAAATTCTGCCGCAATGCATGCGTGTCAACACAGCCTGGAAAACTGTTGTTATACTTTTCAATTAAGAGGAATTAGGAACACACTCCATCTTACCTTAAGTAGATACCAGTGCCTGATTCTAATTAAAACACTTTAACACCACACACAGCGGGCCACAGTTAATGCTGATAGAGTAGAATTCACTTCAAGTGTGTGTGTGCGCTTGCATGTTCTTAGTGTCGTGCCAGAGATGTCTGGGGAAATGGGTGAGCTCACCTTCATCCACATGCTCACTGGCTGGATTCCAGTTGTCAGTATTATAAAGTAAGATTTCTTTTCATCAGTGTATTCTGTGTGTCTGAATCCTGAAGTTGTTTTTGCTGTGAGAAAAACACATCAGAAATTATAATAATGAAATATAATATTTGAATACAAACTTACCCTTTTAAAAATTCACTCAGGTCTGCACACCTGAAGAAAACCTGGGATTTCTTACAAGGCAGCATCCCTGAATTTAAACATCCAGATGAGAGTTTGTCAGAGAACAAGCCTCAGGCTGAAGAGAGAAACTCCAGGCTTAATGAGAGTCCAGCGCCAGGCCAGGAGACGAGGAATGGTCTGAGTTATGAGAGACAGATTGTTGTGTGTGCCAGCTACTATCCTTCACAACCACACGGCAGCTCCTGTGGGACCGGGCTAATGGTAAATCTCTACTGCTTATTCAGGGTCTGCTAACAAACACGTGCATGCACACATACACATGGACCCAAGATTTGTCTGAAATATACACATGATACACATGAGATCTGCTAGTACAAGATGTTCTGTGGCTCTGTTTACCCTTTAAGGGTGTGAAGGGAAAGAAAGTCATCTCTGGTTAGCAGAGCCTCCTTTATACAACCAGCCCATTGTAGATCTATCAGGTCTCTGGAACAGCCAAGCAACCAGACATAATAGGTCAAATCTGGTTTATTTCACTGCTCCCACACTCCAGTGCTAATTAACAGGCTTGTAACAGAAAACACTGCTCAGTGAACTCAAGCACGTGTTTATTTCCGTGTAATTATTATTTATGCTAATGCACAGACGGTATCGTCAGAGGTCCTGCGTCAGTACGGCTTTTCCCTGCTGCACAGCCACATCGTCCTGCTAACAAGAACCCGAGCATGCCCGCTGGAACCACCCTCTCGACCTGCACCTGTGCCCCAATGGAAACTCTTCCGCATGCCAAGAAAGACGATGATCACAGATGAGCCACAAAGTGCGTGTGAAAGGCGTATCCGGCACTAGTTGATCTCTGAGTGGAACAGAACTACGGCAAAAAAAATTCTGAAGTGCTGGCAGCAGTTCTTCTGTGGTCTTTTTGCAGAGCCTCCTTTGTCGAAGCCAGAACAGTTCATAGAGGTCGCCAGCCCTTTTCTCTGCGCTGTCAAGATCAACGATGGCCAGAAACCAGAGCTGTATGTACCCTGAACTATGTCAGACTGAGATAATATAGATGAGTCTCCCTGCTCCTGCTTTTTCAAACTGTAGCTAACCGACTGAATAAGGTTTCTAACTCTGGTCTCTCTGTGGAATGTTGAAAACGAAAAGCTGGTGTCCAAAAAAGTGCATAACCACCCATGACCTCCCAGATCTGTGAGTAACAGCATGATGACCCACAGAGAGCCAAATAAACTGATGAACGAGTTCATGCACTTCAGTCTTACACATTATGATGTGTGGCAGCATTAAAATGGATACATATGGACAGAAACAGTGAAACAACAACCAGGCTTCCTGCATATTAAAAAAAAAAAAAAAAAACATACAAGACTTGTTATGTATCAACAGTAAATAATTCAGAGAATTAGAATAAGAATCACAAAGTCACAAACAGGGAGAATATTCTGTTCACCTAAATATACTTTTGCCACTCATGCCAAGTTGCATCTAAGCAGCTTAAGTGGATATTATCCTGTTGTGTGTGATAAACGATATAATGTATCCTTCTGAATCAGAAGTTTGTGCGTCTCGACTATGACCTGACGCTCATGCTAATTGTCTTTATAAAATGACACGAGTGTCTTTAAGTGTCAGGGAGGGAAAGCGGAGGAAACGGTCCTATGGATTCCCTCTGGTGTCCATCTCTGAGAGGGAGGAGACTGACTGCCGAGAAGGCACCGAGCCTGACGAAGCCGAATGCACCGCTAACCCCGCTGACAGTGCAACAGGCAGCCTTGAGGTACGTTAAGCCTATAATCTAAAAAGCCTTTTTAGACGCACAGATCCTTTTTTTGTTTATTATTTTTGCGGAAAAGGAAGCCCCATGAAGTGTAAAATGAAGAATACACACCCTCTTCTCTCATCAACCCATCAACCCATTTTAATGTATATAAAATGCAAAAAAATAATGCCGTCACTTATTCCCTACCTCCCTTTAGGTTACTGAAAAGTTAAACAAGAAATCCAAAGATTGCATCCCCGATGGTAACCACTGTCCTGTTGCTGAGTGAACTCATTATTCTGTTCAGTTTTCATATAAGCAAACATACTTAATCTACACAGTAAACATTGATTAACGTGACTAACATTCTGTGTCTTATCAGTCATCTGTCCCTTTTGTTTCCTTACCTAAGGCTAAACAGATGTTAGTTAAGCGAAAAACTGAAAATGTGTTCATTCATTATCTGCAGATCACCCTCAACCTCCAGACATGCCCTGTGAGCCTGCGGACTCTTCTGCTCCTGTCAAATGTGCTCAGCAGGAGGTCTGGGTGCATTTGGATGACTTTGCTAAATGCTTTCAGTGAGAACAGCACCCACATACACACAGAATTACACATCAAAAGTGTAACAGCAGGCATAAAGAAGGCCTGACATTGCAGTGATCACTGTTATCACCTTTCACTGCATACCTCCAGCTCACTGTTGGTTTTCCACAAACCCCAGATCTACCCACACCAGATCCAGCTGTCTCATATAAAGGTACTGTGTCTTACTGTGCACGCCTGCTTTCATCATCATCCGTGCTGCTTTGACATGATAATGTCTGTTGTATTGAGTATTCTTTGTTGTGGCTTTATCCGTGCACTGTGCGTCTCCAGAGTTCAGTCTTGTCCAAAGCAGCAATGGACACCAACTCCCCTGGCTCGTCAGCACACTCCCTCACCAATGGATCCTCTGTCACATCAAGTCCCGAAGTAAACCCACACATTCATATGCAGCATACATAAGAACTCATCAGCACACACAGTGTGTGCATTAATGACATCAGGGACGCCAGAATAGTTCAGAAAGCCACCACAGGATATGCAAATGAGCGGAATCATTAAGTCACCGGTCAGGGAAACAGACATGGTCACAGAGAGCAGCGAAGGAGTTTGTATTCAAGTGTGTGTGTGTGTGTTTCCCCCAGTGTCCAGAAGTGAAAGGCACTCACTACTTGTGTGTGGACAGTGTAGAAGCGTCCCAGATCCTCATCAGCTTCACTGCTCTGCTCCTCGGGGGAGATACAGCTGGAGATAGTAAGAATCCATAGACGTGCTTGTGCACTTGCACCTGCACGCACACATTACACATGCACATACAACAACATATTAAATAAAGTGTTTTGTTTTTTTAAACAACTTTTTCCGACAGCCTTTACAAGTGCGGTATAAATCTATGATGTTTGACCTTTTCTCGCCTGTCTCCCGTCTCAGAAATGTCAACCGCTGCATTTGGGTCTGCAGAGCTGTTCGCCTCGCTGTACCAGTGGAAGAGCCTGCAGCTGCAGTTTCCAGTTCTCACCATCAAGACCACCTGCGCTAAGGCAGCCATGCTTGACTTACCCCCGGGGTAAGGCAGCAGCGACTCTGATGAATGATTACAGCTCCACATGAACAGCACAGACGGTTCCCAAGCCCAACCTCACTGGGAGGGCAGACATTTATGTAGCGAGTCTTTGGTTTAAACTTGTAACTACAGAACACTTACACTCAAAAAGGTAATCGAAAACATCACCAAAATGGAATCATCTCTTCCTTGGCCCATCATTAACACTTCCTGAAAATTTCATTGAAATGTGTGAAAACACATTAGATCGACTCGGTTTCCTGTCTCTCCTTCCAGGCGACATGTGTTGGTCTTCTGTGCCAAGGCAGCGGTGGGCTACCATCTGCATCTGTGCAGTATGACGCCTTTCGTCTTCGGTGACGAGGAAAGCGTCATGTCAACCCTCACCAAGGTCGTCACGGGTCTTTGATATCAGTGAATGAGCCTGGAGACAGCAGTGGGCTGTATGGTTATTGTCGCTCCTGTTTTAAACAGGAAAGTGCCCTTTTCATGGATCAGGCCTCGAGCATCTTTAGCAGACTGTCCAGAGTAGTGTCTTCTTTCAGCGATGAGCAGGAACAGCGGGCAGCCCGAAGTCTGCTGGAGGAGACTCATCGGCCCCAAAGCATCAGCACCTCGCTGCGAAAACATGACTCGGTAACTGGTGACAGTGCTGCAGTCACGTCCGGTGCAGGTTTAACACTGTAACTCAAGCGTGTTTAGAAGCTGTTCATGTCGCTGCTCATAGCTGTGCAGAAATATCGCTGTGTTAGTTCAGATAAATCCTCCGTGAATGATGTGTGTCTCAGTTAAGGTGCTTTACTACGCTCACTCTGCAAACTGAAATAAGATTTGTGTGTGTGTTTGTGTGTGTGTAGGTGTTTAACTATGCAGTTTACCACATGATATGTGGGGCCTTGTGCAGGAAGCTGACAGCTGAGGAGCGATTTGCTGTATGTTCCCTCACGGCCGACCCGTCACTCCTGTACGCTGACCCAAAAGAACACTCTCCCACCTGTAAGTCCCACCTGAATGAGAATAATGTTCAGTGTTCCTTTTAGCACAAACATTTAGTTAAGTGATTTTGTAACAGAATAAAACTGCACTTATTTGTTGTGTTTAAGTGAACGCACCGCCGGCGCCTCCAGAAAGCTGGAGCGACAGGCAGCCAACAGACGTGGAGGTGAAGGCAGTCACCACCCTGCAGGCTGCTGTCAAAGGATGTTTGGTGCGAAGAATCTTTAGTGCCTCCAAACCAGGTAAACTTACTTAAAACCACTTGATTAGATCTGAGAAACAAGAAATTTGTGTGTGACAGCAAGTGGAGTGTTTCATCTTTAAAGGTGGTTGTTTCTCTCTTGCGTTCTTTGTATGTGTTCGCACATGTCATCAGGCACGGAAAAGAACCTCAGCGCATCGAAGATCCTTTCAGATATGTGGCCCAAGGTTGAATCCGATGCAGAAAAACATGCTGCTCTGTTGCTATGGTAATCTTTTTTTCAGAGAATACACAGTGATTACAGTTCTGACTGTCTAGTGTTGCTCTCTCCAACATGAGAAGCACGAGGGACAGAATCTGTGCGGCATGTGGAATGATTTTACTAGCCGCTGCATTTGCTGCCTGTTGACAAATGAATAAAAAAATTGAAGATATTAGTGAAGATATATTAATTTTCTGAATGGACGCAGGTATATAATTGACCACTCTGAGAAGGCAGAGGTGTACCGCTGCCAACAGGACGGATGGTCCAGAGTAAAGTTTGCAGACTACAGTGTGCCTATTCCAGCCACGGCTAACTCCTGGGTTCTGCTCTTCAGGTTAGAGAATACGCTTTACTGGGCTGTGTCACATAGTCACCATCCAGGCGTCTGTGGATATTTCTGACACTGCGACATCTGCATCTATTAATTAGAAATAGAGTTACTTTTATTTTTCTTGTGCATGCAGAGAAGTGTTCCTGGTTGCCGAGGAGATGCTGCTGGCACCAAAGATCTATTCTCCGATTCCTAATTGTCGGCTCCACATCATAAACAATGACACAGGAGAGGAGCTGGACGTGCTGGTCAACATCTATCAGCCAAATAAGGTGGCCTCTAACATTACTGAACGTACATATTTCAACTGTCCTAATATATTTCTGTCTTCACTAATAGTATCTCAAACTCTCAGACAAACCTTTATGCTTCCATCTCTTTTTAGAGGGGCTACACCTTTGTTGCAGAGGCAGTTACACCTGAATCGCCACCTGATGGCGCCAAGTGGCGACTGTGCTTGATCAGTGAAAAGGAACTCTGTTCAAAACCAGCCAACGAGCCTCCTCTCAGTACCTTCTTAGCGAAGGAATTTCAGGATTATTACATTCCCAATGACAAGAGCATCATATGTCGGTAAGAGAACTGTGGGTGCAAGTGTTGATTCATTCTTTGCTTACAACGTCAGCAGAGGATCAAATCCACTTTTTAACGGGAACGTTGCTACAGCTACTCTGTTCAGGTGAAGGCAGACGTCCTGACAACGGTTTACTTCCAGACCTCCAAGCGAGCTGTCATGATCCGCTTGTCGATCCTGGACCAGGAGAGGGAGGTCACCAGCAGGACAGGACAGGGTCACGTGTCAATTCCTGCATTCTTCTTCCTGAACAACAATGGTGAACATCCATCAGCTTTAATCACTGAAATGATCCATCAATAAAAACAGACTTCCTTTTACTTTTATAAATCACTTTTTCATCTGGATTCCTCTAGTTTAAATAATAAAAAATGAGTACTATGGGGAGTTTAAACACTTGTCTGCAAGGTGTCCTCCATTTTTAACAAGACTCTTCAACACTATGAGCACAGTGAACCAAGTACCAGACTTGCTTAAAAAGCTTTATATTTTCATCTCCTATTAAAACAAACAAACAAAAAAACACCATTTGCTGACAACACTTGGTGTGGGTTTTGTTTTAACTGACAGACAACCTGATTAATGAAAAAAAGCAGGAAGCATCTCCCAGCCAGGACGACAGCGCTGCTGGAGCTCCGGGATCCTCGTCTGACCAGAAGACTCAGGTATCTCACACTCCCTTGCTGCCTCTCTTTCCTGCTTGTGCTTAAATCAATTTTACCCCTAGCAAAGACTTTCTGCTGTTTGTAAAGCTCAGACTGTCAGATGTTATATTCTTTCACAGGATCATAAATATGTGGTAAAAGCTGAAGTACTGTATAAGAGCTGGCTGCTGGACGAAGCTGAGCTGACCTTCATCCAAAAGCTTAGAGAGGCACAGGGGAATGAGATGAGAGGTAGAGTCAAAAACACCACACCTGGGTCGGCCATGATGTTCTCCTGCATGTAGAATCTACAGGGAGGATTTGATCTTGAACCATGATTAAGCAGAGGCTCCTGTCTCAGTGTCAGGGCACAGCATCCAAAGTTAGATCTGTCTGTGTGCAACTGGACTGAAAGGTTTCCTTGAAAAAGTTTCGCCCTCTCTCCAGAGAGCTTCTTCAGTGCAGAGCAGATGTTCTTTGTTCTCTGCCTCCACTGGACGGGCCCTGTTACTCAGAGGCCTAATGAAAGCCAAATGAATACAGCTGCTTTCACAGATCAGAGGGTGATTTTTTTTTTTGTCCCCACTGGTCATTGGCTGACAGAGAAATCCTTCCTTCTGCCCCCAACTCTCCGCTCTGTCTTTTATCGGGATGGACAAATGTATGAAAACAGGACTTTTAAATTTACAGAAGCTTCAAATATATTCTGATTGGGGTGAATTATTTGCAGCACAGGTTGAGATTTTTGCTAAATAGTTGCTCATCATGAACGCCTGAGCTGGCCTTCAGCTTACCTGGTGTTTGGTGAAACAGCGCCATCTAGTGTAATTGTAGCGACACAACACGTGCAAGATGACATGGTGTGAGTTTCTATCGTTTCATTTCTTTATTTTCATTTTAGTAAATGAAGACCGGTGCTCATCACCTGTTGACACAGTAAAGCATGATGGGAAGGCATCTTCATCAAAAGCCAAAGCTAAGAAGGGGAAGTCAAGCGTCCTCTCCAAGCCTGAATCAAAACCTGCAACAGTAAGATGACAACAATACTAGTTCCTTTATATTACTTGAGGTTTTCTTTACAGTCTTGTGTTATGTCATTGTGTAAAAACTTCCTTAGAATGCAGAATTTCCTGAGGTTGGGTGACCTTTAACTGGCCTGATTTGGTTTGTAGCAGGAACTGGACTTGACTAAACCACACTGGACGCTCCGCGTGGTCAGTGATCAGAGCAAAACCGAGAGCATAGACGTGATGAAGGACACGGAGCGACTCGATCAGATTAAAGCCACGAAAAAAGCCTGGGAAATGGCCGAATCAGGCCGCCACGCTAAGGTCCCTCAGAGGTTTACTGTAGAACATGAGGTTTTCTCATGACATGTTCCTTTTCGCTGACCTCAGCCAGTCCTCTCTTACGACAGAGACTAAATGATGTCATGTCTTTGTTTAGGCTTTACAGTCACGTGTCAAGTTTCTGAAACAAGTCCAACTTAAAACTACTGATAAAAGTCCTACAGATGAGGACGAGAAGGCAGACTCTGGTGCGATGATCTCAGTTAACAGGACCTGCTGCATATATGTTTGCAACCTGTTCAGTTGCTCATAGTTTTTCTTTATTCCCTTCAATTGTTTAACAGGTCCTTATCTGGACTACAGTACCTTCATCAGGTGCTCCATCACTCTCACACTGCTTCGCCTTTCTCCTCCTAATAGTGATTCACAGCTAAGCACGCTGGTTTCTGCTGTATATCTATAGATCCCAAAAGGATTCCCCCGTTCTGGAGGAGTCGAGTACTGATGAGTTCCGGCAGAGGGAACACTTGCAAAAGATCCAAACTTACCGGCTGGTTCGAGAAAACATGCTGAAGTGGCAGAAGCAGTGTCAGCACAACAGGAAGGAGATGAGGGAAGACAAGCTGGACATATACGAGAAGATGCAGGTCAGAGTGGACCTGCCTGTCTCCCTCGTGTTTAAGCACCAGATTCTAAATTTGCCCCCTCTTGTCTCCAGGCACCCATGTTTGAGGTGGGACTGAGTTTTTCTGAAGATATGAAAAGCTTCAGTCAGATGGTGGAGACCGAAGAGAGGACAGAAGAGAGTAGGACAGCACAGGCTCCGGAGAAAGTCCAGAATGAGGATCTCCCCCGGCAGCCGAAGAAACGCGGCAAAATGTGATGAAGCTGATTGACTCTGATTCTGATCTATTCACCCAATTTCAGCTGGATGTAGATTAGATCTGATGACCTTCTTGTTCCTCTGCCTGAGAACCTTGTTTAAAGCTGTGCAGACCTGACAACCTGTGTGATTATACCGTCCCCTGGCGGATATCACTTCTCTCACGCGCTTATGTGCTCCAACTTTGTGTTCTTTTTCTCGTGTTCATCAAATATACAGTTTTGTAACCGTGAGTGTGCACGTGTGTAAAGACAGCCGCAGATGTAGTGCAGCCACAGCTGTATCAGGTATCTTCAGGCCTGGTGTTGTGTCTACCACTCGGCCATTTAAAGGTCGCTGTCATTTCAAATAGGCTTTTAGAGAAATTAAACTGCACCCTGAATTGAGCTGCAAGCCAGTGCGGAGAATAGAGGAAGGGGGTCATGTGATCCCGCTCAGGGAGTTTAAAAAGCCCTGACTTCTCTTTTCCGCTGAAAGAGGCCTTACTTGTGATTAAGCTGACAGACATCTGTGAAATCTTTAACTTGGTGTGCAACCATGATCGGAGCTGCGCCGCCAGCTCCCCTGAGACAGACCCCAGCATGGTGCTGCTCTCGTGTTACTGTCAGGACAAGTCAAGTTCCTGCCTTCAGGCCAGCAAGGGGGAGAAGAAAAGGATGGAAAGGTTGAAGATCCCAGAGGAGAAAACGGTTGACAAAGACGCTCTCAGGAGGAGAATTTGTGGCACCTGTTCTGACCCTGACTTCTCCGGACGCCTGAATGAATGAAGCTGCTGCAGCTGGAAGCCACTAAACACACAAACAGCTGCTCACCACAGCACCTGACTGATGTCAGCAAACCGCTGCAGATGTGCGAGTGTGCCACAAGTCACACTCATGCAGCCTCGGCAACTCATGCAGCCGAGTGTGGAACTAAACTGAGGAAACTTCAACAAAACACTAACGACGCGCATTACACGTGACATGGCGTGCGCCCCATTAGAGAAAAGCGAGCTAAGTGCTATAGCTAACACCAATGATAAGGAAATGACGACAGCTAAAGTATATTTTATAATTCATTACATCTACGCATACTCACACGTTTGATCCACGATGTCGAATCCTCTAATGTCGAATAATCCTCAACAGTTACCATAAATGTCCAGCAGATAGCGTCGGTCTCACACGCACGCATTAACTCCGCAGCTAAACAAACATGACGTCTAGCTTCGGGGCCTTTTCTACACTTTTATTTCACAGTTTCTGAGTGTCTTCTACTCTTTACTCTGGCAGGGAGGTGAAAGATTTACGGCTGCTCTGGTTGCTGTTGCCAAAATCTGATGGAGGTTCAGCAGAAGGTCTCTGGATTGCAGCAGGTTGCACAGCTGGAAACACTTTCAACTCTCAGCCTTTGTGCTGTGTAGAAGCTCAGGCCAGGGTTTGGTTCTGTCTCAAACCTTCGAGACCTGAAGAATGCTCCTTATGGGATCCTTAAGTTTGTGGATCCTGAATGGCATTTTTAAACATATATTGCATGTTATTTACTTACACCTTATCAATCATCCACATTTCCAGTAGCTGTTTCAAAACAAATCCACCTGTTTTATTGTTGTTTTTTTTTTTAAATATGAAATGAGTGGTTTTACATTGCTTGTGTGTATCTTAAACTCTCTAACATGCATCTTCCCGATAATCCCACAGCTGGGAGAAAGAGACAAGCATCAACAAGTGTATAAAAGTAATAATAAAGGTACAGGAACCATTTGCTTTGGATTTAGGTTAGACCCGCAGGCACAGAGGTAATATATAAAGAAAACAAAGGAATGAAGAAATATCCAACCTCCTAGCTTTGCATACCCAATAAAAACGAGTGGAGATGCTGTCCTTTGTGCCCATTTTCCTGGTTTTAGCTGACCACATCCTTGCTATTGGCGAGATGCTGAATTTTTTTAACCTCTCTGGATGTTTTTGTTCAAGATAACATCTTCAAATTGCTTTCATTCTCTCCAGTCTGCCAAATAAACCTGGAATAAAAGCATTTTTGTTGAGAGTAAAGTCTGGAGAATGTAAAAGTCTGAAAAAGTCAAGTGCATCTTTTATCTGAAAAAGATGCACTTGGTAGAAAATTCTGGTAATTGTAAGCGGAACCAGGTATTCACTAAACCACAGTTTTACATATCTTGTGCCCTGTCAGATATTTTTTTGCTCCTGAACTGAAAGCGTGTTCTGCTGGGCCGTAAATGTGTACTAAATCTTCTTTTTAGTGGACAACATGCAGGCAGAAAAAAGCACAAGATAATTTTTTAAAGAACTTTCTCAACCTACAGCACTAAAGACCCAGACTGAACACATCTGGAACTGGAAACACACTCTTGCCTCCCCTGCCTTCACACTGGTCCCAGTGCAACAGGCCAAACTGGTGCAGTTATTTGAGCGTTTGCTGACGACGTGTTCTGCAGTGACAGGTTCGGATTGCAGTTCCTCTAAACACGTTCATCTGCAACCCGTTAAAACTCTTCCCAGCTTGGCTCGCCTCACAGAGCCATGTAAAATCCTCCGCTGATTGCACATGCAGCTGTTTGGCTTCAACGGGAACATTTTCCCTTTCCAATAGACAAGACGTCAAGGCTGTTTGCAAACTGATTCAACCCTGATTCTTCTGTGTTTTACTGATTGCTGCTGATTGCTGCTAATCGATGGCGTTTAATGAATCTTTTTTTTACAGCACTGACAAATCTAGAGATCTGGCATTAAAAGTCCACTATGTGAGATTTGGCGGTACCCGGTGGTGAGAATACAAACTGCAGGAATTGAAAGCCTTTCCTGGAAATTGTTTTGCCTTCCACTCCAGAGGTCGTTACTTTTATGGGTCCCTGAGGAAACATGGTGGATCTCCACTTGCAGAACGGGGACCCACGTCTATGTTTTGTATAAAGATCTTACTTTTAAATGACCGAAAACATGTTGGATGCTTCACTAAGGTTTTATACGCACACTTAAGCCATGTTTGTGCTGGGTTTCCTACAAAATAAATAAATAAATTCACATACACTGGCCCTTTAAAGAAATGTAATTCTGGGTAAATATGACATCATGCAGTAGCTTTCAAAATGACAGAAATATTTTTCAACATTTTTTTTCTTCCCTTTTCTGTTCCTGCATCACAAAGCACACTCAGGCTATTATACCCGCTGATCTTTCATGAAGATCGATAAATATGTGCCCGTCTGAAAATGAATGTTGCAGAAAGGGCCACAGATTATGTTATGTATGGTGGCTCTAACTGGGTGGCTGCTGGGAGTTTTAATTAGACTATTAGCAGGATGCTTTTCACTGGAGGACCAAAGAAGGGATACAGCTCACAGTGGGGATCCCTGCTGAGCTGTTTTATCACCGACACTGATAAGACTAATCTCCTGCATGAATGCTGAAATATGATAATCAATGTATTAATTAATGAATGTGTTACTTTTAAAGACATTAATGAGCTGTGCAGCGGGTGATTCATGGGATCTGATTATTCTTGGCTCTTGTCTGAAGCTCCACACTGCAGTTTTCACCAGATGGGTCGTCTGAGAGGTTCCTCATTTCATCTAACTTTGGTTTTATTTGCAGCCGGTCATCACCGGGGTCGACCCGCAACACTCACTTATGGAGATGCACTTACGCCCACATGGAGGACGTTTCCCTGCAATGGGAAATATTCATTCTGTCAGGTTGTGGGTGTGAAGTTTCTCTCTGTGAGTGGCTTCCTGCTAACACATTAAAGCTTAAAAACACTGCAAAAAAGCTTGCTGCATATAGCTATGTGTGGTTATATCACTCTGTAATAAATTCATAAGTAGGCTATAAATTATGCATTTGCCTAAATTAATCCACATTTGTATTATGCTGCTATCATCTATTACACACTTGTCATAATAAAAACATGTTGACCACGAGTAGGAGGAAAGAGGCCACATAATGGAGAGGAGTCGATATTTCTTTCCCTTCATGTGCCGGAGGGAGCAGCGTTTGAATACCCTTTCAGTGGTTTTACCCGCAGACACGAGGATGCTCAAGGACGGAGGCACAACAGTAAACACAGCAAACACTGTCTCCTGCTGTTCAAAGAAGATTCCAGGTGAATTTAAGCTGATCTGGAATTCCACGCATGTGATCTGCACTGGCCATGTGGCCCTTGCGGCCTGCTGGTTTGACCTCTGACCTTGCCCTTTACGCTCATCTGTCAGCGCCACACCTGCGCCACCACCTGCGATGACATGCAGTGCCTTACTTTTTGCAGAGCTCTGAAATCAAGAATGTAAAACCTTAAAAATATCTTTCTTGCTGTTACAACTCAAGAAGTTTTTTCTTTTCTTTTTTTAAGTGTTTAAGCCTGTCTGTCATCACTTTCATTGGCCCTGTGCTCCCGCAGGCCTGTGTCTGTAATTATGGGGTGGGTGCGCTGTGGATGGGGAGTAACCTTTGGTTTCCAGATTAATTACCTTTGTATGAAGTTCACAGCTGGTGTTACTGCGTGAATAAAGCTGTCGGACACATTACACCTGACGGGTGAGAGGAGAGAGAGCAGGGCCATGTCTGAGGGTCAGACAAGCCCCGGGAGATTATGGGTGCCAAAAGATGGGGAAACCTCACTGTCTCTCCGTCACACATGTGAACTTATTTTAAGCACAGAAACATAACTTTTTGTACTTTCAACTCTGGAATTTATTGCAAATGCAGCTTTTTCAGTCTTATTTTTACAACCTCATCTCACGCGGGGCCATTATTCTTCCAAAAGAAAGAATCTTCCAAAAGAAATCCCCCCAGGGACAGTTCCCGGATTCTTCTAAAAACTAATTCCTTTTAAACAACTTTAGAGTGGAATTCCTCTATTCCGGCCATCACAGGAATTCAGAACAAATTAAACTGGAATTGGAGAAGAGGGCCAGTACTATTTGTCCTAAATGTTGCTGTTTTTGTTTTACGTCATGGGAAATATTAACAAATTATCCTCAATGAGTCAGCTAGCTCTCTTTGGACCATTAATCCGATCTATTAGCATCACTTATAGCTTCAGTAGGAAACAAAGATGCTAATCATGGAACATTTAGTAGTGAAGAAGCCAGAACTCCCCAGGAAAGCAGAGATGAAGGCGAGTGAATACGGAGGTATTTTAAATCCACCATAAGCTGTAAAACATTATGTCCGCCTTGTTTCTGCTGCCCCCATAAGACAAGAGGTGGTATTGCAAGACAAGTAGATCGCTGTGTCCTTATGTGTTGTGAATGTGGCCATTGTCTTCTGTACCGTCAGTGTGAGTTGAAAGTTCAGTGTGAATGAAGGGCAGGAGCACCTCAGGCTCTTCTGGGGGGAATCTGACAAGCATCCTGGGTCACAGCGCTGCCTAATGCTCTGACACATTAGGAGATAATTACAGGCCTTGGCGGTCTGCAGCTGAGTGCGGCACGCCCGTGCATGTGGACACATGTGCACACACCAACACACAATGCATTTATCAGACTAGCCATGAATAATATTGTTTAATTGTGTGTAAAATCAGACCTGCAAAAGCACAAACACATACAGTATGTGAAAACACCGGAAAAAACATTGGGCAAAAATCCTTTATGCGCCTGTTTAAATAAGAGACTGATGTGAGTGCTGCTGGTTTTGTCACATTGGAACCGAAAGGAAAGATTCGAATGGCAGTTTAAGAGAAACTTCGAGCGGCACATTTAGTTCTTGTCATGCTGGTCTTTGTCTGCCAGGATAGAGTAACACTACTGACTTCACTATCTGCCTTCATCCAGATTAAAAATTATAGTAAATAATAGTCAATAGCTGCTGTTTTTCATGCACGGATGAAAATGAAAAGAGCTGCAAAAACAGGAGAGGTCTGCAGAAATGCGTCAGAGGAGCCAGGACGTCTTCATCTCAGTCTGAACCAGCCAGTCAGAGGACTTATTGTATGTCTGCTTCCCATAAGGAAATGACTGTTTGATGTGACTCACTGTATTTGAACCACATCTGTCAACATTGTGTCAAAGCAGGAAAACAAAGAGTTTCGGGTGACTAACGGCAGCAGTGAAAGCAGATACGCACACAGCGCTTCCTACCAGAGTTTAAGAATAAAGTCAAGACTGCTCTGCGGTAACCTGATGACACCGTGTGTGCTGGGATGGACTGGGACGTTTATGTGACCCTGCAGAGGATCCAGATGTTTGAACATGTCAGCTTATCAAATAAGGGCAGTAATAAGATCATGAGGAATTGAATTAACACACCTATTGTCTTCAATCCCATATTTTTATGTGTACCTGGTAATCTGATTAAACAAATAAGACAGCAAACATGGGCGCATAAACAAAGGACAGCAACAGCATGTAGCCTGTCCTGCAGGTCTCTTCGCTCCCAATTCAGGATGCTAAGGTGGTGTGAAGGTGTCGCCATGTTCAAAAAAAGATCAGCTGTTTTGAAACTAACAGGAGGTTTGTTTTAGGATTTTCACTTTTCAGAACCGATTATTATGCTTATCTGATTACTCCCGGTTATCAGATCTTTACGGTCATGTAAACAGGCAAACTGATCTGAACCATTATGGAAACTCAAGCCTGATCTGCACACCACAATGCACAGCCTCTTCAGCACTGAATCTGGAATTACAGAACTCTTCGTACAACAACGCGGGCTTTCTGAGTAGTTTCCTGTCAGTCTGCACTCATTGAGTCTCTCATCGTTTGCCAGTGTCACTGAAACAAACAGAAGCTGCTGAGGTTTCCTTTCATTCAGCCACAAATGTGTCATGACTGCAGCTCTGAGCCTGCGGTGTAAATCCGCCTTGACAGGACTGCTGAGATGGCTCTGCGTCCACAGCAACGCTCGCAGGGTCTGTCTGCCTCGCCATCCACACGGCAACAAAGCTCGCTCGGCAGGGCTCGTCCAATCAGGACGCCTCAAAGGTGACAGCCCGGGCCAGGTCTTCCTTTGCTCTCTGTCGCTATGGCTGCTGCATTCTTTTTTTGTTTTCCTGAGAGATGAGGCCGACAGAGGGAGAGAGGAGTGATAGAGGGATGGAGAAACATGTTCAGAGGCTGAGCGCTGATCATGCATGTGCAGCTTATGAATTATAGTCGGTGCTGGCCTGAGCGTGAACGTTGCCTCTGAGCAGCGACGGGTTTATTAATAACCAAACCTGTTGGAAAGAGCAGCATGTTAAAAGCTTACACCCTCTTGTCCCTGCGTAGATGCACATTAGATGTTTCTTATTTTACTCCTGCAACAGCTACAAACATCTAAACTGGTTTAATGCGTCTAGTCCTTTACCGGTGGGGACACATTGTTGGAGTACTTACATAATGGTACTTAATAAGACACTGAAGTAGGGTTTGGAAAGCAGCCTGAGGCCTGTCAGTGCTTAAGTGCACGAGTTATTGTGTGCACGTATAAAAAAGGAAACAGCCATTTAAAAATGAAAGTTAAAATTGTGTTGTCTCTGCTCTCTGTTTAGTCCCACGAGCAGTGTAACGCCACTGAAAGGAGACAGTCGGTCACCATGGATTTTCTGTGCGCGTACCCAGAGACGACCTCATCTCTGTCTCGGAGTGTGTGTTATTCCTGGAGTCATTCGGGGTCGTTTGATTCGTGCCAAGAGCAATACTCTCCCATCCGGTGGCACGCCATATCTGCTGGCACCACTTTCACATCTGATGACTAAGCTGTTTTTTTTTTTCTCTTACCTAATTTGTGGAAGGAGGTGGTGTTGACGGTGGCGTTCGCTCGCTTCCTCCTGTCTTCTTGTTGAGTCATGGTGCTTTGTGAAGCGATCTCAGTAACCAAATCTGAAGAACCTACGGCGATCAGAGACTCCGTGAGGCACTGATGGCCAAATCATTTTAACTCTGAGCTCCACCTGAACGATTGGGGCCTGTTTTTACATGCTTTATGACAATAAAATCCTCCAAAAAAGAAGCTCCAGTCCTGTGGCAAATGTTTTATTGAGACTTTTGTTGATATGATGAGCAAATATTTTGATTCGCTTGCTTCTTAAAATAATCGCAAGGGATTAGAATAGGGTTTTCGCTGCGGCACATTTGGCAAGTCAAGTGCTCCACCGGGCCATAAATAAACACAGCCGGGGAATCATCCCCTCGCTCAGCTGAGGCAGCCGAGCAAAACACCACAGCAGAATGCGCTCTGACCAGTTTTCCCACGCTCGTCTGTCCGCAGCAGTTGGCCTCTGACAGTTAACGGGACAGGTGCACGTCTGTCACTATGCAGTGCATTCGGCCCCCGCGCTGCACCTCCACGCTGACCTTGACTCCCGAGCACGCATGCAGGGATGGATATCGCCGTTTGCATTCACAGGCGCTAACACTCATTTGGGTTGTAAAATGACAGGGCTTAACATGCAAAACCAAAGACTGTCGGGACAGAGCTAATGCGAATGTGTGAATTTCTTTTGGAGATTAATAAAGTGTCTATCTATCTATCTATCTATCTATCTATCTATCTATCTATCTATCTATCTATCTATCTATCTATCTATCTATCTATCTATCTGTCTGTCTGTCTGAATGTGACTATTCTCTCCAAATCGGAGGTTCTTTCTGCTTCCAGGGAGGGCTGAGGTTATTCAGTGCATCTATACATCACATGGCACTCAGACACATCCAACAATCATGGCTATTCAAATAAAAATAATACCAGCTTTGAGCACCAGAATGCCAAGTGAGACCCAGGTGCTTGCGGCTGGAAAATAAAATTTCCCTTTTCTCTTCCCCAGATGCGACCAGCCAATCAGAGCCAGATGAGTGTTTCTGAAATCCAAGCGATAACTGTGCACTTGTGTTCCACTTCAAGCATCTGCATGTGCAGTGCAGCGTCAGATTAAAGCGAATACGTTTGGGACGTATACACGGTTAGCAGTGGTCGGGCAGAACGCCTCCACCCAACATGCCCCAGTCACATTTGGAGCGCTGACATCTCGACCTCCACCGAGGTCTTTCCTTGACCCCGGCGCAAGTGCGCAATGCCCCCGGCTTGCATGCCACGCATGTCTGGAGCGTGGGTTTGCTTACAGAGTAAGGTGTGCCAGCGCGGCGGCAGCTGCTGCGTAAAGCTTCTTGTTAAATTCACATACCAGGCCCCTCGGTGAGCGTGGACGCGAGAAGCGGCACGCTCTGGGGAGCGACACAGATACGGGCGTAGCTGATGTGTGAATGTGTCTCGTGTGTGTGTTTACGATACACAAACCAGAGCGGGTGTAAGCAATATGCAGCACATATGGATGTGTCGGATTCTTCCTGAGACATGCACAAGGGGCATGTTAGTTCTTGTTTAGCGTTATTTACATATACCTCCCTAACCGTGGCCGTGGTCCAAGCGCACTTGTTTTTAATCCTTTCAATTCCGTGTAGCCACAGCAGATACTGTCAAATCTCTGCCGCTGCACATGCACGTGTGTCTGTACAGCGTCGGATAAGGTTGCCATTGGAGATTGTGTAACAATTGGAGATACCGTGTCTTAATGAGACAGGCAGTAAAGGATGGCGAACATTAGTTTGGGGCCCACTTCAACCTCAGGTCTGAAAGGAAGCCTGTGAGAAAACAATGAGGGATGTTTCCTTCTCGCAGAGGCCATTATAACGCAGGCTGCGATGAGAGCGATAACGACCTCTCCCCGCCACGCCGCGCTATTCTGGGAGGAGTGGGCTTGGGAAAAACAGGATATATCCCTTTGTTTTGGTTTAGCAGGAGTCGTGTTGGTGCTGAAGGATTTCTGAAAGTGCTCTCGTCCGTCTCTCTGACAACGTTGTGTGATTTTCTAACCGTAGTGAGAGTAACAGGATGTGTCAGATGTCGGATTTTTCAGTTTAATCCCATCTTGTTTGAGATATGGTTCAGGGGTTTTAGGGGGGTTTAAGCATCAGGTTGCAGCAGATGCTCTGAATTTCCTCAGTGCCACTGAGCAGTCTCAGGACGTTCCGAGAACCACAAATACGCCCAACCTAAACCCTGATTCTGAAAACGTGAAGTTTGTGATATCCTTGCTTCCTCTTTGACCTTTGCTCCACCTGCTGGAATGGCTCCACATTAATCTTCTACTGCATCATATATTAAATTAAATTGTTCAAATTGAATTGGTTCAAGGAGCAACCTGAGGTGGCTGCAGGGGTAGCTCCAGTCCAGAGCTCTGTTGTTCTGGATATATTTACAAATCAGCACTGGAACGCGGCTCAGTAGCAACGCGAATGAATGAACGTACTCAGCCTGCGTTGTGGTCAGTGTATGTTTATATTTTAGTTATAGCACGGCATTCATTTTACCTTACTTGTATATAGCCTTAATGGCACTGAGGTCAGAGGTCAAAGGGCGGGGCAGGAGGAGCTGAAAGAGAAACCAAGGCTGATGACGAGTCTGACCTTCCAGACAAATCTAGCCCCTCATCCATTTTCCAAAAGTTCTGTTCTGAAATTCCCTAACCCTAACCCAGGTGGGCAATTATTTTGCCTGAAGGGCCACATTGGGTTTTAGATCTTAATGAACGGGCCGGTCAGGTGGTGCAGGAAACTAACCCCCCATCTGAGGTTCGGCGGTTAACTAAAAATCATGCTTGGTGTACTATTGACAGAGAAAATAGTTTGAAGAACCTGTAAATTGGTCCAACTAGAGATGGATGATGAAGCTCCAAATGATGTTTGGCCCCACCTTCTTGAAAGGGGGTCTGAACCTTTTCTAACCAGTCAAGTTGACAACCCTCTTAATTTGGCTTTTGGAGAAATTATTGTGAAGGCTCTGCGGGCCGGATGAAATAGTTCATCGGGCCACATGTGGCCCCCAGGCCTTAGTTTGCCCACTTCTGCCCTAACCCTTCATGTGTATGGTATATTCTATTTGAGAGCTTCAAAATAATCTCAGCAAACCACAAAAACACATTTTTGACCTTGTCCATGTGTATTTTAGTCAGGACAGATCGAGATTAAAAGATTGAATTCAGACCCTGACAAGGAGAAACGTCCTAAAGTCTTCTATATTCATTGGGGATTTATATTCTTCCAAATAAAAATAAAACAAACAGATTTACAGTTTAAAAGGTTTAATCCAGAACTGTAGCTAGGTTTATCACCAGAATAATATCTTACATAGCGTATCCCAGTCTAAGGGTGGAATCACCCACCCTCCCTCCGCACAAATCCGTCTCTCTTTAACACACTCTGGCAGCACTGAAAGGATTTGTTTTTCTGCGCTGCCTCCATTGCTGATATCAGGTTACAACCACTCTCTGTTTTCCTCTCAGCTCTGGAACAGAGAAAAGAAATTCCCAGCTGAGACTTTTGGCCTGGATCGGGAGACACAGCTGGTCCTTCCAAACCCTGAAGTGTTCCCCTCAGCTGACACTGAAATTATAACCTGCCACACACTCCTCATCTCAGTCTGGCTGTAAGTGCCTTTTAAACACACCTTATGAGAGCAGTTTGGTGACACTCTTATTAGTTTACCGTTTAAATATTTAGCACTGTAATTCTGCAAAGTTTGACAACTGCTCCCACCCGCTTCCCATAATTCCCCACTGTGTACATAAAGACGATCACATTATCTAAACCTGCAGTGTCTGTATGGATCTCTGCAAATAACAGAAAAGCCATGCTCGAGGGCAGTCAAATAATAAACCACGATGGTTTCATGCCGGCAACATCGCGGAAAACCAAATCCTGGAAGATGTTATACCTGCCAGTGGAGAGTAAAGCGGCAGAATCAGGAGCCGAAACGACGCTGCACCATAAAAGCCACCGCAGCTGTTTCAGTCATGACCTTGACTGAGGTCTGCTGTCGTTTCTCTCGCATGGATGCGCATCCACGCCTGCCGTGATGGAACCACTACGCATGGTTAAATATTCCAAGAAGTGGGCTGAGGATTAAGCCTGGCAGCACGCTGCTTTCTGTTTGGTCTCTAAGAAAAAAAGACAAACATACCTTCACTATTAGAGTGCCTAGTTTATTATTATTTAAAAGCTGCTGAGTGTGAATTAGGGTTATTTCTTGTCATATGTGAGAAGCTGGAGCTCAGTTTCATGGGTGAACCTACAGTCCCTCAGACTGTAGGCCTGGTTGGAGCTATGCCACTGACGAGTTTCGTGTAGTTACATGTGCACAGTTACATGTGCAAATGCAGTGGAGGATCTGAGATAACGGAGTTGTTGATAGTCTTGTTAAATATTTCCAGGGCTTCACTAAGGACAAATAAAAGATTATGAGTCCACAGTATTCAAAGATCATTCTGGGACTGATTGTAGCGAGGTGGAACACCTCTTACAACAACTCATAAAGCCTCTGTGAATGCCCACATTTGCAGGAATCTGCACGCACGCAGGCCGTGCTTTGTATAAACACGGGTCCTCTCAGCGAGAGGGCTGTGTACACACCACCATGATTTATGGCGCTTATCTCTGGCCCTTCAGTTTTTCCCTGAAGTCTGCGCAGTCCGAGCCTCTGAGGCTTTGCCCTAATAGTCCCAGTAACAACTGAATGGGCGTAAAGTGCTGCTGTCGTCTGCCATGTTCCTATAAACGAACAGGCTGCACTCGCAAGAACAAGGCAACATTCAAATCTTAAAATAAGCTAGCCCCTGAAGCTGAGGACTTACGAGTGGCCATGGAGGGCAATTCAATTTACTAATAAAGAGCTGGAATTATGGCGATGATATAATGACTCTGAGATGCCATCATGCAACTCTGTATTCATGGTAATGCTGCGCTGATAACACTGTTTGACTACCAACATTGCGACCTTGCCAACCCCATCCCTGATTGTAAACAAGAACGCCATCTTCAGATTGTCCCCCCAGAGTGATGTCATCGCTACATGTGACAGATAAGAGGCTGGAAAGTCCCCCGTGCTCAAGTGTTGAAGCACAGTTGAAGAAGCTACCGGTAGTTCCTTATCATCATCAGCGTTGGCGGTGCTGTCTTGTGACCACGTGCTGGATGCACACAAAGCTATCCAGTATGCAGAAGTGGTGTAGATGTAATGTTCAGGTCTCACACCTCTTTCTGAGCCTGTTACGCACGTCTTTACACATGTGACCACTAGCAACCACAGAAATACACCATGACACCAATGTTTCCACCCAGTGATGAAGAAGAGTAAAGACCAGAAAGGAAGAGATACATTTACATACAAAAAACTAATGTTTTAGCTTCATTAGCTTCATACTTTAGCTTTTACCATGAAGCTATGCTGTTTCTTCTGTGTGTGTGTGTGAGTGTGTATGCACACTGCAGCAGCTGGATGTCATTACTCATGTCTACCAACTCCCCTTCTTCTTTCCTCGGTGTGGTAAGAGCCAGGGCCAGTTTCCCTGCACACCGCTGAGCTAACCGAGCGCTCCCCTGCACAAAAGTCAAACTGGTGCCAAAACGGACAAACCCGTCCCCGTGGGCCGTCACACATACCCAATCTGCCCTGCAGCCAGAGTATCTGCTCTGTCACTGTCTGAGTTTTGCTGCGACAAACTGTTAAGTAATTTAAACAGTTATGGGGGGGATGGGGGGAGGGGGCAGGCTGTGAAAAGGTGTGAGACATGCGCTCGTTCTTGACTTAAAGATCTGCAGCATCAGACATCACTATTACTGCTGTGAGCACAGAGTCTGTTTAAGGTGAAGTGAGAGACGTTCTGAAGAGGAAAAAGACATCAGTACGAGAAGACCCTGACCACCATCACCCTTCAGAGATGGAGAGCAGAACACGTGACGAAAGAGACAATACAGGAGCCGGATGAGAAGCTTCTTGCAGAACAGATCCAGTGTAAAGAGCTGCGGCTTGTTCACTAAAACATCTCCCACAGAATGAATTTCCAGAAAGTCCAGATGTTGTTTTCTCTGGAGGCAGGCCATACTAGTGTGTTTTCTCTGCTTGGAAAAACACACACACACGCACACACAAATAACAGAGTGTGTGACATGCGGACCGTCAGCGTCAGGGCCAGCGGTCAGCTCAGTGTGAATGTTTTTTACTTGCTTTTTACAAGCACTTCTTTTGTATATAATTGAGACAGTAACTCAAATTTAAATTAATTGAATAAATGTGGAAACAAATATTAGTGTCAAGAAGAGTCACTAGGTTCAGAAATGTAAAGAACCGTGCTCTCACCGTGAACAGTAACCAGTATAAACTCAGTATTCTGCTGTTAGCACGGTAACACAATCAGCATGGAAAACACTCTCAACAACCTCACAGTGGGAATGTGAGGATATTTAAAATGCTGTCATAAGCTTTTATTTCAGTGTATATATTCAGTGGATGTAGCCTCAGGCCTCGTGTTCGCTGCCTGTCTGACAGAAAGTGTAGTAAAAAGACCTTTCTCCTCTGAATGATGCGTTTTCTTGTTACAAAGCCTGAGCCTGTCACCGTGGAAGCAGAGCAAGGCCGTTGCTCCAGTGACTGGGATTTTAATGCTTTGATTGGGATGTTTTTTGTCACTAGCTGGTTTCAATCAGAGTTGTGGTCCTCTGTTTTATGATACACGGTAGAACTCACAGGAGCACAAACGAGGGACCTGGATGAACGTATGCATCTCAGATACGTAAGCAGCTCCACAGTATGGATATTTCCTGCCTTCATCCACCTGCTTGCTGAGTTGCAGACCTCTTTTGTAACAGCCTCCCTACAGAGAAAAGCCCGAGGAAGTCAAACACATGTCCACCCTGTCACCGTTTCCTTCCTCACCTTCGCTCGGCAGCAGCCGGGTGGCTTTTTCCTCAGATAGGGAGGAGGCCTTTCAGCAGCCGCTCGCGTGCTGCAGCTTGATAAAGATGAAAAAGAACAGCCGGGCTGCGGAGGAGTGTAAACAATCACTAGCCGCGGTGACAATGCGACCCACTTCATCACCCGTTTCCTTCCCTCCTTTTGTCCTGATGGCACCGTGGCAGAGCCGCACCGTTACGACCTCTGCAGAAGCCCTGTAATTAAGTGTGACCACTGGGAGCGACTGTAGCTATTACAGACTTTTTTACAGTCTTGCTTGAGAAGTTGTGCAATGTCACGTACGTAGCTCAGGATTGTAGACGTCAGGAAGGACGTCAGGTGTTCCTGGTCTTGCTGGCAGGTCTTAGTGATGAGTTTAGATGCTTCAAATGAAGAAAAACAGCTGTAACGTCACCTTTGCTGCCTTTACCGCTGCACATCGGCCTCTTTTCCAGACGAATCCAGGATCACGTAGCTGTCACGTCTCCTAGCGTGTCGCTCTGAGTCCAAGCGCCAGGTCACGGTCTGTTAACCCCTTTAGGAAGGGGGAGTTAGAGCCGATGTGAGGGCTATTGTCTGGCCGTCCCTGGAGATGGTGTAAGTTTCTCTCTCTCTCGCTGGTGCTGCTGATTGAGATGGAAAATCGCGGTGGCTCTTGGGGTGAAAGCGTCTTTGGTGCAGTTTGCTGAGACTCGCTGGGCTGCAGGAACAGAAATATTCACAGCCTTTTCATTTTCATCTGAAGAAGACTTCCAGCTTGCAGCTCACTCCCAACCTTCCTGATTTGAATCACCCGTGTTGCCTTAAGCAGACAGCACATCTGTGGTGAAAGTCAGAAGAAAAACGAGCGCGCTCAATAATGCAAAGCTTGCCCTGAGACCTGAATGAACCGCACAACTGTCTGAAAGTTATCTGCAAGGCCCGTCTTCTCGGTTCCTCGCATTCCTCCCTGCAGTCATTGCCAGATGGTTTCATCAGCTACTGCGGTCGTAAATCTCACCGTTCTCTCTGCCTGTTATTCCTTCTGTGGTTGTTTTCATCGTAAACTCACAGAATCTCACATGAGAAACCGCCATTTCCTCAAGCTGAGATGGCTCTCAGTCGTCAAATTCTGCCTCTCCGGACATCTTTGAGGTGCCGTCAAGCTTCCAATCACCCTCCCAGGAACTCTTGGAGCTCGTGTCAGTAGAACTGTATGACTGTAAAGGAAAGTGAAGGACTTGTTTGCTCAGGAATCCTAACGCTGATTAGACTATTTGTCTCTAAATTGTGATTGTGAGCGCTTATTTCCTGCAATTTTCCATTTCAGTGCAGAGATATCACACTGTTTGAAGTCATAACAATCACAAAAGCTAAAAAACAAAAGAAATCATTGGGTTTCTGCCTCTGTAAAGCACTTAGAGACAGTTTTTAATTGTAAAAGGCGCTACACGAATTGAATTGAATTGAATTGAACTGAATCGAATTGAATTGAATTGAATTGAATTGAATTGAATTGAATTGAACTGAATTGAATCAAATCGAATTGAATTGAATCGAATCATTGATTCTCATGACTGATCCCCAGAGTCCAGCCATGCCACGAGTTCCCCTCGCAGGCCTGTCCTCCCGGGCCTGTTTGGGGACATCTGCTGCCGTGTCCAAATATTGTTTTTGGCTGAGCCGCGGCTGGCTCTGCTGTGAGAGAATAAAGCCGGCGACTATTTTTACCTCTGTTGGATCGACTGTGTTAACATGCAAACAATGCGTCTCTGCCCTGGACGTCCAGCTGCAGAGCGGCGCGGCCTCTGAAGGAGCAGAGGACAATCTCTGACCTCTACTCACCTCTCACCAGGTTCAGCATTTCAGGTTTCAGCTAGTTAAACTCTCACGTTAATGCTCTGTGCATATGCACCCGCTGACACTGGGAAAATGAAAACAAAGTTGCTGTTAACTTATTAAAAATGAACCCAGAAAGCCTCTTTTTATTTCCCCTGAGCTTTACCTCCTTTGTCAGATTTTGGCTGCACAATGGGCCCATTGACAGGACCAGAAATCTGATAAATAGAGTAGTCAGGCAGTTGTAATAATCTGACCTGATGCGTTTACATGCACCTGGTTTACATGTTTCAGTCCCTATACGTCGAAAGTCAAGAAAGACTCAAACGTCCAGCGCTAACAGATTTGCAGAAATGTTCTGCTGCCATTATCTGAAAAAAAAAAAAAAAAAAAAAAAAGAAAACCACAGAAGTGACGTGTCCCGGTGCATTAAAGGTCAAGAATATGGTGTTTATTAGAGCGGGGTGCAACTCTTTTATCGTCTATTAATAAATTCAGCCATGATGCTTCAGGAAGTGACAAATGTTGATAAGATAAGACAACAAAACGTCACCCATTAGGCTCTGTCCTTAGCTGTGAGATTTAAAGTGTAACCAGTTTATTGCATCAAAGCAGGACTCTGACTGTTTCTTTAAAGTTTACAGCGAACCTCCTCAGGACACAGTTGAAGAAGATAGCTGGGGTTTTCCAGGACTGAAGGCAATTATACCCAGACTGACTGAGATGAAAATACTGGCAAAAGCTTTACTAAAGGAAGACATAATGGCTGCTTACACTATTAACCACTGTAGTCACAGTAGACCTGTCCTCGTCACACAGCAATGTGCCGCCTCCAAAAGTTGCGGTCTGGTTTGGATTGCATTGTACTAAAAATGTAAGTTTTGTAAGTGTAAAGCGTGTTTAAGGAACAGCACGTCTTTAAGTTGGCAGGTTCATCAGGATAGGGGATAAAGATGCTCGTCCTGCTAGCCTTTAGCATGCTAATCTGGATTTATACCACATTATCCTGTGACTTATATTTCGCCCTCTTCCATGTTGCTTACATTGCTTTCTGCAAAGACCTTCTCTGTCGACTTGTGTTCACTAGCTGCACATGATTCAAACAAGCATAATTACTTTCCGTCTCTCTCACAAAGCGGTGCACCGTGTGTCTGATCTGCGAGATATTGTTACCGCGCTGTACTTACATAATTATTTACATGTAGTCAGCGCACCTGACAGGCAATGCTTTGTGTCTCCAAATTGTTGTGTGACATGTGTAAACCGATACTGCCACCGACTCGGGTTTCTCCAAGGGGTTCCTCCTGGTTGTTTGCTGAGTCAACAAGCAGGAGCACAGTTGAACCCTCGTCCTCAACGGGCAGACTGTCATAAACAAGAAAAAAAACAAAACAAACAAAAAACAACGCCAAAGATCTAATGCCAGGCGGCGCGGATGACACAGGAGGACTGAATGACTTTAGAAAGTGTGCGTTATCTCTACCCATTGTTTTATAACTGCCAAATCTTCCTTTGAAGAAGACGTGATGGGGAAGGGGGGGGTGTTTTTCCATCTTCTTTTCCATCTTCCCAGACTGTTTAGTCGAACGTTGCAGTCTTTCACCTATTATCTGTCTCAAATTAGACCACAGCCACCACCATATAAATGCCCACTTGTCATCTGTTTAACCCTCCCCCCAAACCACCACCAGCACCACCACACAGACAATAGTCACCGCCCGATCCCTGGGGGGAAGTCTCACTCTGAGGCTGCATTTAACTTTTATTACCCAAGGAGAAGGATTGAGTGCTCCCCACCCTTATTTGGTGGTTCAGTGTGTGTGTGTGTGTGTGTGTGTGTGTGTGTGTGTGTGTGATCAGTCTGAGTGGAGCCAGGTAACTGACCTGCCATCATTTTGTTAAAGCTGCTCTTACCAGAGCGAAACATGACCCGCAGTGTTTTCTTTGTTTTTATTGTTTGCGCTTCTTCTTTCTTTGTTCCACTAGAATCAAACTTCTGTTTCTGTTTTCACCAACATGTTGCTCGCTTTTGATTTCAGCTTGCAATATATTTACTCATACTGGTAATCAAAGGTCAACTGTTCCTCACACCAGTCATGTTTAATCTTAACCTTCAAACACGGCATTTTGTGTTATGACAGTGTCTCTCATATGAAGCTAAAAAAACTAGATTTAGAACAGAAATCAAATTAAGATCTAGACCAAAAGTCATTCAGTTCATCATTAGGTCATAACCCAGAAGCAAAGACTGGATCATACGTTTCAAACGAAAACACAAACCAACATGAAGTCCAGATCTGTCGAACTCACTAAATCACCTCAACTCACAACTGAAATATAAGATTCATCTGCACTATCACTCATTTAAACAATAACAGTCATTAAAAACTGCTTCCTTTTAGCCAAAAGGAGGGGTTTAAGGACACAAGTTGTGTTCAGTCTCACTACTTTCAGGGCAATGCTGCTCCGCTGGGCTGTTTTTCCATGTAAAAATAAACTGTTGTGTACAACACTCAGGTAGCAGCGGATCGGCTGTAGAAGAACCGGTGGAATTCCCGGGGGGTTGCAACGCTGCAGCTGCACCAGTGTGTTTTTGACTCACAATAGCCGAGTAAAGTGCAGCACCTGACATGTGTGCCCCTTCAGACTGGTAGGAACTATTCTCTGTGGACAGGAAGTTCATTTCCTCAGAGGATGCAACCCCACCTAGTCAGTCGTGTAAACTCATAAAGCTATTTAAAAAAGTAATTTGTGAAGTAAAACTTTATGTGACAGACTGTAGCTCCACGGGCGCTGACACCGCCGCCCCATGAGAAGACAACCTGTTTTCAACAGCAAAAGTGAGATGCTGCTTTTTTTAGGTGATAATTAAACTCTCATGACTCCACACACACGCAAATCAGACGTATGTGCTGTTATTTTTCGCAGCCAAACAAAAAACGGACAATGAAAAGGCGCGTTAAAACCGGCACGTGACCCGAGTGCAAAGACATGCAGACCTTTCTCCTCAACGGTGCAGAGAGACGTTACATGACTGCCGAGAAAATCCCCAACACAAACACAAGTCTCTCCTTGTTGGCAGCGATGCAACGTTCGGGCTCGTCAGGACACAAACACGGCTAATTTAACATAAAGGTCCGGCAAACCGAAGCCTGTCTGCTGCTGCTGAGGTTGAGGCGTGACCTGTGAGATAGGCACCGGGCTATCATGAGGGCGTCTCCCCGGGTTACTGGCTGCCAGAACAGAGGGGCCTTTGTGAGGGCCGTGTGTGAAAAAAAAAGTGCTGAGCCAAGCAGACCCTCATCCCTCCTTCCCCCAATCCTCCCCTGTGTGTTTTTTCTTTCTTACTGAAGACACACACACACACACACACTTATACACACTTGTCTGTATTTGCCAGGGGTCCTGAGGGGACGAGTGACTGCATCAGCTGGTGCGATTTTAAAGGAACACAGAGGCTGTTTTGTGGTCAAAAGTGATGCTTTAGCATGGCATTATGGGACGCATGTTTAGACTTTTTCTGTGTCCCAAAAAAAGTTCCTGGAAAATGTCAGATAATGCTCTGAAATGTTGATATTATTCAGGCCATTGTAGCAGTTATGTCACTGTTGTTTGGCAACTGGTTTTAGCCTTTTTCGTGTGACTGCACCCTGTTTCCCCCTGCAGCATGTATAAGGTTCACCTAAGAGCTGCACGCCCCGCGCTCCTTAACCGTCTGCGGCGCTGCTAACTAAGTAGCCGCCTGAGGGAGATCCCTGCAGAAACCAAGAAAAGAAGACTGAATCACAGTTTATGTAAGGCTGCACCTTTCGCCCACAGGGGACAGAGCACTTTTAAAAAAAGACGAGCTGAGCTCCAATTTAGCCTCCAGGGCTTGTGAAACAGGCTCATTGTTCGTGAGAGACTGGGGAGAGTTTTGCGAGGTGGAACACATGTGACTTATCAAAACAGATCCATGTGATTTGTAGCAATGCTCACGGCTGTTTGGTGGGTGCTGGCTCCGTCCGCCCCTCTCTCTTTCTCTCTGTCTTACATTGAATCATTTAATCTTGCTGCATGAATTCAGATAAAAGTGGTGAGAATGAGGAACGCGGTGCGATGTTAATGACCCAAAATCTGCCATGATTGACCCTGATCAGTCCATTTCGTTTATGTTTAGATTAAAGCCTAAAGCAATTTTTCCAGACTGGTGGATTAATTGCATCATTGGGAAATAAGGCAGGAATGTCAGTGAAAGAAAAACTGAATGAAATATTTAGAAGCAGAGCTGCATTTGGCAATAAGAAAAAATCTAAATGATGAAATGAAAAACAGAAAAAATACACAAGACCTTTCAGTTGTTCGTAAAGATTTAATGAAAAAAAAAAAACAAAAACAGCAATGTACCCATTTAACAACAAAAGAAATTAAAAGAAATCTTAAGATTGGGAGAGCCAAGCTCTTATGTACAGCTTATTGCACTAGAAAAAGAACAAACGTCCCCAGGTCTCTGTTCTCTCCATCACTCGCATGTCCTGCGCCGTCAACGGACACAGAGCAGTCCCAACGATAACACAGCCAACGTTGTAATGAAGAAAAAAACAAACAAACAAAAAAAAAACACAATGCTACATCTGGCCTGGGTCTCACTTCCAACCGCGCACGAATGCGAAATCCTTGAGACCACTCTGAACGCAAAGAAAGCAACGCGAAGACGACGCGGACTCCCCCCCCGCCCCCCTGCGGGGGTCTGGAACCAGTTGCACTGTTCAGATGGTGTATTAAAAGAGATAGTTTTCACTCCATTAAATTACATTCAAACCTTTAAGATACAGATTTATTTTTTTTCCTCAGGAATGTCGGACATGCATTTTTACTCCATTTACATATGTTGAGAAAAGCCCTTGAACTCAGAGTGACACAGCAGACTTGGCAAGATCCAAAATGTAAATATGCATTTTAAACAGCGTTGAAAACGAGTATCATAGAAAAGCAAAGAAATACAAAATAATTTAAAAAAAAGGTTTCTTCTCGTAGCTGTTGTAACTTCTTACAAAAAGATATGGAAATTGCTTTTGCTAAAAAATGTATAAAGATAGCAACAGTAGCTCTCAATTTCATGTATAACAGTTTAAAAAAAAACACCAATTCACAGCACTTGACAGGAAAGATGTTACTATTCATCAACAGATTGTATAAATTTGATATTAAAGACACTGAAGGTTGAACTAATTTAACATAAAAAAAGTGGTGGTTTCAACAGTAGATGTCAGCGCCTCACAGAGAAATAACACTGGGCACCATGGCGGCTCATTCCTCTTTCAAGCATAAACCTGCAGCCCTGCTAAGATTTCAGGTAATAAAGCACAAAAGCCCGGACGAGCCGGACCGATCCAGCGTATTACAGATCTTAAAAAAAACGTCAGGAGGGGAAGTTCAGCACAGGAGTAGAAAGAGAGAGTGAGAGGCGCACAGCACAGCGTACAAGTAAAAGTCTTTTTACAGTGCACAGCGTTTGCAGACAGTGGTTTCTGAGAGGGGCTTGCGTGGGGGTTTTTAGTTTGCCGCTTGTGCAAAGGTTGGGCCTGTGCCTCGTGGACTGATGTGAAGAGTTGAACAGGTTCGTGGATGTGTGTGTGTGTGTGTGTGTGTTTTTGCCTGTGGAGAGTTCGGCCGAGGTCGGAAACGGGAGCGTGAGCGATGGCTTTGGGCTGCTGCGCCGGGCGCCAGTGACGGCGACGTCTGTCACTCACAAGGCACATTGTGCGAGTTTGATTGTCTGGAGGTCGTCTGCAGACTCACATCGATTAGTGTGAGAATGCACGAGGCACGCGGCTTCAGTCCAACCTCCCCGCACGTAAAGGCGACAAACACGACTGGATGCAAGCCGACACTGAGAAGATAAGGACTGCACACACCGAGACGGCATCTATACAGTAGCTCCGAGCAAATATACACAATAAATTAGAATAAATTATCCAAATAAGCACGTTCTTAGCAATACCAGGGAATAGTTGGGCATGGCGCTGGGGGAAGAAAAGCTTTGGACTGAAGAGTGTGTCACATCTGTCTGGCTCAGCGTTCAGTGTTTGCAGGAAACAAACTTTTGTTTAAGCTTCTTCATTACGGGGGAAAAAAGAAACTCCTAACAATCTGTAACACACCACCGCGTTGGGAAAACGCGTGCGGGGGGCGGGGGGGGAGGATTGATCGCCGCCACCTACTGCATCCTACAAAGGCTAGCCTCCCAGCTCGGAGGCAGAAGCAACAGGTAGTTAGCATGCCCATGAACTATTCCCTGAAGAGAACGCAAAAGGAGGAAAAATGAAAGCCATCAGTGTCTTCAAAGTCTCATATCAGGAATCTACAACAGACTGAAAAATAATACATTAAATGAAGTCAATTTAACATCTCGTTTAGAGTCCTTGAAGACGTCTTTGTCCGTGAACCTCAACGTTATCAAACAGTGGCTGTGTCGTCGCGGAAAACAAAAAATGCTAACGTAGCGGTTGGTGCAGGAGGGCACGAGTTTATCGTATAGCAAAATGTGTCAGTGTGATTAGTAAAAACGTCTTTTAACTGTACAGAAGCTGTTTTTACAACAAGGTACCACCAGCGGCTTGAAGGAGAATCAGTGCTGATTTAAATTTACATCTGAACGGGCGTGAAACAAGAATGCATCTCTGTGACCTAAAAGGTGAAGACAGCCGTATTCTGGGATGTTGTTGCGTGGCGTTTTGATTGCAAACCCGCCCCAGACACCTCGCTTCTGTCTATCCGGCCACCGGCTGGAGTATTGCTCAGCCCTGAAATATGCTGATCGGCGGAGTCTGACCCGCAACTCAGCAAGAGGGCGAAAGTTGCGATTGTCGAACCGGCCGGAGTTGAGATGTTTCTGAAGCGCTATGGAACAACCGTGACGTCTACCCGAAGGCTTTTAGCGCTGTGATTGTTCTCCAGATTCCCTGATCTCACAAAAAACTCACAAAAAGACGTCATTTGTGCTTGTTTGGCTTCAAAAGTACTGCAGGTTTTAGAAAACAGTAAGCACTCACTCCTACATACGTATGATCACCGGCTGAAAGTGCAATCACCGTTCAAGTATGTACGAGTTCATTCTTTACATCTGGATTTACACAGTGGGGTATAACTGGTATAACGTCCCAACGGTGGAAGCTGGTCAAACACCCTTTTAACAGGAGGACAGTGTGTGACACCGCCTGGACAACCATTTTCAACCTCGCCAGTGTGGGACAGTAAGGGATAAGCACAGGGCTTACTGTGGTTTTCACAATAAATTAGACGTTCGCCTAGAGATCTCGAGCTGCTGAGTCAAAAACTCGAGCGCGGAAATGTTCGCATCCACAGTTTGTGACCAGAAAAGTGGCCTCATTGCTAAATGTTAATCTCTTTATCTCTGCGATTGTTTTTTTTTTCTTTCCTTGCAAGCGTTAAACTGCGGCGGGAGAGAATAAGGCATTCCCTGGACTGATGGAGGTCCTTCCAGGCTTGAAGAAGCAAATAAAAAGCAGTTTACTGTACAAAATAGGCCATCTTACAAATATTTTTGAAAATATCTCTTTCAAACACAATGGCTCCTTCTCAAAAACAAAAGAAAAAAAAAATGAAACGGAACAAAAACAATTCAAGGGTCTCCGTCCAGCGGTGACCAGTGTTTTCTTCATCTCATCTTCTTACCGAGTTAGAAAAAACAAACAAACAAAAAAAAAAACCCAAACCCGTGTTCCATCATCATACAGTGCCATCTCAAAGTCCGCTCCCCTGAGGGTGGGGGGGGGGCAGGGAGAGGCAGGAAGTCCCTTCACCTCTGCTCTCCTCTCAGCTGAGGGAACAGGGCCTCTCGTGGAAAGAGAAAGTCAAACAAGGCCATGGTGAGGCGCATCCAGGCCGGCAGGTTCTGTCTGTGGTGCCTGAGCAGCTGCAGGAAGACAAGAGAGAGAGAGAGAGAGAGAGAGATGCTGGTGAGGAGGAGCGGCCTCAGTCACAACCCACTGTCAGTGTTTAAAGATGATGACGACGCTTCATGACCTGTGCTGAACCCTCAGAGCTGAGGCCATACACACACACACGCACGCCATAATTTAGTGGAAATGCAGGTTTACTGATCAAACGTCAACACACAGTTTGCGTATTGTCAAACATGGATGTGATTTATTTGGACTGTCTGTCAGAGGAAGGTGTTGCGATTGAAATAGAGACTATGAATTATTACAGACCATGGCTGATAGAGGCGTGAAAATGAGCAGGAAAATAACAGTGATGGAGGCGTTTTAAGCCGCTCTCGCTATTAATATACGACTGTCGTCCCTCAGGTTACAGACAGACACGCTTGTTAAACCTCAAAAGCGTTTTCACCGAAGTTTCATCACGGCTGCGTCGGTAAGTCATCCAGCAGTCAGCAAACATGGATGAGGGAGCAGAGACGGCCCCTCCCATGGCGGTGTCGCCGCACGGCTCCGTCCTCTTCTCCATGGGCCTGAGCCCGTGTGGACCACAGGCGGATTAAGAAGCTGTGCTGCAGCGCTGCCCCCCTCCAGGTTCTCATCCTGCTCAGTTTCTCCCCTCGGCGTTTCTGAACAGCTGCTCCACTGTTGCAGGCTGTTGCATAAGCATTCTTCTTACCATCCTCGCCCCGATCGCTCCCTGTCTCTCCATCTACCAGCCTGGTTAATCAGGCTGCCATGGGCTATTTGAGGCAGAACGCAACTCCGACTGAACAGAACTGAACCCGTTAAATGTAACTCTAATTGCCTTTAATTGCCTTAATTCTACACTGCTGAGCTTATTTAACTCTCATCCTTCCAAAGCAGGGACGGCTCCTCTGAAGCCCCCAGATAGGAGCAACTGCCAGAAACTTTTAATCAAAAATGTGATTATAGTTGCAATTCAATTACATTTTCATTACTTACAAAGTTTTAAAATACCTCACCTTCCTTCTCTTTGATTCACAGCCCTCTAAGCTCATATTTGATTAATTTTTAATGCACTTTTTCAATTTATATGTGATGTCAAATTTAAAGTTTGCTCTGCGCCAATCTGGGGAGTAAAAGGAAAACCTTTGGATTTGGTTCTCAAGAAAGGAGTTTCATGTATTTATAATCTAATGGTGTCAAACCTGAGTTGAAAAGTCAAAAAAAAAGAGTTCAAACAGTCAGATAAGAGATGTTCTGCTGCTGTACACACACACACGTCAAACTTCTAATTGGAGAAGAAGCTGGAAAGTTCTGCCAGCGGCCTCAGAGACAAAGACAGCGGGCTAAGACGGAATGCGAGCTGAAGTTTTTTCTCACAGTGTAACATCGTACGGAATCAAGCTCAACTGTAGTGTGGGAAGCAGAAAAAAACAGACCAAAAAAAAAGTGTTTGCTCCAATTTCCTTATCAGATTTGCACACGTGGTTCAAAACACACACACACACGCACGCACGCACACAGACACACGCACACAGACACACTGATGCAGTCAGCGGGACAACAGCGGTATTGTGGGTAGCTGTGAGTCAGACTCTATTTTTAGACGGGTGTATAAACAGTCGGCCAAGTCTACCCAGACACAGACGCGCGTCTCCCTCCTGTTCCTGACACTCTTGCTCGCTTCTTGTTGATCCTTTGTCAGAACTTGTGTCACTTTCCTTGAATTCTTCCTTTTAGAAGTTTGGGTTAGGGTTAGGGTTAGGATTAGGGTTAGGCTACCCACAACAACCCGCTGGCAGCGGTGCCTGTGGAGCCACTCCCTCCTCATTTGTAACTTATTAACTAATGTGAACTCTCCGTCCGACCAGTAACTGCAACAAACAGAGACACCCCGCCTCTCTCACACACACACACACACACACACACGCACACACGCACACGGCCTGTGTGCGTACCAGACATGAAAAAGGGCAGATTGGAAGTGCGGCGTGTTGTCGCTGCTAAGCTGTTTCTGTGCATCTGCAGGAGTGCGTGACTGTGACCGAGCGTGCGACTGTTCCCTCGGGGGCTTTGTAATGTTTTCAGAAACATTTGTTTTAGAGACATTTGTTTTCAGAAAGCTCTTTTTTTTTTGCTTTTTGGAGGAGTCCGTTCAGCGCAGAGGAGTCAAACTTACCAGTTCCACATGCTCCTGCTGAAACTTGTCCCCGATCTCCCGAAGTTTGCGACCAATCTGCACCTCCACGCTCAGCCCTGCTTGCTCTGCCGGCCCCTCTGCCAACCTGTCATCTTCTTGCCCTCTGCCCTCCTCCTCCTCCTCCTCCTCCTGTTCCTCTTCTTCAATCTCTCCCCGGTCCTCCATGCGCTCAAACGGAGCGGGGAAATGCAGGCGTAATCCTGCGTTCCCTGTGGGGCAGAAAACAGCACACTTGTGGAAAGCCGTCGCCGCTGTTGCCCTAATCTCCCCCAAGAAGCCGTCAGAGTCAGATGCGAACTGATAGGAAGAAAACTTTGACAGTCATCGCTCTTAAGATAAGCGGCCTCAAACACAGCTGTGTCTACAGTACATGTGCTGCCATGTTGCTTTCTGAAACACAAACGGAGATTTTATCAGCTCAGGTAGACGAATAACAACTTCTCCGGCTACAAGTCAGAAAAGAAAAAGAGAGTGAGTTGAAAAACATTAAACAGCTTATTAAAACAACAGCAAACCTCGGTGAACAGAAATCTTTCTGTGTCACTTGAGTTTACTCATCGCCTCCAGCATGTGCTTCTGCTGTCATGCCACGGAAAACTGCTTCTCGCAACTGAAACTGGGACAAGTGCATGACATCCATTACTGGTTTAGTTACAATGATGGACGGGGCAACGGCAGCCTGTGACGTTTTCTGGATTAATGACTTTAAAGCCAGAACAATGCAGGCCTCACACATCATTACTGGGCCGACATATAAACAACATTCTTTCACTGCTACTAAACACAAATTGAATGATGTCACACTAATATGATTAGAAACTGGATAACAACATTAAATTAAAGCTGATGGAGACTTGGGATTCTTGATATAAAGTGAATACTGGCTGAGTTCTCAGCAGGCAGATTAAAGGCAACCAAACAGGGAAGCCCGTTAGAAGAAAAGATGGTTAAATGGAAGAACAAAAAGAACAAATGTTGGTTTAAAAACCAAGGAGAATGGAAACAGCAGAGACTGGCTCTGGTCTGAACTGACACTCAAATCAGATTGACAGCTTTAATCACTCCTGTCTTTGAGGATGGTTCCCAATTAGCCGATAAACGAGCGACTAATTGTGTGATGCTGCAATTAAAGTCAAACATTTACAAACAGTGGGTTTGCGCCCGCCTCCTTCCTTACCTTGAAAAGGTACGTGAGGCTGCCAGTGCAGGCCACAGGACGGCCTGATGGAGCCAATGCTGTTGTTGGTGTGACTCTGTGACGTCGGTGCAACGGCGAGGGCCTGTCCAGCCATCTGTGTGGCCTGGTCTTCGTATTTGATGTCCCTAAAGGGCGTTCCCCAAAGCTGCGAGATAGGCCGTGACATGTCCTCCTCCTCATCATCCATCCGACGCTTCAGCGGCAAACTCCCTGGAGAGGGGGGAGACACCATATTCAAACTTCAGCTGACACACACGCGGGACATGTGCAGAAAGTGTGTTTTTGTGGTGTAAATATGAAAATGTATTGCCTGGGCTGACGTCTGTCCAAGTGTTGATGCTCTTTAGAGATCATTTGCGTGTTATTTGTTTTATGATTAAACAAAAGGTGTGAACTAGAATCCTGTTCTGTGTGGGAACTTTGACTCTGGCTGACAGAACACGATCTCTTGTCTGTTTAAGAGAGAATCAAACATTAGTCATGATAATGTGCAATAACTTGTGACGTAATCTTGAAAACAAACAGGTTGAGATGGCTCCGCCGGGCTCTATCTGTACAAAAAGACAGGTCATTTAGCTCCCAGAGGCCAGCTCCATCTGAGGTTATTATCTTTTATGATAATTTAACGAGCAGATAAGTCTATTGGAGCGCCCTTTTGTGCGGGGATCCAGTAGGCGGGTAAAAATTATTCGCCAGATTTGCCACCTTGCCGTGGCAAATATTGCCAAGCTCATCCTGAAAACGCGCCAAATTGTGCACGAGTGCCAAGAAAAAGCCTCTCCTCCCTCACAACTACCCTAATCTGCCACAGAGTGCAGTCAGGAGATTAGTTCTCCCCCCTCGACAGTACAACTCCCGCTCATTGTTCAGCCTCTCGCAGCAGCAGAATCACTGGATAGCTGCTTGCCTATGCTATTAATACACGCACAAGCACATACACAGAGCAGCCAGTGTGTCAGTGAAACCTCAGTGAAACTTCTGGCTAGACTGTCATGTGCTGTGTGCAGCCGCCTCTTCATGAGGGAGATAACGAGTTTCGCTCCATCCTCAACGGTGCCTGCTGAGCACAAACACTCGCGCCTGCTTCCTTTTTGGCCCCATGCCACCATAAGAAGTGCTGTTTGGTCTTTTTTAGGTGCTCGTCTTATCCATTTCTTGTGTTGCTAGAGACAAACAAGCTGGGCTGACTGGCAAATGCACAAGCTGAAACTGGATATACTGGTATTGTGTTTAACAAGTGGAGAGGCCCCAGTTACAGATCTCTTTACATGATGTCATATCGTGTGGAGTCAAGGAAGAGACTACACGAAAAAAACATTGCGTGATTCATCAGGGTGTTTTATTGGTGCTCTCTTTCAATGTAAACAAGGGTAAATCAAAAGTCTCCATTGCGCTGAGGGAAATTAGGGAGTGTAGACAATTCATGCAAGATGAACAACAGTAATGGATGGAAATTAAATATCCCAGTTTAAGGTAAATCACAAGTGGACTTGGGTTTCAGAGCTAGCACAAGCCCCGTCTTGAATGTCTGCTGACAGTCATCAAAGGAGTGTGGAGATAACCACAGTGTTAGACACATTAGAAAACACAAACAGGGAGACAAAGGGAGAGACAAAACACACTCATACACACTGCCTGGGGCACCGGAGAGGCCTGGCAGCAGCCACAGTCCAGGTCAGAAGCTCGGAGCTGCAGGAGAGAGTGGCTCCCTCTGCTGCACCATCTGCGCACCGCGCTCGCCGCGGGATGAGGAGGTTACGCACGCAAGGTGAGCGCGGCCACTCACTTGTCCACCCCTGCGCAACGGAGGGAGAAGATGCGCCCGCAAATAACAGCCTCGCATTTGCAGCCACGTAGAAAACAATCGGGGGGGTTCGTTGTCGGATTTGTGTCCACGCGGGGCTCTCGGAGGACCAGCGGGGATGTTGAGCATCTTTACCCGCATCAAGAGCGCGATGCCCCGACCAGAGGAGCGCTCATCCCAGTGGCCACAAAATCCACAAACAAACTCCAACAAGCCCAGATAATGAACAAACACACGACACCAAAGAGAACCGGGGAAAATACAGTCTGTAATACAACTTTTAAATTCGGAATTATTTAAACTCCACTTGGATGTGAATCAGAGTTTTAAACACATTTAAGACGCTAAGACTTTACGGCTCCGATCCTCTGACACCTTCTTAACCACTCGAAGCTTGGTGATAAAGCGTGAAACCAGAAATAAAACAAGCCACATAGTCTGGTCTAAAGCAGAGTTACCGTGCTATGCTAATTAGCCGTGATAATTTATAATAATATAAAACCCAACACATCCGACAGCGGCTTTTAACGAGCCCAGGCAAGACGCGAAACGGGACTTTGACAACTGTCAAGCGGCTATTTTTCACTTCATCAGCCGGGAGAAGGGGTGAAAATGTCCATTTTGACGAAGAACAGCGGGACATAAACATCTGGCCCCCGTCCTCCGTGTTCCGCTAAGCCCGTCTCTGCCCGGGCATGCCCGGGACATTTGTTGACAAAGTCCCCCTGAACACCGCGGAAAAGTCCGCTTTTCTTCCACCAAACACGGCTTTACTCACCGCCAGCGAACGCGTTTTCCGTCGTGACCGGTGGTATCTTGACAACTTGCCGTTACCTTGCTTCTGTCCCACTGGCTGCGCTGATGCGGCTCGTATCCCTCTTTGCATTACAACCGTCGTGGATGTTTGCTGACTTGTGAGCGCTTATGAGGGAGGGTGGACGTGTTTTTTTTTTTTTTTTCCCTAACCACGGCCACAACGGTCCGCCTCGGCCTGGGACCCACCCCCTGGTTCAACGTCAAAGGAGTCAGCAACACGGCGATATGGAAATGCAGAGCAGATGGTGGTGGAGGTTAAAACCTTGCATTTTAACACCATATGAGTGAATATAAAAATAAAATAAATCGGATGTTTATTTTTAATATGTATGATATGGAAGATTTTCCCAGTGTGGTGGGAAAAATGTTATAAATATAACAGATGATGATGGCAATTAATCCATCGCGTTAAATTTGGGTGTAATACAAGAGATTAGAATTAAAAATACTAGACGCAGAGTTGTTTGGTTACGCATAAAAATGATAATACGCGCTGGCCCTTTAAGAAATTAACCCTTCTCAAGCATAAACTGGTGACACACCGCGGACCAATCACAGGCTTTGTTATGGTTCTGCTTCCTGTATCCTGACACGTGGACGGTAAGAGAAGAAGAAGAAGAAAAAAAAAAAAGAAAACACAGGAACCCAGATAAGACATGTGACCGCTTTCAGCACTCAGCTCAGCTGATTGGGAGCTGCTGCAAGATGGAATGATTGTATCCACCCAATTACTGGGGAGTTGGTGTGAGGAAGAGGAATCTGTTTGTTGAAGACAACAAACAGATTCATACAACCTTTGTTGCATTATAGTTTTCTGTTCTATGATGATTTTGATTTTATCATGAATACCATGATAAAATCAGTTATTACAGATGCTTGGCTGGCTTAGCATTGTTCAAATGTGCCTGCATAAATCTCGTGGGGATGATGGTTCGTCAACAGTGTATTGAAGTCCAGAGTCATTTTCAGCTCATGCCCGGACGAGGTTCTTATCCCCATCTGGATGGATGCAGAGCGACATTGAAGTGAACAGCAGCCATGGCTGGTGACCCCCCATTGCAGGGTGGTGACATGCTAGTGCTGTCACTCACTCCAATGAGGAAGAAAAGGTGAAATCGAGCTATATCTAACAGCGGGGGGGGGTAGTCGAACAGGCAAAACGGCGAGACTGTTTGATCCTTGCGTGAATCAGACGTTTCCCAGGAGACAGTGTTTGGACATGAGCAGTTGTGGGTCGTGTAGGTCAGTCTGCAGATGCTGCTGCTGCCACACTGTTCCACTTTGTTTTCCTCCAGCTGCTGATGTGTTAAAGAGCAGCTCGCGTGCAAAATTCTCACACACGCTTTACTGTCATTCTAGAAAAACCCCAGCTCTGCCTAGCTTTAAGCTGCTGCTGCAGCTCCCAACCCCCCATCTACACCGACCTCCCCCTCCTACTAGTACAGCAGTGAAAGGGAGGGACCCCACCCAAAATTTGGAAGCAGGCAGCCAGTGGTTGTTTTTGTTTTGCATGGCAGTCATTGAACATCAAATTATACGCTGCTGCTCATTTGTCTGGGTTTCTGGATCTCATGGCTTCTACGCCTCATGCATGACATGCACCTCAGTGCTAACTCCTCAGTGCTAACCCTAGCATTTGTACGACTCTTCATGAGGGTAACCCAAATTCTGCCACGTTTGTGAAAGGTCTACAAACGTGAACTGAGCAAACAAATGCTAGCTTTGCCATAGATGCGGCTAATCAAACATGTTCTGAATTGTTCATTTCTTCTGCCCAAGCTCTGAGGAACACCGCCATCCATCTTTTAACAAATGTAAGTGTGTTTTTTTGTAAAAAATATTCCCAGAAAGTTGTTTGAAATAAAACAAATTTGGGTTGCATATCGGCAGAGAACTGTCAGCACACGGGATCCAGGAACACGAACCTCACACGTTGTGCAATATCTCATCCACCCATTTAAGTCGTTTGCTGCCTTTAACTTTCAAGCATGCAGCATCAACCTCTTTGAAGAGGGAAAACAGCCTTTGTGTCGGCGCTGAACTCAGAACTTGTCATCTAAACCGATACCTCCAGCACCTCTAATGTGTCAGCTGTAGTGGCAAACAATGTCTCCCAGCCCATTTTTATTTGAGCCGTTTTCCCCAGCGAGGCAGTCAAAAATGATCCTCCGCGAGTTATTTCTGACTGCCTGCTGCCAGCGAAGGTGATGAGGCTCTGGGTGTTCAAGCATTTTCAAAGTTCTCTGCATAATGACACAATTTACTTTGTGCCATTTTCCTTAACGGTGCCTGACGCCCAGACGCTTTGTCTTCCATCTTCAATCCTCTCCACACCCAAACAGCTCCATCTGTGTTTGTGATGTTCATTGTGCACTTTCCTGTCACAATTTCATGGTTTTGCTCCTCTTTCTGTTTACTTATGCGCTGACACAACTGTTTTAGGATGCTGTTTGTCAGAGAAATTGATAATAAAATGGTACGAGAGAGGCGCCAAGTTTTCACAGTTGATTGGAAACCTCTGCCCGTCTCCCTTCTCCTCCTCTTCCTCCGGCTCTCGCCTGTTCTGTCAACACGTCTTGATTGTAACCGCAGGTATAGTCGAGGCTCAGCCAATGAATTCAGACCTCCCGAGTTCATCCAAAGGTAACACAATTGAAGCCCAGAAGCACCTCAGGGGGAAGGCTTCCTTTTGATTATGTGTATTTTGACACTGCTTTAATGCCACAAATTAAATGTAGCCCAGCGCGCAGGTGATGTTGTCCATGTCTTGGATGAGTCGTTGAATGAAAAGGCTTGTCCTGATGTGTTTCCAGCTGTGATGGCAAGTACTGAGCAGCGGTGGCAGCAGCAGCAGTAACAGAGGCGGCGGCGGCGAGCTGATGTAAACAAACCATTTGCCAAGCAGACTGGCAGCCTGTTGACATCTGTGCTGAATGCAAAATCGAATTCACAGCTGTTCCTGCGTGCACGGGTGCAGCACTGTACCGAAAGGCTGCTCACGCCCCTCACAACAATGATGCTTGACCCAGAAAATGTGACTCAGGTCAAAGTTTGCACCAAAAGGTGACAGCAATAAATCTCACCAGTTCACTAAATTATCAAAACAGATCAAAATATTCGTGTAAACTGATGCAAAAGTGTTCCAACTGTGGATTTAGTTTGGTGAATTTGTATGGTATTTCTATTATTATGCTTTAAAGCCAGCAAATATTAGCTTTCAGCAATGTAACATACATAAAAATGACTCTAACTCATTTTTAAGGCAGAATCCGAATCATTTGTTCATATAACATTGGTATAAATAAAACTGTTGCTTGGCATCACTATTGAAATTTTTTTCCTAGTTGACAAAAATGTAAATTTTTAAATGGAAATTTTTAGCATTTCAAATCTAATGTCGAGTTGTTCCTACAAACATGGTCCTCCAACCACTCGGTAAGGAGAGTAAAAACAAACACATCATCTTTGTGTGGGAATTTTGGTTGCAATACCAAGAACAACCGCTTGGACGGTTGTTTGTCCAATTGGACACATGTGTAAGCAAAATTCAGCTCATTTAAATCATCTTAAATCAGATGACCTATAATTCACACATTTCCAAACATCCATGCTTTCTGTTTCATGCAACAGGGTCCACATTGCCAGCAAATCTTTTTTGTTTGTTTTATTAATTAACTCTCAACAGTGTTTAGCAAATTTGAGCTACAGCAGAGAAGAAGTGGGTGCACAGTGATTTGTCCGCTCACTATTTTCAGGTTTAATTCTCCTACCCACTCAAGTAACAATAATGGGATTTTGGGAAGCTCCTGTCAAATGTGATGAACTGCTTCCCTGTCAGCGGGGGGGGGGGGGGGGGGGGGGCAGTGGCGATAACAAAGATAGGCTTGAGTTTGTTTTGAAGGGTGGGGGAGACCTTGCTCCTCTGCCAAACCAGGACGTTTAATCTTGTTAAGTTGTCGATCGTGACATGTTTCCAGTTCTGGCAGGGCTCAAAAGTTTGGGTGCACCGTACAAGATGTACCTCAGCCTGCAAAGCTGCTCTTCCTCATCTCTGCTTTTATACAGCTCCTCTTCAGAGATGTCACACCATGTTCCCAACAGTTCATTGGTTGCCAAAGTGTTGGTAGGTAGGTGCTGTGCGGTGGAGTAAAAAAAGAAAGCGACGTTAAATCATTGAAGGAAGGAGACATAGATGGAAATAGAGTTAGAGTTGCTCTTGTTTCTACGGTAACTGTGGATGGGGAGGTACCAGGGATGAAAGCAGAAGGAAAACAAACCTCCCCCACTCCGATGGCAACAGCACAGCAATTGGTTCTCGTTTCCTGCGAGGACAGGAAGGGAAAAAAACATAACAAGGTCCCCTAGTGGCCCAGGAGACAAAGTTCGATGTTGCATCAGAAAGCAAGAGGCAGGGCAAAACCAACGTGCTCTCACAAACATGCACGCACACACACACGCGCACACACACAATCATAATCACATGCTCCACTTCTCCCTGCAGCCACCCCTCCTGCTCCCACTCGCTAACTCTCCCGCCAAAACATCTACAGCACGTGAAACCTGCCTAGAAACCAGGGGGAAACTTCCGCCTAGCTCCCATTGGCTGAGCTACCTAGCAACCGCGTATGCCCAACCAGCCAGTCAGGCGCGTTGTGAGAGGCACACTGACCCAATGAAACACATTATTCCGAGGCGCGGGCAGGCACAGTGACCTGGTAACAGTCAGGAGAAGAAGTCAGGGAAACGCTGCAGGGAGAGAAGAGAAGCTTGTCGCCATTGGCTCTCAGATTTCCCCCTCTGTCCTGATTGGCCTGATGCGCTGCGCTTTGCAGTCATTCATACATTTTCCCTGCCTTGCCTGCCTCAGCACTAGCTGCTGTTCCTTCCACCCGCAGCCGGTGCATTTAACTTTCAGAGTGGCCACCATGCCCGAGAGGAACTCTGACGCCCAAGGTCAAGCTAAAGACTACAGCTGCTGAGACGAGATTGGTTCAGACAGGCAGGAGGAGAACAAGATCCTAGTAACAGGTCCACCTCATCGGGCAGGATTAAAGCTTGTAATCAACGGTGTGTTAAACAACACGTGCTCCTCCAGTTGTCACCGTCGATGAGCTTGTTATTGTGGCGCTTGGAAACAGGCCAGTGAAAGGCACAATTAGCTTTTCACTTAATAATGCAGCATTTGACGGGGCTGTTCTCTGGGCGAGTCGCGAGACACAAATGAGCCAAATCGTCAGTTTGTTTTAAAAAACTTTTGCTGTAGAACACAGCCTGGTCGAGCTTTCCAAAAACAATATCTGTTTTTCAAACATTCCAAACCGCTTGCTCCAGTAGCGTGGGGAATTAATGTCAATACCCCGCAGGATCAGGAGTTTGCACTGAATAGTTAATGAGTTAGGGGAGAGGAGGACTTGAATGATTCTGTGAATCGAGCATGTCACGCATACTGCCTAATTTAACACAACTGCAGGCAAAAATTCACCCAGGCAGGAACATTATACTGCTATGATTAGTAAAAACAACATTAGCATCCAACACAGAAATTGCTCTCAGCTCCCTGGCAAATGAATTAACCATGGTTGGATCATGGATCTATTTTGCAGAATTTATTTCCCTTTCAACAATAAATACCACTATGTGCCGAATATTTGGCACTGAATGTTTCATTTTGCAGTCTGATTCAGAGAGTATTGTTGTTTTCAAGGTCGTTTAAAGGCTCCAGCTAACTCAAAGTGTTTGTTTTTTGGTTGTTGTTGGTAAGATGGGGCATTTGTGTGTCACCCGCCGAGTGACACAATAGCAGAAAAATGCATGACTCACACGACAATGGACAAGGCTGAGTTTGATGTTAGGTGAAAGGGGTTTGTTGGGACGTTCAAGCGCTCATCACACTGTTTATTCAGTGCACCTAGCTAATTAAACCTGCTCCGACGGCCAAGAGTAACAGTAACCATAATAGCAGCATAAATAATTGATAACGTGCTAACACGCTCCATTGTTCTGGAAGAATGCCGCTGCTGTTGCGCCTCTTTCAAACTACTACGTTTTGTCAATATTTGCCATTTCAATTCGCTGTGTAGGCCAATGCAAATAAAACCACCGCTGCCACTACCGGCATTCAAGCAGTTTTTATGTGAAAACAAGCTACATTTGATTTGATAACACCGCGTAACTTTTCCTCGAGTAAAACTTTTTTGGCTCTGAACTGACTAAAGTAAAAAACCATGAAAAGGAAATATACTGGTCTAACTCACTACATGCACTGTTGATATCTCTGCTATGCTAAGCTAAATAGCTACTGGCTTTACGTTAAACAAGCAAACATTAAAGGTATCAGCTGTGTGGTTGATTAACAGTGTTAACAGACCCCCCTGACAGTAAAAACAAGCCCGTATTGTCAGCCCTCATCATACTGTGCGCCTGTTTGTGTGTGCACGTACTGTACGCACTCGACTTATTCACTATGAAGGCTCTGTTATAAATGATAGAAGCCGACTTTGTTCGCCAAATGAATTGCTATTAGGACTTCCCAGGGTCCACGCTAGCCTGAGGAGGTGCAGGATAAAGATCACAATAAGTGTAACTGTCGCCACACAAGGATTCCTCAGAGGGACGGGTGCTTTTTTTTTTTTTTTTTTTTTTTTAAACTGTTACTTTCAAGCTTTTATCAACTGTGTGAGGCCTTCAACAGCTATACCGCGAACTGTGACTAATCTTGGTAGCTTCAGTGTGAACTGTCAGCATCCCCAGCTTCTGCAGACCTTGCCGCAGGAGAAGCATTGTCAGGCCTCTCGACGGCCGGGGTCTCGGTTTGCAGATGCTTCGTTAATTTCAGAGGGGATGACCTCACTGCAAACAACCCTTGAGGGTCTTTTCAAATGACCCAGAGGGTCCGATGACTCGCTTGAGTTTGTGTTGTCAGGAAGCGTAAATCCTTCCTTCACCGCCGCGGCGTCACTTCTCAGAACCCGATATGTGTCACGATTTCGAGGACATTATTTTGTGGATTACATCATCCCTCTGAGCGCATGCATTTACATATCTTTGGTTTCTGTGGGGGGGCGGGGGCGGTCAACGGTAAGCAGGATCCTCTCTCGACTGCATGAGGCTAATTGAATATAACAGCGTACCCAGCAGAATAATTACAGAACATGAAGGATGAAGGTATTGTCTCCACCAACAGTGCGGTCAGCATCAGCGCCGCTGGAAAAGACTGACAGTTTGTATAAAATGACAGTTCTTGGACAGCTCTGCGAATAGACCACCTCCTTTAGGGTTCCATCAAACAGGATGTGCTGTTATTGTGTAAATTTAGCAGGAAATGCCAAAGAATGGATTATTATACTCATTCATATTGAAAGAGGGTTTTTGTGTTTGGATTTAAATCTGCCAGACTTTGCTTCTTTGTGTCACAGTTTGGTTTAAAATTTCCAAATTTACGTCAGAAACTCGGCTTTAATCCTCCAAGTTTTGCAGAAATAACAGTCAGTTTTGTTGTGTTGACCACAAGAATTCCACAGCATTGCCTCTATAATAAGTAGATAAATCACCCCGATGCAGCAGCAGCTTCCTTTGGCTGTGACATCACTTTGCACTTGGGCAGCCCCGCTGTGTCTCTGGGGGGGTCAGCGACTCTGAAGGATCTCCTGTGTGGCGCTGAAGCCTGGAGGTGTGACAGCCGCCCTCTGATCTGCAGCAGTCTCTGAAGATCTGAGGACAAGCTTGGCCCGTATTGTCAGTGGCGGGGGCTCTCCACATTAAAGGAAAGCGTGCAGACGCGCGCCGTGAGCCCTGATTTCCGCTGTTTTCCTGTCAATAAAGAGCTGAGAACATCAGGGACAGGAAGGGGAAGATATACTGTAAACAAGTCAGTCCTGGGCTTGTTGTTTGGTGATTTTAAGGTTGTCTTCATTATCCAGAGGCTCACTGACTGTGGCAGTGAAAGCATTTTAACTAACGCCCACTGTGCTTCACACCTAAAATGTTACAATACACTGAATGAAATTTGGTCCCCCTCAGCGGCGGCTTTGCCCAAATTTGTCAATCGGTGTTTAGAAATGATCCAGTTACCACAGAGGAATTCTATGCTCTTGAAATTCTATTTTCTGGCTCATTTAGGGATGGGAGCAGGGAGCTGCATGACTGAGCTGCAAATTAATTTTACTGTCTTTATAGTGGCTTTCTTCCTCGTTTCCCAGGGGCTTTGCTTTGGAGGTGACTGAGCGTTACGCAGCTCTTTGTCAGCGCTGCATACATCACACGGGCAAAAGATTCAGAGTGCCAACACTTTTTTTTCTCTCTCTAAACAGAATACTCAAAGACAAGACCCAGAAGGTCTGAAAAAAAACAAAAAAAACACCTGTGGTACGAGGACCACCAGGCAAAGATCTGCAGCTAGCAGGAAGTAGACTTGCTTGTCCAGGTCCACAGCCGTTTTAGAGGCTGGGTTAGCGTTAGCATTGCCACAGCAAGGCTTCGAGCTTTGAGCTACAAAATCAGTTTGTATGCTGTAGAACTCTACATATATAAAGGAGCCCAAAATCCAGAAAAACAAGCTTTTTAATCCAGTTTAAGGTAATAGGTCATACACGTGAGAGCAGGCAGACAAATACAGGGTCATACACAAGAGTCAACAAGGAACCAAAGCATGAGAGAGCCTGCACACACAGCTAACAAAGGCAATCTGGAGCAGAAGGGAAAAGGGCACGGCTTAAATAGGCTGGGGAAGGTAACAAGACACAGGTGTCGATCATCAGACCTTTGGCTCTGCTGACTCAAGAGGTGCATCAAGACCTGAAGATCTAATCCCTCATAGGATACAGAGAAAGACAGTAAACATGCCTGGATAAACTCTACATGCACAGAAAACATCAGGCTGCTCTTATAACTCTTTAATTATCATCAATGTGTAATTTTTAAAAAATATAGCTTTTTTAAACTGGGTCAGTCTTCATACATTTGCAGATTTAAATTTGATTTATAAAGTACTGCATGATTTGGCCCCAGATCCTCTGGCAGAGTTCATCAGCCAAAGAAACAGCTCTGAGCGTGTCACTCGAGGCTCTGTCAGAGGTGACTGTTTCATTCCTCTGCTCAGGAGCACTTTCAGTAAGTCGGCTTGGCCAGTGAGGAGCGCTACCGAGTGGAGCTCAGTACCTGAGGAGGTTGAACTGCTTACAGCATACAAGGCCTTCACAAAAAAAATTGAAAATGTGGCTTATCAACACCTACAACTGCCAACATTAAAGGACAAGTCTGTTGTGATGTTTTGATGTTGTGAGTAAATGATATGTTGTGATGTATTATTCTCTCTTAACTGTGTAGTAAGTGTTTGAATATGTATCTTGTATTATATTGTATAGGTATTGTGTGCTCCGTGCTTCGTCTTGTTATGTATATGTCATTTGTTATATTAATGCTTTTTCAAGTATCTAACTACGCTCTTCTTTTGCAAATGGATTTTATTGCTTTTTACATCATGACCAGGGGACTACGGATGAAAACTAGTCGTTTGGCTAATTCTGGCTTTTTTATCCACGTGTATTTTGTGAAATTGTATTGTCCCCTTTTAAATAAACTAACTAAATTGGACCTCTGCCCTTATCTCTGTAAATAAGCACAGAGAAGACTAGAGTTTTCCAAGACTGACTTCTGCTAGAACTATTTTCCCTGTTACGTATAACTTCACAGACCAACATTTCTTGATCTGTCTCCATACAGCACTTATTGAGGTATATGTTTCTGATCCAGACCACAAGTGTGCTTAGGAGCAGTGAACTCCTGCCTGCCTTCGGGACGAATGCTGCACAGACACAAAGTGGCGGGATAGGCCTTAATGAAGGCTGAAGATCAATGTCAAGTCAAGCTTCAGTTCAAAGCCTGAGCATCAGATATGATGACTTGATGAGCTGTGTTCAGGGCCTGGCAAGAAATAGCATCAAATATTGATGAAGGTGATTCCAAGGCAGATGTGTTTAATTGTAAGAGAGTTCTAATGGGAAGAATGTGCCAGATAGATACCTCGCTGTCAGTAATGGCTGGAGACACCGTTTTCCGCTCAGGGTGCTTCTGTGCAGATGAAACGATCATCTTCCAGGAGCGCCGACACACACAGGCGGCGGATGTGACAGCCATGCCTGAGATTGAGAGTTCACAAAGGCGAATCTCTTCCTGCCTGCTTGAAAGAGACGAAGGTTTTTCGCAGAGTGGATCCGAGCGGCAGCCGGCTGGTCCTCTGTAGCCAGCAGCCACCGCCGCTCTCCTCGTCCCAGGGGAAGCAGGCATCGACGTGCCATTAAAGCACCTTTGAAGAGAGGCAACTGTCAGCACGACTGTCTCCGTGGCTGTTTGAGCGGCGCTGGAGTGAAAGTACAGATGCAGGTGGAACGAGGACATGGCGAACAGCTTTCACTAACATATCCCATAGTATGCCTGTCCTACAGCAGCTGGGTGACGTGCATATAGAACTAATACATTTACACATGCTTACGCCTCATAATTATATGCTTACAAATTACAGGGTCTTAACAATCTTAGGGGCCTTTTAAAGATCAACCACAACACGCGTACACTGAGAAGACCAAACCCGTAACGCTGTCAACCTCTTCAGGAAGTCCTCGAGATGACCTCATTTCCTGTGTTGGTTTAGGACCTTCTGTTCAAAGCCTCAAAGTTGTGATTCAATTTAAAATTCTACGAGAACAGCATGATGAAGCGTATCGTATTGTGGAAAGATCCATCTTTGGATCCAGACGTTATCAGCTGTTCCAGGACAGTAAATGTGAGTACTTTAGGTTTATCGCTGTAGGAATGACCTCATCAGGAAAATCCCCAAACTGGATCCTGCACATGTAAACAACAAGTCCGCTTTAAATACTGATGCGGATTAGAAGCCCTAAGGTCACACAGATTGCCCACAAGCATATGACCTTTGAACCCATGTGCATGACTGTCCTCAAAGGCATGGGATTAGTCCTCAGACCTTTGCTCGGTGTGCGCAAAAACACACAAACCAAACAATTGTTAACTTCTTCCTGTTTCAGAGTCTGGTGTCTATGCACTTAATTGGATTTTTATTTTCTTTAAATTTATGATGACAATCAGGGATTATTCTTAGAGGTACTTTCCTATTTTTAGTCCTTGATGGTTCTTTCAGGGCAGCAACATTCCCGAAAGTGAACCTCATCTGGGCGTGAAAGACGCCCGTGATATCCACAAGTATTTTCCGGAAAATCCTCCCTGCTTGGCTAACTGGATTTTTGGCTTTTGAAGTCCTGGGGAAATGAATGTTTGCACAGAAAGTGGACATGGAAAATGACAGAAATAGCTCCAAACAGCTTATGGGTGGGAGGACGGGGCTACGGGGTGGCAAACAATGACATCAAGAACAACTCACACACACACACACACACACACACACACACACACACACACACACACACACACACACACGCACTCCTTTCTCAGCCTCTGCCCCCGTGATGAGTCTCCAGGATTAAATGATGTCATCCCCTAAGAAGCTCTTCTGTGGTTGCCCTCTGGGACCCCACAGGAGCCACCTGCAGTTCATAAACACCATCTACATGCACGCATCGGGGGCGGGGAGGAGCAGGAACATCCCTGGCCCAGATGGCCCAGGCTGGAGCGTCAGAGAGGTGCAAACCAGTGGCATCAGCATTCCTGACGTATGCTGGGTCGGGGAATTTCCCCGACCCAGGTCAGAGAGTACAAGACTTTTGGATGTGAAGGACCAACCTGGCATTTAGGTATAATGTACTGTAGGATTTGTAATTGAGTTGATTTGTGACCATTTTGAAAATAAAGTGAACTCCTCTGAGAGTTGAATTAGCTCACCGACACTTCAGGTGTCTCAGCTCCGCATCTTAATTAGCTGCGCAGTTATCTGAAGCATGTCCCAAACAGCCCTGGGGTGATGCACAACAGACCTGCTCATGTACTGACAACAGCCCGTGTCTAATGAGTCCATCAGCCTGACAGCGCGGCGTCCTGGGGGACCCGCCGATCATCATCACCAGTGCTCCACAGATGAACGTCTCTGCCGTGAATGCCATCTGTCAGCGTGTTTACCAAACAGGAGCATCATTCATTCCCTCGCACACGTGTCGGTTGATGGAGACATCACGTCTCTCTCATTTCCTCCCCGTGCTGGAGTTTTCTGTGAAAGACCTGTGAAATGCCTGCAGCCCATGAATGACCTAACCGCCATGTGTCCCCGGCACATATCACATATATTAAGATTTCAATAATTGATGCCAGCTCCCGTGAGTCACCAGCACCATTTTCAAACATTAGGTGTAGCAGTCATGCTAAAAATGATGCATGTCAGCTGAAATTCTGCCTTTCATGGTCTTAAAAAGGTCCCCATGGAGACGCATGGATGGAAATATTCTTATAACATTTAAATGCTGCAGATTAAAAATCTAAAAAAACATACGTTTGAAGCAGAGATTTTCTTTATTTTCGTACATTTCTGGGTTTGTTTGTGTTGAATATCAGTGATTGGGTGCTTGCAGCCAGTAAATACTTAATGTCATCATGCAGTCATGTTCTTTAATCTGTCAGAATGTACAGGTGGAGCTCCTCCTTCTGCAGAAAGAACCTTTAAACCAGGTCAGACCGAGTCTTTTTAATCTCACGTTAGTGCGCGAGTGTTTAATGGAGCTCTGGCATCTTTCAGAATGTCTCCAAAATGCATTCATTAGAAAGAAATTCGGCTGTTAGGCAGCGCATGTGTTTCATATCATAACGATTCTTCCTCTGGAAAGCAGTGTGACGACAGGATTTCATAGATAAGAGTGCACGTTTCCAGAGAGCGTGAACAGCAGTCTACCATGTGATACTTCACTCTGCTTATCTGCCATCCTGCCTTTTTGTTATTGCTCGTCTTTATATTCCACAAACACACACACACACACACATGTTCTTGTATTTCTAGCTTTCCTAGACATAATATATGCCCCAGCCCCTTACCCCAGCCCTAAATCTAACCTAAACCCAATTCTAACCTCAGCCTTAAAACCAAGTCTTAACCTTCCAACACTCCTCTGAAGGTGTGAGGACCAGCCAAAATGTTCTCATTTCCCCATAAAGGTCCTCACTTTGCTAGTAGAACGAGGATTTTAGTACTCAGTATGCAGCAAGTACAAGAACACACACACGTGCATTTGCGGGCGGCTGTTCTTTCAACAGTCAGTAATATGTGCTCTGGTTTCTGTCCGACTTCCTCTAAGGTGTGAAAGGGAAGCCTTCTGTGCCCCGTGAGGCGAGTGTGTGACACATGAAAAGCAATCATATGATGAGACAGATGCTCATGGTTTCAGAAAGCTCTTTTTGCCCAGATACAGCCAGTGTGTGTGTGCACGTGCATGCGTGTGTGTGTGTGTGTGTGTGTGTGTGTGTGTGTGGGTGGGGGGTGGGAACTTGTTTACGGCTCACACACGTTGCTTTGAGTCCTCTCGACAGGGGAAGAAAGGCAAAACTTGGCAAGAGTGAAAGAGCAGCACACCAGCGGTGAGTTTTCAGGGATAAAAATATCACCAGTGAGCAGCCTGGAGCTCAGCGGTGAGACCAGAGGTACAGCAGCCTTTGGGCTCCACAGCATCACTATCTGTGGCAATCAGCCCACTGCACTGAAGTAGGTTACACCAAATCCCCATAATATGTTAAAAAAAAAAAGCAGCAAGTGCTGGATTAAAACTTTCTGGAGAGCGAATTTGCCTTTTTCTTTAACCAAACCGTTGTTATGTCTCTGTTGTTAAATGCCTTTGCGGTTCGTGTTGAATCCACATTCACACCCTGCAGAATGATTCCAGCCGGAAAAGAAATCTTAAGGTTTAACCGCCGACTTTAACGCACAATGCAGCGCAAAACGCCGTTTGTGTGAAGTCAGGGAACTCTGAAACGAGCAGATCGCAAGAATGACGAGCTTAGCAAGTGACAATCAGCCCTATAGCGTGGCAGCCCTGTGCCTGATTGGTCTCAGTGGGCAGAAATCTCCATGCACACGCGCAGACGTGCACGCTACAGCACAAACACAGCTAAGGCGAATCGGCGTTCGACTGAATCCTTATAAAACACGCCTGTAGTGCATGGAAAAAAAAAACCAGAAAGCACAGTGTGATCTGAATAGACACACACACACACACACACCCACTTTACACCCACATCGGAACACATGACACCCACACATCATACTGTACAGAACAGCGTGGAGGGGGAGGTGGGGGTGTTGGTTCACAGCGCCTGCCTGCGCTGTGCCTATTCAAACGCTAATTCTTCCATGCTGCGTTTAAAAGAGGCCGGCCAGCCACCTGCACTGTTGCACTGATGGGTGTGTGTGTGTGTGCGTGTGCGTGTGCGTGTGTGTGTGTTGGGGGGGGGGGAGGCAACGGTGGTGAAAGAATGACATCACCTCCCTGAAATGTCACCATTATCTCAAGCCTCAGCTTAGCTGTCTACAGAGGTGACATCATCCTGTTTTCGCCCCTCCTCCCGTTTGTGTGTGTGTGTGTGTGCGTGTGTGCGTGTGTGTGTGCAGGCATGAGTGAGAGAGTGCAGCATTTTTCAAGGAAGGCATGAGTGGATGTTTGTCTGCGCCTCGTCTTTCACGCCTTTCAGACGACAGCGAGCGACAGCCCACTTCAGCGACCCTGACAGGCTGTTCAGCTAATGGAGACACAATTACACTCTCTCTTTAATGGAATAAAAACAAACACTTTTCAAATAAAAATCATGAAAATAACACAATTGTGCTCTTACTGGTTGAAAGGTTAACTGATATAGCTTCAATTTAAAATTTCCCTGCTTATCTAAGCACCAAAGGTTACTGTACGGAAGCATGCTAGTTTATTAGTGCCCATGTTGTGTTATAACAGGGTAATAACACCGACTCTTGTATTCAGTCTTCTCAAATATACTTTATATCAGCTCATAAGAAAGGGTAATAATGCCTACCAGATGCAGACCATCAGGCCTTCATCATTTGTCTCGTCTGACCTCTCCGCGAGGTCGACCTCTGTCATGTTATTACACTCTAAGTTGACCTTCACAGCTGTCACTTGTTAACCTGGCCAAGCATGCCAGCCGTGCCATCGCTGTGTCCTAGCGCTGCCCTAACATTCCCTCATTTAGACGGGGTCAGAGGTAAATCGGTCGTCTCATCTGCGGACCGTCGGTGGGTTGTAACAGTACTGCAGCTGCGCCTGTCGGTGTTCCTGCTCCTCCATTTACTCAGTTAAGAGGGGAAACTGTCAGAAAGTAAAACAAAGATCTGAAGAGGGCGGCGACAGGACGTTTAAAGTTACCCCACCAAGAATAACTTCATATTTGGGCATCCATTGCAGGCGTGCCCTCAGATCTAAAGGCTGGTTCATGCCACAAAAATGTCCCAGGTCATTAAAAATCACATGAATATTGTTGTTGTTGTCCTTCCTAATCTGATGCCTCCTGAGAAATGACGTTTTCATTTGTGACATGGGATTATTTATTTTTAATGCCTTAAAAAAAATATATATATATATATACATATATATATATATATGTATATATATATATTTATATATACATGTAGTTTTTTGTATATGTACAAGTGATATTATGGTGTTATAAAAGACTTATTAAAGCCCGAGCAGACCTGTATGAGTCACAGCCTTTCTTCTGCTGTCCGACCAGTCTAACCTGTCTTTAATGGCCTGTTGATCTTCAGGGCTTTTGGGAGCCTTTTTAAGCAAAACTTACTCCGTCTTTAATTGTGTATCATTTGGAACGGCAGGTTTCGGTTTAAAGCGGAGCACATGTAGGTTGTTCCCGAATGTTTTTAATCTTGTTTGCTGACTTTTAAAGCGGGGCCCCTGCTGCTCCCATTGTAACGCAGGCCAGGTTTATTATCCGCTGCTGGCCCGGGCCACTTCACACCTCGGTGAGCACTGCGGACCCCCGCTGAGCCTGGACGGAGCCCAGCGGCCAGGCCCTTGCGCAAACACCAGAAAGTGACACACCTGCTGCCCAGAGCAAACACCTCCCTGTTCCTCCTGCAGCGCTGAGCTGTCCGATCCCTTTGTCTCACAGGTGCACCCCCAGCCCACAGCCCCACCAAGTCATGAGGTGGACAAATAGTAAAACAGGGAGAAGTTGTGGCTAACCATTACTCAGAGACGTGATGTCGACAGCTCTCTGACCTCAGAGGTCATGCTGGAGGAATGTGGACTTAATGACCATCGGGGGAAGATAAATATTCTAGACATTATTAAACAGACAGATTTCTATGAGGAGGCATTATGGGAGGGGGCTTATAGGATCAAAGCATGCCATACCAACCATTTGCACAGTAAGCTCTCAGAGCGGGGACTTTGGTCGTTAGGGTGGGATGCTTGCACAGGAGTGGGGAGTCATCAGAGCTGTAAAAACACTTCATCCCTCATAAAACAGCAGCCACAAAAAGCTGCAGCGAAGGCTCAGGCGAGGTTAAAAAACAATATTTGCCCTTTTGGTATTCAAACATCTTAATGTTTGGGAAAATGTTAACGCGGCATATGTTTTTGTCAAACACATATGACTCCATATTTTATGCACTTTAAGATCATATGTGATGTGACGCCCCTAGAGGTCAGAGGTGGAAATGCAATCAAAGACAACTACTTTGCATATTAATTGTAAATGTAATCTTTATTCTTTCATCTAGATCTACTTAGCAAAACTATGTAAAAAAAAATACACAAGGAAACTACATACTTTATCCATGAAATGTTAAGAGACAAACACAGGATTATACACATATTTACGATGTAATGATGCATTTCTTAGTGGGCAACCTTTCCAGAAACATTCATTTGTTGCTCAGTGTGCAGGGTTTCAGTGATAAAAAAAACAAATTAAGTCAAACTACCCTCTCAGAACTAATGTATCCCAGCCATGGACTCCTGCCCCTGATGCTGCTGAGCCTTGCCGGGCGGTGGGGGCTGATTGGTCCGGTCCGGTCCTGACCCAGACTTGAACTCACATAGAGCTGTCACTGCTCCACACAAATAGTCCAAGCCCCCATCGGGCTGAGAGAGCAGCCAGAGGGGACAGAAGGAATAAAAGATCACATTATTTACTATGCTGCTTTCTCTGATTGGCACCATTTAGCTGTTTTATTTATTTATTTTTTGATTAAAAAAATGATTTTGATGATCTATCTTAAACTGAACACATTCACTATCACTACTACCATTGCCTTATTTATTTACTTACTTAGTTACTTACTAATACTTACATTCTCACTTACTTACTTACTTATTGCCATATTCCCATCTTGAATAAAATTTAAATCTAGATGACTGAATTAACAGAAAGACATTCAGCATTTCGTGTAGAAGCTGGACAGAATCTTGACGTCAGCTTAAACTCAACATCTTTACTATTATTACTACTAGTACTTGTGGTCTTTGAATGAATTATTTAGTTGAACAATTGAACTCCGGTAAACTCCGTAAACTCGGCTGAGGTATAGTTTGTTATTGTCTTCTGCCACCTGCTGGTCAAATTGCATAAGTGCAATTTAATTTAATTGAAGGATAATTGAAAATACCGCAAAAACCAAAGCTTTAGTACTTCAAATAGAGTGGAATAATATACAGAAAGAGTTAATAAAAACATTCCGAAAATGTAAATAATGTATTTTTTAAAAAGGATAGAACAAAGCGCTAGACGTGACTCAGTCCGCACCTGAGTTTACGCAGGAAATAAGGAAGTTTGCCAACCTTCCCGCAGGATTGCAGAGGTGAGAGAGGGAGTGTTCTGCTCCACTACAGAGACAGACAGAGACAGACGCGGACTGTCAGGCCTGTTCTTTCCCGTCAGGATTAACTATTTCTGTTAGGATTTTATTCTTTCAGGAAATCAATTACAACCAGGTGAGACCACAGAGTTCACACTTGTTCATGTTTGTTTCAGCTCAGGGGTTTCCAGGGTCCGCTCAGGTGAGTCCTTTCAAACAGAAATAACACCAGGCCTCACATCTGTAGAGGTTATAAACAGGCACACCTGAGCTTATATAAAGTCTGAGTTATATAAAGTGTAAAGCCGTATTTTCATAATCAACCCCATTTTAAAAGCACTTGTTTTAGGTCGCTTTAGTATTTTCAAAGCAAATGGGCTGGTGATGAGTTACAAACAGCCATGTTCTCCTCGAGAGAGAAGCGTTTTTCGTTGTTTTTCATTATCAAAGCAAGTCTGTGCAGGTGAAGAGGCAGCCAGCCACATTCCAGCGCCTGGGGTCATGACGTTGCAATATGCAGACCCTCCATGCAACAGTTGCTGAACTGCTGCCTGTGCTGACAGCAGAGGCAGGAAAACAGTCGGCACACACATTTTTACTCCAGTTTTGAACAAAGAAATCAGAATCTGCAGCCCTTCACACGCTCTCCCTCTAACAAGTAAAAACAACCATGTTGTCAATGGCACTAACAGTCGAAATTCATAAGTAAAGATGAGAAAATCCATTTACTCTGTGGTATCAGACATGCTTGGATTATGTAAAACTACTCAGGTATGAAGAGCGTCAGGACTGCGTGTTATGACACATTCCGCTTGGAGAAAAGTGCCTCAGTTCTCCAGTCACGCATGGAAATATCCTCAGCTGATGGGTCCTTTACCTCAATAGATGTTGGTCACATTTGGATCGCTCAGAAAAATCAACCAGATTACAACAACAATGGCTCCCTTTCTCCACCCCAACCGCTGGATCACTGCTTCAGTCTGCTGCCAATTGAGATGTGCCCTGTTGAGAAAGCAAGGAAAGCCCAGCTAACCTTCACATTGGGATGAATCTCTGCATGTTCTGTATTTATTCTAATGTTCTATTATCTGGCAACAGCACCAGAATTACATGCAAACTTAAATATAGCTCATATGTGACATTTACGTCTGAATAGTATTGTAAATCATTAACTTACAAGGTGTCAAAAAACCATTACATTCATTCATTTTAAACTATAAATCTTGAAAAATATAAACAGGGAACAAAGCTGTGACTCTCTCTTACTCCCCTGGGTACAAGCGAAATGTGCTGCCTTCTTTCCAGCCCACACAACCCCAGCCATGTGGGCTTTTTTAGCGTCAAAGTGTCAAAGTGTCCCAAGCGCTCGCCGGCTCTTACAGGCTGGAGGTCACAGGGATCACACTGTGACAGAGGAAAACACGCCCAGAGCTCAGCCGTAAATCCGCCTATTTACTCTGTCATTCAGCAGCCGGGCCGGACCTGTTTATGTTTGACACATAGCCTCATTCTGGCTGATTTCTCAGCATTTTCAGCAATCAGTAATGTGTGTATTCCACCAGATTATCTCGGCCTTTCCTCGTGATTTACAGGACGTAAGTGTGTGTTTAATCTCCTGCGTGCTGAAATCTGTTTTTTTTCCCTCAAGTATTCTCAGACTTCACCTCATCAATCCAGTCCTGTCAGGCCTCCCACACCCAGGTGATGGGAGTACATACTGGCCTCTACTTTCCTCTTTACACACACATGCGCACACACACACACACACACACACACACACACACACACACACACACAGCCCTGCTGGGGAATTTGTGGCCTCAGGCTAACAAAAACACAACACCGCTCGATGGGAGAGGAGCTAGCCCGGCTCTGCGGTCTGACAGCGTGAAGCTTCATTCACATGAAAACGCTCAGAAATTCTCCTCCCCGACGGACGCCGTCCTGAGGAGCGTACTGGTTTTAGTTGACAGGGCAGAAGAATGAAGGGATGAATCAGTGATTTGTCGATGCACTTCTCAGCATCAGAGGCAAACCTGAAGCTCGTCAAAGGCTTTCTTGCTGTGTTTTATCATCCCTTTAAGGACTGAAGAGTTGGACTCTTTTGGAGCTCAGATTCCAGCAGGGAAGACTGAATCAGCTTAAGTTGCGTAACTGTTCAGAACTCCCCACGCGGGTCAGGAACAGATTTATGTGATGTTTGTGTTTGCAACATTTCTCTGCTTGCCCTCAGCGGAAGTGCAAGAGTAACGTCGATTAACGCCCGTTATTTTGTCTGTCTTTTGAAAGAATGATGTGGGTATGATGGTGCCAAGCCAACCTTGACCATGTATGAGGTGATGTCTGGCGACACCTTGTCCTGGAAGGTTCCCAGTCCAAGACAAAGTGGGGCAGATTCCAGCCCGGAGTCGCACTTCACTGTTGACAGTGGCGCTGTCAAGATCCTCAAAGTGTGCTTCTGCACCAACAACAGCCAAGGCAAGAACTTCAAGCTGGTGAAATGTGACAGCTCCTGGCAAGTTAGGGTGAGGCTGAGCACGTGGACGACAGTCCCCATTCCCGTCAGGGGTAGGTCTTCAATAACGGGCTCTGGTGGTGTCTCCTGAAGGCCATCATACGCTCCATCCTGATCAGCGGTCGACTGGGGCCAAACATCGAGCACGTCGGATGCTACGCTCTCCTTTTGAAGCACCTGAAGTCTGAGGAGCTTCACTGGCTGCATCCGGACCTGACCGTTGAGGAGGTGGAACAGCGTTACGAGAGCCACCATGTGGAGGCTGAGTGGAGGTACGGCTCCAGAATAGCAACTGGGACGTTACTCTAGAGGAGTGCCGAGCACCATCAAACCCTGACTAAGATAAGACCAGACTTTTATTAGTGTCAGCCAGCCAATCACAGCACACAGCGGGACGTGAACATTTTAAAAAAGCAGGTTTTCTGTGTGGATGCAGGTACGACCTTCGTATCAGATACGTCCCCGTCAATTTCCTGGAAAAGTTCAATGACGACAGATCGACATTGCTTTACTTCTATCAGCAGGTAACCGGCGCCACCAGCACCAGTATCTCTTTCGAGCTTTTCAAGGCCCTTTTTAGTCAGCAGTGCTTGGTTTCCTGGCAGGTTCGCAGCGATTACATGCAGTTCCACGCGTGTAAGGTCAGCGATGGGATGGCTCTGCAGCTAGGCTGTTTGGAGATCCGGTGAGTCACCGCATTGCTCGCACTTGTGACACTTTCTGCCTTCAGCTGTGGTGAATTAGGAGTTTAAACTAAAGTTGGTCGATGAGAAGGTGTTTGCACTGGATTTATTTCAACTGTCTCACCTGGTTTCAGGAGGTTCTACAAGGACATGAACGCCAAAGGACTTGAGAAAAAGTCCAACTTTGAGCTGCTCGAGTATTTTTTTTTTTTAAATTCCAATATAATTGTGGCCATAATTTTGGTGATCAGCAGTCTCAGTTATTCTAAACTTGTTCTTCTTTCTGGAATCAAGGAAAGATGTGGGTCTGGACCTTTTCTTCCCTCAACAGCTGATTAGCAGCATGAAGGTAAAGCCATTTTGTACGACCTGGAAGAGGGTAAAATATTTGTCAGTCGCTGCCCAAACTGTCACCGGGGTGTAAAACGTCTTGTGAACGTGTTCACGACCCAGTCCAAGCCGCTACGGAAGCTGATCCAGCAGACGTTCCAGCAGTACGCCACACTGAAGGAGGACGAGTGCATGGTCAAGTTCTTCAAGACCCTCAAGGACTTCGTCAGCTACGACGAAGAGGTCTTCCCCTGCGAGCTGGTGGTGAGTAGCGACCTCTGTGACCCCGCGTGGTGTGACGGGTGGCCCTTCTTCTGATCACTCACCTGCCTACAGCAAGGTTGGAGCCTGGCAGTGGAGCTGGTCATCGGCGGGAGGGGAATCCGCCAACGCACGCAGAAGAATTCAGCGGTGAGCATGAGCTTCCAAAGATTAAAGGCCATGGGGCTTTGATCTTAAGCAGCCTACTGTTGAGGGTTGTTCCTCAACACGCAACATCCTCCTGTATTTTTTCTACCACAGCCGGTTTTTCTAGCCGACTTCAAACAGATCAAGAAGATTCAATGCTGGCCTCAAAACGATGGCAAAGCTCTCATTCACCTGGACATTGAGGGAGCCAGACAAGTACGCACAGCACCTCCATAATCGCAGTTTTTTTTTTTTAACAATTTTTGTTGCAAAGTGAGGCAGCCGCATCCCGTTTTCTCACCCTGCAGCGCCTCTCCATCAACGTTCCCGCCATCTCCACGGCAGAGAACATGATGGACCTCATCGATGGGTACTGCCGGCTGGAGCGCGACACAGACGAGACGGTTATATGTCGACCAAACAAAGGTGCATACGGGCAGGATTATGTTCTTTACAATATAATCCTTACTAAACAGCTCATTTGTGTCCCAGATGCCAGTGCTCGAAGTTCCCTTCCTGAGATCCCTGCAAGGTTAGTGTTGTGAGTGTAAATATGAATATTCTGAACCACGGTGCATAAATGAAGTGGTTTTTTTTTGTTTTTTTTGTCTTTTCTGTGCAGCAGCAGTGACAGAAGCTCACTCAGACACAGTATGGGTGAGCACAGCTTCCTCGCACATTTGTACCTACTGACCGATGAATGAAATGGCTTTAATTTGCCTGTTTACTTTGTAATTTCAGGGTCTGATATCTACTGCGAGATTGTGGATGAAAAGCCAAAATCTGGTCTGTTGAACGTTTTGTCTTTACATCTTTAAGCATTGATAACCATGAAAACCTTTTTGAGCTTTAATTCGTTTAAATCTGGATCTTTAGTTGAAAAGTACGGGATCAGCCGCAGCGACATCGTTCTCGGCCGAATCCTCGGACAGGGCTTTTTCGGCGAAGTCTACGAAGGGGTTTATAACAGCGACGTGAGTCCATCTTCCCAGCTGAGGGAACAGATTCTCCTCCTGGTTAAACACTAATAAGCGTCACCTTTTAACAGAGTGGCGAGAACGTCAGTGTGGCCGTGAAGACGTGCAAGGACTGTTCACCTGATGTGATGGAGAAATTCATGAGCGAAGCAGGTAATCAGGTTCAGATGAGAACCAGGAGAAAGTAGGTGTGATTCAAGCCCGTGACTGACTGAACCTGTTCCCAGTTATCATGAAGAACCTCAAACACCAGCACATCGTCAGGCTGATTGGGATCATAGAGGAGAACCCGGTGTGGATCGTTATGGAGCTCTACCAGTACGGAGAGGTCTGTCACACCCTTTATTTCTGTGCCTCAAAGACCTCACCTCAATAATTGTTTTTTAAACTGATTTCTTCCATTTATGTCACCTATTTATGAGCCTTTTTTCTTGCGTTTTGTGACGTTCTTGCAGCTGGGGAACTATCTGGCAAAGAACCAGAGCATGCTGACAAATACGACCCTGGTGCTCTTCAGCCTGCAGATCTGCAAAGCTCTCGTCTACCTGGGAGGGGTCAATGTGGTGCACAGGTGAGAGAACGAACTCTTTCCTACTTCCTGTTCATCTTTGCGAATGAGCATCGATAACCCGGATCTAAACGGGGAAAAATGTTAGAAAACTGCAAAAGACCTCTGCACGCTCGAGCAGCGTTTCAAGAGCGGAACTCGGTTATTGCTGCGGTTTCCTGTTCATAAAGAAAAGGAAATGAACATGCCTGTAGGGATTTCATCATTGTTCACTCTTTGTAGAAACCCATGTCACGTTACTATGGAAACAGACATGTTCAGCTTTACCTGCAGCTGTAGCGCTTCAGTGTTTCTTCCCGTGTTTTGCCGCAGAGACATCGCGGTCCGGAACATATTAGTTGCCGGCCCCGACTCTGTAAAACTGGGAGACTTCGGTCTGTCCCGATACATCGAGGACGAAGAGTACTACAAAGGTAGGAGACGCGCTCAGCGTCCCACACACAAGGCTTCTGAGTCAGAAAGGAGGAAAACAGACGATCACATCGTAGCATCTTTATCTGCCGTTTCTTTGCAGCCTCGGTCACTCGGTTGCCGATCAAGTGGATGGCTCCAGAGTCCATCAACTTCAGACGCTTCACCACAGCCAGTGATGTCTGGATGTTTGGTGAGTGAAAATAAGGGAATATACGTGCACACGTGGATCATAGTGTCCCCATGAAACTGTGTAAATCCTGTGGTTTGCTTCATAAATCCCAGTTCCATTTTCTGAGTTAATTTCTTTTGAAATCATGGAAGTAGGCATCATTATCTGGGCCTTACGTCTCCCTTCTGCTTTGTCTGCCCGTCCAGTTGTTCCCTTTTAAATCTCATGATCAAGAAAATGCAGTCGTATCGTGTGTTCCTCTGTTCCCGACAGCCGTGTGCATGTGGGAGATAATGAGCTACGGGCAGCAGCCGTTTTTCTGGCTCGAAAACAGAGATGTTATCAACCAGCTGGAGCAGGGGATCAGGCTGCCCAAGCCGGAAACCTGCCCCCCAGCGCTGTACTCCCTCATGACCCGCTGCTGGGCCTACGACCCCAGAGAGAGACCCAGCTTCACGGAGCTGGTGGTCAAGATCAGGTACTGCAGAAGTAATCCTCTACGAGTCAAAACAAGTGTTTAATGTCTGACAGAGTAATGAGTTCATTTTTGAGCATCCCAAACCAGAATATAATCCAAAATCCACATCTGAACATTGAGAAACCCATCCGCAAAAGAGAAACTGGCTGTCAGTCAACAGCGTTGTTGTTTTTGGTGGGTTTTTCTTTTTCTTTTTATCTTACAGTGACGTTCACAAGATGGAGAAGGAGCAGGAGGTGGAGAGAGAGAGGGACCGGGCACGCTCCACCAAAATCTTTGAACCCAAGTTTACCTTTAACGAGCCTCCTCCCAAGGTGTGAATGCTGCAGAAGGCTTGTTTGCGTGTAACTCTCGTGCGTGTTTTAAAATGTTGTTTTCATCATTCTAATCTCAGCCTTCGAGGATGCAGCCGGGCCGTTTCGGGAACACGCTCAGTATCGGCCTGCACATGCAGGTGCAGTAACACGTACTCCCTGGTTCCTCTGGGAGGCAGCAGGCTGACTTTAACCTAATCCGCGTGTATTTGCAGTTGAACGAGGCCTTGTGTGCCAGCTCACCTGACCTGGCCAGCCCAAGTTATCAGTCCCCTTTTGACTCCACGAACACACTCCCAGTGCCGGTCAGATCCCCGCGGCGTCGAAGCATGGGGGTAAGAAGGACGCACACGTCAGCGAGGCTTTATTTGAATGCAGCTCGTCTCCTCAGATCTGTGTGTTAATCCCCCTGTAGGAGGGCGAGATTCTCCGAGTGGAGGCCAACAGCAAGGAGGACGCTCAGCGGCTGTGGCAGAGGGAGCGGCAGCAGTTGCAGGAGACCCTCCACAGGCAGAAGGAGCAGATGATGGAGGATAAAAAGTGGCTGGCCAAGGAGGAGAGACTTCTGGTGGGAAGCCGGGCATCTTTAACTACTGTCAACCCCCTGTGTGTGTCTGTGTGTCCCCCTGCTTCCAAATTCAGCATAGCCCTGGAGGCTACGCTCAGCGGGGCATCCTTTTCCCAACCGGCCGGCCGCTCTTGATGCGGCGCTCTTCTCAAGACTGAATGCTCCCCCGATAACAGTTCCAAAGAGGGGATCCGTGTCCGTTTTCTATAAAGTGAACCTCCCTGTTCTTTTGCAGGACCCCATGGGATCAGAGGAAAACGTCAGCCCAGCGGTAGGTGTCACCACAGCTCGCGGCAGAAATATATGTATCTACCATCATCTACCAAATGATGTTTGAGTTCAGTTTGTTTCCTCCACTCATCGTACAAATAATTAGACGTAATCTGCCTGTTAAATCTAAAGGTGTACATGGTTTCATTCAAATAAAGCTCTTCTTTTCTTCTTTTCAGCCACCTGAAACCACAACACAAAGCGGTAAGTCCCTAAAAGAGCTCTAAAGCTGTACATTCCATTCTGATTCATCTTTCTTGACTCTTCTTTCTTTCTGTCCGTCATATGGTTTGTCTTTCTGCTCTGCAGCTGCTCCGGTGAAGCCGCCGCGGCTCACAGCCAAGGTAATTACATCGCATCATTCTTACATTATTATTTCAGAACTGCGTTTGCGATAACAAAGGACCCGTTAGCAGCTTGAAAGAGGGAAGCTAGTGTCGTGCTGAAGGGAGACGAGGATTGTCATTGTTAAAACGCTTTCTTTAGCCTGCACCGACGGCTGAGCTGGACCGCTCTGATGACAAAGTCTACAGCTCCGTCATGGATCTGGTCAAAGTTGTTGTCCAGTTCAAGAATGACATCGCCGAGCTGAAACCGGAGCAGTACATCTCTGTTGTTAAGGTTGGCGAACCTTCTTCCTGTATACACACACTTTAAATCTACCGAGTCACGCCGCTGATTCCTTTACTGCTTTGGGTTCTGGCGCAGTCTCTCGGGATGGTGCTACGGGATCTGATCCAAAGCGTGGATCAAATTCTGCCCACGTTACACGAGTCAGTCAGGACCGAGGTACGACCCTCCTTCATTTTGTTGTGTCTCACGTCTTATTACTTGAGTAAAACGTGATACATTTCACTTTTACATTTTTACCTTTATCCAAAGTGACAGTTACACACGCTACTCGCGCTGGGAAAATGGACAAAAATCTCCTTAAACACACCTGAGTAAAAGAGCGTTCATCTCCCTGCAGATCGAGGGCACCGAGAAGCTGCTGAACAACGACATGGCGGAGCTGATCAGCAAAATGCGGCTGGCCCAGCAGAACGCTATCACCTCTCTAAAGGAGGAGTGCAAGAAGCAGATGCTCTCTGCAGCACACACGCTGGCCATGGACAGCAAAAACATGCTGGACGCTGTGGACCAGGCCAGAGTCAGAGCCAACATCGCCAAACCAGCGGACCTCTAACAGACACTGGCCCAGTTTACACAGCAAGCTCACAAAGAAATGGTCAGGAAGTAAACTTTGGAAACATTTTTGGTCAACAGAAGCTTGAATTAAGTCTGTCTTAGAGAAATTACACTCGCATGTGTGTGTTGTTAATTTTATTACGATGCTAAAGAAGCATAATGATGGGTAATGCTAAAAATGACCTAATCACTGGTGTCGTCTGGCATTTAAAACCAACTCAGTAACATAAATAGCTTTTATTAATAATAGTTTACTCTTTTTATAGTAAAAAAAAAATATGAACAATGAATTCACTCAGACTGGAAGTGAACATATCCCAAACGGTGATGAGTCTTATTATTGCCACTGTGTTTCAGAGGCACTGTGTTCCCTTTACTGCAACCTGCCACCAGAGGGCGTTTCTAAATTTCCAAACTACTTCCTCTCCTCACAGGATGATGTGAATTAATAAAACTATAAGTCTTTAATCTGAGAGTGCATTTTAGACTTGTAAATATATAAAAGACGTGTTGGTACAACAGACTTTATAAAGTATGTAAAGCAAAAACACGAAAACAGCCTGTTTGGAAGGTCTATTTCCTCTTTCAAATACTTTTTTTTTTAATCATTATCAACTACTATTAAACATGATCAGATACATCACTGTACATCTGTGGTCAGTGTGATTGTTTGCTGTGTTTTAGATCAGTGACTGGTGTGATTAGCTAATGGGCTCAAAAGTATTTATATTCATGTAAGAGACAGATTTGATACAATCTGTGGGTCATTCAGACTACTTAACCATTAAATGATTCACAGAAGGAATTCTGAAGGTTTTGGTTGGAATTTATTCATGGTATGACAGTTTAAAAGTAACTGAATTGTTGCTGCATAGACATCAGAAGTTACATGACTATAAAAAATAACTCATTATCCAATTTCGGGAGTTATTAGATTATTTAATGATCATGGAACCAGCATAATGTGATATGCTTTATTATCTGATTATGGGCTTCTACCATTCCACAGGCTAACACATGCGTATTGTGTTAACAGAACAGTAACTTTATCAACTAAACTTTTGTTACTTCCTTAAGATACAGTAAAATAAGTTAACATAATTAAAGTAACTTACCCAAATAAATGCAGACAACATGCTTTTTGACGAGCAAACACAGTTCTGTATCAACCAAACGTTAGCATGCTACCATACCAAATACGGCAGGATAACCATTTCATCTGCAGCTTCTGAGAGTGTTCATTTACTGAAGTGAGCATTCAGGTGAAACACAAACTATAGTGGGACTCAGATATAAGAGATGAGAATGTGAACATCTGAGTGTGAGCAGTCAGATCTCAGATATGGAAGCTGAGTAGTCGATAAATCCTTTTAATTTGTTTTAACAAACAAGGTAGTGAGCCAAAATGGTTCAAATCTAGGCTTGTAAAAAACAACTCTGAAACTCACAAACCACATTTTGAATTTCAAACCCTTTGTGTGTTTTCGTAAGAGCTAAATCATGCCAGCTAGCCACGGCGGTAGGAACAGCCCAATGGTCCCCAGCAGACACACAATAATGAACATCCACAGGAAGATTCGATCAATCACCATGGCGACGTATTTCCAGTCCTCTTTCACCTGCGTAGAATGTGAAGCATCAGAAAGAGAGACAAACTTAACATTTAATAAAAATGACAAAACGTGTGTGTCTGGAAGCTTCAGCCACTGGTAATTCCTGATGCAACTCTAGTGAGCAGAGTTTGGACGATGGATGCATAAAAACACACTGTAAATCAGTGAACATTGACTGGAGCCAGGATGAATAAATGCTGGGGGCATGGTTCATCAATGGATGTGAACGTTTCTCTCTCAGAGGTCCTAAAAGGCTTGAATCACCATGATTGCTTTTTCAAAAGCAATAGCTGGGTTATATACTGTACGTTCACATTGGTATGAGATCTAGGGTAAATTAAAAAAATAAAGTGGATTTCACAGATACTTACGCTGAAGTCAGCATCCTCAGCCCTCAGATGGTCCGCGATGTAGTGGACCCCTTCCAGAGCACGAATAATGCTGGGTGAGAGTAGGAAGTACGAGTCCGATACCGTACTGTCTGCTTTAGTTAGCCTTTGGGCAGTGATTCTGGCCCCTGATAACTGTTTGTTTGTCCCCGCAGGAACTTCCTGTTTCTTCTGGCTGTTCTGTTGTGTCGGAGGGGAAATTCCAAGAGGTCTGGGCGAAGGAGGCCGGAATGAAAAATAGGACGTCAGCATTCCCAGCTCCAAATCCTCGTAGCTCTTCCTGTTGAGCTCGTCTGACAGCGACCCGTCCATTAACCAGCTTGCTGAGGTGCTGAGGTAGTTCCCAGATTTGTACCCTGCCAGCCGACCCCGCCTCCTCTCTGCCATCAATTCCTGCTGGAGCAGCAGGAGCCTTCGACGCCGGCCTTCTGGAGCTGGTCTCCGCATGAACAGCCAGCGCGGGATCAGATTCAGGAAGACGGAGTGGACCCAGCGGGGCATCTTGTGTGTGCTAGGAGAGCGATGGTGCACGTTCAGCACAAAGACGGTGATGACGATGGAGAGCGTCACAAAGATCATGGTGAAGAGGAGGTACTCGCCGATTAGCGGGATAACGAGGGAGGTGGATGGTATGATCTCCGTGATAAGCAGAAGGAAAACAGTGAGGGACAGCAGCACAGAGATACAAAGGGTGATCTTCTCGCCACAGTCGGAGGGCAGATAAAAGACCAAAACGGTGAGACACGAGATCAACAAACACGGGATGATGAGGTTGATGGTGTAAAACAAGGGGAGCCTTCGGATGATGAAGAAGTAGGTAATATCTGGGTAGATCTCGTGGCAGCAGTCGTATTTCTTTGTATTGTACGTTCCCACGGCGTTGATGATGGCCCATTCACCGCTTTCCCAGTAATTGTTCAGGTCCACTGTGTTTTCAATTCGCTCTAGGTCAATTTTGGCCTTGTCGTACGTCCAAGAGCCAAATTTCATCTTGCAGTTCTGCTGATCAAATGGGAAGAAGGTGACATCGATGCTGCAGGAGCTCTTGTAGATGGCCGGGGGGACCCAGCGAATTTTCCCGTTGTAGAAAAGGTGAGCTTTGGTCATGTGGGTGACAGCGAACTCACCGTCAGCACTGGAACAGCAGAGTTCACATGAGCGATGGTGACAGGAACAAAGCCCTATCTGACCTGATGAAAAACTTTCTTCTTTCAAACTATACATTAAAAACCTAAATTATCTCCTCTGTTAATCTCGTCTCCATTAATTGCTTTAATTGTGATAGCGACATCTGCTGTGGACTTTGTGATGAGTCCTTATCGTTTCATCAGTTTCACACCTTTTCTAATTTCACTCCCATACTCCCATTGTGCAGGCTCGTTGGAGCTGAACTACATCATCAAACCCCCTCAGTTTTAATCTGTCCACAAGAAGGATTGGGCAATGAGAAAGAATTGTAATCTATTTAGCATCTTTCACTTACAGGGCTGTGATGATTCGCAGTATAATGTTTAAAAGAGACAGTCAGTTTATATATTCTAACAGCTCACAGTTAAGAGGTATTTGCATTCACACTGTTATCATATTTATACAGTAATATTTAATAATTAAGCATTTCAGCCAAACGGTGTTAAAAATATCCACAAGATGGCGCCATCATCAAACGGTCGAACAAGACCAGCGTTTTATCACAACGCAAAACTAATATATACTTGTAAAAAAATCCTTCACTAGAACCACGTTACAACTACATTATCTTACTTAAATAATACAACATTTAAATCTTTGTGAGCTGTTCATTGCTACTTGACACCATTAACTGGTTAAAGCAGAAGTGAATTAGACTGGAATGTGTTTAAAGCATTCCTCACTTTGAAACACAAGTAGTCTGAGGCATTGTCATTATTTCATTAAACGAAATTTAATGAACGTTACTGAAAGTCATCCGAAGATTAATCTCTGTTGGTGTTTTTGTGTCATTTTAGGAATTAACTGCTTCCAGCTTGAAAAATAGTCACAAACGGATAAAAAGGGTGACATTAGAACATTCTGAGTGAAATATGTTAACCTGTGTGAGCTGCTCTTACTTGTTGTAGAGGACGATGTCTGGCACCCATATCAGTTCTGATGGAACTCTTATAGACGTCACATTGTCATAGTCAGATGGCCTCCAGCGAAGTTTGTAGTCATTCCACTCCTTTTGGAGGGGAACATAGAAGTTATAGATGCTATTGATTGTAAACCACAGCTAAAAATAAAGGAAGAGGAAGAGCGATGCTTCCTGACCTGTTTCAGCCACACGTTGGTCGTCATCATTTGGTTCTTCTCATCCTACAGACAGATATTCTCCAGTGACTCAAAGTTGTCACATCTAAATATATTTTGCACCTTCTTTGCTTCAGTAAGTGGATGTGAAATGTTTTTTTTCAACAGGGCAGAGTGGAGGGTGCATAATCTAGTTATAACGTATCTAAAAACTGTCGACAAAGCACGTCCTTGAAACTTGCAGAGTTGTGTACACGTAAGCAAACTCCTAAAATTGATGTTGCGTTCTTCCAACTACAGAACAGCTTTGCCAAGTCAAAAATGTTTAAATATTGCAAAAGCATTTCCACTGGTGAGTTTTTTGTTGTTGATCCCTGCAGGAGGACTCACCACATCGATGAGCTGTGCAATGGACAGTCCGAATTTGACGATGACCACGTCAGTGACGTTCGGCACGGGTCTGGAGTACTTGTTGTACCCAGCAAACAGCTTCTTGAAGAGGGCATCCTCAGCATGCGAGTGCATCTTCTGGCTACAAAGAACTACAGATACACTCATTTTGAATATTAACAAAGACTTCTATAAGAACAAGTCCAATATGAGACAGAATCTTACAGGAAAGACTTTTCCTGCCTGCTGAAACCCTTCCAGGTCAGTAAGGGCATATAAATGCGAGGGTATATTAGTCCCCTCCCACGCATCTTTAAGTGATTATGCACATGTTGCTGCATAATAAGCGGCAACTTAATCAAATCGATCCAGAATATGCTGCCAAGACAGATTTGCAGCATCGACACAGAGACTGTATCATTTTTCTTCAGGATGGATGGCAGCAGCATGGAAACAGACAGGAATCCTCTCCCCCCGGGATTATCGCTTGCACCTTTATAAATGTAGTCAGAGTCAATTACACACATCATTACTTGCTTGTGTTAAGTGGCGGTGAGCTAATTTCTCACCAGTGAGGGGTGTTTATTGTCAAACTGTCTGTCACTCTGCATTACAACTGATGCAGAAAACAATTAAGTGACATGTGAGGCAGAGGATGAAAGATTGGAACTTTTTATTTAATCCTGGTTTAGGTATTCTAGCCTGGCTGACTGACACAGGATGATGTTTGCGTACCAACCCATTTCCAAAATAAAAAAATCTGATCTCACGTAAAATACACTAATTTGTAACCGCTGCAATAAATTCTATTTAATAATACTTCTACAAAACCTGTAGTGATAAAATTAAAAACAAAGCTAAACTCAAAAACCAGTATTTAAGATTAAAATTGATTGAGAGTCTCTGTGTCATTAAACACGTCCTGGATTAGATGAAAAGAGCCTTGAACACATGTCACTTCACCAAGGCCACAAGGATTTGTGGTGGTGCTAAACACACTGAAATGTATTAACATCCCACAAATGAAGGATGGGCAAACGGAGAACTATCTTAAAGGGTTTAAATAGACAGATAACCCCACCTCAAAAATATATGTTCTAATGAAAGCAAAAAATCAATGTCTTCTGACAGACAGTGAGATTGAGCTTACTTGTCAAGAGAATATATGTAAGGTTTTATATGAGTAACATTGCCGTGGATTTCCAGAGAGATCTTCAGTTTTTTTTGTTTTTTTTTTTTTTTAAATGTACTTTTTGGTGTTTGAGGACCGCAAGTGAAGTGTGAAATTGTTTTATTGTGTTTGAGAGAAGGGTGACATCGCCACAGCTCCTACACAGCAACCCATACCAACACTATATACGTGCTACATAGAGGAAAACTATCTCCATTGTACAAATCAATCTAACATTATCACATGTACACACACATCCTGTGCGTGTTTATGTGTCTAACATAACATTTTGAATTACGACTTAATTTTCCCAGGGTACTCTCAGTCTTCTCTCTTGCTGCCATGATGATCTAATTTCATTTGGCAAACAAGGAGGCACAAGGGACTTCTTACCTGTTCATCTGACAGTGGGGCTGGTGCACGCTCATCTGTCTGTGCATCTGGGACAGAGCAGATGTAAGGCTTGAAAGGGGCTCTACTATGCTATAGATCAAAGCCTCCTGCCAGGAAAGATTTGAACTGAGGTGACACGTCCAACATCCAGAACGCCGGGATGTTGGCGTTGGGCTGTTGGCCAAGGGCTGCCCAGTTTGGATGATCCAAAGGCTATTTTCAAAATTGGGCTTTCAAAATGTAATGTTTGCTAAAACAGCAACGCAAAAACACATTTCAGGGGGAGCTGATTAAAATGAAAAGCCTTATTAAATGTGAGCTCTCTGATTAGAATTATGTCAGAATTTGATTAATCATCTGATTACTGGTAACCTGGATACTAATAGGCACTTTCAGCTGAAAAGCCATACATTCATCCAATCTGACACTGGCTGAGTAAACTGTCAATATGTCAACCATAAGTAATCCAAACATGGGTGAGTGTAGATTGTTTAAAAGATTTGTTGTGTTACTTTTGAAAGTTTCTTCAAGTCTGTACAGAATATTTTAAGCAATTAGGGAAAAATGTACGATATATACTATGTTACTTTATTTTTATATATAGAATATATATTGAGGTACTGAAAAGGTGTTGGGTTATGCAATGTTAAATTACTAGATCAAGTAAATTTGACAGTAATTAACTTTAGCTTTATTTTTGGCCCAGCTAGCAACATCACGAGAACTGCATTATGGGAAATGATGTGAACTATAACGCGCAGGTGTTAACGTAGGCTAGTATGATCTGCATTTTATTGAATTAAACTTTAAAAGTTAATTAGACAAGGTTAAAATAAAGGTTAAAAGTTAACTGCATAATTCACAAACAAAAATGTTTTTTATCGCAAACAATAGCGGTGAACCGATGGTAGTTCGGTTTGTTTAAAAGTTGTTTAGTTTAGGACAAATAAAAGTGCCTACCTGTCTGGCACGAGAGCAGCAAGCAGAGAACAGTCGAAATGGAACCGAACAGGTGGTTGCTTCTCATTTTGAACTTTGACGGCAAAAAATCCAACTTCACTGGTAAGTACTGAGGCGGTTCCGTGTACCCTCGAAAAGGCGTCTTGTTGAAAGCGAGTTCTGTGAGCAAAATCTGTCATCTTCGCAGCCGGGAAGCATGTCAGGACAAGCTGAGCACTACTGAGACTGTGTGCTAGGGGAGAGCATGGCGACAGCCTGACCGAGCAACTCCATTCAAACCCTCCCTCTCGGTAGGTTTTACCTCCTCTCGCTTTTTCCACGATCAGTTTTGAGTTATCCGAGCAGCAGGTCGACGAGTTATCAATCAGCCGGTGCTGCAACAGGGAACAGCGTTGTCCCGCATTGTCACAGTCATGTCCCCATAACACACCGAGCAGACATGAATTCGTCTTAAAATAAGAAAATGTATTTTTTTACAAGGACTTTGGATACTTGTGGGTCTTTAAATGGGCGTCATTCACTGTCAGAGGACAAGGCACGTCTGAGAACCTTCTCATAGTACCTGTGAGAGTCCCTCCTCTTTCTCTCTTTTGCTCTTCGTCGTTCCCTATTCACACACACACCAGAGAAAAATGGAATAAGATGCAACATCCATTAATTTTTTTTCAGTTAATTTATTTATCACATCATTATTTAGAATAAAAGAGCATTGTAAATATGTGGCATGTACAGTTTGATCAACCCTAATGTTCATATTTTATATATTTGAATATGAATTGAACTGAATATATCTTAAAGAAACAGCTAGAGGGCAGACTTGGTGAATTATTTCAAAGATGCTGACAGATGCATTTATGATTTTATCAACGTGCACATAATTCCTCATAGTATTTCTCACCCTGTTTTGTTGCTAGAATCTTCATTATTATTCATTAGCCATCTCAGCCTGCCCCCCCACCCTGGGTCCAGGCTAATGCAAAGTTTCTTCCAGAGACGACTAACAAAATCATTATTTTTGCTCTCTGAGCAAACCCGGCCTGATGTAAATACCAAACTTGACCTAAAACTACCTACTTACGGTTGCCACGTCTGACCTCATTGAATATCCACAGAAGATGTCTGAATGGGAAAATAAATACTTTGTAGTTATGAGGTTAAAAATGATTTGAAGGGTTACCATTATATTCTAACCCATAATTATTTTTTGCTGTGCTCACTCTGGCACAGGGCTCACTCTGCACCTCAGCCTGGGATCTGTATTGTTCGGTTGATAGCTTCTCAGTAGTATTAATGGTTGACATTAGACAGCTGATTTTTATATATGTAATGATTAAAAAAGGTGAAGATGTAAGCAAATATAGATACATTAATAGGCAATAAAAATGTCCTTTGTTGAACAGATATTGTAAATGACAACTGTTTTGTGTGTTGTTTTCTCTGGACTTTGCTGTGAGCATGTAAACAGTCATTGACAGAAATTTGGCTCCACAATCAGCTGATGTAGCACTTCCATGATTGGCTGTTTGTCTATCAGTCTGAGATATATTTGTTTGTATCGGACTGATTGTAAGTTGCACAAAGGTGCAGCTTCTTAGTGATGATTTTTTTTGATGTCTTTCAGCTGTTTGGTGAAAGCAGCTTTCAATACTTTGGAAGAGATCTCCAGTCTATCGGCGATGCCGATAGTTGCATGAAGCATGTCTTCGAAAGCTTTGGACTCTTCCCTGATTCTGTTTTGGAGGACACATGAAAGTTGTCAAAGGAGCAAAGAATGGGACAAAGTAAGTAAATTATTAACAAGGTAAATTGTGGAAGGATAGATTGAACTCACTTCTTCATCCCCACGAGCATGCCTGTGGCTTGTCCCTCCAACCGCTCTTGCATGTCGTCCTCGGCTTTCTCGACAGCCTCGTGGCAGGTCTTCTGGTCCTCTTGGACGCTGATAATATTTTCCTTAATCACATCTTCGTACCTCTGATGTCCCAACTCTGCACCGACAAACTGCAGTAAGTTGTCCATCACAGCCTTGTTTCCTCGCTGCACAGTCTGCATATAGGCCAGGTGCTCTTTTTCTACCTTCAGTTTGAGAGATGATGTGCTGAAGTGGACTGCACATCTGTCCAGCTGATGCTCATCTTGTACCATGGGTGAAGATGATGGGGAGAAACCTGCTGGTGCGAGCCAGTCATGGTTGTTGATCATCCTATCATGCTTATCACCCACTGCCTGTATTGTGTTATTAGTGGTCGTTACAGAGAATTTGTCCAAGCCTGAGCCCCAGTCTTCACTTTGGCAGAGCATTGGGGTTGCCATGGATACCCAGGCCAAAATGAAGGCCATCAAACACATTTTAATCCTGAATTAGAGAGCAAAAGAGAGAGAGAGAGATGAGTGAACTCAAGACAATTCATTTATTCTTAATTAGCCATTAAAGGCTGTGGCAATTTGTCCGTTTTAGGTTTTGTTATTTTTTGATAAAGCAAGGTGACAGGTGAACTTGCTGCAGCTTCAGTTACTTTCAGTCATTGTGTATATGTCCCTCTCCCTTGCACTTTTATTCACAAACACACACTTCTATACCATCCTTCCTTTGCTCTATTGACTTTTTCATCAGCAGCAAGATTTTTTTTCTAAGGAAAATCAAACTCAACCTTGAGCAATTTAACCTGTTTTCCTGATCATGACCAAAAACATTACAATGGTGACAACACCCTAACCAAATCATAGCATCAGTACACTGCATTAAATATGAAATACAATATCACAGTTCAGGCATTTATAAGAAATGTACGAGAGAATGTTTCTGTCTCTCCTTCCGTCTCTCTCTCTCTCTCTCTCTCTCTCTGCATAACCTTCTGGTAAACAAATAATAAGCTGATGTCACTAATTTGTTGTTCACAATGAATGCCCAGTCAGAAATGAACACTGTAAAGGTTACTGATTTGTTTAAAGATGAATTTGTGGTGTTCCACATCCATAAAACTCGCAGCTGTTACCTTCCCTCTTTTTCCATCTCCCTGTTTGTGTCTATTTTAGGTGATTACCTCAGCAGTTGTAACCTAAATCTTCAATTCCAGCCTTTAAAACTTGGACTGGACTGTGTCAGAGTAGGTAATTTTTATTTTTATTTTTTTGGTAGAGTTTAAAACTCTTTAACTAGAGAGCAGCAGCACAGCATCTTTAAAACTTTGCACATTTGCAACATTTACTGCTTGTGTTTAGACTTTAATAAGTCAGAACCTTGCCATAAAGTGAAAACAGCTTCAGCTTACTGAACTGGTAGAATACAGCCAAATGGAGACGCAATTCATCTTGAAAAATAACTTCTCTCTGTCTCTGTCAACAGCTGCAGCAGTATAAAAGTTATGAGTCAAAGGACACTCAGTGACATTAACCCAGTGTCTCAGAGAGCCGCTAACAGACACGGGGCGCGTCTGTTGTCAGGGATTGGCAGGAGCAGTTGCCTTTGTCTTGGGGAAATGTCTGCTGACGTCTGGAGCTTCAGCTAAGAGAGTGTTTGTGTTAAGATTTTCTGTGGCTGCAGTGACTTTTACTGTGAGGGATCTGTCAGTGTGAAGTGACTTTTACAGGCTGATTATATTTGGCTTAAAATATTAGAAAGTCTGCAGTCTGAGGCAGAAGACAGAGACAAGAACGTAATTTTTTTTTAAAGCTTTATTACATGTAAAAATATTTATTTCTTAACTATTACTCATTTATCATCTCTTATTAGAAATATATTTAACTATTCCTACCCTTTATTGGAGAAGATAAAAAAAGTACTTATTTATTAATTTAAAAATACTTTGAATTAGCTATTAACTTTATGATACATTTCCATGCTTCCTTGTTTTGATAGTGCCTTTTGTATTTGACAGCAAGCTGAAGTGTCAGACTAAGTTAAAACTTTAGTGTATCTGCAGCTAAATGACCCTTTTTAAAATTAAACCGGTGAACAGGTGTGTTTGGCAGGTGTCACAACACTCACGCTTTTGTTGTCTTGTATGAGGCAGCAGAGAACACGAGGACTTGCATGCTTACAGTTAAAGCCATAGACACATATTTATACATGCATAAATATGTACTGTACAGTGAACCTAAATACAAAGTCCTTAGTATCCTCTAAAAAGAATGTTTTTCTCTAATCCAAACTTACCAGTCAACTCCAGTGATTTTCACTGCTACCTCCACTTGTTAAGACAAGTAAATTGAGTATACAAAAGTCTAAGGACTAAACTTTCAGAGGCACTGGGAACTAATACTCACTTGCGTTTCTTCTTCATGTTACAGAGAGGAAGAAAAAAAATGCAGACACAAGAACACACAATTATGGTTTGGCTGGAAGTGTGGTTGTCTGTGTACCCCTGTCTGCTGCTGGGAGGAGTGGGGAATGTTTTTAGGAAAGGCAAAAACTCAATGATTTCTTTCTTTGCAGTGGAAAGAAGGGCTGGCAAAAAGGGGACGTAATCTACTTCACATCTGGTGGTATTCAGGGTTCCTCTGTATGGGGGAAATACCTTTTCACATATACTGTATGAACTTGTGAATTTACAAATGGGAATCAAACAAGACGTGGTACTTACGATATGAAAGAATTATTGATGATAATTCAAGTATTTGACATCATCATGTTATCACATCTGTTTTCTGCTGCTCTAAGTGCCAGTCTGTCTTTTTTGTGCCAGGAGCATTACATACTGTATATCACACTGGACTAGATGGTCTCTGTCAAGCGTCACAACATTATAAACCCGCCAGCCTAATGTAGACAAGCATCTAGCATGCTGTATATTACCTTTAAGATTAAGACGTTATATGACAACTGTTTTTCCATTCTCAATGTAAACCATGTGACCTAACCGACCACAAAATCCCTGACATATTACGAATCTTTTATGAAACACAATAATGTTGCTAGAAAACTGTTTTAGTGGCTGGTCATTCAAATATTACTTTTAAATCCAGATTAAAAATGACAATAGTGTTCTTTGTGAGACAGATGTGTATCAATATACTGTCTGTTTACGTTTGTCTGCTCACTTGCATTCATCGTTTTTATGTAGTTGTATCTGTATACGCGTGGTTTTTCCCTGTGGGTATATGGATTGATCTGTGGGTGTGGGAGTGCATATTTGTGGTGGTGGCTGTGGTCCTTGTGGGAGGTCAGGGCACTGTGCTTTGCTCATGGCACTGGCAGGTTGTCATTTACAAGCCTCATCTTAAACTTTTAGCATGTGGCTTTTGCAGTGCTTCTGTGCGGCAGCGTGCACTAAACTACACTAAAGCATTTTTTTTTTGAAATAATCCCATGTGTTCACAAAGAAGATTTGTGACATTTATGAGATACAGATTTATGTGTAATATTAGGGGTTAGGATTGTGTATGTGTAGCTTGTTTGTTCCTTTCATTTCTGTTCCAGCAGCTCCCTTATCACAATTGTTTGAAATTAATTTAAAATCAAATTAAGAGCACCAACATAATTCACCCAGCAATGCACTGGAATGTCGAGAATCAGAACTTTACCATGAAAAACACCAACCAAGTAACTCACTATTTTTTAAGCACCAAGTGCACCCCAAGGGCTGGTATTGACCAGAACCAAGGACTTAGTGCTCTATGCAGCCACAGCACTATGCAGACAGTGAGCGCCAAAGTGTGTTGGTGCTGATAAACTCTGCTAATCCGCACTGGGAGCTCAGCACAGTTCAGACTGCTTCACTTATTCTGCAGAACTGGCATGCCAGTGTATCCATGTTCCATTTTACAGCAGAGATTAGGGACTTCTGGGAGTAACAGCCAGGGATTCGTGATAACATGCTCTCTCTCTCTCTCTCTCTCTCTCTCTTTTTTTTTTTTTTTTTTTTTTTTTAACTATCTCACGTGTCAAACTACGAACAGGAATGAATAAATCTATGACTGGAAATGTGCTGTGAAATTCGGAGCACTGCCAGTCACTATTCTGTTATAGTGAGGGATTTCTTGACATTGACTGCAAACACTATGTACCAACAAAGGGTGTTAATAAAGTTGCACTGTTATACTGTATGTGGCAGCTGACCAGTCTTAGGCTTTCTGGTCAAAAGAATATTGCTTTTACACCCTCTAAGTTTCCCCATATTTAGTTATACTTTTGGTTTTCTTTCCTCGCTTTTCTTGATGGTTCCAGCATTGGATCAGGTGCTTGTTCCTGTGTTTGTTCTGAAATAGTTGACATGCTTTCTTGGCACTGTAAATTTTTTCCAGGATCCGATCCATGATTCAATTGTCTTTTGCCTGCTGAAGAACCCAGACATGTGTTATGTGTTTTTCTGCGTTATATTTGTATTGGACACAGCTGTGAAACTAAATATTCTTGATTTACCAATGCTGGCTATAGGCTCTGCTCACGCAAAGGTCCAAAATGAGCTGTGATTGATGTGTGCTGCCTCTGAGAAACTGGTGCCTTTTACTCTCATCCCAGTTCACAGGTCCACACATCACAAAGATGGTAAAAGTGTCATCAGCTAGTCTCTAAAGTGCACACTGCAACTATAAGGCTTTTAAGTCATGGCTCAGTTATACAAACCTACCAGCAGAAAATGAGGTAATCTGAGGATATTGATCAATAACACTTTTTTTCTGTGCTGCACTGGCTCTTTTTTAAATCACGGTAGTTTTTAAATTCAGCTACAATCCAATTAAATATCCTTCGATGGATATAAGATTACTGGTAAGAAGGCTCAACTAAATGTAATTAAACAGACATACGGTAATCACCCAGGTTTGCTGCTTCCTGTAGACCATGGAGACAGAATAGATTATTCCATAATGGGATTTATAGTGTTGGTCCACCCTTTTGCTGCCAGGATGCCACTGCTACACAGCTATTGAAATATATATGAAATGTTAGATTTGAATATTGTTATAATATAGCGTATTGTATACAAGTAATTATATGCTGTTTTTAATATTAGGAAATGTATAGTTTCTTTATTATTATATTTAGATTCATAGATTTATCCTTTAAAACAAAATGGCTCACAAAATTATTTGGTTGCATTATCATTAATAGTTGGACATGTTGTGTCCGTAGTGCTGTTCACTGATCGTTCAGTTTAAAGTGAGATAATGCACTATTGACTCCTGTCTCACAGTGTTGCTCAGTTTCTTCTATCGATTTATCAAACAGAGCAGACGTGTTGCTTTTAAAGTGCAGATTTTTAGGGTTTAAAGTAAATAGGTGTCAGATGTCGCTGTTCATTTCAGATGATGAAAGTAATAGAGACCTGAAGCACTGAATGTAACTAGAAGAACACTGACTCTCTTATACATCACAACAGGAGATTTACTGGATGGGCTGCTCTTGTGTGATTATAATTTCAGTGGATTGATATTGGCATAATGTTTCACAACAAATTAAAGGAATTTGAACATTTGTACTGTGATTCCACACAGGAAATCTGAAATCTGCTTAAAATATTAGTATTTGTAATTCAGTACACACCATTTGCAGTGTTAAGAAACAAGTACCTCGTTTTTTTGTGTTTAATCTAATTATACATATAATTGAATTGGCTATTTTACACATTTAAGATCCACATCAGTCACTCAATCTGAGTCTTTGCCATCTTTATGTCTCTCTTGTGGAAATGAGTGATATAGGAGAATTGTAAAGATTGGTACAAATTTGAATAATTCCCCATATTGTTTTCTGGTCTGCTGAGAAGGACAACCACAGAGGACAGGAATGGAAGGAGAGGATCGAGGGGCACAGCTGGGTCCGCGTCCACGCGAGGAGTCTTAATCAATACGAGGTGGCAACAACAGCACAGCGCAGGTCAAGGTCAGGAACCTCAACCCAGTCTTGTTTGTCAAATTGACCACGCACTCCAGATGGTTTCCCAGCTCTGCTCATATTTTATAAGATTTATATTATTTTATCTCTGTAGCTGAAGATTTGGCTTCAGAGAAGCAGGAGACAGTGTCGACTTCACTCTCAACATAACGCTGTTTGACTGAAAGAAGTGGACATTAAATAATCACAAACAGCTGCTGTTTTAATGTCAGTTTTCAAACAGGCACTCTGCCTTGCCGCCTGTCATTGACATTCACATCACCCTGGAGCTAAATAAAGATATCTGTGCAGTCAGGGCCTGTCAGCCTGCCTGAGCAGAGGGATTTGAACAGATTCCATACAAATTCAGTGGGCACTTATGTCGGAGAATAATAATATTTCCAGGGAAAATGTGTTTGGGTTCCCAATTGAAATTCACAGTGACTTTTGAAAGGATATGGCAGGTGTTAGTCAGCAGAGCACTGTCGGTCAGACAGTTCTACAGGTCTGGAGCCCATCAGCTTATTGTAGTTATGTTGTAGTCTGACACTTTTACTGCTGATACTCAGAACCACACTATGACTATGCACTTTCTTCCTTCTCATTTTACTCTCCCTCGCTCTCTCCCTCCCTCTCTCTTGCACACATTATCTCTACGACTTATAACAAATCTGCATTTCATAAGTATGACTTTGAATAAATTTGCACTGTGATCACACTGAGGTTTAATAAAATGCTTTTTGCTAAAGGTAAGCGGAGCATTTCTCTGACGTTCCAGTGAAAAATTAATTAACATATATATTACTGGATTCAGATCCTTTATATCAGAATAATAAACCTGTTCTAATCTTCATATTGAAATCGTCACTATAGCATTTTATATTTACTTGAGGATCGTTTTCACCATCACACTAAGATGGTATACACTCACTCAAAACTGCATTAAACCAAACCTAGTTAAACATGGAGAGTACTCAGCAAGGGTGAAGTAGTGTGTAGATTTTGTTGTTGCGCTTTTGACAAGAGCCAAATAATACATACTTGGTCTGTCATACTTTGGTCAATTTGCTGTATTCAAGGTCGAGAATCAGTTGTATTCTCTGTGGAGGAAATTACAGCCACCAGTGCTGCTGCTGGCAGGGCTTAACCCTGTTTTTACGTCTTGTTTTCTTTGTTTAGTTGAAGCACAGCTCGTACTTGCATACATAGCTGATGTGAACCTCGCGTCACGGTTCTGTACTGAAAAGATGTTGCTCTGACACTGAGATCTTGCTGCACAGATGTTGGCTGTGAAAGAGCATTCACTCGTGGACAATGTGACGATGGCACTGCCGCATTCTGTCACATATTTACGCTGCTGACTTCAGGCTGCTTACACTCTGCAGCTTTGTGATGCTACCGAACCCAGACGCAGCGCAGCGTGAATCACATTGTGTCTGAAAGCCTTTTTAAGTTCCAGCTAGCACTTTTTAGATTAGGTTTCTCCTTTGCCTGTCGATGTCTTTTGTTCATGTCAGCGATACAGAAGCAGAGTATTCTCCTAACTGTGTGGTCAACAAATTAGATCTGCGTGTATACTGTTCTGATTCAAGGGCTCCATTCAGGACTTTGCTGCCTTGCTCCTCTCGTATTACTGCGCTTACTTATAGAACAAGCTGATGACACAGCATTAATCAGGGTCAAATACAGTTGACCATCTCTTTATACTGAGTTCTGACTGCAGACAGGTATGATTTAGTGCTTTTCCTGGGTCAGTACAGATGTTTTTTTGTTTGGTGTAATAACAACACAGGCAGAGTTAATCTTGAAGATGAATATAATTTAGAAGAAATCTTTCTTTTGGAATGAGTCAGTAAGTAGCGCTTTAGCTGTTATATTTCTGTTTGCATTTACCATGTTCAAATGCTCTAATGGCTCAGCCTGGTTGTTCTGTTCCTGAGGCTCCAGTTCTCTATTAGACTCATTACTGGGAGTGCGGATACTGGCAGGTCCCCGTAAGGTAAAATGGCATCACTAATTTAATTTGCGAAATGTAATCTCAGTAGAATTTCCCAGCTTTTCAAAGTCTGCACTTCTTTGTACAGCCAAAAAAGTTGTTATAATCTATCATCTCTTACAAAATGATTTTGGTGTATTTTAAAGTTTTACTGAAAAAAAAAATGCTTTAACTCTTCAGAGGTTTGTTGCTCAGTTAAGATATTAAATCACACTTTATTAGGAATTTTCTGGCAACAGTCTGTAATCCCTTTTCTTAATCTAATCTCATCACAGTAAGTGAAATTGAAGAGCCAATAGTTTCCTTACAGTTAAAATTCTGTTTAAAAGTCCCAAATGATTTATTGTGTGCATTACATGCTTCCCATCTGACACCAGTTTTACACCTTATTTTAATTAAGGTTTTATCATAACGCTGCTAATTATTCTTGTCAGACCCATAACCCACACTTTAAATGCTATTGACATCATAAACCACAGATTTATGATAGCTATTTAATTTTTGAATGGACTGTAAACCATCAGACTCATTAACTCTGGCAAAGACAGTAGAAAAATCAGCCATTTAGGAACAAACCACATCACCATTCATGTCCCAGTCAACTTGTCAAACACGCTGTAAGTAACCAAATATGAGAATCCGGTGTGATCTTTTGAACCCACCGCAGTTTAATGCTGCTCTTGTGGGGCTACCACTGATCATAGATTTCCTTTTATTAATTATGAACACGGTTTTACAGTTTAGAGGCATGTATCGTTACCCCAAGGAAAAAAAGAGAAATTTTGGTGGAAGACATTTAAAATGAATCCAATTAAATCACCAAATAAATGAGATCTCAAAAAGGTACTATTGTTATTTTTGAAACAGATTAATCACAGTCTAACACGAGTCTTCATGCCCCTGTGGTGTAACAAATGGACCTGTTAGGACCTAATTAGGCCCAGATTACTGTGATGGAAAGGAGTGACAGGGTGAAGGATGCAGGGAGGCATGACTAATAATCATTTAAGTCCTTAAGTCTCGCTCAGGGGTGAGAGATTTGATAATGTTCATGTTAGGTTTCTCAACTCGCCTCTCTAAAAACCGAGGAATAACCTCAGATAGGTCCATGTGTCAATTTAAAAATAGCAGAAGAGATTTCTGACTCTGTCTCACAAATTTACTGACAATGTAGCGCATTAACATGCTGATCTGCATCAACTCATTTACACAGGAGACTTCTTTTTATTAGTTCCTTAATAAATACAGTAGCCTGCAAGATATACTCTGACAGCTCCACTATACAGTTCATCCACACAGAGTTCATATATACAGTATAATCATGAATTCAAAGGTCCTTAATTCCCAAATATCTGTGCTGTTCAATGAGACATTTCTTTTGTAATGCAATACCATGTAACCATTAATTTCCATTCAAAGAACTCCTGCTGAGACCTGCATTGGACATTGAAGTGAATATTTTAATAGTTTCATTTAATATAATTGAAAAGAGGACAGATGAAGGGATAACACTACAATGGAACCTAATTAACTGAATGCTGTATTTTAGCAAAATCACTCAGTGGCCTATTTTTGTTTAGGTCTCCTCATTCATAAAGACCACTGCTTTTTCTCTTACAGTACCTGTTCCAAATAAGCATATTCTCAATTATTTCTGCTTCTGAAATGCTTCAGCTGTGCAGTGCCAAAGTGGAGCTCTTTCCAATGAGCCTGCCTGCAGAAACTCATTATCTTGAAAGCAAGCGTGGCAGAGACCATGGCCAGGTGGTACAGGTGATTTCACATTTCTCCTGTGCCCTGTGAGTGAAGATGCCACTTTGTATTACTTCCCTGTAGTGAAACAGCACATTGGTCCAATCTGTCCAACTGTCACCACATCTCAAATGACCACGTGTTGATGGGTGAATGATTAGAAGTAGAGTTTTTGAGTTTTTACTCACTTTTATGTTGGAGCTCAGGTTCCTCTGACTGACAGCTTGATGTGTGTTAATTTGTTTGTTTTCTCTTCTTCTCCTCCTCTCCTCCTCCTTCTCTCCTGAACTCCAACAGATGGCTTCCCCTATTATAAGAGTCAAGTGTTATCGCTGATAAAAGACAGCGATAACACTTTTTTTTTTTTTTTTTTTTTTTTAACTTATGTGCTCCCTTTATGAGTTCCTGCCTCCGGGTGCAGTAGCATTTCGCTGATTTAGGGTTGCCACCATTGAAATCCACTCTGCTGCTTCGGACACCGAGGCAGCAGAGTGGTTGCATTAATCAGACGTGTTGGAGCCCCTCAGCAGCAGCTTTATCTGTCTCTGAAGCTCAAGGAATCAGGAGAATATATCAAGTGCAAAGTATTGTGCTGCAGAGTGTTGTGGTGTTTTCTCTCCACTCATTTCTTGACAAATGTGAATTTATTTCCAGGCTATTTTAAGACCAAAATTATTTGGAAAAAAATGCAAAACATATTTGATGCCACTAACAAACTTATTGCCTGTCCTACAAGCTGCAAATGGAAGCAAAAGTGAAATGAGAACAGATACTATTGCATTGTTGCTTCTTGTTAACACTACCGATGGAGGATATATATGCATTTTTTGTAGCTACAGAGAATACAGGGGGGAAAACATGGCATACGTGTCAGAGGTTAGATGTAATGTTGTGGAAAAAATGTGATTGTTCCTAGGTTTTAGAATCTAGAAAAAATATTAATTTAATGTGTTTTGTTAGTATCACCACCACCACCATGAATAAATTATAGACCATAAAAGAAATATATTTGAGACCAGTAAAGGTCACATCATCAGCTGCATCCTGAAATTTAATCTTATTTTGAGAGAAAAAGATAAAAATTGTATTAAGCTACAGCATTATGGTATAGGTAGGTTCTGCTCATGCTACCATAGCAACACTGGCAGAACACCAAACTAGAGAGGGATCAATCAGGAGAAATGAAGTGTGTCCAAAACCAAATTGCTCCTTTTCCCTTTTCATGGTGCCTGTTGTCAAATTTGTTTGCGCTAAAGAGGATAAAAGTGTTTTACAATCAGATGTTTTTCTAAAACGGTCAGAGGGATGTCAAATTAAAAATCACTGTAGTTTCATTATCTGAGGGGTAGTTTATATTCATGTTGTATTCTTCTGCTTTAAACCCAACGTTTGTCTAATGAATCCCTGTGAAACAGCTTTTGCCTTGGGTCTTTCCCTGGGCAATATTCTCTGTGCAGACCAATGCCAAATAATTTTTCCTGTTCTGGGGACTACAAATCTAATAGTGTGATAGCTGTCCAGTAACGTCTGTGAATCACAGAATCATCAATCCTTTATTAGAAGAAGGGGGATGAGGTACTATCTCATGTGTGACATGTCAATTATTCCTTGCTCCCGCCTCTGCTCATTTCATATGAGGTTACTTGCCATAAACACCAACAACTGATGGCTATCTCTGACACCTTGGATTTGAGCCTAGGCGCATTCCTCATCAGGGGCAGGCACATGATAAATGTGCAGTCCACCTTTCCTCACCACCTGGGGCCAGGATTACTCTTGATCTGAATAATTCATCCAAACTCCTGGTAATCTCTGCCAGGTTAACTTCGAGGCTCAGGCCGCTGTTAAATTGGAAAGCACTTCAGTTTCCAGGTACTCGGTTCTTCCTCTGCATCCCTCTCGACATGCAGACAGATGTGATTGCAATTAAAGGTAATTGCAGCTTTTTAAAAGGGTTGTGTAGAGCTGCAGACGTGCTTCATCTAAGCAACAGTCAGCTGGACTGGTGTCATTGCAACACACCGCTCCATCTATAGGCTGTTTTGAAAATCTGCTGCTGTTTGCGCTCTGCTGCAGGTATATGAGATGCTTAGCTGTCATTTCATTTGCAATGCTGAAAAGGAGAACAGGGTTCACCAAAGGGAAATTTAGTGCCTGCATTCTCCTGCCACCCAGCCTGGCCAAACAAAACTCCTGACGTTTATTTGACCATGATGCGATTGCATAAATATAAGTAGTGCTGTCAAAGCTACTTGGAAGAGTGGACTCAAGCCTCAGCTTTGAATGTCTCATCCAGAATTGGTTGTTGGAAGAAAGAATAAATAAAGCTGCATAATAAGGTCAGATCGACAATAGGTTTCCTTTTAAAAACAGCAGATTTGTAGTCCCTGCTGACGCAGATGTGTGTACAATATGAAGCCATGACTTAGCGTTTGAACAGGCCCTTTGGCTTGAAGCATAATTAATATGTTGATGATCACATATATTATCCCTGCACCCACGGTTGTGCTGAGACTGTAATCAATGCCTTTTCCAGGGAAGTCGTATATTACAGGACAATCGATGAACGTGTTCCCTTATGCAGTGTCACTGTCAGAGACGAATGTGCAGACGAGGCTGGAGGTGAATACAGGTGTGACTTTTATGACATTCACAAGGTAGCAAATGTCATTTTCTTTACATTAGTGCACATTTGTTGGTCATGAAGACCTTATCTTTCTGGATTTGTGTTGTCAGAGCACATGTGGGGACTGTTAAGGTTAGACAGCTACCAATCCCACTGTCATTCTTTTAACACGTGGAAAAACGATCCATGACCATACTTGGGTTTAGAAGTATTAATTATAGGATCAGGCAGACAGTCATTCCTAAAAGCCTTTTAAGGAACATCATCGAATATGTAATTTAATACAGACAATGGTGTATCTTTAACCTTTACAAAAGGATTTAGATATGCTCTTCTTGTTAGCAGGAAGTTTGTCAAATACAATCAAAGGGCATGGGAGAATGAACACAGTATTAAATTCTGAAATTCTGAAAATTTCTTTTTTTAGAAGGAGCCAACGCATTACCGATTGAAAACCAAGTGTCATCACCTGACTTCACATATCACAGCAAGCAACCCATCACCTTTGTGACACATCCACAAAAGTGCTGCTTAGCCCCAAGGTCAGGCATCAGACGTGAGTACCCTTTCCAGGCTACCCCCCCGCACACTTGTAATTCTCCTGCCACAGGCAGTGACTTCAGGCTCAGATGGAAGCTGAGATTAGGTGTTCAAGACATGTGAAGTTACAAGTATATAGCACATTAGAATAAAAATACAGATAAAAGGTTAGAATACTTGCATGTCCAGGTTTGACTTGAGATTATGAGTATGGTTGTTGATTATGAGTACCACTGTCACAAACCCTGACAGTGGTTCAGGATTTAAATAATACATTCATTTTAAGGTAAAATCATGTGATCTGCATGTTGCAACCATCATAATCTGTTATCTTGGAGCTCATAGATCTTTGGATCGCATGAAGCATTCCATTAAAACCTTTTGGAGCATGGGTGATTTATCTGAGGGTTTAGATTAATAGTCTTTTTAAAATTGGCAGTCGGAACAAATTATCTTCTTGGGCAATGATTATCTTTGTTGGCTGAAACAATAAAAAGCTGATTAACACACTGACAAATCAAAATGATGAGACAAACGTCTTTGACAGCCCATGTTTTTGTGTATGCGCCCAGTTAACTTCAAATTAATCAATTAAAAAAGGATATTCCAAATGCTTATTAGTTACTTTTTTTAAAATGTTTGCTTTTTTACTGGTTTGCCCTAAATTTATCAACAGCCTTTGTTACTTCCAATCAGTAATTATTGAGTGTCGTCAGTGTGTGTGCCGGCAGTAACACACTAAGGCTGATTAAAAATGACATTTGTCAAGGCTCTGCAACAATAGCTGCTATTGATTTATTGTTTTTTACTCTCCTAGTGTATGCATTCTTTTCATCACACACATACACACACACGGACACACACACAGAGGGAGAGAGAGAGAGCTGACTTAAAAGAGCTACCATACTGAGTCACTGACAGTAACAGTTCCAGAAATCTTCTAAGGCAGCAAAATTGACACTATCACAGTCAGGATAGCAGCCTAAAATGTTACACAACTTACACACATTGCATGCACACTCAGGTTAGCAGATTAATGCATCAAACCAAGCTTCCTCGCTGCAATGACTGCTGAGTAATCCTTTTTTTATTAACTGAGGAGAGCCACTTTGCTGCGGCAATACATATGATGAACTATCAAACATAAAAAACCCCAGCATGGCTGTAAAATAGAAATGTGTAAAGATGAATCCAGCAACATATTAATCATTCTTTACTTTTCTCTTAGTAGTTTTTCTTTTTTTGATTATTGCTTTTTAAGAAATGATGAAATATGCATAGCTACATTTTTTTAAAAGAATAATTGGCTTTTTAATTAAAGAAAATGAGAATCTGAATAACACTGTATAACTGAAAAGGTACTGAAAGTAATTATGTAATGTTTAAAGTAAATAGAGCAGTTTTTTTTTCTCTTATTAAAAAATACGCTTTGTTAGGTGTGAATAGTGATCCTGTAAATCAGCAGGGAAACAACCTCTCATTTGTCCCTGCTCAAAGCTCTTTAATACCAACATGCACAGCACTGACAGGATGACGAAGAGTGGCTGTTTAATGGCCATCCAGCACAGTTATGCATGTGAACAAGGATTTCAGAGGGTCTGCAGCACTGCACCCCATGCGTGTTTTACAAACAAAATGCCCTCTGGGGGATTGTTCATCATTACCACCTCGGCCCTTTTGGAACTCGCCCATAAACAGCGTGTGGCATGAAACAGAAGAGTGAACACAAACATTTACTGACATTCAAATGTTTGGTCTGGCAGTTTATTTCAAAATAAAACAGCACAAAATATTCATATCACAGCTCTGCAGAGGACACTAAAATTACCATATACTGTAAGTTTATGTAAAACAAGTTCTTCTGGGCACTCCAGCAGATTTTCGTAAAACCTGGAGATTTACATAGATTTTTGAACTTGCTGGAGGAAAACCAGACTGAAAAATAAAACACAGACCAGTCAACAAATCACTTACTTCTGTGATGACAGGCTGATACTGATTTTTCAGATGGATTATATTATATTCTGTTTTATAAAATTAAAGCTTTCAGTAAGCTTTAATTACTGAAATTAAAGTTACTGAAAGTTACATTTCAGTAACTTTCAATATTTCCATACCAGGATGCATTCAGGAGTAGCGTGTAAAACAACACTTTTCCATGACAGTTTGTTACCTTACAGAGAATCAATTTAAAGCAGCTGTCTTCATGTTTCAGCAGACTCTGTGAATAAATAAACACATTCCAAGTGACAACCCGTTTGTCCATGTCAGAATGCAGCGGCTGTGCTTGGATTGATTTGGCAGCTGGCAAATGAGACTGGGCCAGAAGTAGTGGAGGCTCCTGATTGGAGGACAGATTGTCATTCAGTTGCTTTTCTTTATTTTCTCTCCTTTTCTGTGTCTGTGTTTTTCCCACCTTCACTGTGTCATATGTTTGTGTTTATACAGAAACAGAATAAGAAGATAACGAGCAAATATTCAGTGCTGTTCCCGTATATTGCTGGGGCTTTTTGTCAAAATCAGTTTGACCTTGGAACGTGTCATTCAGATGAGTGTTTCCAAAGTGATCTATTTATTGATCTCTGTGCTACTTAATGAATGTTGTCAACCTATACATTGATGATGAAGGTCAGTGGTGGTATTTGACTAAACAGAAGTTGGAGAGCTTCTGTCTATGTCCTGGATTTCTAAGATGACAGGGAGACCCCCAAATTGTGGAAAGTACAGAAACATGATGCAGAGCTAAAATACCTGGATTTTTGCTCATAGTAGAAAATTAATTCATTTATAAGTGTCCACCTTGATGTAAAATGAATGCTGAAATCATCAAGAAATGTTTTTTTTTATTTTTATTGTTCACACTTCAAAGCTCACTCTTATAAATAACCATTCTTTGTAGAAATGATGACAAATTAACCCTTTCTGTTTGTTAATGACTTTTTTTGCACTAAATGACCCAGAATTCAATTACTGTAGAAAAGTGCTGAGCCGTAAATATTAATGGGGAGCACAAACAGAGTCCCACTCATGTTGAAGTCAATCATTTTAATAAACTGCTGTATTTCACTGCTACAACACTTCAGCTAACTGCAGAGCATGCACACGCAGCACATATCATTCAGGTATTTGTTATCTGGATATGAATGTTTCTGACTTTTTTTTCCCCACCGATGCGTCTTGACAGTCAGGGTTTTTGGTTCTGACGGGGGGAAAGCTTGTGGTGACTGGTGGAGCACAGTGTGCAGCGTCTCTTGACAAACTGAGCAGCTGGTGTGTCACTGAGTGGTCTGAGGGCAGCAGAGACACAAGTATTAGGATTGGATTTCACCAGAAAAGAAGGTAATCTGCACAGGAAACACAGTCATGATAATACTTGAAGGAATATTGAAATTACAACTCATAACTGCAGGATTTAGTTAAACAGCGTTCTCACCATTTGTTGATAAAGATGTCTGGATTACAGTCATATTTGACTGACTCTGACCTTTACGCCTGACAGCCATACAACGATACATCCTTGTAGTTGAAACGTCATCAGCAGTGACAATTTCTTTATCTGGAAGTCAATGAAAAAGAAAAGACTTTGCATGGTTAAACAAAGTCTTGTTTGCAGCAATCTATCGCTGCTTGATAGATTGTGTGTATATTAGAGGTGACGGCTTCAGATATTACGTGATACAGGTACAATCAAAAGAGATTAATTATATTCAGTGTTTTTATTGCACAGCTGAGCCTCCCGTCCGGTAGAGTTATCACAGTGTGCCAAAAGAATTGGCTTGAAGCAGAACAATCACAACACAATCACAATCACAATCACAACATGCAGCTATTTAGTGAAATTGTTGTTACTGATATGCACTCCTCATTTTTTTGATGGTATTGTGTTTAGTGCAGTTATTTGTTGGGTGAAATTGGACATAGCTTGTCCTTCTCATGTTTTATCATGATTTATCTCATAACAATCACTCCTTGTTGTGTTATTGAGCATAAACCTATAGGTGGGACTATTTTCCTCTGGACGAGGGTTAAGAGGTGGACTGAGCGCAACAACCAGTTGGTTCCCTTGATGCCAATTATACTCCTTCGCATGATCAGTCCCAGTGCTTGATGGCCAAACCTCACAATCACAGGACACCATGATGGAGGCTGATTGAAGGACCTCCCTCCTCTGGGATCTAATTACTGTTTTGTTGTCTCTGTGGCAAGCCTGATCATGTACAGGTTCCAGTGATGGTGCGTTAAGTGAGATCGCTGTGTGCCCTGGCAGCAAACTCACTGTTGCTGATGGAGATTCTCACCTGTGGCAACACGCTGCATGGGTTTTCTTCACACTTCCCGTGGCTCTAAATTGGTGACACGGTACTCCTAGTGGCTTTTCCACTCTTTTTTTTCTTCAAGGTGCTCCTCCTCCTCTCAAGGTTTTCTGCTTCCTGCACATCGCATTGTCATCCACAAACATTGGGGTCCATGTAGATTCCTGCCTGACTTCATTTGTCAGTCCTGTCCATCACCACAGTAAATAAGACAGGTGCACAGGTTCAGCCCTCATGGCTGTCTCACCTCCAACTTGACCCCCCTTCATCAGTCCTGCACCATAACTCACCACTGTAACCGTATTCTCATCCATGTCCAGCTCTGCTCCACACTCCCCCACATTTCTGCCTTTTTATTCCACGTCAAAATGAGTCGTCGCAGCTCCTTTTGGCCACTTTGGGAACTTCTCTAAAGCAGTCATTGCATCTGAAGTGTGATGTAAGTGAAAAACTATACTTTGTTTATACTAACTATTCTATAATATACTATATTTCAGATGATCAGCAGACTTTAAAGTTGAAAATGATGAGACCACGTCCTCTCTGTTAGTCCAACCAAATGATGGAGCCAGATGTTAATTTCAGTGTGCCACTGAATTGTATCAGTGAGCAGCCACTGTAGTGGTGTAATTACCATCTGGTGAGCGTCCTAACAGTATGTTGATTTTCATAAAAATTCATACAGCGCTGCCATACTAAACCAGAGTGAAGCTTGGACCGAAGGCTTTAGCAGCTAACAGCAGCATTTATCTTTCATTAGACGTCTACACTTTATATAATTGTAGGAAGTCGGGACCCTGGGGGTTGTGTGTATCAGCATGCTGGATGCTCTTCACCTCTGCAATTCATCGGTTACTCATAATACTGCAAAACATGACAGTGACATGACAGGGCCATTACTGTACACACTAATAAAGGATTACATTTTCATTTGTTCAGTTTCGTTTGTTTGTTTGACAGTTTGAATTTGGTCCATCTAGTGCTTCACTGTGATCACGTCCCGGAGGAGCTGCAGCTCCACACAGAAACAAAATCAGTCATTTGTTTTCTCTTGTGCTGTGAGTGTGCTTGTAGTTTTGAGTGATGTTGTAATGTTTAGTGTAAATGTAAAATGTATTCAAGAGAATAATCTTGACATTTTGTGTTAGTTTTGTTTAAAGTGTGTCTCTCACTATTCACATTAATGAAGTTAGAAGCCACAAACATGTTCAAAATTCCATATATCTGGTGTTAATACCAGATATATACCATAACATCAAAATCTTCATGTCCACAAAGTATGCACAATTGTCTCAGTTGAGCAGTTTTCTTTTTACAACATGTTGAATGTTGGAAAAATGTAGTAAAATTCCTTTGATGTTTGGCCAACTTTGCCCACAACTTAGCATCCGACTGAAAAAGTCAGACAGCGCTGACTGCAGCAGACTTCCTGCCACAGAAGTCTCTCAGGACGGAACACTTTGAAGTTAAAGACTTACTGTGGGATTTATATATAGTGGTGTTGTGAGTGTTAATGAGGAAGTTTGGCTAATAACCATCCAGTCGGGAGGGAAATCAGTTGAATCTGGTCAAGTTTTACAGCATCTGCAGCTTATCTGGCTGTGTTAAAGGGTTATATATATTTAATTTGTATAAATACACAAAATCTCTGAAAAGTTTGACTCCAGAGCTGCTGCAATATGAGGAGGGAAATTGTTTCATCAGTCAAGTCAAATATTGAACGGTCACTCGTTGAGACCTGCTGTGACCAATAGATCAAAACCAGAAAAATAAGCCTGAGCGGGTTTATCACAGAGGCTGTTTAGAGCTGTGCCCTTTCAAAGCAGCTTTACTTTGCCCCCACTGGGTACTCCAGAGGAATTAGATGTCATTCTTTTTCTCAGAAATAAACCCCATCTGTCTTTGAGAGTTAAGGCTTTATGAGAAGCCTCTCTACGGTGGGGATTGTGGTGAAAAGCTGCAATAATACATTGTTGTTAGTACTTTGGAGCTGGATCCAATTGTGATATTAGGATCAACATTTTTTTTAAAACCACAGCTTCGCTTTAAATTTTTTTTTATTAATTCGTTGACACCAGAGGTCTGGTTAACAGAATATTGTCCTTCGTAGATCAATTATTTTAAGTGATTACATAATTACAACAAAATCATATGTATCTTTTTTTCTGCATAAAGACTGCTGATAGAAAAGCTCTACTCAGACAAAGTGATGAGCCTATAGTTGTTTCATATCTCCCTGACCTTCTGTTTGACCCCTCACTGCTGCAGCAGATTGCTAAGAAACAGACAGGATGGATTTGAGTGGTCGTTGTCTCAACACTCAAACAATGCATTGTTTAAATTCTGATTAATTTCTGCCCTTGAAGGGACGATAGCAGAATAAATTTGCAGACATGGATCCATTTTAAAAGGTGGACGCCAGACACGCCACGTTATTGGAGGGGGTCATTCTAATTTAATATGGTTACATTTCATACGTGTTTAATCTTTCTGAATCTTTTCATAATCTGAGGCCATAAAATAGACACAGACACACAATGGCTATTTAAATATTGGAGAAATGTGGAGCAGGACTCAACGGTGACAGACCAAGCTCGAACCTGGAGGCAGGATGTAAAGGTCAGCACGGTGGTGGAAGGCTAGAGTATGCTTGGAGGAAGTACTTGTTAGGACAGTAAAAAGAACAACACTAGCGCAGGTAACAGCAGACTGTGTTCCCGCTGTACATTTACACCTCTGACAGGCTGAATAATCTAGAAATGGGTCTGGTAATGAAAAGATTTTGACCACTTGGTGTTTAGACAAAAACAGGAGAGAGGCATGGAATTATGTGTAAGTGGTTGTATTTTTATGCACATTGTGTAGCACAACAACCTCTTTTTCCATACTGCCCTCTTTCTTTTTCCACTATATACTCAAATTCTGTACGAAAAAAAAAGATAATGTACCATTTTCTTTTCAATTCTCAAGGCTCTATTGCTATTATATTGAAGCTCAGCCAGTCACCTGAAGCGTTTCAATCATTTTTCTACTTCTGATATAACTTATATTATCTTCTTCATAGTCTGGTTGGTTGTCTGTCAGTTCACTGACAGATGCACAACGCTGTGGTCATGTTCCTGCCTCCCATCCTGCATTTATTGGGCAGGGAAAAGCTGCTGCACACTTGAGGGGAATTGGATGCCTGCAGACGGCTGGATCTATTCATGTTTCGCTCTCACTATAGAAAAATACAATGGAAACATCTCTCCACTCTGTTGGCCTACTATAAGCACAAGTCCAAAAATACAATTTTCTAACAGCTGTAATAACACCCTTAAAACCCCTTAATCACCCTTATCTTTAAGTTATTTAAAAATTTCAGATTGCTCCATCTAATATAAAAGTTAAGTAATTATTGTGAGGTACACTTAATTACCCCTGTCGCATCCTGGTGTATGAAGTTGGTGGACTCATTGTAAATTATTCAGTTTTAAATTAGGCATTTGATTATCTTTTGTTTAAGTACATTGAATAATTTATGAAAAATAATCCAATATCTCGTGCAGGTATTGACTTTGTTTTATGTTGAGAACTAATATTGCATTACACACAGTACTTTCAGCATTCTACAGAGAAAGATGCAGGAACAAAAGAGTTTATCCAGTTTGAAACACAGTTTGGATGGTAATAACTGTATAATGTCTTAAAGAGAAGCATAAATCCCTGTAGCTGTACTGGATTATGTTGTTACCGATGTAATCAGACTCCTATTTTAGGTCGGTCTTGTTAATTGGACCCCATCTTGTTCTGTCCTGGGCACAACTCCCCCGGCTCCTCCACCCCACACAGGTTAATTGAACTACACAAACCGACAGCTCCTCTCAGATCTGCACGCTAAGTGGGTCACATGGAAAATGTATAAGAGGTTCAGTGTCACGGGTGGATTTTTATTGAACCTTGTCAGATCGTTATCCGATAAGTTGACAATCCTCTCCCCCTCTCTGCAGGGCTTTGGTGAGCAGATTCAAATAATATTCACACATATTTTATATGAAACACTGAAGTGGCAATGAAGTAATCACTCACCTTTTTCAAGCATTCAAGTGGAGGAAGAACAGCTAAATATTAACATTTCCTAATGCATGTCTTTAGTGTTTAATTTCTTTAAAACTCTACATTTAAATGCAGACGAAAAGCTCCACTATAAATTATTGTTTTACACTCCCCACAGTCCATATCTAGGCAACTGTTGTGCAGGTAAAAAGTTCATTAAACTATCACCTCAGATTACGTGGAGCAATTTTAAGCCTGTTTGACACATGCCATTTCAAAGTGAAGAAAATGAACTTGTCCTATATTGATTTTACTGCTGTGGGGAAATGATTTCAGCAGAGATTTCCATCAGTGAATTACAGCACAAGCAGTGTCTTTTTCAGCAAAATGATTTGCTCCAAGTCCATAAATGTCAAGCCACATGCAGCACTGAGAAATCATTTTCTTTGACAATTGCGTGTGGCAAAGATCAGGTAATCATTGATTGCTGCAGGAGATAAGCAGGAAATGGAGCAGGAAGATACAGATATCAGGAACAGTTGTATGAAACTGAATATAAATGGAAAAAACAGCTGTGGCAACATAATGATCATGATTTCTGACATGAAGAATGTGTCCGCTGGATAAATGTATACTGTAATTTAGTTTTTATGTTTTTTAAATTTAGTCTGTTGAAAAAGGAACCCATTATTGGTGAATGAAATTGGGTAATTGAGATGCTTTATTAGATACAGTGGCTGGTTCCTGCAGTCAGCACTGTACATCGTTCTCTCTGGAATGCCTCTTGATTTTCAGAAGTGCCATCAGGAAACAAATATGCCCCACACATCTTGGCACCGGGAGGTGAAAGTTGGTTTCTGCAGCACTTTTGTTCATTACTGAAAACTGCCACTCTTGGCTTCCGCCAGAAGAGCTGACATTATGCCGACTGAGGTGGTTTCAGTTCAGGTTGCAGGAGCAAGTGATCTGAAGTTTCCATTAAACCAGCTCTTAATGAAACCAAAAAGGGTGCAAGGCTTTATCCATTTCTGCAGATGTTCCAGAAACCCGAAGCTGCAGGTTTCTCTATAGTCTACAGCCCATGTGTAGAGATATCACGAGCCACTTGTACTCTTTCTAGTTTTGTAAATAATGCCACTACACACCAGACTTTTGGTGTGGGAAAAGTGAACTTAAGTGCTGGGAAGTTTCTGTTCTCCTTTACCCACACACATTGGTTGCATTTCAATGTGAGACGCCCTCTCAGGAGAGTAGCTTTCTCACTAGCCATCCTGGTTTTCCATTTTCTAACCTTGCACGGCCAGTCTTGTGTCATGACTCTGCTCCAGCTAATGGTCAAGGGAAACTGCTTGCTGTTCCGCTCAGGTGGGACGTTTCTTCTCACAGCTCACAGGAGATGGACTGACCTCCCTGCTGCAGCCACTTATAATTCTTCCTTATTGCATGAAATTCCATCCTTTCACTGACTCGTAGCTCTTCGCCTGCTTTTCGGAGTCTCCTGCCTCCTTATTTATCCTGTAACCTTCACCCATCTTACATTTCCTCCCACCATTCATACATTTTGAAAATAATGAAAAGAAAAATAAGTGGTGAGTTTGTAATAAAATCCTGTAAATGATCTGTTCTCTGGCTGTAAGAATTCTGAAGGAAAAATTGAACAAGAAAAGAAAAATCTTTTGTCCTATTCACTTTAAACATAGAAGTCTTGTTTCTGCACTTTCATTACACTGACTTTTGTCTTTTCACACATATAGTGGAAGTTATTAATTCAAATATATAACAGTACTTTATTTTTTGCATACCTGAACACAGTATCATCGATAAATAACATTATTTTATTTAAAAACTTTGAGTCTTCATCAAGGTTTCAGTGGGGTTTATATGCACATGTCAGCTCACATAAACACAACTCAGAACATTTTAATGTGCATGATTCAATCTAAAAATACGTATCTGGGATAATTCACCCCTATTAGAATCAATAGCAGTGAGGTGTGTAAAGCAATAATCTTCACAGTCGTCTAATGCAGCCTCATTAAACCATGAGAGGAACGTGCCTCTGACATCAGACGCTATCTCCTGATCTTCACAGTGAAATAAAACATTTATTACACTCTGGAGAAATTAGCATGCTTTAACTCCCTCCCAGCCATGTCCCAAATCTGCTTCTCTCAGTTAATATTTCGCGCCTGCTTTATAATTCTGTAATTAGCTGCAAGTTATGTTCTGCCGATGTGACGAGATGATGTTTGTCGATTGCAATATCTGTCTCGAGTCAATGCAAATTAGCTAGAAGTTGGGCCTCAAATGCTACTGTGTCAGGAAAATGCCAGGGCGCACTTTACATCAGCAGAGGTTGTTTCATTCATCTGCCTGTGGAGACTCCGATCCATACATTTCTTTATTTATATTTGAGTCTTGCCTGTACTGCAATTCAATGGCCCAGTAAACCTGCAGTACAAGCAGGCTTGTGGTAAAGACCTAGAAATATAACCATAGACAATGAAACATTAATATAACTAAAGACATCACTGACGTCTAAATTTGTCTCTCTGTGCCAGTGACGTTGCGGCTTTTTGTCACGTGTGTGTGTTGGTACCAGTTCACAAAAGAAACGTTTGCCCTCTAACCTTCTTAAAGCATTTAATTTAGATAAGTAAGCCTCTGTTGTTCAGTGTTTCACAGCCAGGCTTAGGCAGGGGTCTGAGAAGTTAATACACGCGTGTGTATCACAGCTTCTCTTTGTTCTCTCCTTTATGCGTCCCTGCCCTCTCAGATGTCTCATGAGACCTTTCTGATGGGCCTTTGTATGAAATAATTACAGTGTACGGAAAATGTTAAAACTTTGAAAAAAAAAAAAAAAGAACAAGTAAAATGTGACTTTCACACTGTTGCATCAGGTTAAACTTCTTGATAATGTTTCAGCTGCACTATTACTTTTCTTTTTATAATTTAAGTCATAAGGAATCACAGTTATTCCACTTGTAACGAAGTACCAGATTAACTCTGACAGATTAATGTTTACGACTCAGTCCAACAGGATTGGATGCATTTGCATTTCCAATCTCACTCATGTCTGCGCCTGCTTTTGATACATCAGTCCAAATGATCTGGACCGGTTAATCGCTCCATCTGACTGGAAAAGAGAATCTCCCACTAGAAGGTTTGAATAAACAGGCAGCATTTTCCCTCACAAGTTCAGATTCACACGTACAACTTTAAAAAGTTACAATCCCCTGTGAGGAGAATGAACTCTAATGAACGCCGAGCTCTTGTGTAATCTATTTAGCCTCCACGTGGTGCATACTGATTAAAGGGAACTATTGATAGAGGGATGAGAGAGAACAGAGGAAATACTCCGGTGTTTTGAGCTGATACGAGGGGGGCATCAATATTTTTACATTTCCATGCAATGCCAAATTAAGTGTCTCGTTAGATAATTTATAGATCTGAGAGGGCTGAGAATGAGTTCAAGTAAGCTGATCACAGTAGATTAATTTATCACTATTTTTCTCATCCTATCTTTTATAAAAGGCCTATTTTGGGGTTAGTTTTTGTGTAAACAGTCTCACTAACTTTTGTTATTAATATTTTAATATGATAATTAGTTTTCATCTTGAACATGAAAAAATTCCCCAAAATAATAATATTTACTTGTCCTCTCATCAGACCTTCATCCCCTGAATGCACAAGGGTCTTTGTTTGCGTGTATCTCGTTGACAGTCAGTGGAATGTAACTGGAATGTGAAATATCAGATGGGGGGTCTGATATTAAAGGATTTAAAGATCAATAGCTGGCAGATGAGAGTCCAAAGCATCACCATAAACTTGTGCTAAGAACATGTAAAGGATATGGTTGCCATGTCGCGTTGATATAAAGGTCAAGAGCTATTTGTGGCTGGCAATTAAAATAACTAATTTTCCTGTGGATGAAAGGAGATGATTTCATTGTTTGCATCTATAAGCTGTTAATTCATTCTTGGGTTTATTGTTTTTAAAGGTCCACTGATGAGTTCCAGCTGAGACTGCCTGTTGATGGCTTTTATCAGGTTTTCTACTCACATTATTAGGCCTTTGTTCTGTGGTCATTTTGTTGTTTGTGCTGATTTTCACTCTACTCTGCCACCAAGTGGTCTGAGAAGATAGTGCCAGGATTTCCACACCTTTGTGCACTCAGGCAGGAAAATACAATTTACCAAACTTGAGCATTTTATCAGTGATTTTATCAGGGACCCCTGGGTGTGACTTTTGTAGAAACGCAGCAGGAGACCTTGAGGCGCCGAGGTGACCCTTCACTGATGTGTTACCATGGTAATGGAAGCCATGCATGATGGACAGCTGAGTTTGGTGCATGAGACCTGAAGGTCGTCCTGTCTGTTCCCTCCCCCGGGTGCTTCACATGCCCACTAATCACGTCCTCATCCTTGACAGCTTGTCTATTTTTTTTTAGACCATCACTCTTCCTCCTCCTGCTCCTCTTGGTTAACTTTAAAAAAGAAGGTTGCGACCTCACAAGATAATTGGAACCTTCGTCATACATTGATCATAATTAAGTAGCAGTGATTTTTTTTTTTTTAGCAACAAATCAGCTTTGGCATTAATCTGACCAACTATAAAAAGATGGTAAAAGCTGCTAACTGTATCTGTGATCAGCGCTTTAGATTGCATTTGCTTCTAATTAGCACTGAAAGAGTATCTCGTCAACAGCATCTGTGTAACTGCCTCACCTAATAACTCAGCCAGGCTGCAAAGTCCCTGCTGTGTTCCTGCTCCTCAGATGATCCTGCTCAGCGCTCTCGCGCCCCTTCAGGCTTCGGTTATTTGCATTATCGCCACATTATCTCCACAGTGACTAATGGGAGGTAACATCAGATGTTCTGATTGGCGGCTCTGTCTTAGATGGCTCAAACAGAGTAAACTAAACACTGTTTATGCATTAATCACTGTTACCTTTCCAGAACTGAAAGGAGGCCTTTGTGATCTGGCTGGAGGAACTTACATAAATAACCTTGTGCATCTTCCTGTGCATCTTCCTAACTTTTTGCTTGTGGTTTTTGTTGCTGTGGTGGTAAATGGTTGTTATTTGTGAGAGTTTTAGCATGAAAGTGAGGCCAATGTATTGTCATAATTGCCCCCTGGCGGTAGTTTGCAGTAAAACAACAAGTCATCCTCCATTCTTGGTTGTGGCTGTATACAAAAACATGTCACTTTTAAATTTACCAGTATTGTTTATGGTTCTGTTCACAGGTGATACAACAAAATTGTAATTAGGTTCCTCACTGATGGTGCAGTTCCTGTGTCACGGTGAGAGCCCGTTATTAGCTGTCACTGACATTTACATGACGTGTGAAATGAGGGCAAACTACTGCAGAGAGGGAGGCATGAACCAGCAGCAGCGTCTGCAAAAATATCCTAGAGCTGACGTCTCGGTGATGGCTGATCAAGATGACACTCATCAGATGATCCTGGGTGTCAAGTGTAAACACGGAGCAGGTTGGTGTGGCATAGATGTGAAAAGTTGCTTGTACCGTTTGGAAAATAATGTCCTTTTTTTTCTCCACCTACACTCTGACAGTTTCATGCTTAGACTTCAGCTGAAGTCGAACCTTATGCCCCTCATCTAAAGCTACGCTACTTGCCCTATTAACGATTGATTGATTGATTGATTCATTCATTCATTCATTCGTTTATTCATTCATTGCCCCTCTTCTCTCACTCCTTTTTCTACCATTAAGCTATTGCTAACAGGAAAAAAGTTTTTGCAGCAATTTAGGACTGTTAAAGACCCTGGAGTGGTAAAAGTGTAGCATCAAGATCGGCACCATTGTAATTAGAGCTTGTATTATCCATCCATCCATCCATCCATTTTCTTTCCTTATCTGGGGTCGGGTTGCCGGGGCAGCAGCCTAAGCAGGGAAGCCCAGACTTCCCTCTCTCCAGCCACTTCATCCAGCTCTTCCGGGGGGATCCCGAGGCGTTCCCAGGCCAGCCGAGAGACATAGTCTCTCCAGCGTGTCCTGGGTCTCCCCGGGGGCCTCCTACCGGAGGGACGTACCCTGAACACCTCACCAGGGAGGCGTCCCATGTTGCCTCTGCGGGCTGTGCCTGACCACCACCAGGCGCTTGCCATCGTGCCCTGCCCCCGGGCCTGGCTCCAGGAGAGGGCCCCGGTGACCCGTGTCCGGGTAAGGGAAACTTAGAACCATTTGTGGTCATCTTCATAAGTGGTGTTGGGCTACACTTTGTCTGGTCCCTCTCCTAGGACTTGTTTGCCATGGGTGGCCCTACCATGGGCATAAAGCCCCAGACAACTGAGCTCCTAGGATCACTGGGACACGCAAACCCCTCCACCGCGATAAGGTGGTATCCCGAGGAGGGGGAGCTTGTATTAATGATTTTCAATTGAATCTGTTGCCCATCTGCTGCACCGGTTGTTGTCTTTTATTGATTTGTCTGTTTTCATTCTTGTAAGTAATGATTTAGTGAAAATGGGAAGCTGTTTGGCACTGTCATCTCCAGAGTGAAAGCTGGATATTACCCTTTAAATCTTTTGCCAAAAAGAGATCGTATCTGAAATCCGGCAAATTGTGCCAGTAAATAAAATAAACAGCCTTCTAAGATGATTTTGCACAAAAGTGCAGCTGAACTCTCCACTGGCTCAGTGGCACCATATTATAATTTAATCCTGGCAAAAAAAAAATGTAGCAAGAAATGGAGGAATTAATCTGAATTAGCACTTTGACTGATCTTATTGACTCTGTAAATGTGTCACTGCTCCCCTGAGGGGAAAATTAATATCCCTCAAACCGAGCAGAGCAACAGATTATCCACATTACCTCATTGGCTCATTAGCTTCTGATGACAGCTGTGACACCGCTGAGGAACTCTCAGCCGGTGGTGGAAAATTAGCTTTCAGACTGTCACATATGGTCTGAAAGACCTCTGAAAATAATCAGAACTGAAGAATTACTGCTTATCTACTGAACACAGCAGGGTTTCATGTGTCGTGTCCAAGGTTTGTGCTCAAGGCTTTGATTCCAGCTACAGTTCCAGCATTATTCCAAAGATTATTCATATTTTATGCTCACCAGAAACTCGTTTCCCACTTTGTGATCACATGACTTCCTAACTCTCATCTGTTCTGGTCACGGCCTCTAAATCTCCAGCCTTTTCTTCGGTTTTCATCAGGTCACATCAGGTTTGCTTGCTTCTAAAAGCAGCTAAACAAAGTACCAGCTTCTTTTAAAATATATGAAATTGCGGTGGCTCACTGCAGCTGTGATCCCAGGTTAGATCTCTGTGTGCAACTGGACTTGTTAAAGTTTTCCTTGAAGACATTTCTACTTCTCTCTAGAAGGCTTCTTCAATTCTAAACGCGCTGTGGGCAGAGCTTGAAAATATAGCCCCTGTGGACCATTAGCGTGCTAATGATCTGGGTGGTCATCTGAGAGTCGCTGGCACCTAGTTTCAGTTTGGGTGCTTCCTGCACAGTCCAAGAAGGCCAGACTGTCTTCTTTTACATCTTCCCTCGTGAATTTGACGTAATCACAAGGGCTATATTTTCAAGCTCTGCCCCCAGTGCTTTTAGAACTGAAGAAGCCTTCTGGAAGGAAGGAGAAACGTCAAGGAAACTTTTAACAAGTCCAGTTGCACACAGAGATCTAACCTGGGATAACTATGACCTGGATGATTGAGAACCTACAGACATCTTGCAGCTGTGATGTTACCAGTTTACAGTTCCTGTCTGATACCAGTGACATTTCCACAGGAAGTAATCATTCACCCTGCTTTCTCTCAAACCTCCTCTTTTCTGACCTCGTTTCTAGAATCTCTGAACCTGTCCGGTCGCTCGAAGCTGATGTTTGTACGTCTATCCGGAGAAATTCCATGAATACTAATGCCTCCATCTCCTGCCGCAGAAACCCAGCTAATGCCCTTTCAGGAATATTCCTCGCCTTTTGACAGGATTAGAGTTGTGTGTTTAGCTTGATAACATGAATAAAGGCCTGAATTCAAAGAGGGAATGTCAGAGGACAGGTTAGGCATCCATTTTAGCCCCTCTTGTCACTCTAGTGATATTTATTAAGAGCAGAACGTAGTTGGCATCATTAGGGTTGTTCGTTTATAGCAAATGAATCATAATTATTTGGCCCAGCTTACAAAATTGTTAATTTGTGGGACATTACTGTGCAGAGTTCTCCAGCTGAATCCCTCTACAGTAGTCGTGTGTTGGTGTCCTCCCTCGCCAGGCTGACTGCGAGGATCCAGCAGATTTTCTCGCCGTCCTCACGACATTTATTCACTGTGGATCTGACTGAACTCCAGTCGACGTTCAGTGATTTGGATTATTTATTCATCCATTTCCTGTCTTCTGCTTTTCAGTAATCTGTTGTCAGATTTGCTTCAGATGCTCTCGTGTCTTCCTGGTGTCATTTCAGCGGGAATACTGACACTTCTAATTTGGTTGATTGAATCAATTCTGTAGAATTATCTTTGCACTGAAGTCAGTTTATTTCTAATCAGAAGTTCTTATCCTACATATGAAAGAAGAGAACAGTTTTTTTCTCTGTCTTCAGCATATTCTGTGCTATTGCAGCAGGAAACCACCTCATTACCACGATTGTCCACTGTGGCGTTTGCCCCCAGTTTCCTGCTTTGGGCACTTTAGTGCCTCTGCTCCGGAGCACTTTGCACTAATGAAAAGTTGTCATAGCTCAGGCTGTGATGGATGGTAAGGGAACAAGTTCTTGGAAGCTTTCTGGTACAGTTTTGCCAGTGCAGGGAGAGGAGAAACGTCTTTGGCTAAACAGAAGGCAGAGATGTGATTGATGCCCCTGAACCTCGACCTCTGGCCTCATCTCAATCCGGATAAGATGCTTATTGTCCTGCTGGAAGAAGGCACCACAAGAACAATTTCCTAATGGAACCTAAAGCAGTAAACATCATGTCTTAGTATCTTACAGAGCTTTCTTTCATTTCAAAATGAACATATTTGACAATTTCCAGGCTGAAACATTCTGTAGTAATTACTTTTCCACTGCTGGTTGTCATCGGCCATAATCCCGCTGGAGGTTTGAATTTGGCAGCTTGGCCGCTGCACATCAGCCCGTTCCACCGCTCTCCTGACAGAATTTGGAAAAGAGTTTCATTTCCCTCCTAAAGTAGGAGGGAAATGTAGTACTGTATATGGAGGTCTTTGGGCTTCATTTATGGACTTTTTAATGATTATCTTAAATCATTAAGATTTTAGTCACAGTGTATAAAAAACAGCTGGCTGGACAAACAGCTCTGAATACTTCCTGTTCTTAGCTGCTATAAGCTAAGCTAACTGCTAAGATGCTGGCTGTGACTGGGAAATGCATTTCTTCCTCCAAAATAAAAGCAAATCTCCACCTCATATTAGTCCCCCGCCTCATAAAAACATGTTTTAAAGCCGCGAACGAGGAAACCTGTAAGGAACATTACAGATCGCAGCCTGTAATGGCTGCGACATGCTTTTAACCTGATGTGGAGCAAATGTTCAATACGACCCTTGTTTGCAGCCGGAGCTGACAATAATTCTCCCCTGATTCACCCGCACTGTTTGGCAGCATGCCACATTAATCGAGCTTTTAATTAGAAGACGGGCCTATTGACCAGCAGCCCAGCATGGAAGCACAGGACATACAAATCGTAGCTGTCCGGCCACATATTGACCAGGAGGAAGATGTGATGGTGGAAGCGAAGGAGGGATTTTATGCAGCTCTGATGCTTTCAGGCCTGCATTAAACCATGTCAGAATATGTATTTGAAGGGTAAGCCTTCCATTAAGATAGTTTTCTCAGGATTCACAGCTTCATCCAGGGGTTGGGGTCCAGGGGTGCCGTAGACAGATGTGTATAACTGATGGAGGCGTCCTGAGGGTTGACCTGTTAATGGTTCAGGAAGCAGCACGCTCTTCTCTCTTTCCTGTCAGTCTCCATCACTGCGTAGGGAAGACAAATGGAGCATAGATGGCAGTTCTGCGCTTTGATAATTCTTGGACCAGGAGGACGCTGTCACGCGTATTGACTGACCATAAATCAGACCTCAGCCGTTCCATCACGTCAGAGCTGGATCACAAAAGAAGTGATATCCTTCGTTGGCACTAAGAGATGCCATTACAGCATCTGTGATGAGCGTCTGCTTTATTGGTGGCTGATGCATCGGGATAATCTGTCACATTCTACTTTTTCATTTACCGTTTCTATTAAAATGCAGAGCAGACAGCTGTGATCTGAGGATTCTTTGCTGCCAGGTTTTCCAAACTCTGTTAATCTCTCCTTCCCCACATTTTCCACCATTCAACATGTAATTATTTGATTAAGCTAACATATGAACACGGTTAGTTTCGTTTACTAACACTTAAATGCATCTTTGTGACAACAGTTCGGATCAAAAAGCTCGTCTGTTTCAGTTGTCCATGACTGCCCCCTGGCGGGGAAACGTCTCAGTTGCGTCCCCCTACACTACAATAAAAGGTAAATACGTAGTAGCACCTTTCAGCAACAATTAGTCAGGAAAAAAATGTGTGTAATTACAGCCCAGAGGGATAATTTTATCCTGTAGGTCAGGTTTTAGGTTAGCTTATATGTGCATTTTAACGAACATAGCTGAAGCAATCAAGTTTGAAGGAGTTTAATTGTGTTTATTCCAGATTAATCAATTGTGTTTTAACTGGAACTTTTTAATCTCTTAATAAGTTGATTACTCTCGTGCGTATTCAAAAACGCGTGTGGTGAATCAGTAACTCGGTCTCGGCTCCGTGCTGCCTGGTGCGTCTGACGCGCCGCTCGCCGCGCACGGGTCCACTGTCTGTTGGGCAGATGAGACGGGGAAGCTCTGGGGAGACAAAAGCACAGTGGAACCCTTTCAACAGGGAGTAAGCGTTGACCTTTATGTTGCTGCGTTAAAAAATTAAGCGAACGCCATTCGCGTCGTGCGTCTCGGTGCGTTTATGTTTGTTTCATCGGTGTCGCTGCTCAATTATCGGCCTGTGCGTCTCAGACACGGACGTCCGTTTAAAATTGCTGCTACTCTGTCGATATTCTGATCCGATTTCGTGTATTTCCTGCAGCTTCAGACGTATCAAACTTACTTGAACGTCTTGATCATTCGCTTAGATGATCGAGCCGCCACTCCGCTAATTACCTGGTTATCTGAAGATGCTCATGGGAAACAGGATGATTGAATGTATTCTTTGAGGAATAGCTGCTGCTTTCGCCCCCAGCCCTGTAAGTGCTATCCATAATAACGCAATTGTTGATCTGATCTAAATTTAAAGCAGCACGTTGGTGTAATTTATGCTCTGAAATCTAAATCCGGTTCATTTATTCCGTCTTTTTCTGTGTCGGAACTGAAATCTGCAATTGTCAGCGTGGAAAAACGACCCGACCGGGAAGTGAAGGCGCCCTGATGCAGAGCAATGGGCTGTGGGGGGAGCAGGACCGATGCTCTGGAACCTCTATTCTTGGAGAGCTGGACCAAAGAGACGGAGTCGACCTGGCTGACCAGCACGGACAACGAGCTGCCCCTGTCGTCCATTCAGAGTATCCCCTCTGAGGCCGGTTTCACCTCTGAGAAATCAGTCAGTCCTGGTAGGAATGACGATTAATTGATGATCTCATTAAACACACCAGCAGAAGAATCTATTGTGCACATGGAAAAATGAAAAGTGGCTCTAAAGAAAGCTTTGATGTGCAGTTAGTCAGTAAATGCAGCCTTGAAACAGGTGAATCTGAACTGTTAATCCACTTTTTAGATTTGATTATCAGGATGTGAATCACTGGATGAGCATAATCAGGCTGCATTAAAACACTCATTCTCCAGCGGGACCTTGCTCACATGGCAACAGATAGAGATGTTAATGAATGTGGGCTGGGTATCCTTGATGCAATTGTGAGGAGGAAAAACACAGCAGAGCTGTTCTTTGTCCTCATGAAATGGCTCTGGTATGGGTTCAGATTCAGCTGTGCTGCAGCCTTAAGAAATGGTTTCATCTTACACATCACTGAGGCGTGTGCACGTCCTGCAGATCATTGTGACATATATACTTTATATGGAGCTATGTTGATTCATTTTCTGGTTCACCATCATGTAAATTGAAACCCAGGAACGTGTCCTGTGCACTGACTTAGCCTTGTGTGATGTCTCCACACCGTATTCCAGTTCCAGATTTCTTTGAGGACAGCCTTCCGCTTCCTGCTCAGGCTTACCTGAAGGTTTGTCCGGCCGTGTCTGAAGTCAGTCTGAACAAAGCAAAGTCCAGCGATCTTCCTTCAATCACAGATCCTCCAGCCAAAGAGGAAGCGTTACCCACAGCAGGCACCAGAGTACAGCGCACAAGTATCCTACACACTCAAGAGATTGTAAGATAATCTGGGGTTTTTTTTAATTGACTTTTCTTTCTTTTGAAATTTCTGATTTAGTGTACAGGATTGATAATCATGCCATCATTTTTGACCACTGCTTGAGTAAGATTTCCACAGTAGCTTCATCGCCCCCTACTGGCTAGTTTTAGTAATAGAACGAGCCCCCTCCTACTCTAGCTTCATTTGTTATTTCTGATCAGACTAAATGGCAGGAGAATCACATGTCGACCAAGCAGGTGACCATCACAGTGACCCAGAGCATCCACCAGGTGGACAAGAACAAGAAGGTGAAGAAGTCCCTCACCACCTACGAGGTCGTGAAGCCTGGGGAAACAGGTGACCACACAGAAACACCTGAGTGCAGGTGACAGTGAATGAAGCCAAAAGGATTAAAGGTAGCTGCGATACAGATGATTGTGCTGAATAAAGCACAGGGATGGAGCATAGCTTTCATCTGTGTCTTTAAACTGGACCACTTTCAAGTGTTTGATCATTCCTGTCAGACTGTCCCTTAAAAAATTCTATGAAGAACAGCATCAAAATAAATTGTCATGAAATACAATATTTGGCACATATGATTCAGTTTAGAGGCATGTTTGTGAATAAATCTTTTTAATATCTACTCTGAATATTCAAATAGAAAATATCAATCTTTTATCTTGATAAAATGATAAAAACAGCTGCTGCTGTATATTTTTTTTCTGCAGCATTAAAACATTCTTATGAAAAAATGTTACTGTTTATGGTGAAAATGGGATGGATGTGATTAAATGTGCATAGAAATGTCTCAAATGTTGTGTATTTTTGTACAATAGTGTAAAAGGGTCATTTCATCCTGATGGTGACTGTACTAATTTTAAACATTTTTAGGCACCAAAAAAGTGCAATTATGGTCCACTTTGTCATTGAAGGCAAGAACATAACAGAAAAAAATAGTCATTTTCTAATTGCCCATGTAAAAAAAAAAACAATGTTGCACACGTTGCCTCTTTTAGCAAGATTAATCTAAATGGTTCACGGAAGACAGACAAATAATAATAAAGCTATATCATACATGCCATGTAGCATCTGCTCTGTGTGTTGAGCAACCAGTCCTGAGTCACTGTGACTGCAACAGCAGATCTGAGGTCAGCTAAGCGTGTGGGTCAGTTTTTGGTGGTCATAATGAATTTGCCCTGATCGGAACAATGGCTCCTCCTTCCTCATCCACTCCTCCACGCAGAACTCTGGGAAGAAGAAGCAGATCTCTCTCTGTGCCGACTCGACAGAATCTGAAGAGAACAAAGGACTGAGTGGAAGTAAAAGGTTCTCTAGGAGGTGGTTTAGTGCTCAGGCAGGATTCAAAGGAAATAGGTGAATAAAGACTATAAATAAATATCAATTTTCTGGTTTCAAAACGTATTAAAAACCTAATAACTAAACTGTATTTTGTAATACTCAGATAAAAATCAGTTTTGATCCGTGTTTGTGGGTCTTTCCCGCTTGGTTTGTCTTCACTGAGATGAAATGCTCATATAATTTCTTTGTCTTGAACTGTTAAGAGTTTCCACGGAGTGATTTCTAACCATCTGAGAAGCTTCCATATGACTTTTGCAGTATTCAACTGAGATGATGTGATAATGGCTTGATTGTGTTGACATGTTAATCTGAGAACATATAAAAATACAAAGAGAGATCTCACCTGAGCCATGTGTCGTGTTTCTTGTATCTGTGAGTCCAAACTGAGCCCTGATGGAGGTGGGGAAGGTGTGGCGTGCTCGGAACACTTTGGTCGGCCCCATCAGCTCTCTCCAGTGACATATCGCGTCTTCTCGGGCTAAAACGTAAGCTCGCATTGGTCCACTGTCACAGAAGTAAGCAACAACAATCATGATAACGTCCAGAGCGGCTGATGGGCAGCTGTGATAAACATGGAAACTTGTACTGTCTCAGAATGCCTCAAAGGAGTGGCTCACCTTGACATGAATTCAACAAGCCTCTGGTAGAAGAAGCGTCCTGAGAACCCAAGAAAAAAGAAACAAAATATTAGGTTATTTTTAAACTGGAAATTTATTGATTTGTGTGCATTGATTAAAAGCACTGAAAACATGAAAAAAACACCTGAATGTTCAGCGTAAAACCTCTCAGAGTCCTGTCTCCTCCAAACTAGATCTTTGCACCTAACAATCACAAAGCTGTTGTCCAGAATCCTCTGATGAAGAGCCTGGAAAAAAGTAAAGAATATATGCCTTTTAGTCAAGTCTTAATGTAATTTAACACACGTAATCGACGGGGCTGTGTTAAAAAATACTCAACCCAAAAAGATCGATATATTGATATGAAGACGTGAGCTCACCTCTAACATCAGCGGATGAGCGACAGCATCTGGTTTGATGACCGCCAGGGTGAGCTGCAGCACTTTGGACAGGCTGCGAGCACTCAGTAACATTTTCTACAGAAATCCATATTTTTGATAAAAAAAAAAAAAAAAAAACCATCTATTTATTTTAAAACAAACGGAATGGCTGTTAGCTGGTCATTTTAATGCCCTTCAAAAAATATCAATGCAGTATAAGCATCTGGTACGTTCAGGATTTACGTAAACCCAGGTGTCATGAGTAATTACCATCGTATTTCTCAAGTTAACCTACCTCAGTTGTGAATATTTTCGGTGATCAGTTGAAAGAGTGACCGACACTGGGCGCCGCCATGTTGTCGGGAAAATAAGATTGTTTCTTTCCTAGGAAGAGTCTTATCAAATCTTTGCTCTGTAAACACAAGTAGAATTTATCTTTATGTTAACGGTGTGTGCATATGTTGAAAATATATATTAACGCCCACATCAAAAGTTAATTTGTGCGTTTTCAAAATGGCTCATTTTCTCCGTTCGCCTGTCAATGTGTCCCCTAGAAACAGCATCGGCACAAAGGTTCCTGTTACAATCACGTATTAAATTAACTCCACGTTAGAGTTCGCGTGACGTTAGTACAACTGAAAATATATTCCTTAATCTGAGATACACATATTTTGGTATCCATATATCAGAGATGGCATGTGTGGTTATGCTGGATTTACATCTTATAGATACTTTCAATTGTCAGTGAGCTACTAGAAGGGATTGGAAGAGGGGGGAGAAATTTCTGTCTGGAATTTCATCAATGTAGGGGATCAGACACAGAGTATGAGTTACAAACACTGAGCACATTCCAGCAATGCAAAACGGCCACACCCGTAAAAGTAGTATGTGTGTGAATAGGTTTGACATTCAGATAGACAGAAAAGGGGAAGAAAGAGGGAATGGATGTCCCACATAGGTTTCTCCCACCTGCCCATGTCATGTGACTTGGGTTGGTGCCACAGCTGTTACCAGGAGGAGGGGGGTGAAGAGAAGGAAGGGAGGCTGTTGGTGGGTGAGGGGTTGAATGGAGAAAATTATGAATGCCTCTATATCTACTCCCTATGTTCATTTAATGTATTTCATTACAGATTGCACTTTGTTTAGTTTCCATCATTGAAATATTCAGGAACTGGAGGATTTTTGGCTGAAGTCCCAGTTGCGGATCCAAAACCTGTGGGCTGGTAGGAGAGGTGTTGGAACATTATCAGAGTGCACACTGCTGAGGTGCCCTTGAGCAAGGTACAGAACCCCCAAATGCTATCCAAGGCATCTTATTCACGCTGACACCTCTCCCACAATGATTGCACGAGTTCTTTGAGTGTAAAACAGTAATTTCCCTATCTGGGACAGAGAAAGGATGCTTCTTCTTCTTCTTTTGGAGAATTTTACATAACTTTCAACAGAAATGATCAAGAGTACTCTCTGAGTCTTTAGAGATTCAACGGCCTTTTCACTGTGTGTGTGTGTGTGTGTGTTTGTGTGTGTCTGTGTCAGGGAGACGAAGACCTTGTTTCAAGTAAGGTTCTGAACTAATTTTATAAATGAGTCCAGTGGCACCACAAGAACGTCATAGGAACAAGTTTCAGTGTCCTGAAAGGGCAGTAATCATCATTAAAGGGGGGATACTGATCACATACACAACCGTTGGGAAATTTGACCTCAGCCCTGAGGAGCAGGGGGCAGCCACGAGATCAAGTTCAAGATCACTGACAGGAAATTAATCAGAACCCACGCGGTTGTCACAGAGACAACTGAGACCCAAATAATGAAATTCTTGTTTGGTTGCGAACACAAGAAGTCGTCTATCATCCCTCAGAGACTTTATTCCTGCTGGGACTTTTTTTTTTCTCCTTCCTCTCAACAGGTGACGGGGCGAACAGAGAGCAGCGTTTATTCGTCGCTGACTCCTTCTCCGACCATCCTCAGCTGGCTGATTCAGCTGATCCCCCCCGAGCTGCACCCGCCATAAACCCCCATCGCTCTTTCATCTCAGCGTCGCTGGAGTTTTGCTGCTGCCGCTGCCGCCACCGCCGCTGCTGCTGCTGCTGTTGCTATACTGCTGCCACCCCTGCAGTTGTCGCTCCCTTTTGGTGGGGAGTCGGGCAGCTGATTGACGACCCCTGCGAGCACCTCATGTCCACACGGCCGCCACCAGCGAGGCATCATGGTGAAAATATGTCGCGTGTAGCAGCAAGAACAAGGCCTGGATCTATTCTGTCACTATGGAGCTCAGAGATGGAGATCATCAAGTAGCCATTTATATCTTATAATTGTACATTGTTGTCACAAAGCCGATCATTAGTGCAAGTGTAGGACTGGCTGCTGAGGGGAGGGGGCAGGTGACACCCACAAGCTCTTTTATGTCCTAATTGATTGGTGAGAAACGTCAGGGGTGTGTTTCCTGCCATGACGCCTCCAGGAGCCTCAGGGGCAGACAGCATACAGAGGCACTGAAGTTCTGCTGCGTTAGACAACAGAACAAGCTAATTGGGGATAATTCATTGTTAAAAGCTGCATCAAAATAGTTTTGCGCAGGCCCCCACACAACCTCAAGCATCCTTCGGCCCCGCCTGGGAGTCAGGGGAAGTCGGTCGCCCTCACCTCTTAATCACCTGTTGGCCATTTCAGCCTAAATGCTGGCGACCCGCTGACCTTTGCTGCTTGTTGCTCCACCACGCAGGACTGGCCCCACTGCAACAGCTGTGTCAACCTCAGCGCTCGCAACTGCGGCGCCCAGAGAAGGACAGAGCTGCGGCCATGAGTCAGCAACAGACGTATCCCAGGATGGGCCGGTCCACTCATGCATGTTAGTCACTTATCAGACATACAAGCTTTGATTAATCACATACTTTGCTACAATTCTAGTTTCACTTCACTATATTAATTTAATATTTATAATTGCACATGATTTTGAAGTTCACCTGCTGCGTTAGAATCAAAGCAGCATATTTTTCCATTAATTCATTTACGTAAATTAAATCAATTAAACAGAATAAAATATTACTTTTCATTCACTTTGACTGTGGGTTTAGATAACTTATTCAGCACTGAACACAACAACAACCTGTAACACTTAAAAAAGCATTTGTCTGCCATAAAACACCCCATCATCAGTGAAGCTGATTAAAGCTTTTACGTGAGGTTAACTCTTGTTCTGGCAGCGTTTCCTCTGAAGAACAGGGAGCCGATCTGCAAGGTTGTCCCTCCTGGTGTCAGCTGCCGGTTTATTTATACCTATAGAAATCCATGCTGTCCACTCCTGAAGAAACTATTCTGGGGACGGTCAGACCGAACTCCTACCTGCTGCTGTCCTGGAAGGGGGTGAGGGTTGGGGGGGAGGGCTGGTGGCTCCCTCCTGCCAAGAAAAGCGTGTTGTGACCTCCGTGGAAGCAGCAGGACATTGGCAAACGGGATAGATGGGTATGACTGAGGGGAACAAAATGATTAGCAAACGGGGGCCCCGGTATGCCAGCAGAGGTTAAAAATAACCCCTCTGACCCAAATTGCAGAAAACGCAGCAGAGTGGTAGCGACTCCTGCACTGTATTCTACTACTTTTGACCTAACAGTAAAAAAAACGAGAAGGTTTTCAGAAGAAGCTTGAACTGTCCAGGAAACGAAAGCACTGTGGTACGAGCAGATCTCCTGCACGACATGCAGTAGATGAAAGAAAAGCGGATGATTTGTTGAAAGCCAGGTTGTTGGCAAATCCTAAGCCGCTATATGACAGCAACCATCTGTCAGGAGCAACACGGGATTACCATTTATATTTTAACCATTGTGTCCGGTCCGAGCGGCCAGCGATCCGCTCGACAACAAAAGACATCTGATATTGTGAGCGCCCAGATATATATTTGGCTGGGCCTTGGCGCATAGCTGACATTAGTGGAAATGTTGCATTTGTGATACACCCTGGCAGGGGGCCATGGGAAATATTGAACAACTGTGGAAATCAGACAACATCCTGTAATGGAGAGAGTAAAAAAAAAAAAAAAACAAAACCAGGAGATACAAAGATGTGATGGGGTATCTATTTGTGGATGGCGAGTGCCTTGAAAATAGCGAGACTATTGGGTTTCAATATAAGCCCCCCTCTCTGAGCTGGAGCTTTCTGTGAATGAGGCCCAGGTTCCTATCACACCCAGCCTGGGCGCTGATTTTAGAACACAGGTGCTGACCTTAGTGAGCAGCTTGTGCTTGCAGCAGAGGAAAATGAACCCCGCGCACTCGCTGATGGTGGCTCAGCGGCCACACAGAGGCTTCAGCACAGTATGTTCTTTAGGATGACTTAGAAGATGAAGCAAGTGGCCGAGGCAGTAGTCGGAGCGCCGAAGAGTCCTGGAACCGCACGGGAATGTCAGAAAAGCGCTTTAGAAAATAGCTGTTCTGCCTTTATTTGTTTTTACAGGCTCAAAATATAATCATAGTAAAATCCAAAGGTCTTTAATTCCATTAAATTGAATATAATCAGTTTCTTTCTTTCTGAGGAAAATAAGTATAAATAAATAGCAAAAACGTTATTGCTTGGATGTGATGAAGGTAGCACAGCTATCTGACAGTATAAATGAGGAATAATCTAGAGATTAGAGATTAGGAATCTCACGTGTGTCTGTTTCGTTTGCTCTCTTTGAGCTGTTAGGAAAACAGACATGCAACGGCCCACAAACCCAAAACCACAACTTTGTTTTGGGGGCTAATAAAACTGGCTTCAGGTGATGGTGAGTTAGTGCTCAGAGCCAATGTCACCAATGTCACTTTTTCCAGTGTGAAGCACAGAAAGCTAACGGGGATGAGACTGAGCCTTGGCTTCAGCTGTGTCTGGTGGCCTGCTCTGACTGCTGTTCTGACTGCACCACTAAACCCAATAAAACATGCCCAGCATGCAGTTGCTTCCCCGTTCCCCCCATCTCCCTCTTTTTCTCCCATTTTTTTTATTTCCTCCAAAAAGGAGCCATTGACATTCGGCGTAAAACAGACAGGGTGGGGGCAGAGCAGGGGAACGGCAGGGGTGTAGGGTGTCTCGAGCCCAGTGTGAACAGCTGAGAGGTGTGATTTCACAGGCTGGCTCCCCCTTGTCAGGGCTCTGATTGGGCCGGACAGGAGGCGCAGGAGAGGCCCGGGCTTCTAAAGGACACCAACAGGTGGGAGGCCGCTTTGGAGGGGGGCGCCCCTGGCGGGATAGAAAAGGGCCGATCCCCAAGGCCTGCCACAATCCACCGGCCAGAAACGGAGGAAGATGGTTGATGGCACCACAGCAGAGGCGGTTAGGGTGACTGCGGCTCCTGGAGAGGCTAATGGGTGGTCGGAGCCTTCGTTGGGGTTAACAAGGGCATTTCAGGGGCAAGTCAAGATGAGAGGTTTCCTTTTTCTGTATTGCTTCAGCAACATTTGCTAGGTTTTAATTTGCTTTTTTAGATTAGTCTCTTAGTCTCTCCTGAGCAAATTCCTGGTCAGACCAGTTGTTACGGGGGTTACAATCGACGCAGCACCATGTTTTCAAGCCTGACGTCTCAGACAGGTGGGGAGGGGTGGGTGGAGGGGGTGGGGGGGAGCTGAGGTGTAATAGAGGAAATAACGGGAGTCGACGACAGAGTGGTAAGGAACTCTGAAGGCCATTTGGCTGGGAGATGGTTGGTGTAGCAGCGGTCAGATTCAGTGTAGGAGACGGAGCCTGCCGACCTCCCTGAGGTCAGCTCACAATGCCAACACCCTTCAAAGGAGGCACAGCGGCCCCAGAGAGGTGAGTGGGGAATGGATTTAACACTCTTTTCTTTATTGTCGAGGGTCAGAATGAGTCAGCATGATGTAAGACAGAGGACAGAGCGTGACCTTTACCCAGAATTCGCCTCTCCCTCCTGAGTTATTTAAGCTCAGCGGAATTAAGCATCACTAAATTGGCGTGACCTGGCAAACAGCTGCTGGGTTGTGTAGCAGCAGCGATCTGAAATCTGCTGCAGGCGCATATGCAGCAGAAGACACACTTTAAGAGTCCCTCTATCAACTTTAATTATAAGGGTTTAGAGTCAGTGATGCTGTCGGCCTTCATCGCTCACACACGCTTACACAGCTAACCAGCATGAAGCCACATTGTTCCTGCTCCTCCATCTTTACCGGACTGCGAGGGGGTCGCTACGCCTCCTGTGAATCCAGTTGTTGCCCCTTGTGAGGACATGCTTCCTTATATCCCCATATTAATACACCACTTATGGAATGTAAGGAAGTGTGTGGTTACAAAGAGGACACAATCGCCGAGCCAAAGTGAGGAAGACGTCTCTCATTCTTTTGTCAGAACTGGAGGTGTGTGTTTGGGGAAGTGGGGGAGTCATAGAGCATGTGTGTTTGTGCGAGGGTGACAGGTGAGAGGCACGTGCGCAGTTAGCTTTGCACCCAGGGAACCGGTGATGGGGTCTCCAGGACTCCTTGAAAACTGGCCTCCCTGCCCCAACGGCTGACAGTCGAGGGGGATTGACGGAGCACAGCTGTCACCCATTTTAGCAACCGCAGGACTGTCCAAAAAGGAAGCGAGGGGAGGTGTGGAGCTGTCACTGGGGGGGTGAAGGGTCACTGCTGTTGGCAGGAGTTGGAAAGAAATGGGGGCAATTGGTTTGGCAATGTGGATGTTTATTTTAATTAATAATTAAAGATCATTTTCTCTGTGTTCCAGCAGCCTGAGGAGGACACACCAGCTTCACTTAAGATGGCGATCGCCTTCTTTATCTGTCACCTTTGTTATTTCCTTCCTTTTTCCTTTATCCTCACTCCTGATAGCCCTCCCTCTCGCCCCCCCACCCCCCATCTCTCTCTGGATCGTGCGGCTGAAGCAGCACGCCTTGCTGTGGCTGGTCAAACGGAACCAAGTCAGGTGTTTCTGTGAGGTTTGGTCCCCTTCAACCAGCTACTGCGTCGGCACACAGCGGCGTGGAAGCAAAGGCACAGCGGTGTTGTGGTGTGTGGTCTGTTGACAGTAGCAGTATTTTGTTTTATTTTCATCAGTGTCTTGTTGTTTCCTGTTCAACATTGTATGGTAATAAAAGACTGATGACACCATGCACCACCATTACTGTCAATTCTTTGCCATTTAAAAGTCATTTTTTGCTGCACAACAGATGGCATCACAGCTCTAATTATACTTGAATTTACACTATAATTATAATTTTCAATGAAGAGTTACACAAACTCAAGTAAATGCTCTTGTTGTTGTCAGACGTGCAAAATGTGACAAAACCATCTACAAAAAATACATTCACACTGATAAATTAATACAGGAATATTAAGATGCGATCAATAAATTTAAATTGTTTTTTAAGAGTGTAGCATAGGAAATATAGGGTGAAAAATATAGATAATACACAAAAGCAAGCAGAATAAATGTTTTGTTCAATGCTCAAACAGCTACTAAATGTGGAATAATTGGTCAGAATCACAGAGTAATTAAATAAAAAGCAAATTAATATATTAACGTAGCATCTCTCGTGACTTCATTTTATGTCAAATATTCATGAATAAACGTATCGTAAAGCTGAAACTGTTAGTGTAGGCGAGCGCAACTCAACATATTCCACCAGGGGGCAGCACACCCTTTTCAGGGAGGTTGTTGTTTCTCCAGGTAGCAGCAGAGGAAAAAGAAGCAGCGTCATAAAACATGGACGACGAAGTAGACACAGGTGAGTTTATAAGAGTTTTAAAGCTAAAATTCAGAGCTTTTCCCAGATATTTTGATACGTTTTCACGTACGGGCTTAAGACTGATTCTTCTTCTATAATTTTGATTTTGTGTTTTTGGTTGATTTATGTTTTCAGCTAAATTTATTTTAAATATGGTACTGCTGCTAATGTTAGCATTGCGAGCATTGCGAGCAATTCAACGGGACCACTGCGCTTGTCATGATTTTAACGTCAGGCATTAACACGACCTTGCATCATCTTTTTAGTTTATGAATAAGAAGAATTAAATGAACGTATACCAACTGTCACTGAACGAGATGTTTTTGTCGTTTTCGTGGTGCTGTCTGGGATGTTCAGCGACGTATTGTAAAACAACCATCGGTTCGCGGAGTGATTAAGTGTTTATTCACTGATGTTTTACAGAAAGCTCTCACGGGAATGATGGCATCGATCAAGCAAAGGTTCGTGTTCAGTTTTGTCAGGATCTCATGTAAGACCTGTTTTGAGTTGTCTGTAATGTTTTCGCTGTTGTTTTGTAAAATAGAAAGAGGGGAAAGAGTTGACAAAAGAGGAGAAGCAGCGTTTAAGGAAAGAGAAGAAACAGCAGAAGAAAGGCAAAGAGAAGAAAGATGACAAGACATCACAAGAGTGTGAGAAAGAAAAACACTCTGTTGGTTCATCTTCAGCTCCCCAACCTTCTACACCAGTCACAGCCCAGAAAGGTACTGAAGGCAGTCAATAATTTCACATTTTTAATTTTACAGTTTATTTTCTCACCACTGTTGTTATTAGTGCATTAAGCGAGTGTCTCTCTCTCTATTTCTCAGCTCCTTCAGCAGTGCCTGCTTCTGTCCCTGTGCCTATTTCAGAATGTGCTGCACCAGTAGATAAGCCAGCTAAGAGCAAAGCTGAATTAAAAGCAGAGAGAAGAGCCCGGCAAGAGGCTGAGCGGGCCTTCAAACAGGGCAAAAAGGGAGAAGTGGGCCAGCAGGTTGCCACTTCCAAGCCCAAAGTACAGCCGAGTGAGCTGCAGCCAGGTACTGCATCATTGCCGATGTCTGCGAAAAATAAATAACATTCTTTCATTCATGCTTGGGGGAAAAAAATCAAACTTTTCATTTTTAGTGGTGAAAAGACTCCCAGAACATATCCAGGCTGACAACCCAGAGGTTTTAAGGAAATTTGCCAAGAAATTGGAAAGGCAGCAGGTTGGTCACTACACGTGGCATTTCTAAAACACTTGAAACATTAAGGACAGCTTGTATTTACATGACCCACAGATCAATAAATCACCCACATTCACATGTACAGTAAATTGATCTTTCAACCCCACATAATAATTGGTCACCACTGCATGTGATGATATCAAACATTTCTTCCAGACACGAAAATACAATGCTGCTACGAAGGTGTGTCCTTTTTAGATGTGTGCCATCAATGTTTGAAGTTTGTTTGGTGTGCCTACAAATGCTTGCTGTGCAGGATCACGTCTGTATACCTGTGAGTGTCTCAACCTCAAATGTATGTACTTCTCTATTTCCTCTGCTTTATTTCAGATCCCTCTCCGCTTGGATTATGGTTACAAAGTCAGTCTGTTTTCTCATCTCCATCAGTACAGTCGCAAATCTCCTCTGACACAGCAGATCAGGTAAAACAAATTAAATATTCAGCACAGATAATTTGCATTCATTTCTTTTCAGTTACTCTGCATGAAAGTGATTATGACTTTTTTGGCTGCTGCAGCATTCCCTCCACAGTGATTCATCCTGCTATTGTTCGACTGGGACTCCAGTATTCCCAGGGAATCGTAGCAGGCTCCAACGCTCGTTCTGTTGCCCTGCTGCATGCTTTCAAACAGGTATAGACCACTAACCATCTACCCAGGATCATTTTCAGTATCAGTAGAGGATTAAATGTTGCGGTGCTTTGTTTTTCTCCTTAGGTAATAAGGGATTATACAACACCGCCAAATGAAGACCTTTCAAGAGATTTGGTGAACAAGTTAAAGCCTTACATCAGGTAAAAAAAAAAAAAAAAAGATTCTACAGAGAAATCATTAAACTGTTCATTGAACCATAATAACTGCTTAGTTCAACCCTTTCCCTGTGTTAATTGCAGTTTTTTAAACCAATGTCGCCCCCTGTCAGCCAGCATGGGTAATGCAATTAAATATATCAAGAAAGAGATCTCCCATATTTCCAGCCATTGCAAAGAAGAAGAGGTAATTTGCACATACATTTTTTAAATTTAATATACATCTAATTTTGTAACTTACTATCTGTCATAAAGCAGTCATAATGTTGGTATGTACAGTAAGTTTAGTTTTTCTGTTTAGGCAAAAAGCAACCTACTGGACTGCATCGAGTCCTACATCAACGAGAAGATCATCCTTGCTGCTAAAGCTATTGCCAAGTTTTCAATTGAAAAGATCAGTGATGGCGATGTCATCCTAGTGTATGGATGGTAAGACATTTATAGCTGATCTTGGGGAAAAAAAATCCCCTGTATAATCAGATACTTTCTGTCACTAAACACTTCTTGATTGCACCTCTCCTTCCACCTTCCTCAGAAACATTCTTCAATTATCACCCTTTTTTTTCAGCTCGTCATTGGTCAACCACATCCTGTATGAGGCCTTTGAGAAGGGCAGGAAGTTCCGCGTCATTGTGGTGGACAGCAGGCCCCGCCTGGAGGGCCGGGAGACCTTGAGACGTCTGGTCCAAAGAGGCATCAGCTGCACCTACGTCCTTATCTCAGCTGTATCTTACATCCTCTCAGAGGCAAAAAATGTTTATATTTCATCATGTTCCTTTTCTTTTGATGTTTTGATGTTTCACACCTCCATCTCGGACCTTGTAGGTGTCAAAGGTTTTCCTCGGTGCCCATGCTTTGCTGGCCAATGGTTATGTTATGTCTCGTGTGGGGACATCTCAGATTGCTCTGGTTGCAAAAGCCTTCAACGTACCTGTGCTGGTGTGTTGTGAGACCTACAAGTTCTGTGAGAGGGTGCAGACGGATTCCTTCGTGTCAAATGAACTAGGTATGAAGTATATATCCAGTGGTTTGTGATGATGTAAGCCAGAGACATCAGGAACTTTTTATAAATCCTTTTCAGATGACCCCGATGACCTCATCGTGACACGAGCAGGGAAGAGGCAGCTAGAACACTGGCAGGAAGTGCCGTCACTGGGCCTGCTTAACCTGGTGTACGACGTCACGCCGCCAGATTTCGTAGATATAGTCATCACAGAACTGGGAATGATCCCGTGCACGTCGGTTCCTGTGGTGCTGCGAGTCAAAAATGTGGACCAGTGAGGCGACGTTGATAAACCCGTGCGAAGGGAGTTTGGATGCCATCCGGAGTACTGTGCTTTTAGCATGCAATAAATGTATATCTGGAAATGGCAAACAACCAGAGTCCATACGTATTTGAATATCTTAATTTGAAGTTTTCTGCAAACAGTTCTTCCCTGATAAATAGTAAATCTCAAATTTTAAACAGGAGAAATGATCATGTGATTGAATGTTTGAGGAACAATAAAACTCTTAAAAAAAAAAAAAAGCTTACATTTAACAACATAAATGCTGTATTCAGTGGGGACACATCACTACTCAGATCTACAACTTAATTTGAACAAAACCAAAAAAAAGTCCAAATGTGTCTTATTTAAATTATTTTGGGAAGAAACATGGACTTTCCACCCATCAACAAACACATTTTTCACGTTACCACAGGTGATGAACAGATGTTGAACTTGAATTTCACAGCAGACTAAATGTCGACCTCAAACTACACGTTTCTGCAGTAAACAATCCAAATGCTACAAACTCCATGTGAACATATTTAAAAGTATGTGCCGCACATATGTTCAGTGCACGTCAGTTAAAAGGCAATGAAAAGTCAGTAACACACCCCATTTTTAAAATGTCAGTTTGTAAAGTAAAAAGTAAAAACCTTGCTCTAAAATTGCACAATAAAAAAAAAAAAGGCTGTGTAACCTAGACGGGCATGTTTCTTCGTTTAGCCTCGTTTGACCTGACGTCTCTGGGTGAACCACAGCAGGAAAGACACCGCAACTGTAAAAGCCCCAAGAGGCCCAAACACCTGGAAGATGGGGAACTCACCCTGTGGACAGTGGAGATAAAGGTTTAAAATGATAATGTGCATCATCTTGGATTCACAGAGCATTCTTCTTCAGGACTGACCTCCCTGAGACACTTGTACCCGTGGTAGTTGTCGGTGCAGCGGCATTCATAGAAGCCGGGCCCGTAGGGAGCACACAGAGAATTCTCGGGACAGGTGATGGCTGTGGACCATCAGTTCTAAATATTACAACATTTCGGGCGCCATCAGAAGCAACTCGGCCAGGAACTTACACAAGTGTCCAGTCTGGTTGCACAAATCTTTCTGGCCTTTGCACACACGGTTTCCCTCTTCGACATCCACCTTTTCCCATGAAGCTTCGCCCCCTGGACAGGATAAATCCAGCGGCAAAATCCTTCAGACATGCAAAAAACTGTTACCAATCATCTGCATGTTATGTATTTTATAGCATTTGCTTGTTGTATTTTGTTAAACATACTCACACGTAATTTAAGCTAATAAATCCTTGAAATGTTGTATCATTAATGTTGACAATGGGGTTAAAGGAAAGATCCCTGCAAAGAAAAACAATGCACGGGACATGTACTGGTAACAGAAATGTTTTTCATTTGTCTGCATATTGTCCTGGACAATAAAGGAAGAAGTTTCATACATAATAAATGCTGTTGACGCTTCTTGGATATCTTTAATGTGGGCTAGAGAACAATTGGACAGATCCAACCTGTCAAAAATAAACAAAATAATTAAACATAACAGAACAGGTAAACTGACACGGATAAAATCCAAAATAAGTTTTATCAACTTGCTGTTGGTACCGTGTTCTCCCTGCCAATGTGTGTTTATTAGAATGCCATCATTAGTTATCGTGCACGTTGCGAAATAGTTGCAGACAAAAATTCCTACCCCGTGATGCGTTCAGGGTCAGTTGTTTTGCCATTTTTTAAGCAGCAACGTCCGTCAGTCCGACCAAGAGAGGAGAGGCAAAACTGACCCACTCGGCTGCTGTTTAAAATTGTCCCGCTGCAGCGCCCACATACCTGTGGTTAAAAAGGGTTATGGTTACAAAAAATTATATTCTGACACACCGATACCGTATTCGTCAAAGCCGGATTCCGTGTGAATACGAATCGAATGAATGACAATGACAAATCTCACTCTCACCTGCAGGTCAGAGGGCTGATGACTTGTGACAAAAAATAAATTGCTGATAAAAACAAACACTGCAGCTGGCAGCCGGCTGCCCCCAGCTTTCATTTTTTTTTTTAACTAATCATTAGCACAGCAGACATGTGACCGGAAACCTCGAGAAAAAGTGTAGTTGCGCTGAAATTGCGCATACCTGCAATTTAGACCATTAAATATAGTTTAATCTCTCTGCGTCGAATATATGATCTAAAAATAAAATATAGACAGCTACAAACAAATAAGTCCACCTTGTTTTATTAGACGAAAAATGGGATGAGCTATTAATTTATAGTACAAAACTTTAGTTGACGATGATAGGAAAGGGATATTAAATTTGTCGCCTCTCGTTCAAAAGTGTACGTGTTATGAATGTCACAAATGAAAATAGATTTTACACAGAAGAAGGCAAGAGAATCTGTTGCCTAGAAATGTAAATTCTAGATGCATTTTTCTGATTCTAATACATTTGGACAGCGCAGTCGCTGTCACTTCGGGTTGTACCAAAGAAATTGGGCATTTTATTTGAGATCATTTCACGAGGCATGTTTATAAATATAGTATAATTTAGAGACTATTCACAGATATATATTAAATGTGTATTAGTAAACTCGAAGGACGCCCCTGGATTTCTTTTTAAATATTCTATTTATTACATATCCGAATAATGATACGTCCCTTGCTATAAAATGGGATGGTGTAGCCCAGATGGGTTGTTGCAATGCTTCTTTTCAGGGTTATCAGACGCACAGAACACGGAACAGGTATAGGATTTCTCTTACATTTTCGTCATATTTTATCAAGGTCTTCCGCAGTCGATGTCTGTATTATTCTTAGCCAAACGTAAGCGAGAGGGAAAAAGCAAACCAAATCATTAATGCAGCTGTCTCTGTTCAAAATTCGAAAGGTTTGCTAAGATCGCTGCGCTGCTGTTTTTTTTTTTTTTTTTTTTTTTTTTTTGCAGGGACAAACTGCATCTTTAACCCGCAAACTTAATGCGGTTACGCATTAAGAGGGTATATGGCTAACCGGATAGCTTGAGGCGCTAATGTTAGAGTAGATGGCTGTGAGCTGCAGATTTTTCTTTTAAAGTGGGTAGAAAATACATTTTAACACTGTTAGTGAATGTGTAATTACTTAACACTTGCAACATGGCTGCTGCGGGGACGGCAGTGAGAAAAGTTTGACACTGACGTGGGAGAAGTTTTACGAGAATTTATACTAGTTGCTAGTTGGTACATGAGTTGCTGGCTTGGTATAAAAGTCGTCATTAGTTCGTTCCAGGCTGCCACAGCTTCCCTCGGACTTGCCAAGCAGCGGTGGGGGGGGGGGGGGGGGTCGTTCCTGAGCCACCTCCTCCTGTCTTGGTCACCCCCGACTGTCACTACAGGGGACTTTTGTAAGGAGAACCAGTGTCTTCTGCTCCATCGTAAACGGCTTTGGGCTGTATCCAGCTAAAATGCATTTCTCCATACCCGAAACTGAGGTTTGTTCGGGGGAAAACGGATCAACCTACGTGGTGAGTATGATGATATGATGATGGTGTGATATTTGTGTGTGGGGTTGATGTTCAGTGTTGCAGGAGGTTCTGTGTTTACAGTTTGATATGAGGGTACCAGCAGGTAAATGTTACCAGAGACCTTTTTACACTGTAATCAGCCCCTCTACTGTGCACTTTACATAGATGAAATTACTACTACAGACTTTTGTCTTTCACTGCATCCTGCTCAAACATGAATTCAGGTTAAAAACCAGATTTTCATTATATTTGGCAATATTGGGTTCTATCGTTATCCCATTTAATTGCCGCCAGAGTAGGCCTGAACCCACCTCAGGTGCAACAGAGATCCTTTTGTTTTAGAGGTTTCACTCTGCACCTAAATTCTTTCTCAGATTTGCCATCAAAATATGGAACACCTTGTTGTTTAGTTTAAAAAAATCTAATTAGACTTGCTGTACTTTTACATATCAACCCCATCTTGCTTATTTTCTTCATGTTTACTGTCTAAAATGTGCTATTTTGTGTTGGTTTGGCACTTTTGTAGAGAAATTCACCACATGTGGCTGTAAAAAAAAAACAGCAAAACACAGTCACCATTTCTACCTCAAAGTGTGGGAGACAGTTGTGTTTACGATATATCACTGTCAGCACCAATTAGCTGTTTTCTCTTTCCTTCTGGTTTCTTGATGATTCCATCAACAATGCTGATGAAAAAGTGCTCATTTGTTAACACAGATGTAATGTAGACCCGTGAATACTAGTGGCTAGGTTGCTAGGGAACGATATGGGTTCATGCATATTTCTGTGTAGTCATAGCACAACATGAGCAAAACTTGATTAATGATTTTTAATCTGACATAATTATCCAGTGTTTTGTAGAAGATCATGTCTGGTCTTGTATTTATCCTGGACTTTTATGTCCTATGTTTTTCATCTGGCTCTTCTGAGTCACACCTGTGAATAAGTGACTCCATTTGATCCAGAGATGGAAAAAACAAATTGCGGCATTGGCTTTTCAGTGTGTGGAGATGTCATTGTGCTCCATGTTGCTGTTAGCTACAGAAACACACTGTCTTTGTCTTGCAGTTATATTCCCCTGCACACAGATGGCCACACTCTCACCGCTGAAAATCAATTTTATGAGGAATTCTTTGGCTCTGTTTTACCTGCTGGAGCTCTGTCTCTCTGTCTGTGCTCCAGTGGAAACTTTACTCGTTTTGCAGCTCTCAGCTGGCAGTCCTGTGACTGTCACTCTGACCTTCCTGTTACTGTCTCACAGGAAGCAACTGCGCTTGATTATAATGTCAAGGGATGGACCTTGTGTACCTTGGAACTAGGAGGTCGTGTAATTTGCAGAGTTTGCATAATCCCTAAAGGAAAAAAAAAAAAAAAAAAGAGCTGCAGTTTTCTGTTCATGTGGCGCAATTCCTGTGCAAGACCAAATCAATCTGTATTTGAGTGATCACACTTCCCTAAATTTCCTGACCATTGGCTAAATCTCTGACTCAGTGTTGTGTTTTTTTTAGTTGTTTAAAAAAGACTTTGGCGACTTTGAATTCTCCTCGTAGAATTCCTCTGAATGCAGACTGCTTTGTTTCTACGCATATTTTCCAAATAATGACAGAATCAGCATGCAGGCTTTTTAACCTGCGGTTCACAAAAGATAGTAATTTGTGTTATCAGCCAGACCCAAGGCCTTCAGACTCATTCTTCCTTCCTGTGTGACGACTGCCTGGATCTGCATTTTTCACTTCATTTCCTTTTCTTCTCATTTTTCTCTAGAAAGTCTATTTTTGTTGCCATGAAACATGGAGATCTTGATATTTTTAAATTGTTTTACTTCTCACTGACATCTGCTGGTGTGTGTTAGGTTGGTACCAGCCAACCTGCTGCATGTTCTGCAGAGGAATGAGGAGTAATATCTCCTTCAAGAGGAAGGGTCAGAGTAGTAATGCATGCAGCAGTTTCTGTTTCTGATAAGGTAATAGATAAGCTAATACAAACAAAATTAGATAGACGTCGTAAAATCTGTTCTGGAAGCAGAACCACTGCTTTACCTTGTTTATACAGGCTCATGAGCAGTGTCCCAGTTTTTTCATGTTATTGAATTCATCTCCGCTTAATCTTACAGGCCTACAACATCCATGTCAACGGCGTGCTGCACTGTCGGGTACGCTACAGTCAGCTTCTCAGCCTCCACGAACAGGTAAGTCTTCAAACGCTGATGGAGCTCTGGAGCAGAAATGCACCTGTGTGGCGCTCAAAGCTGTTTAAATGCCAGGACGTCCATCCAGAGTGACCTTTCTTTCACTTCCGCGTAACTCTGTCGACGCGCCAGCCTCCTGACACTCAGTCACAGCGAATTCATGCGTTCAGCAGTTTTTCCTCACATAGTGCAAGAATTTGCATGTAAATATGCAGCGGTGTGGCGGATTTTGGAGGGGGAGGGTGACGTGGAAAGAATGTTCTTGGCTTTTCTTTCACTTCACCTGCTGGGGAAAAGAAGTTAATCTGAGGATGAAATGTTGCCGCTCTGAGGACATTTTTCAGTCTCTGCCTCAGTGACGTTTAGCTAGATGTCAGAACTATAATGACCTGATGTGCATGTTATTTTCCTGCAGTGTTGTAATCACACGGCTTTCACTTGTGAAAGTGCTAAACTTTTAGAATCAGTTTTTTTCCTCTGTTTTGGTGGATAATTTACCTGTATGTGCAGTAAACATACAGACACAGAAAGCACAGTCCCCTGTATTAACACTTTATTAAAGAAGCAGCCAGGCTAAAACTTTGCTACTTCCATCCTCAAGTGTGCGATTTCCACTCTGACAGTTACTGTTGCCAGGCAACAGGCTACAAGTCGGGCACACGCAAGCCTCGATAAGGGACAAACTCCACAGGGCTGAGTTTGCCGCAGTCATGACCCCAAAGCACTTCAGTGATTGCGGAGGCACCAACTGACCTGGTTATTAGCTCATCGGAGGTTTTCTCATTTGTGGGTTGCTTTATATTGACAGTGAAAATGATAAAAAGCATCATGACTAGAGCTGAGTGTGTGTGGCTACAGGAACTCATTTGTATGAGGAACCAGATCTGGCCGCCATGGGCTGAAAATACTAAATGGCCATTTGTGGAGGCGACGTCACTGCTGTTCCTCTGAAGTATCTTATCTTCATGCTGCCATATGTGCTTTGGAAATGAGAGTAAATGCACCACACAGCTGCTCCTGGATTAGCCTTCCAGTTTCCCTGGAGTTTGAAACAGTTTTTTTGGCATGACCCCCATGGTGAAGATGGAGGTCAGGCTAGCTGTTTAGCCGCCTCAGGCGATAGCTATCAGCTGACTGATGTGTAGCAGGAAGTAGGAGGTTTTATTAGCTAGTCGATGATCACCGGGATGAAATGGAATGAGGTCGGCCCATGGTGATGTCATGTGACCACAGTTTTGTGTATGTCAGGGTACAGTTGACTGGTTCAAAGATAGTTGACCTAAAAAAAATGGAAAAATGAGTCAAGAAACTGGAAGACCAAGTAAAGTTGTTACGGTTAGAGCTGTCAAGGGCTCCAGATGTGCTAGCATGTCTTAGGAGTGGAAAGTACTCTAGCTAACCATTAGACTTGTGCCTGAAATAAACCTGTGATTCATCTCATGAATGTACCTTTCAGAAAAAATGAACCCACGTCTCTTTCATTTCAGCCACCGCTCCTCTGAGCTCAAATGCTCTGGCCATGAAAAGGGCCACGTCTGGTTTGGAAATTTGATGAAAAAAAACTCAAATTTCTCTGATTTAGTGCAGGCAGAATAAGGGATATATACAAGTTTAGCCCGTCTGTGCTGCAGCCGGACCTTCACAACGTGCGCTTTGTACCAACAGATAAAGAAAGAATATGGCAGCAATGTGGTGCCTGCTTTCCCCCCGAAGAAGATCTTCACGCTGACTCCTGCTGAGGTGGAACAGAGACGGGAACAGCTGGAGAAATACATGCAGGCTGGTATGGTTCTCATATGGGATCGTCCTTTTTCAGACGACACCGTTTGCGTTTTGACCTCAGTTATGTCTGAATTGACTTCTCGGCTCCGCTTGCGGTTGTTTTTGTCAGGTTTGAATTCTCCTCACTGACAGTTTACGTTGTGTTTAAATGCGGGGCCACCACGGCTTTCCTTGAAATGTCTCCACAACAATCAGTGTGGGGTCTTTTGAGGCCACTTAAGAGTTTTTTTTTCTGCAAAGAACTGATGATCCTGCAGAAAGCGAGTTTTAAAACGTATCGATTTAAATGGAATCAAGGTTGGAGCAGGTTGCGGCTGAACTCTCCACACAAACACATGAATAAGCATTACTGGCAGCAACACCGAGGGTTTGTTTTAATCCTCTGGAGCACCGGCAGCTACAGCAGAACAAGGGAGCGTTGTTTGACTGTGTATTTGCTCATAGTCGGCGAGCGTAAACACACAGGGTGTTCTTGGCCACAAGTTTACCCGGTTACATCATGGCTTTCTGCATAGTTATGGAAAAGGGCCTGCTGCAATCACAAACTGTCCTGACACATAAGACGAGCACTTGGACAGTTTGAAGGGGTGGACTCGTGAAAGGTCCAGAGCGCTGGCTGCCTCTCACGCGCACACACACACACACTCACGTTGTTATCAGTCACTGAGAACCTTAAACCAGGCAGACCAGAAAGTTTTCATCTTTGTTTTCATCTTTCATCTCAAGGCACTTGGGCCGTTCACACTACTAGATTCTCTAGCTGTGTAGTGTGAACACCAAGAGCATGGCTGTTCACACTAAAAGACTCGTCCGAGATGGGAGTGTTCTCGCACTTCGCGATTCTCGCCGTCGGGAGGCGTGACCGACCTACCTTTTGTGCGGGAGCAACGAAGTCCGCCAGTGCTCCACCAAACTTTCCAGAATTTCCTGTGTCCACTGACCTCGCGAAACCACTTATCTCCTGTCGTTTCTTGTTGCTCTACTGCTCCATTTCACTTCCGTATTTTGCGGCAGCGTCCATGTCTGCTCTCATTGGCTGGAGCTCTAACTACGCCACTGCGAGCAGCCTGGATGTTCAGCAGGTTTGCTATCCAGCTTTGCACCTGCGACTCCGTGCAGGGCTTCGCCAGGGTCATTACTCAAGTCTTAGAGGTACTTGAGCTCAGCCGCCAAGCGGATTAGTGACTCACCCTGATTTGGGTGAGGACGAGTCATAGTGTCTAGACGCAGAAAACCGTGTAGTGTGAACCTGGCTTATCTCTGGGGGTTAAACTATGACACAGTTGTTTTATAAGAATTAACACCTTGCTGACATTTCATGAAGTGCGTAGGATCTGCACTGACGGATATCTTGAAACTCAGACTGCAAGAAATCAGTCTGATCTGTTAAAACGGTGGGATGAAGCCTGAAAACTCTGTCGCTTTTACTCTCGGTACTGGTTTGGCTTCCGATTTTAACCTATTTCATTTTTTACAGTGCGTCAGGATCCTTTGCTTGGCTCCAGTGAGATGTTCAACAGCTTCTTACGGAAGGCGCAGCAGGTTGGTAAATCAGTTGTCGTCAAGCTGACGTGTGGGGATTAACACGAATGCATGAGGGTTTGGAGGTGTGGATGTGTCACCTGTCATCAAAGTAAGCTAGAGTAAAATAAGGTTTTTTGCACAAGTACAAGCTGTCCGAGCCCAGTACTGAGGGTCACCCCTTTGCTGCTGTTCTTGTTGCCACGGGTTACCTCCTTCCATCAGCGTTCCATCTTCACCTGTAGAGGTTGGGGATGACCTCGGAGGCCTCAACAGAGACGATTCATAGATCTATGTAGGTGTTACACGCGTTCACCGAAGACTGAGCTGCTTCAGCCTTATATTGATCTTCATCAGAACACAGATGGTTCAGCAATGTACAAGATGGTAAAAATAAGCAGGATGTGATACACCTGTGCCCACTTCACCATGTGGGAAATGTAGGCTGGAAACTCAAGTGTGCACAGACCAACTCTGTTAGTTTTCCAGAGAAACAAAATTATTTTTGAGTCTCTTTGTTTGGTTTTCTCTCTCATTTCTAATCCAATCCCTGGTAGGAAATACTGCAGAGTTAGAAATGTGTTATCTTGCAGAGTATTATCTTGAATCTCTGGGTCACTTTTAAATAGCTGTCTTGTCAAAACAGCACTTGAGGTTGATTTAATGTCTCTGAATTTCCCCAAAACTGGTTGAACAAGATGAAGCAAACTCTTTGTTGACTAAAATTCCTGGCTAAGGTCACCAGGACATGCTAATCCTGCATGAATGTAGCGTTTGTCTCCAAGAAAAGAAACCTTCCTCCTCCTCCTCCCTGCTCCCTGTGTTTTTATTGCAGTTTCATTGTTGTCCCACAGGAATGAAAACACGGGGCAGAGCCATGAATGTTGTGTGTTGTCTTCGTGTCCTTCCCGCAGGAGACACAGCAGATTCCCACAGAAGAAGTCGCCCTCAACATCAGCCTCTCCAACGGTCAGATGATCGCCGTCAACATCCTGACCTCGGATCAGACGGAGGACGTCCTCGACGTAAGAGCGCACACGTGCTCTTCTGCCAGTGCAGAAGTGCAGATTTTGTCATTTTAAAGTGGCAAAAATGCCCAAAGAGCACATAACAAAGAAATCCTGCAGCTTTATGGAGGCGATATAAATGTTTACAGCCCAATGGTTTATGATTCAGACGTGATCGACTCTGCAGGCAGACGTCTTTAGCTTTTTTATCAACCACGTCTCTGAATCTTCAGCAGTATTGATGTGACCTTTTAAAGGGCACCACTGGTTATTAAACAAAGTTAAATCTGTTTATATCGACCCGCTTCCCTCTAACTTAGCTTAAAGCAGGTTGTAAAAATTCCTGCAGTCTAATCAAACCAGCACAGCACCGACAGCACAGCAACAAATTCAGTCTGAATTAAATAAAAGGCACCGCAAACATGCTCATATGTCACAATGAGGGTCTTTTTTTGGATTTGGAGATAAATCAGGTTTGTTTCAGTGATTCACAGAGAGAGTGTGCTCCAGCAGCAAACAAACGTTTATCCTTTTTCACAGGGAAACGGTGATGTTTTCACCCCTCCTCGGCCTCAGGAATCCTTACAAAAATACAAGACCATACTAAAAGAGACTATGTACAGCCTAAATAAATTAAAATGGCCTTATTTATGCTCTCAATTTTGATAAGATATTGTGGGGTTTTTTTTTTGCAGGCTGTTGCAGCAAAGCTGGACCTTCCAGAGGACCTCATCGGCTACTTCAGTCTGTTCCTCATCCGTGAATCTGTGGACGGAGGCGTAACTTGTGAGTCTGCGGAGATGTCTCTCCTTTCATTTTGGCCCTAATGGTCTTTTTTTCCAGACTGAATCCTTTGTGAGTTTAAAAACCAGCAGATTTTATCGGGACAACAAATTGCTTTTAAACAGACACCAGCCTCACAGGCTGATCGGTGTGTTTGGCTGTTATCAGTGTTCGTGTGTTGCTCCTTCATTTTTGAACCACTGGTGATGATATCTGAAAAGGTCTGCTGTTTTCTAGATGAACATTATCTCAAATCAGAGATTGCTCTCACTCTGTGGGAAATGCTGCAGTGGCCCAGCTGCAGAATAATAACATGGACACGCACGCACACACACACTCCAAGACACCATTATTTTTACCATTGTGTGTGTGCTCGCACACATTCACACCGTTTTTAGCCTGCTGAGACCAGTCCAGATGGAAGGACTCCCATTCTTGTTTGTTGTCACCAACATTAGTCAAATGTCCTTGGATCTGTGCTACTTACTTACTCTTCTCCCTCCCTCTCTCTCTCTCCGTCTCCTTCTCCCCCTCTCTCTCCATCCATTGCTTCCTGTTTCTCTCTTCTTTCTCCATGTCTCTTTCACTTTGTCCCCCTCCCTGTCTCTCTCCTTTTTTTGTCTGTCTCTCTTTGTCGCTCACTCTTTCCTCTCTCCCTTTCTCTTGGTCCCTCTCATCCTTCTTGCCTCCCTCTCTCTCCTTCTGCTTTCTCCCCATCTCTCTCTCTGTCCCTGTGTCTCTCTCTCAGTCGTGCGGAAGCTGCAGGAGTTCGAGCTGCCTTATGTATCCATCAGCAGCTTGCAGAGCTCTGACTTTCACATACTCCTACGGAAAAGGTACTCGCCACCTGCTCACATCGCAACTTTCTCATCTCATGCACCCAGAAGGCTTTTTGTCATTTGACCATAACTGGATTTTTCAGTCTGACTACACGTTTTATTGTTTGCAATCCTGGAACAACATGCAGGTTATTTATTTGGATGTCGATGTAGCCGTTAGCCTGACGCTGACAACAGTTAATTCGATCATCTGCCAGTTTTGTCCAGTAACCACAGTTGTGATCGAGTCGCGTCAGGGAAATCAAGGGTTTGACAGGGCAACATTGTTGTGAGTGGGAATTAAATTTAAGGAACACCGGCATGTTGGTGGTTTTAATGATGTGTCTGGAAGGTACACACCAAGCCATGAAAGTCTAAAGGGCACCTTGGACGGCAGCGGTCCAGAACAGGTTTTTCAGGAGTCAGTCACGCTCAGCTGGCGTTTCTGTTCGTGGGTTTGAAGGGAGTCGTGCACTCTCTGCATAAAATGTCATGAGAGACGGCTTCCGGGGAAGGGATTCTACATGTGCCGGGTGCCAAGCCTGTGCCACTGAGTGCTGCAGGGCTCTAAAATCTAAAAACAGCCTTCCTGGGTGCGCTGAGCAGAGAAAGCACTGATGCAAGTTCAGCCTCATGTTGCAGGCTGCTTCTTTCTGTAAGGACACATTTTTCTGCTTCCCCGTCTGCGCTCTTGCGTCACCCCGCCTCCCGCTAACTTGAGGTACACAGGATGTTTACTTTGTTTCTGCCTGAAGGAAAGGCTCAGTTCTCCTGACCTAGTTTCACTGCGCAGTGAACATGTGGTGGTGGGGGGGGCCCCGGTAGATCAGATCTGCAGAAAGGATCAGGTCAGAATGGATCCAGAATTTTCTAAAGAAAAGTTCAAGCAAACGGGAAATGAGAAACTGAAACGGCAGCCGTGCTGACATTTTTGGGTGTCTGGAGCTGGAGCGCTCGTGAGTTACTGAAGGTTCAGGCAGTGTTTTTCTTTCTTTTTAAAAAAGGGACACCAATATAAAACACTCATCTCTGTTTGTCTCTCACACAACTTCAGATTCCTTTTGTCCTTTTTTCATGTGTAGGAAAGGTCAAAACTAGCATTTCATAGATAGGGAGACGGCAAGGACTAGTCTGTGACACAATGGGATTTGTGAGTGACCTTTTTGTTTTGGCAGCTACTGGGACACAGCGTACGACAGTGATGTCATGGACAACAGAGTCGGCCTCAATTTGCTGTACGCCCAGGTAAGAGATCTGACATTTCAAATAACGCTCAGCTGAGTATGTGAGAAACCTGCCTCTTTCTGTTCGTACGTGCGTGAAGATGAACTTTTGCTCTCTGCCTCATCAGACTGTGTCAGACATCGAACGGGGCTGGATACTGGTCAACAAAGACCAGCACCGGCAGCTGAAATCCCTGCAGGAGAAAGGCTCCAAGAAAGAAGTGAGCAGGCGTCTCCTCAGATATTTCAGTCTCTGCAGGGCAGAAGGGGAATAGGCTCTGAGGCAGCGGATGCTTGTTGATCTCAGGAGTCAAAGAGCTGATGCACCTTCTCTCACGAGATTCCAACACGACCTTGTCGTTCTTTCTCGCAGTTCATTCATCTTGGTCAGACTCTGAAATATTACGGCTACATCAAGTTTGACCCCTGCGTCACCGACTTCCCTGAGAAGGGTTGCCAGGTGATCGTCAGCGCCGGCAACAACGAGCTCAACTTCCACGTCAAGTTGCCCAACGAGCAGATGAAGGAGGGGAGCTTCAAGGTCACCCGCATGAGGTGTTGGCGAGTCACGTCTTCTGTAAGTGTGTGTGTGTCTGTGTGTGTGTGTGTGTGTGTGTGGCAGAAAGCGCAGACGAGCGAGTTCACCTTCAAGCGTTCTCTGAAATAATTATCATCAGAGCTGCAGCACCTTGAGCCCAAAGCCAGTTTTAAACCAGCAAATGCCTCCACGCTGGCGGGTTACACTTGTCCCCCCTGCAAACATCTGTAGACCTTCGTTTTGCTGAAAGTGCTGAGTGCACCATCCATCGCCATCAATCCAGTTAGCGGATAGAGCTGTATCGATCGGGCAGCCTCAACCATGGAGCGGCGTGCTTTCCCCAGACTGGAGGAAAGTCTGCTGCACACGAGCAAATCTGATGCAGTATCGGGAAGCTTCCACGAAATTCTGTAGGCAGCGGCAGTCCACGAATGAACGGGTCATATGAACCTCCTGTTAACACTGTCAGCATGATGCTAATCAGTAAACAAGAGAATCTGTCAGCAGAACGTCTGTCTTCGAGGGGAAAGAACCCATTTGGGTCATTTTTAAACTGATATCATCAGCGTCACCTTTTTCAATATGGTTGCATAACAAGCCGATTGAAAACAAGAATATTACTTTTTCCAGAACCAAAATTATCTACGTATGTGTCAGAAGTAGATAAGCAAAAAAATAACTGTAATTAGATGAGGAAAACCGCTCTGATAATGAAAAGTCTACTGGTATTACAGTGGCACACTAATTATCTGCATTGTGGCAGCATCTAACTATCAGCATCTATCATCAGCCTTCATTTGCCCAGAGAAATGGTCTCGTGACCGTGCATCTGAAATGAGAACGCATCTTGGCTCATCTGATTAGAGTGTCCAGCAGCGTGGTTAAATCAGAGGTCAGAGTCATTCTGCTGAGCTCTTTTCTCTCCAACAAACTACAGTCAACCTCATCCTCTCCTTTGGTGCAGTGCAGCGGCTCCCATCCCCGTCTAAAATCTCCAGTTGTAGCAGGAAGGACAGTCAGTGCGCGCTATGTGCGTGTTTTGCTTTTGTGTGCGTGTCTTTTTTGTGGCCTCATGGTGTGCACGCCAGGCGTCGGAGCTGCAGCTAGTCTTGGGCCCAGAGGAAAAACTCTTGGTTCCATTAAAGAGGAATGAGGGCTCATCTCCAGAGAGCAGGGCTGAACCTCACATATTCTCTAAAAGCATTTTATATTAGATTCTTCAGTCCCTCGATGGTATTTCAACAGAATTTGGCTGCCTGTCGCTGCATCTGAAGAGAAAAAAAAAAAAAAACAGCCTCTTTTTAACAAATTTCACTTGTGAGTATGAAATCCTCAACAAGACTAAACACTCAGTGTTGTGCCCCACTCTTTGGCCCCGCCAGCAAGTCCCCTTAGCAAACGGAACCACCAACACCTGCAGCTTATCCAAATGTGAGGTCAAACTGGAGCTGGCTTTCGAGTATCTGATGAGCAAGGACCGTCTCCAGTGGGTCACCATCACCAGTCAACAGGTGAGAAGACCATGTCAGGGGTCACAAATAAGTGGAACATTCCAGATTCTACTGATGTCTGGTCTGATTTCAGGCTATCATGATGAGCATCTGCCTTCAGTCAATGGTGGACGAGCTGATGGTGAAGAAATCGGGTGGCAGCATTAAAAAGGTCTGTCTCCTATTACTTACATACAACTTAAAATGATCTTTAAGATGGTTTACAATACAAGATTTGCATCAAACAGTTAATTACCCCTCCCTGGATTCTTATTTCCTTGTCTACAGATGCTGAGGAAGCGACAGAACAGCTCTATCTGCCGAGCAGATAGTCAGCAAGCTGTGAAATCACCCCCTCTACTGGTAAGACGTGGAAATGCGCCCCAAAAATAATCATTCCCTTTCCTTCAAAGTTTTGGTTTGTTTAATGTTTCCGACAGGCGTCATAATCTGTTTTATTTTGACTGTGCTGCTGTTTGTGGTTGCAGGACTCTCCTGACACGAACCGTGAACAAATCGTCAAACTCTCGGTGAGTTTGTTTGTTTAAAAATCCCCAAAATGCTGTTAATGGAGTCTTGAATCTGTTTCGATAAATCAGGTTTGAGTAAACTGTCTATTGCATTCAGACCAAGTTGAGCTCCGTGTCTCTTCTGGGAATCAGCGCCTCCAACTCGCCGAACGACATCAGCCGGAACGACTTCCACGGCAACTACGCTTTTGAGGGAATCGGGGACGATGATCTGTGAAGGACGACTGTGACTTGTGATGACAAAAATTAACCAGCTTAGCTGAGCCGAGGCGACGGGACGACGCGGTGGCTTCTCATTCTGCAAGATTGTAGCTTCTTCCTGGAGAAATCGCTGCCTTAAACTCTCATTTAATTGTCTCTGTACTCTTTTAAAGCTAATTTTAATTTGTAGTAATACCCGCCACGAAGTAGTAGACACTTTTGGGTAGGGGTTCACCCCAACCAAGAGTAGGGCACGGTTGAATTCAAGGCTCATGATATTTCATAGCACAGGTGTGACCTCATCGTCTGTCAGCTAGCATGCACCTCCTAAAATCTTTGCATGTTTCATGGCGGTTTCTCTAAGATGTACCCTAATTCAGTTCCATTCCCAGAGTGAAAGTAACTCAATCTGTTGTGTAAGTTTCGTTTTGAGCTGTGGCTGCAGGTGAGCCTCCCTACCTGACCTGGCACTAGTGATAACAGCGTAAACTGGACATGGAAATAGTTCTCCCACCGCACCAGGAAAATCTCAACCCCACCTTGAAACACATTTCTACCAAAATCTCACGTTTTTATACTGTTGTGATCATCAGCGTGTTGTGCGATTGGTGCCAAATCAAGATACCAGCGCGTCTTTTTCCTCTTTTAATCCCGGTTTCTGTCACTCGTGCTGCCTTCAGACATTGTGATGCCTTAACGTTTCCTTTCCAGCCCTGTGTGACCTAGAATCTTGCAGAACTTGACTGAGGGTGGATTCGTCCGAGCTGCTTGCTCTTGCTGAACCCATCGTTTTGCACAGTATTACAGGTGGAGGTGGAAGCATGACCTTAAGCGTTTTCTTTCTCTCCCTGTGGGGCTCCGTGAGTACGTTTTTTTTTTTTAAAGCCAATTTTTTTTTTCTCTCATGAATGCCAAATTATAGTTTACTAAAGCATTTTGCACAAAATAAACATACAAATTATTACAATGTCACTTTTTTTATATTATCTGTGTAAAAAGCATTCTGAACACTTGCATATCCTTATCAATATCTTACTGTAATCGTGTAGATCAAATGTAATCTAAGATGTATAGAACAAAGTTTAAATGGACTAACATTTATCATTGTTTACATTACGATATGGGTTAAGATGGTGAGTGTTTACATGATTTTTCCTCGTCCGGGGCCTTCTGTTGTAGGTACAGCTTTCCGATCATCTCAGCAGCTTCAGCTCAGACGTGATCTAAACTGCTGGAGTTGGCAAAGTTCAGAGAGAGCGCTGAAACGAACATATCCCTTTTGTTTTTAACTGTCGGTGTGTTTTGATTTAAAAGTCTCTAAATGTAAATCGATGCCAGCGGTTTTGAAGAGCTTTACTCTCTGGTAGCCTGAACCGTAAACTTAAATGTTCTTGGTGTTTCTGGCGTAATTCTGCTTGATCTCTTGTTGCTTCCTCCAGTGGGCTCAGATCGACCCTGACAGTCATTTCAATTGCCTGGATGTTAACCGTAGGTGCCAAATTGCGTTATTTTTACGGGGAAGTGTCAATTTTCATCATGATTGTATTGACCTGATTCATTCAGTGAACTTATTTTTTAGCAGCGATGTTATTCAAATCTGTCACCATGTTCCAATAAACTCCGACATTGATTCCAGCCTTTAGAATCATGGTATTATTCATTTGGTACTATTTTACAGCAACTGCTCAAGTTCTTCATTCATCTAGATACCTAGAAATTTGATTTTCGATATTTTTGTAAAACTTTCTGATATGTGGAACTCTGTCAGTACCTCCGTAAGATACAATAGATGCTAACACACATTCAGCCATGGAGGTCATTTTACGCTCTACATACTCCCAATAGGAACAGTAACAATGGCGGCATTGTCAAAGATGCTCATTTCTGAGTCCTGACATGCATAATTAGGCTTTTCATCCAGCGAGTAGTTAATCAGTTGAGTCAGTCCACAGTTCTTATCTCCAGCCAAAACTGAGGTTTAAAAAAAAAAATCCCATCTGTCATCAAACATGGACTGAAACGAATTTAGCGTTTATTTGAAAAATCCTCAGTTAAGGCATTTATGAGACACTGCATAAAGACACAAACATGACACTTGAGGATGTGTGAATCCATGAGTCGCTGGCAACCTCGGAAAACAAAAATAATCTCACTTGCATATTTTAGTCATCAGTAAACAGTGATTTCTCCCCATAGCTGCTAAATAACATCACATTCAAAAAAAAAAAAAAAAAAAATCTGAGTATACACTGTTACATCCACATTGGAAAAATAAAATCACCGTCACATGCTTACTGCGTCATCTTCAAGTAAAAATTTGACAAGTTCACAGTGGACCTAAGGAGTTGGCAGACTCTTTAAAATGGCAGATTTGTTCTTAGAGAAATGTCAGAAACGATGAATTCATACCAACCTGCCATTTTTAAATCAAAAACCTCATCGACCAACACTTTTCATCCAGCCACTGTGGAGGGGATGGGAATTGTGCTTATTTTACACCAGAAAACTGAGTGAAGTGCACCGCTTGTGCATCCCATTTAGTGTTGAATTAGCTGGAAATATGGCAAAAGACATTATACAATAAAAGATATTGTAGCTTTTCTGACACGACATAAATAATACTCCCAGGCACTCTCAAATAGCAATTTACAAGATGCACATACATTAGTAACTTTATCTGAAGGCATGCTGTTACCAGAGCTTGAGCCCGATGTGGGGGTCAGAGGTCACTGAGCTGCTCTGTGTCGATCAGCCATAACATCCACACCTGGACTCCACAGGCCATCACACACAACATCCCTTCACCTCTCAGGGGTTTTATTGTTAGGGCTGCGTGGTGTAAACTTTAGAAACTCACGGCGGGGACAGAGAAATCAGTAACATTCACATTATTTTTGGTGCAAAAGAAATGAAACTGAAATGATAAATACAAGCATCCCTTATCAGAACAACTGCAGATCAGCGACGCAGCGCAGCTCCACCCTTCAAGGCGAATATGTTGAGTATTTGGTGATTTCTGACATGAAAATATCGTGGTTGAATGTGCAGAATGAGACTTCAACAGTATACAGTTTCTGTTCTTCTCGACACATTACGAGAAAAAAAAACCAAAAACTTCCAGAACACCTTCTGCGGGACTCCACAAACCGTTAGCAGCCTTGAAAGACAACGGACGAGACACTCAAAGACAAAAACACACAAGAACATTGTAAAGACTCTCAGGTACAACAGGAACAGGTTGCTGGTAGCTTAGTTTTGCTGTTAGATATTGTACAATCTCAGGTTTGCAGCAGTTTGAGCGCACTCTCTGAGCGCCCGCCCTGGAACACGTACTGCATATCCACCTCCGTTTCTTTCCTGTGCGCCTGAGCTCCTCCAGCCATCACCTTGTCCTCCTCCTCCTCCTCCTCCTCGTCCTCCTCCTCCTCCTCATTGTTGGCGGTCATGGGAACCTTCACCCATCCGTCGGTGGCCAGGCCGTGTTTCTTCTGATGTCTCTTGTAATTGTCCCAGTGGCCGGTGGTGTAGCCGCACTCCCGACACTTGTACGGCTTCTCCCCCGTGTGCCGCAGCATGTGCCGCTTCAGATTCATGCTCTGGTTGCAGCTGTAGCTGCACACCGCACACTGGAAGGGCTTGGCGCCCGAGTGCACGCGCTGGTGCCTCTTCAGGTTGGCCAGGTTGCCGCATGCGTAGTCGCACAAATGGCACTTGTAAGGCTTCTCGCCCGTGTGCACTCTGTGGTGGCGCTTCAGGTTGTCGAAGTGCGCCGAGGCGTAGTCGCACTGCGGGCACTTGTAGGGTTTTTCGCCGCTGTGGGTTTTCATGTGGCGTGCCAGGTGGTTGGGGTAGTGTGTGAGGAAGGGGCAGGCGGAGCAGGTGTACACCTTGTCGCTGCGCTCACCCGGGCTGTTGGGAGACGACGACGTGTCCTTCGTCAGCATCTCCAGCGTGCACTTGGCACAGATCTGCGCGGACGTTCCGTCCTCATCCTCGAGGACAACGCCGCACAGCCGACAAGTGAAAGGGAAAAGCGAGGGCGGGAGGGTGGGGCCGCCTGCAGCACCCCCTGCACCCCCTCTGGTCGCCCTGCTGCTGCTTCCCCCTGCGGTCTGGTGCAGGGGTGGAGGCTGATGCCCAGGGGCGGGGCTGGACGCAGGGATGGTCGGCAGCGATGCTCCCTTTAGGCTGTCAAAGGCTGACAGGTAGTCGCTGTTCTGGGCCTCCAAACTCAGGTTTGAGGTTGCCTGGGCAACTTCAGAAACTACACCTGAAGATGAAAACAGGAGTCAGATTTCTGAGAACTGTAAGACAAAAACAAAGTTGAGCAGCTGGATCCTACCTTTGGCCGAAGCACCAGACACCTCCTCGTTGGAACGCTGCCCGCTCATTTGCCTCTTCTGGCTAATTTGCCCCAGTGCCGGAGGTCCTTCTGCATCCTGTCTCATCCCTGCGGTCTGCACGTGCATGCGCTGATGCCTCTTCAGGTTGCCGAGGGAACTGCAGGCAAAAGAGCAACTGTCGCATTTGTACGGTTTCTCGCCGGTGTGAATCCGCAGGTGCCGCTGCAGGTTCACCAGCTGGGCCGAGGCGTAAGTGCACAGGGGGCAGTGATACGGCTTCTCGCCGTTGTGCGTCTTCATGTGGCGCTTCACGTGGTTGGCGTAGCGCGAGGAGAAGCCGCACAGGTGACACGAGTGCTGCTTGGCCAGTTTGTCCTCGGCCATCAGAGACTTGTCGCTGATTCCATTCGCCATGGCCTCCAGCTGCAAGTGGGAGCCGCCGCGCATCCCGCTGACGCCCGCAAACGACGCACAGAAATCTGTGGACTTGGCTTCTCTGGAGGCTTTGCAGCACCGGAGGCAGTACGGACCCACGAGGTCTATGCCAGGTCCCAGAGGTCCGTCTCGGAGCTGTCCGCAGCCCCTGCAGGACAGGTAGGAGGGGAAGCCCGGTTCGGACGGGGCCGCCCTGCCCTCGTCCTCCCTCCCGTCGTCAGTGGTGCTGTGGGAGCTGCACGTTTCGCTTTCCATGCTGATCTGGTTGTAGACGGGGCTCTCCTCATCACCCAGAGGATACACGGAGAAACCGATTTCAGCGGCTACTTCTGAGGAAGACAGACACAAAAGAGTCCAATCATCTGCTGATTAAAAACAGATCAACCTGGATGAATTTTAACCGCTTGGCAAGTAAAAAGCAAGATCTGTCTACTGTTACAGCCGGACTCAAACTACAGAACAAGGACAGGAGCAGAGAAAGAACCAAGAGTCAGTCCTGTCGTACTCACAGCGCTGCCAACATTTTAGATCTCCTTTCTTCAGCCGGGCATTTTAAAAAGCCTAAAAAAAAAAAAGTCAAGGCTTTACAGCAGTCTTCAGCCTGGCCGCTACTCCGAAAACCTCCTTCCACAGACGGCGAGGCAGGATGTGAGGGAGGCGAGAGTGAGACTGCCCTTTTATCCTGCCCCTCCACACCCCCTCCTGGATGATTACAGAGTCTAATGATAATGATGATGATGATGATGATGATGATGACTATAATGGTAAAGCTGCTGCTGTTGCTGATGATAATGATGGTAGTTGATGATGATGATGATGATGATGATGACGACGATGGGGCGAAATGATAATGGCAGTGGGGCAGAGGGAGCAGAGGTAGATGATGATGATGATGATGATAAATAAATGCCTGTTTGAAATGGTGTCCTTGATGGTAATGGGCCTATTTTTATGACCATTATATAATAATGGTATCCCAGCGTTTTTCTCCACTTGCAGAGAAAGACAAGCTGCTGCCTCTATTTCTCTTTTCGTCACACAAAGAGTAACAGTTCACAACTGGTATACGCCCTGAAAGCACAGCCATGCCTATATTCCCTTTACTACTTAAGACCTGGTCACTATAAGATGAGATAACATGAATTTAAGATGAACTTACGATGCAGTGAACTCCTAAATACTGCTGCTGTGACGTGTCCCGGCTGTTGCCAACAGGAGAGTTATCTTAGAGCTTTAACAACCAAACCTTAATTACACACCTGAGAACTTGTCCAGGTTTAGTATTTTGCCGTCGTGATCAAACTCGAGGTCGTGTCCCAGTAGAAATTCAGTGTCTAAGTTGAGAGTTCCAGGAGCTTCGATTGCTACACCATCTTCAGAATCCACTGTTGTCAGACAAAAGTAGAAAAGGCATAATGAAGGGACCTTTTATCAGTGCTGAAGGACATTTCAGTGTTAAAGAAACACACTCTAGATTCTGGCACACACACACACACACGAAAAGCTAATGATACACTCTCTACTGCCAGGCCAATTAAAAAGCATTTAGCTCAGCAGCCTCCGTCTGGCATCAACACACCACCTACTGGCCATGTTTAATTCCTAGAAAAGCTCCTGATCACATTAAGAGAAACATGACACCGAAACAATCAATAAAAACATTATTGTACTTTAACTAAGATCAGCCTCACTGATAAATGACCTTTATATTTGCCAGGACTTGGCAGTGTTGACATTATCTACTGAAACTATTGATATAACAAATATTTTCCATGTGTTTTGGGGTTTATGAAGATGAAAAACTGATCAGGCAGACTTTTCATGCCAACTGTTAAAATCCATACTGATAAATGCTGCCAGGCATGCGGACTAAAGAAGTAAATAAAGCTACATTTTGTAAGCCTCATTAGATGAGTGCACACAACAGAAAAACACACTGAAAGAGGACTAAACGTCTTGTAATCCTTTAGCGAATGTGAAATGGATTTAACAAAGCAACCGTCTGCAGTTCAGTATGGTTGATGTAAAATCACTGCAGCAACATCTGGTGTCCAGATGTGAGTCGCGAATCAGGACACACACTGAATGACCGAGCCAAACGCACATATGGACTCAACTGAAGAAAACAAAAGTAACCGAACACTGAATTTCTAACCCAGCTTTCCAACACTGGAGAGATCTGTCGGTACGTACACTTGACTGGCTGTGGATTCTGTTGTTTTTTTCTTGGCATCTTCCAGTTGACCCCTCTCTGATATTTGCAGCGTCTTCTTCAAGACTTCAACAACCATCAGCTCATTGTTATCGTTTTGAGAGATATGCTTTAGGATTCCTGTAGACACACGCAGTTATTTTTAACAATGAAATCCCATCACTAATTTCTAAAGAACAAAACTGAAATGTTCACTCGTTGTTTACAAGTGCAAGAAGAAATGAAGATATTTACATGTTTACACGTACTTATTAAGTGTTCATTAAAGGCATTAGACAGATTTTAGTTCTGGCTATAAGCACAAAATACGTCCACCGACAAATACATAAGTTGTATAATCTCTATTCAGAATTGGTTATTTGTGCTTCAATGACAAAACAACATATTGCAATGTGCGTTAAGATACCCCCTGATTTAGGATAAGAAGGACAAATCTTCCCAGGGGGTCTTACAGCAATTAAAATACAATTATACACCCCACCCTTACAAATCACGTGTGCCATTAATGCAGAAATGTTATTTGCGTGCATTGTGTTTCGTCGTTAGCTACACACAGCTACAACTACATACATATACACTGAAAATAAACGGAGAAAACAATATCACTGCACTTTTTAATAGCTACTTTAGCAGAATGGCTAACGACCCAGCACTGCGACTGCTTTCAGAACAGTGAGTAGTCAAACAAATCTGCGAGTAGGTTAAATGGAAACATGCCCTCAGATAGCATACGGCTAACTAACGTGTTACGGTGTAAAAGGAAATTCGAGCAATACTTGGCCGATCGGCACTAGAGATATCTACATAAAACGAGTTCTTATACTCAAGACGTCAATAAAACCCTAAACGGCGACTAAACGCGATAATGTACAACTAATTTAGCGGTGTAGCTACCAAGCTAACTTACCTAGAAAATCAAAATATTCCTGTCGAATGAGGCTGCTGTTATTGTCTGTAAACACACCATCGGACGCAGAGGGTTCTTCGTCAGATGTACAGCGTCTGGAGATCCGCCATTTCTTCATGAGCTGCGGCGACAAAGAAAGGCAATTAATGGTATTTTTCATAACTTAATTGATTTTTAGATTCGCCTTCCATCTTTACACAGCATACAACAAAGCCACCTCCGGTCGATGTCCTTCAAAATAAAACTCATTTACAAACTCGTAAACTCGTAGGCGACCATAGCCGTTTTAAAATTACGATTAAAGTAGTCATATTGTCAAAATTTTACATTTTGACAGATAAAGAAAAACGTGTTCTTCTTCTAACTGATAATTAATAACTTGTATTATAATAAAACAAAATATTGAGGATTTATCGATAAATAAATTCAAAAAATTGAAATTCATGCTTTACTTCCAGACCTTATTCACTAACAAAAAGGTATTCTTTCGTCTTTTCACTCAAGAATGATACTTTTAATTTAATTACTGCGCTTGAAAACAAATTCACTGTGTTTTTTTTTTCTGCGTTGAATAAAGCGCTTTTGTTTTATTCTGAAATCTAAGAGGTGAATACCGGAGCTGTTGTTACTGGAGGGATGTGTTTTTATTCTATTGTATATATCTTACTTCCGTAATGTCAGGTTGGTATTTCCGCTTCCGAAATCAATTTCCGCATTGTGTTCGGAGCTCAACCACAATTCGGCAAAATACATAACAAAATTTTTAAAACATTTGTTGCAAGTATAATTAAAATGACAATTCTATAGTAAGTAAGTATAATATAGTAAGAATGACAATAATTACTCTTATTCGATATTAATTTCTACTGACGCTAAATTTTGTGTTTTCCGCTGTTAATATTTTTATAAAATAGAGAAAAGGAACGGTATCTGTGTATATCGTATATTTGACAATGAAAACGTGTGACAGAAACGCTTATTGAATTGTGCGTTGATGAAGAGGAGATTCTGTGATTCTGCGTCATCCTATTGGCTCGTGTCACTGCAGCGTGCCACCCCACCCACCCCCCGCCCCCCCGTGAGCCCATCAGTCCAGCTGCCGCGGCTCCTCAGCAGCGTGGATCTCCTCTCCTCCTGCGTCGAAGACCAGCACACGCACACGCACACACGCACGTCAGACATGCCTTCTATGCAGCACTAAAAAGGAAGAGGCGGTGCGTGCATCTGCCTGTGTGCTGCCGTGCGTGATTTCTGCGCTCGGGTTAGGTTCTCAAGGGGAGGAGCCAGTTGTTGATTCTACGCTGCTCAGAGAAGGCGCCGTGCACGGAGGTAAGAGACCGTTTACGTAATGGAAATTATGGGGTGTTTTATCCGCAGACGTTGTATTGCGACTTTATCTGTCATGTTTTCATGTGCAGGGTGTCTGAAAGTGGGGGCAAAAGCGAATACGTAGGCTCTTATCCGTGCCACTCCCTGTAACAGCATCATGATGCCCCGGGCCGACCTCTGTAAAAGATTTTAGTAGAAATGTTGAATAATTCTTCCAGTGAACTTAGAGGTTGTGCATCACATCTTATAAGAAACAAGGACACTTGTCTGCATGCTCTTCACTGTTTGCAGTGTTCTGCAGGACTGGCATCATAGTTTGTTTTGATATTTAGTTGTAAACCGAAATAAAAGCTCCTTTCTGAAGTAAGTAAATATGATGTTACACTTTAAAATGGGTTTGTCATTAAAACCATTAGCAGCCTGAGTCTGCTGGGCAGCACATGATGCAGAATCAGACTTTAGTGAGGGATGCCGCTGTGTGTGTGTGTGTGTGTGTGTGTGTGTGTGTTGCCAGGCTGAGGTCACTCTCATGCCTCTGAAACCCGCAATGCTGATGTGGGCTTGTTTCCAGTGAGCATCATCAGGTTTCCCTCCTCACGGGTCGACTGCTTCAACAGACGTCTGGTCAGCAATTGCTGAGCAACAGCTTGTTAAAAAGTGTCCTGGTAAACGCTGGAAACAGGGTCCAACCAGGACAAAATACAAGAAAAAATCCCAAACTGTCACTAAATATTTATACAACAGTTCACAGAGTTCAATATAATTTAGTGGTCAGGTGCTGCAGTAGCGACATCATTAGATTGACTTCACTTTTCTAAGAAAGGAATGGAAAATAAACCTCTTTAATTCCCCACCTGGATTTTGATGGGTTGTTTTGGTTCAGGCTCCTTTAAAAAAAATGACTAAGCACTTGAGTATTTTCCGCTTCTGCACTTTTCCACCGGCAGGTACTTTTAATCTACCTTTTCCTGATTTGTTTTCTGTCTAGTTCAAGTGTTAAATCTGGGATTTGATGTGGAAATGGTCACATTCTCTCCTGCAGGGAGACTCAGCCCAACATTGTTATTTTTACTCCCTCCTCAGTTTTGTGGCAGTTTAACTCGCCGCCGTAGCTTTTGCAACCATGCTTCGACTCTCCAGATCTCACAATTCTCTTGAAAATTCTACTGAAGGAGAAATAAACAACGTTAGAGGCATTAAGGCCTTTTTATGCTGGGATGTATTTTGTGTTTTGTGCTTTAATTCTCTGTAATCCTCCTGAAGAACATGAATTCTTGGGTTAGCCGATTGTTCGTTCTCTGGAATAAGGAGTCAGCATGGAGAGAAGGGGGGGGGTCAAACGTTTAAGTGTGTCTTTAGCCCCAGGATCATTTTACTGTATTCTACACATACACACACACACACACACACACACACACACACACACACACACACACAGAAAACCATTAAGCTGTGAAGATGTGCTCAGCATCCGTATCCACCCTGCATGATATTACTGTTCTGTTGTCCCTCGAGCCCCCACGACTCTCTCTGTCTCCCGCTCTTCACCTCTTTTTTATGCTGTCTTTCTGTAATATGGAAAATCTTTTCAAAGTAAGAACCCTTCTACTACGAAGCAGCCTAATATTAGATGGCAGATTAAAAAAGAGGGATGAGGAAGTTGCAACCAAAGCTGCAAGCTGCAACTTCGAGCCCCTAAATCCTCCTCAAACATGGCAGAGACGATCAGTGCAGCGTGGTTGGTGCTGAAACAAAACAAAGGCTCAACGTCAAAATGATGGGAAACAGTAAAGATTTCTATCTAAGCATCACTTCATGGAGCAAATACAAACGTGAATGGTTCTGTTTGATTGGTGCATATGAAGACACAGGCACATTACCTGTGTAGACAAAAAAATCTGAAGCTAGCATGCTAATGGTAAGAGTGGTAAGTGCCTTCTCAAGGCTGATCGCGGCTCATTAAACCCAAACAGTCTGAGACAGCAAGTAAACTGTTATTGGCACTGATATATCACACAGAGCGAGTCTGTTTGTGCCTCCAAGACAGATGGAGCGTTCCCTGTTGTCTGAGACGCTCTTAAAGAATAACATTAAAACTTCGTCTCTTTGTAATAAAACTATCAATCAGGAGGATAAACTGTAATTCCAGGGCGATCCCGGCCTCACATATGAAGCGTTTCTGTGCGAAGGGAGACATTTGCATGGAACCCCTCCTGCTCTTGTTGCCGCCTGGGCCTGATTATGAAAACTTGCTGCAGTCTAACGGAGACAGAATGAGTTGTCTGTGATGTCTGTCACTGCCTCTCGCCCCGCCCCCACGCCTCCCTTTGCCTCCCCGTCTTTTCCCTCAGGCCGACTGCAGCTGTTCCTGCCGGCCAAGTCTCAGTTGTCCTCCCGTCAGTCCGGCCTCTCTGTCTGAATCTTATAGGGATCATACATGACCGCTGAAGCGTCTTCTCTCACACGTCTTTTATAAAGAACGCTAATGTGGCTGAAAAGATCGCATCTCCTGGTATTCTTGTTGCAGCCAGAGGACGAAACCCTTCACTGAGACATTTAAATTCATGTCCACGGGTTCACCAAGAGGCTTCTCCGCATCAAAAAAGGGGAATAAAAGTTCAAACAGGACTGGATTAATATTCACAATTAGAACAGAAATTGAACGGAAATATAAGTTAATAATCCATTTTCAGGGTCATCTAAATTAACATGTTATTCTCATTGTGTTCAGTGATTTTTGAAGAAATAACTATCATTACAATAATTATCATTATTACAATTACATTCCAGGTTTGTGTCAAAGAGGAAGAAACTGCAGCAATGAAGGGCGGCCGGGTAGCTCAGGACTAGCTCAGGCCTGCACCAGAGGAGGAAGAGGAGGCGGTGACGAAGAGCGACAAAGCGAATCACGTGAGCAGACCTCGAGAAGGCTCCAGATTAGTGATGCTTCCCTCAGGCAGGGATTACCTCCTCCTCCTCCTCGTCTACCTCTCCATCACTGCTGCCCTTCCTCCCACGTACGGCAGAGCAGCCGGTCAGCTTCGAGAGCTGTGAGAGCTCACAGTGTTCCCACACACACACACACACACACACACACACACACACACAAAGGCACTCTCTGTCACACTCACAGAGCACACGCTTGCCGCATCCCGCTCATGGTCGTCGGCCGGCCGTCCTCGGCTGCTGCTCCCACTCCAGTCTTTGACCATGAAGAGGCCCAAGCAGCAGACGGGGCCGCTGAGCTTCCTCAGCTTCTTCAGCAGGAAACCCAAATCGTCCGAGCCGAGGCCCGTGGACGCCCGGCCCAAAGAGGAAGCGGCCATCACACTCACGCCAAGCGAACACCCAGAGCAGGTGAGAGCGACTGTCCAACCCTCATATGGCTGCCTGGAAACTGAGAGAAAGAGAAGAAGAGATTTTGTCTGAAAACGTTCTGTTTTACACATCACTCAGTTTATTTGATCTGGTTTCAGAAAGTCTGTTAAACAGGTTGTTATTTATATTAGGAAGAGGCAGTTGCCTTCAAATGTGTTTTACAAATTGAGACAGCTGTAGATTATTAACTTTGGGGGGTATTAAATTATGCTCACTTCCTCCCTCTGCTGCTCTGTTATTGCCCACATCCATTATATTGTTTATTTTATTAACTGACACTTTCTAAATGACATTGCTAAGAAACCAAGCGCATCAGTGGTAGAAGGCTGTCATCTGCACAGACGTCAGCTCTCCTTTCAGGAATTTTAAAATGAAACCAGACTCCAGGTTACGTTGTGGAACCATCTGACTGGATCCCTCTGTGATGATCCGCAGGGTTTAAACCTCACGGCAGAAGAGGCTGCAGAATCGAGAGCTTCTTCTGGAGAAAGAAGAGAAGGCGGAGGGGCTCCTGCAGCCGCTGAGGCACCTGAAGGTGCAGGCGCCGCAGCAGAGTGCGCCGGCGGCGTCAGCAGCGGCTCCACTGGGGTCCTGTCCCTCTCCTCCTGCAGCCAGGAGCAGCTCCTGGACGAGCACCTGGAGGAGTGCCCGCTGTGCCTGCTCAGTCAGCCGCGGTGCCACTTCCCCCGCCTCGCCTCCTGCTCCCACCGGACGTGCTCCGACTGCCTGCGCCAGTACCTGCGCATCGAGATATCAGAGAGCAGAGTGGGCATCGCGTGCCCGCAGTGCCCCGAGACGCTGGCGCCGATGGACATCCGCGCCATCCTGGACGACCAGGCTCTGCTGGAGCGCTTCGAGGAGTACCAGCTGCGGCGTTTCCTGGCGGCCGACCCAGACACTCGCTGGTGTCCAGCACCTGACTGCAGGTGAGAGGAGAGAAGGGAGGACAGGACAGGAGCCTTGGCCAGTAGCAGCATAGCTACGATGTCTCTGTTAATTCCAGCCCTGAAACTAGACTAAACCCGACACATGAAGCCCCGCCCACTTCTGTTTGCTGGGTTGCAGCAGTTTTTCCCCATTTAGCCCTAAAACTCAGCTGATATTTAGATTGTCAGTGGGATTTTAATGTATTAACACAACAGCCAGTTAGCTTCCACATGCCAATAACTCAGCAATAACTGTAATATTTCTTAAATTATGAGTATATGAATAACATGAATGAATAGAGTAATATATTGTTATAAAAACATGTTGTAACGCCTTCCCTTTTTTTAGAACTGTGGGTAGATAGCAGCAAGAAGAATTAATTAGTGAGAGGATATTAATGAAAACATCTATTCACACAGCAGCAACTGTTATTACCATAAAAATAACAAGGAGGTTCCTAATTTAGCATTTCAGTATTGCAGCTTTCCTGTTTTCAGTGTTAATGAGATACTGCGAGACAACGTGACAGACAGCAAACACTTCAGTGACACTGACGTGTTCTCTGAGGCTGAATGGAGAATCAGCAGCGTCCTAGTAGTCGTCAGTTTCCATTCGGAGCATCCTCGGTTCGCAGCAGCTAACAAAGATAGCAAATGTTCAGAGTTAAATCCCACCATGAGGGAGATGTGCACGCATCTCCCTCATGGTGAGTGTGTGCGTGGTGAATATCTGCATGTATGGAGCAGGGCTCGGGGCTGAGTGGAGGACTGCCTTTGCATCAGTGCTTTGTGTGCCGGGATGACCAACGAGTGGAACAAAAAAATCAATACGCCAATCTCCCTGGCACTGTTGTGAATTCAACTATGGCAAAATGAAACGGGGGTTAGATTTATCTACTGCAAATCTGCATTGTCCTGCCTGGTGTATTTCAACAAGATGAGTGGGGGACAGTGAGGTTTATTTAGAAATTCTCCCAACATTCCAGGTTGTTTCATGTTCACAACTTCCACACATTCCCGGAGGTGTTAGTTAAGCTGAGCTGCAGATTATGTCAGATGTGTACTCATTCATGTACATTTTGTCCTGATTTTCCGCAGATGTGGCTCTGAATCCAGGTTTGAAATGAGAAAGAATGGACTATTTAATCCTCAGTAACCATATGAGGGGTCTATGCTAACCACTTCACTGGTACTGCCCTCATATTTCCATATTTGATGCAATATTTCCATTGAGATTATGCTACCATTCCATTTTCCCCTGCATTAATACTCCGTTTGGGTTTCACGTGTCCATGTGAGGTCAGTATTTATGACTCCATTAAACAAAAAGGTTTCCACTCTGACTAGGTCCTAAATCCCTCACAGTTACTTAAACTTGTATTTCATCGTAATGATCCTTTCAATGTTAAACTGTATGCTAATGTCCCATCTGAGCAGTGATTAGGCCCAGAGGCACACGGCTCCTCCTTGTTATCCTAGTGACTGCTAAGTATCTAAGGACGGGATTATTTCTGACTCAGGTGTTGAACTCTGGAAACCAGTCCCATAGTCTCTGTTTGCATTGTGATTCACACATACACACACACACATACACGCACACACAGGCGCGCGCTCTCTCTCCCCTACTGCTCAGCGAAAACAGCAGTAGCTGCACCGCTAATTAATGAAGAGGTTTCATTCTGCCCTTTCGCTTCTCCCCAGCTATGCAGTGATCGCCTACGGCTGCGCTGAGTGTCCCAAGTTGAGCTGTGGCCGCGAGGGCTGCGACACAGAGTTCTGCTATCACTGTCGGCAACTGTGGCACCCCAATCAGACGTGTGACCAGGCCCGGCGCCAGCGGGCGCGCCACACGTCGAGTGGCAACGATTCCTCCACGTTGTATGTCTTCAATGAAGAACCTGGTGGAGGTTTGTGCCTTGAGAACGTTGTAACAGAATGAAGAGGGTGTTTTCTGGTTTGCTGAATAAACACCCGCTGCCTCTGTCGCTGCAGATGCAGAGGAGATCAAACCATGCCCTCGCTGCGGCGCCTACATCATGAAGACCAATGATGGCAGCTGCAACCGCATGAACTGCACCGTGTGTGCCTGTCAGTTCTGCTGGCTGTGCATGCAGGAGATCACCGACGTGCACTACCTCAGGTATTCAGGCTCGCTTGCTGCGCCGGGTTTTCTACTGCAGAGCAAAGCTAACCTCTTGTCGTGCGTCTCAGTCCCTCAGGATGTACCTTCTGGGGCAAGAAGCCATGGTCGCAAACCCGCAAGGTTCTGTGGCAGGTGGGCATGTTGCTCGGAGCACCGGTGGTCATCTCCCTCATAGCGGGCCTCGCCATCCCGGTAATCATTGTGGGGATCCCAATCTACATGGGTCGCAAGGTAGCAGACAGTCAGCACACCCGAGTTACACACAGCCATGCTCGTCGCAGGTTGTCTGTAGGAGTGTCTGTGGTTCTCCCTGCAGGTCCATGGTCGCTGTAAGAAAAACAATATCTCAGGAAGTAAACACTACTTGACTGTGGCCAGCGGGGTGATGATGTCAGTGTTCGTGTCGCCGGTCATAGCCGCTGTCACTGTGGGTAAGGAACAAAAAAAAAATAAACAACACGGAGAGAGGAGTTGTTATGTTGATGATAATGTAGTAAAATTCAATTGTTAATGTGATGAGTAAGAACATTTTTGGAAATATAATACATTTGTTTTATTTTGGAATTTTATTGGATGCAAAGCATGACATTATGTCAGTACAACACACTTAAGTCCTGCTGTAGCGTTTGTGGCTGAGGCTGAGCAGCCTTGGTCTCCATCTGCAGTGTCACGGCCCACACACACACACACACACACACACACACACACACACACACACACTCTACCCCTGAAGGCACCCCTTTGTTTGTATCATGTCCTTTCTGGTCATTCTGTTTTCTTTCCTTTTTTCATGTTTTGCTGTATTTGTCTTTCACTAAAAACATCTCATTTAATTTCAGATTTCAGTCACAGCTCCGCTTTCTTTTTTTTTAAAAAAATATAAACTCACTTTGGTTCTGAACACTCTTTTGGATGGAAGGCTCATCCTCTTGCCCTACTTTCACCCTGTTGCTGTTTCATTAGTTTGCCAGTGTTCCCGTTGTGGTAACGATGTCTTTGTTCAGTCGGTGCTGGGCTTCCTCAGTCACTGGTTTCATAGTCACACAAAACAGTTGTGCTCATTAAGTTTTGTAAAGTTAGAGCAAATGGAAATTGACATCTAGCTGCCATTTTGTAACTGGAAGTTTCAGGTAATTTAAATACAACATGACTATAAATATATTTAAATGATATTTAACCAAAAAAAATCACTTGGATTAAAGTTATTTATAGGAATCATTTTATTGGATTAAATTATGTGTTCCAAGAATATGAAGAAGTATTTAGAACAGCTAAATCACATTAATATGGATTAGAAGGTCTAATGAATATTGTGTTTCAGAAACTCATTCTAGTCTACTGTAGAACAGGAGGGCTCCGCCTAGTGTGCAATTAGGGTACTGATTGTATAATCACGGACTTTCGATATTTAAAATAACAGGTTACTTGGGCTAAAATAATATATCACCAGAAATCCTGGAAGAAACTCTTACAGTTTTGTGAGAAATATGATCGTAAGAGTGCTAGTGATTTCCTCTCTCCCTGCAGGTGTAGGTGTGCCTCTCATGCTGACATATGTGTATGGGGTCGTCCCAATGTCGCTCTGCAGGAATGGCTGGTGTCGACCGCAGAGTGAGCCCCCTGAAACTAATAAAATACAACTGGAGGATTTAGCCAACTGTGAGTAGAGAAGCAGATCTCATTTTCTTGTTGCCACACTTCAGTTGACCACTAGGGGACGTTTGATCTCGCTTTGATCAACGCTTTTTGGATTTCTGTGATTTTATTCAGTTTCAAAGGCAGCAATTCGAGTTTCATTCTTTATCCTGGGATACAAAAGCTAAAAAGTCTGACTATAACTGAAACAAATTACTTGGTGCATTTGAAATTTGGCAGCCCAATCTGATGAAGTTTTAACTTCTCTTATAGATCTTCTATTCTCTCATGTAGTCAGTGACCACTGGACAGGTCAGAACAACAACCCGTCCCTCAGCGACACCAGCGTGCACGAAGTCAGGGTCAGTGTGCAGGAGGTGGGCCTCCCGATCTCCTCCACCACACCCCCAGATCAGGACAGCTACAAGGCCTTCGACCAAACCTCAAAGCAGCACCGGTTCACTCAGCTGGACGACCAGTCAGGCTGCACGATTGTCGTGGTGTCTGACAGCAAGCTTGAGGACACTCAGGCGCTGCCGCTCAAGTAAATGCTGCTCCCTTTCTTATTGATGGATTACCCACTAACTATTTTTTACTAAGGACAAAAAAAACTTTTGTAAAGCTTTAACTTGTGCTAAAATCCACACTTACAATCATCCACTTTATTTCTGTTTAGGGGATTAAAATGATCATCTCCGATGTTAGTATATGATAAATTTGGGGGTTCTTCTTTTGTCTACACCACAGGGAAGGAACAAATATCGAGGTTCGTGTGGAAATCGAGACCCATCCCAGATGTGGCCGTCAGTCCAGCCTAAGTAGTATCCTGTCGAGCAGGAGCCTGTCGGCGGAGTCCCTGGGTCGCTCCAAGTCCCAGTCCCAAGACCACCTGTGTGCCTCAGAACAGGAAGAGGAGCGAGCAGAAGAGGAAGCAGAAGCAGATGGAACTATTCACCCAGTCTTTGATGCAGACGATGTTTGAGGTCCTTGACCGTAGACTTTGCACTCAAGAATCGTCAGGTTTCATGGAAACCGAACGGACCTAAAACATGTTGCCCAAGGCCACCTCCTGCTTCTGAGACAGGCCCTCCCACCAGCTGCCTTGTAGCTCCAGCCTCTAAGGAAGATGAGCGTGTGTGTGTGTGTGTGTGTGTGTGTGTGTGTGTGTGTGTGTGTGTGTGTGTGCGCGTGCGCGCGAACCAAACTGCATGAGGCTATTAATACAGATAAAGAGGGATTAAAAGCAGATCGCAACCAGATGACATAAAAATGAAAACACAAGTAGCTATTTTTCTGTTTTTCTTTTCTGAAGCAGACCTAATGTGATAAATCCACTTTCTGAAGCTTCTTCCTTCACTCTTACTCAGTTCTTTTACGCGGTCCCACTTCCTCCGAGTATGTCATGTGTCCAGGTACCAAATATTCCTCAAGCCAAGACAACAGTCAGGATTCAGACAGAAGGTTTTGAACAATCATATTTTCCTCCCTCTGGAGAGTCACATGTTCTGCTACATTACATCTGCAGCATCTTGTGCAACCCCCAAACAATTTATGATTTTTATTTGTACCTTCCAAAGATGGGTCCATTTGAATTTGGCAACGGCAAGCAGACAATTCATGCTTCACTGTCATCTTTTGTGAAAGCGTTACAGCTAACACTACTATCCGAAAGCTGCTGGAGACTGATCCATCCTGCGGAGTGAAACGCTCTGGGACATCACACCATCGATTGCATTCAACAGAGGGCTTACAAATAACACCAGTTACAACTGTTTATGTCAAATCTGCTGTCTTCCACAAATTTGCTTCGTTTCAGCGCCGCTTTCAGTCTTTCACAGGCTACATGCAAATACTTACACCAGTGGCAACAACACGGCAGCAGCACTGCAGACGTTTTTTTGTGGTTCCTACTTTAAAAGGAGCTGTGTGACAAGCAGGTTCACACAGACACACACACATGCATAAATATAGTAGAGTATAGAGTATTGGTGTCTGTAGTGTGTGCTGCTGTGAGCGTTAAAGACCCTCTGAAGAAATCACAGAGCACTAAAGTTACAACAGCAGCATGTCACCTCAGATAACAAATAACCCCCTCTAGATCATTTATAAGGGTTCTATGTGAGAACCATGCTCTGCTTATCTTCCTGAGTGTGAAATACCTGTGAGAGAAAAATAAAGATTTCACCATGAAGGACACACAGATGATAAGTGCCTCATATCTGTCACAATTAATTTTGTCTACTTCAAATAGAAACTTGTTGACTGTTTTATGGACTGGTACATGTGGGCAGTTGTTATTTGACAACAGTTTACAATCTTGAACTGAACCACCTTTAATATTTTCATGCAAATGATTAAAAGGTTATTTTAAGTTGTTCTTAATGAAATAACCTTACAAAATAAATTAGCAAACAGATAAGCAAGATTTCCCCTGTTTAAATACATTTCTTATATTGATTAAGACTTAATCATATTTTTTAAAATGAAAATCTGCTGCGGGCGGCATGGTGGTGCGGAGGTTAGCACTGTCGCCTCACAGCAAGAAGGTTCGGGGTTTGAATCTCGGCTCCGGCCTTTCTGTGCGGAGTTTGCACGTTCTCCCTGTGCATGCGTGGGTTTTCTCCGGGCTCTCTGGTTTCCTCCCACAGTCCAAAGACATGCTTGTTAGGTGAACTGATCAGTCTAAATTGACCAAAGGTGTGAAGGTGAAGGTTGTCTGTCTTTGTTTTAGCCCTGCGATAGGCTGGCTATCCCCCTTGACAGCTGGGATAGGCTCCAGCAGATCCCCGCGACCCAAGTGTGGATAAAGCAGGTATAGAAAATGGATGGATGGAAAACTGGCTGCTAATGGGAGAGATTCGCCACACTGGACAAACCCATTAAAACCAGTAACGCTGTAGTAACTCATATCCGCCAGCAGAGGTCGCCAACCCAGAAGGAACAAATAAAGCAGTCGTTATAATTAAAATGTCATATTTGCGGGCACAGAAGTACATAAAAGTGTGTATTACCACTATGTTGCATCCTGCTTTAATATCAAATTGTAATCTTAAGGAGCACATAATATGCATTACTAAATTTTATGGGTTTTCTCATGAAAGGAAAACAACTAGGCGAATACGCCAGCGTCATTAATTTAAACGATTTAAGTACTTAAAGAAATTCTTTACTCAATAGTTTCTGAAGTTAAATACCCGACAGCATCCTCTCAGTGCTGCATTAATGTAGCGGAGACCTGTTTAAGGTGGCGCCGACAATACTATGCAGAGCCCCACTCTCTCTTGGAGGTTATCTGGACACGCCCTTAAGTCCGGAGCGGCGCTGTAGGTGTTCCTGCCGCCCGTCAGCCGCTTCTCTGTGGAGCCGCTGACATCCACACGCTCGGAGCTCAACTTATCTCCTTCTCTCCGCCCTCCTCCTTCTCACTCCGGCGCATTCGCCGTGTAGCTCCTTGCTCGCTGCGTTCACGCTCCCCGCGGCTCCGGAGACCAGGGGAATCCACCTGCCCGGAGAGCGGACACACCTCGGGGATGGATGCTCTCAAATCCGCTGGCAGAGCGATTATCAAGAGTCCCGGAGTTCCACGACACACATGGGGGACTTCCAAACACGAAAGTGAGTGAGACGCTGGGCGTCTTTAAAAACCCTTTAATTCTGCTTTCAGTGTTTTAAAGATTTTTTAGCAATAAAGCGAATGTGTGGAGCTAACAGCTTTTGTTTGTGTCGCTGAGCTAAAGCTGCAAAAACATGGAACATTTGTCCTCCGGCATTTTGGAATTATCACACACTTTACTACCTTCTGCTTTTCTCTCTGTACTAATTTACCGATCAAGTTGTGTAATACTTTAACCACCTTTTTTTTTATAAGCTATTTACCTTGCTTTGGCTTTAAACTAGTTAAACTAGAGCTTCTAGTAACAAATTTACCTCCACCTGAGGTTATGTGGCTGGTGTTGGGCCTGCGTTTTCCCAGAACACCGAACCAACAAGTTTAGCGTTTGAATAAGGATCCTGAATCCTTGAATATGGTTGTTGTTTTTTTTTTTTTAACAGCAAATGAATAGACAAAGAAAAATACTAACATATTTTATGGTATAATGAAGGTTATATCTATTATGCAAGGGTGAACATGCAGATGCATGTTAAAGGTCAGTGTCATGGCAGAAGCACATTCTTCTTTCAACTTCTCCCTGCTTCTTCTGTGTGTTGGCGTGCTGCTTTTGCCTCATTTTTGAAGATAATCTGTCCCCCTGTCAGCTTCCATTAAGTGAGCGTTTCATTTTACATCCAGAGACGCGTGCTTGGCTTCTTCTTCATACATTATTGAGTGTTATGGTTATGTGGGATTTAAAAGTTTGGCCTTTAATGAGTTTCTGGAGTGGTTTCTGTGTCAGAATGTGAGAGAACCCATGTTGCAAATACAGCCTTTGATAGTTGGTATGATTTTTCTCCCGATGCTGTCAACATCACCACATTCTCCACAATTTCCATACAATGATAAAAGCAGACAGCACCAACCATTCCCGCCTTAAATTGGAGACATTTTGTCAAATTAGTGTCAGCAGGAGAGGAAATGTAAAGCGGAGGCGGTAAAAATGCAAACAACAGTCGCAGTTTCAACTCCGAGTGTCCACACATGTCCGTGAACCCCTCTGTTTGAAGGAAGGATGATGTCTGTACGCCAGCATGAGTCCGCGCTTGCTGCCGGAATGCAAATTAGGTAACGCTGCTGCTGGTTGGCACGACAACGCAAACGAGGTGTTAGTTAAGCAACAAAAATGAGGGATGAATAATGATTCTGACAGAGAAATCTGCATGCAGCTCAGTACATGTTCATAATTACGTCTGCCTGATCATTACGTACATGAAAGATGGAAAATCAGTGTCATGCTAAAGTACTAAGTGATCACAACCTTATTTTGTCATGAGAACCTTCAGTAGGAACACGAGCTACATGCTCGACCGTAGCGAATGTTCATGGTCACCAGCAGGTCTTCATTTGGACCCGCCAACATTTACTGATACTGTAAATGGTTCTTGTGTTTGTTTCTTTATATGGTGCCCAGTGCTAATTGGGATAGGACTGGTAACAACACTGGAAATGTTGTCTTTGACCATAACAACTCACCTGATGCAACGACAGAGATCTGAGGCTGCATCAACTTAGCAAATCACAGAGATGTAAGGGCTACTTTTTCATTCTAAAATAATTCAAACTGTAAAATCTTCTTTCAATGTCTTTTCATTTTCACTAAACCATGATGGCTCGTCATTTTTGCTTAATCAGCTAATAAACAAACCAAAAAGAATGGAAAGGTTTCCCCAGGGAGCTAAAACAAAAACGGCATGGACGAGCGCCTGTGTTTAACTGCTTCTATACGCCACCAAAGAAGAGTGCTGCTCGCTAATATGTGGTGACATTTATGAGGAAATCGCTGTGAGGAGTGATCTGAGTGGCCCTCGTGCACCCAGCCTAAGTTATTTAATGTCTGAACAGTCAGAGGCTTTTGCCTGAGAAGAAAGCGGAAAAGTCTCGGCCGCCGCCATCACGCTCCTGCTGCGAGTCGGCTCCCTCGTGAGCCCAACGCTGGACGCTTCTGACTCTGTGATGGCCCCTGATGAATGAATGTATTCAGTACAGACGCAGGATTGCACCATCTAAAAAAGAAACTATTTCTGGACATGTGTGCCTCCAGCCTTCGCTTCTTCCGCTTCCCCATCGCCGCTACGCTGTCATCTGTGGAGGTCAAAGCCGACAGCGGCCTGGACGAGGGCGCAGCGTGTGCCCGGAGTACGGGCCGTCTCCTCAGATCTCGTCACACGGAGGAGACGCAGACCTTTTCTCCGTCTGAGATGTGACCTTGAGTCCAAGGACGTGGATGCGGTACAGTGTGCATCAAATTAAAGCACTGAAGCTGGAGGGCACTGAATCAAGTACGGCTCCGTCCTCTGGACAGTCGAAGCTGTTTCTCCTGTGTGTCCTGATCTGTCCAGGCTGACTTCGATTGACTGCTGGGATAGACACCAGCACCCATGTGACCCTGAGTGTTTGGGCCTGTGGAGGTCCATCACGAGGCTGTGTGCTCTGTGGTCTGCAGCCTGAGCTGGAACTCCTCGGCCATTAAGCTGAACTTGCAGCAAATACAAGCCGCCGTCACTGAACGCAACTCGGCTCGACTTGAGTGACGCGTAGGAGGCCGCAGTGTCGGTCTCACTCTGAGCCTGGAGGAACAATTATCCATCAGAGGCTCGTTTACGCACGAGAACCCGGGAGTCCGGAACCGGAGGAGGAGGAGGAGGCTATGGTTGGAACATACAGGATAATGATCCAAGGAAGGGCACAAGTGCCCTGGCATCAGCGTGCTATTACAGAGGAGCCCGGGGCCATGACTGGGGTTTAATAAAAGATGAGCTGGTAGCTGGAGCCCACTGATGATTATGATCCACGTTATGAAGGAAAACACTGCAGTCTTAATTGTAAACTGGACGTGAATTTGAAGTTTTCTCCACAAACGAGTCTTATCTGGGTTTCTGTGAGTTAGATGATCAGATTTCCCACCTAAATGCTGCATAATTGTGCCTCCTCAGCTTCGCTGCTGATCTCTGTAGATGGATCAGATGTGTTGCTAATGAGTTTTCATGCAGCACGCGTTCAGGAAGTAACCCTGTTAATGGGTTCTGCACTTTAGCAGCTGCCAGGCCGGCGAGCGACTGCTGATTCCAGACATTTAAACTCATCATTTCTGTACTTTAAAGTGGGACTGTACACCCCGTGTGTCCCTCTCTCACGATGCAGTGAAACCTTAAGTGTCTGCAAAAATTCTCCTGCTGTCATCTTGTTTGGGCTCTTTGAGTAGTTTTAAATTTAATAATACCTCATTTTATTTCTGTCACGGGTCCTGGCTTAGTCGGAGCTCAGCAGGAGCCCTACTGTGTTTTATTCCCACTGTCATTTCAGTTTTAATACCTCCAAATCCCCAGTGTGTTGGGCAGATTCTCTTTAATTCTAATTTATGATTGTGTGTAATCTGGGGCTGCTTTCAGCAGCAGGTAAAGACAGAATATAGAAGAAGCTAAATCTTTTTTCTTTTCTCGAGAAAGGTGCTGTAGCTGAAACTTTTGGCAGCCTGTGTTGCGTTCAGGGCCGTGGCGACTCAGTTTTACTTCAGCATCCATGTCCTGAATCACATTGCTTTAAATAAAAGTGTGTTTTTTTGTTTTTTTTTTTTTTTGTACTGTCGCAGTTTATTTTCTGCACTCTGTAAATATTGATTCTGGAGCCTCAGTCTATTCTTCACAATCTGTATTGATCTCTCAGACCTTTGGGACTGGTGTTGGGTGTGTGTGTGTGTGTGTGTGTGTTGTGTGGTCATCAGTGTCCTGATTGTGTTTTGTGACTTTTATGAAAGCTGCACAGGCTTGTATTTCATTAATGTCACTGACCTTTAGCTGAATGCTCCAGCGCAGAAATGCTGTAACATTTCTCCCTCCTCCACAGACCCAAGTTCAGTTTCCATTTTTATTTGTCAGCGCTGAGTTCACTTGCAGGTGCCTGCATTGTTCGGGGTGATGTTATAAAGTTTAGTAATAATTGATTTGATAACCACTCTCAGTATTTTTAGCACCAGGAAGGATTCCTGTTCTGGAGTAAAATAAATTATGTAACGCAGGTAAAGTGAGAGATCTTAGCCTGTTCAAGCTGCTGCAGCCACACACACACACACTAGTATGCATCTGCAGTACTTCTCTCCTTCTTTCTCTCTCTCTCTCTCTGTGGTGCTCTTGTATTTTGCTGCAAACTGGACATTTTCTCTGGTCCTCACACCATCAAAGTTACGGTTAGGTGATGCATTATGTCTGTGCAAGTCCTCACAAAGATGTACAAATAAGTGTGTGTGTGTGCATATTTAACCAAACCGCCTCCTCTGTAGAAGCGTCAGCTCTTTGTTCTGTTCACTTGACAAATTTTTGCCTGCCTTCACCGTTTGTGACGCATCGTCCTCCTGAGCACCAAGCAGAAACTTTAGCCTAAAAATAACTTTTCGACAGCAGGTAAAAATGGAAAACTCTATCTCAGTGCTGCACGGAGACCTCGCTCTGAAGGATCATAAACAAGCTACAAAATCCTTCAGAGCTCTTTCATGGCTGTCAAGTGAGCTGTGAGCTGTTTGTTGAATTCACACCAGCCCAGTTCCGAGTGTGGACTGAACATCGTGTTAACGCTGTGGTCAAATTTAAGAGCCAAATGTTGGGTCGATGCTAATGTCAGCTTCTCAGATCTGGACATATTATGCTTTTTATCATTAGTGCTAAGCTCATGGTGCATCTTGTGTATGGAAATGCAGCAGGGCCAGGCTCATTTGGGGGGGCCGTCCTGCTGAGATAGAGGAGAGGCACACATCAAACCTCTAATTGCTGTCATTTATTTCCCAAAGATGTAGATTTCTCTGATAGTGCAGATGTGTGAGCCCTGAGAGGTGACAGTATCAGCTGTCTGTTCTGTGACATTAGACAGGAGCCCTGTGGGACACCTTCATTTCTCAAGAGTCTTCAGACTTAGAGAATCTGTTTGTTTGTCTCTCTGCAGCCATTCTTTTATGAATAGAAGTCTCCAGAGGGAGCTATTTTTAGTTGATGAAGATGTCGAATTTGCTTCGGTGGGGGGAAAAAGATATGTATCAGCAAAGAGAAAATCATGCCTGTTTGAATTGCTAATGAAAAGGATCCTTCCACAGTACCAAATGATTACGCTTCTTGAATAAATTCCCTCCAGAAAAGGATTCCTGTCTGTGCTGTTAATATTATTGTTGCGGCATGGCTTTTTCTCTTTTTACCAATGCTCTGTGAGATTGTCAGACATCTAAAAAACCAGGGTCAGAAGGCTAACGACTTCTCACAGGATGCTCCTTTAGAGCTTTGAAGCCATAAACGCAGCATCAATATGTAGTGTTGTTGTTATTGAACAGATGTTGGCAAGTTACTCCCCAGCAGCATCAATGCAAATCCAAAAGGACCTTGAATCGGTCTAGGCTGACCTTGAGTTAAGAGAGAACCAGTTTTTTGGTTATTTTTGGTCCACCAAAGGAAAATGTTAGTATATCGGTTCCACTGTGTGTTCTGCTTAAGCTTATAGCTGCATATTTAGCATATTTATTTGGGGGTATGGGGGGGAATGCTGCAACTAATTTCAAGCAATAATGACACTGAGCGATGTTAAAACCCTTTACATTCATGTAAATGTTCTGTACATACATCTTTTCATGTCCTTTAGTGATATCAGTGAAATCCAAATATCAAAATGTTTTAAAGTAAAAGCACGGATGCCAGTTATAAACAGAACACAGGAAGTCGGACTTGCTTTGTGTCCTGGTCTGAAGAACGTTCTGGAGCCTTTTGTTGCTGATCACGTCGCTCTGACAGGGTTCAGCTTTCATTCACCCAGTTAAATTTGGGTCCCAGTGAAAATATCCCAGCAGCGTTCTGCTGTCCTTCTCTGGGAGGTCTGGTACCTGTGGAGGTTTGGGATTTAGACAGAACATGCACACACACACTTCCATGCCAGGCTTCTACCTGTTCACGCGGAGCGATCAAACAGTTTGTCGCCCCTTTGTCTCAGCTGTGTTCGCTGGGATGTGCATGCAGCAGATAACACACCTGGTTGTTAGATGAACAGCAGATATGCAGACGTCTGTCACCCTCCAGGTCGTGATTTTAACATATCTAAAGCAAATAGATTCTCATTTTGTCTTGAAAACGTTCATTCGTCCCAATTTTTGTTCTGTCTTTGCGGGTTTTTTTTTTTTTAGTCAGTTTTGGAGATTATTGCTGAGATTATTGTGAAATGTATATATCACATGGGGAAATTATTTCTTATTATATAAAAACTTGGCTTTCACTTATGTATTTAGATTTTCTCCTCCTTTTTGCTGCATTTTCTTTGACTTTGGTGGGAGTTAGGTGTGCCCCCCGCCTCCTCAGTTATCAGGGCGCTTGTTTGTGTTGGAATGTGTTTTTATATCATTTGCATACTTCTTTTGATGCCTCGCCAACGTGCTCAGTAATGCAATTTGCAGGTACCACCCCCACCCCACCGTTGTCGGATCAGGCTAATAAGCCAGCCTCTCACAAATACCCAGATGGAGGGGCTTAATTGAATTTGTCAAAACTGAGCCAGAGGACGTGAGAAGAGTGAGCTTGGAATAATAATTTATTCGGTGCCCCCGCCACCCTCGAGGCAGAACCAGGAAACGGTTACAACTCCCCCACTTGTGTACGCTCACACACACCCTGTATCAGCTGACCATCTTTCCTGAATGTGCAGCCTATTTTTTCCCTGTCAAGGTGGTGCCCCAGATTTAAAGGTCCGTGATGACTGAAACAGAGTGAAATGATCATGTTGAGATGCACAAGGAGGATGAGGGTGTCCTGACTCACGTTCATGTTCCTACTCTGTGGTGTCTGGTCTGAAATGAGGAATGTTGTAGTCACAGTGACCGTGGAGCGATGGCTGCGCGTCGCTGAAGGCCCGCAGAGCTCGCCGTGCCATCAGGCTGCTGGACTCGATGTGAAATGCTGCACGTGTCACCGTTTCTTTCAGCAGTGTCTGGTATTTTACCATGCTCGCCGCGTCGGGCAGTAAACTGTGGTAAGGCTGAAAATTGATTTCTTCATTCTGGGCGTCCTGCCTTTTGTGCTACCATAATGGGCTGCCTCTCCAGCCGGGGTGCAAGTGTTGCACTCACGCTCTCTAATCCTCTTTGGTGTTTTTCTAAATCAGATCATCCTGACACAGACTCGCCCACAAGGATGGACGCACATTTGAACGGCTCAGATTTCACTCTTCCTCACTGGTCGCAGCATCCAAATTAGCATCAGTGTGCTTGTTCCCGTCACTCATATCCATCCCAGACTCACACTGGATTTATTAATAATTAAACTGCTCATCATCTAGGGGGATTTTATATTGGAAACCCCAAACATCAACACGAAGCCCTTTTAATAATGTACGTGTGTCAAGGTGTAATACCTCCGACTGTCTTATTTTAATGATTTAAAGAAACGCGGAGATTCCCAGGATGCCTCTGAAAGCTGTTTCAGCTGATAACAGTTACAGTAACATCTGATGGTTCAGAATAATTCTGAAGTCTCGTGTGGGTCATTAGATTTACTGTAACTAATCAACCCACAACCTCCATGACAGGGTAAATATGACAAGACTGTCGAGGTTTCTCTTTGGGAACGTTCAAAAGCAACAGACTGTTCCTGCTGTAACGTTTTAGAAGCCCAAACACACTCCGTGGTTGTCGAGCTGCCCCCACAGAGCAATTGAAGGTTAGTTAATAATTCAGGGTTGTTGGAAGAGGACGGCGTTCTCTGCTGGTCGCCTTCACAGCTGCACGGGGGCCTGATAGCAGCAGATGGCTTAGCCTGTGTGGAGAAGCTGGCACCAGTATAGCCTAATACTGTGTGTGTGTGTGTGTGATTTCTCTCTCTGCATGATCCTCGCTGCGTCTGTGCTGTCATCAGCTGCTACTTGTATCCTTTTAGTTCATCTTGAACTAAATAAACGCAGTTTGGTTGAAGTAACGACATAAATAGTCAATCACTTGGCCGTGTTTCAGTTTGTGCTCTTTGACGTTGTAGCTGTAGATGTGGTGATTCTCCTGGGTTGCTCCCCTTATTTGTAACGGTCTGCTCTCGGATAGCTGCAGGATTGCTACCTGTTACCTTGTCTGCTCATGTAAATGTATCTGTCAGTAGGATTACAACTATCAAAAGATGGAGGCAGATTTTATCTCCCAAAGATGATAAACGATAATTTACCAACGATCGGATGGCCCCAGAAACGTTTGAGCGTTTGAGGCTCAACTGCAGTAGCAGTTGTCAGACAGCTGGGGGTGCTCCAGTGCTGTCAGTTTTCTCTTGTTCTGACTTTGTTTAATTATTTACTGTGTACAGTAAGTGTTTGCTGATTTTTATGCTGTGCTTTTGTCCCACCAGAGCTGCCGGAGAACTGGACGGACACCAAGGAGACCCTGCTGGAGGGGATGGTGTTCAATGTCAAATACCTCGGAATGACCCTGGTGGGACAGCCCAAAGGAGAGGACATGGCGTCGGCAGCCATTCGCAGAATCGTTGCCATGGTGAGTCAGTCAATTCATACAATGGGAGTGATATGAGCAAGAGATGCCTGAAGTTGGCATATCTCTGGTTGACAGATGGGGGACTTTTCGCCTCATGGCGTGACATGAGTAACCCGGGAGGAGAGAGCTCGCTTGTTAGCACGTCCTACATGGACGAGCTGCCACAGTGCACGTTAGCTCCCTATTCTAATGCCAGTTCTTCGTAAGTGCTCTGGGTTTAAACAGACTGCTCCTCGTCACCGTCTCCAGGGCGTTGGGGAGGCTGACAGCACGCCGCGGCCTCGCTCCTCTTGTCCTGTTGGTTATTTTGTCGCATTGTCTTCGGCTTCTTTTCACTGTATTTTACCGAAAACACTGATGTAATTTCTTATTTCTTTCCTGTTTCCCTTCTTTAACGGTTCTTGCGCTGACTTCTTTTGAGCATGCAGCCTTTAATTGGATGACCGGGGGGGTGGTCAATGTCGTTGGCGGTGCGGCCTGCGTCACCTCCATTACTGCTGCCGGGTGCATTCGTCGTCCTCTCCTCGTCTTTTGCCGTCACTTTCGGGGACGTTTCCTTCGCACTGCTGAGTTCCTCTGTCTGCGACACGTTGAAGGGTTTTCAGTGTTGACTCTGGTCGGGATCATCTCAGTTATTACCTCAGAGTGACAGGAGCACTCTGTCTGCACCGGTCTGATTTTCCTTTAACGTGCAAGTGCACTTTTGTGTTTGACGTTCACAGGCCAGAGCCGGCGCCAAGAAGTTCCGTAAAGTAACGCTGACCGTGTCACCGAAAGGCATCATCATCACAGACACGGAGACGGCAGACCTCATAGAAAATGTCTCCATATACAGGTAAATAAGGCCGAATCCAGGAGTTCATGTGAAGGCCTGCTCCACATTCGTAGACACTAAACCAACTTTAATGGTTCATAATCTTTGTCTAGTCCTAAAAACAAAGCCGGGGCTTAATCTAATCCCCAAAGAAACTGATGCCCAGCATGTAGGTCAGTGTGGCTTCTGTCCACTTCTTTAGCTCCTTTTGTGGTATGGAACTGTCTTTTGCTCCAACTGGTTGGAGTCTGCATCACAGCTCTGCTTCCCCATTTGATCTGGGACGTCTACCACCGGCCGGGTTAGTCGGCCCTCCTCCCCCTCCTCATCGTCCTCATATTGAAGGGTCTGGACAGAAATGTCCCTTTCCGCTGGTATTACCCTAAAGACGGCTCTGGCGGCAGAGAAGGCCGTGACTAATTGGCCCACTTTGACAGTGGATCCTGCGGCCTGGTCCTCACGCTTCGGTCGAGATACAGCAGAGATCAGGACCACCTGCACAGCTCCGACTGAGGACTTGTATATTCTTCTTATGAGGCCCTACCCCCATCCCCACCTCCTTTAAGCCTCTTTCTTTCCTCCACCTCCTTTACTGTGTCTTATTAGAGCTTCACATCATCCATTTATTGCCCTGGAGGAGAGAAAGTGGAGAATGGATCAAACGTGAGTCAGTAGAAGTGACAGAGATTCGTTTAAAGTCAGTTATCTTCTGCTTCTATTTGGGGTCTTTGGGAAACTAAATTTAGCAGAAAATCAGGTTTCTTGAAGCCTTTGTTCTATACATCAAAGCAGATAATGAAATCGGATTATTTGAGGGTGGTGGGTGAGGTCATGAGACCAGAGAGGGTGGCCCTGCTGGACTCCACCACCTCCCCCGCGCTCTTGCCCCATCTCACAGCTGCCCCACAGCAGCCAGAGCCAACCACTGTTTCCACTGGCAACACATTTCTGCTTCTGCATTGTGAATCTGGTTGATTTTTACAATAAAATACCTCATTCCAGCTTCTGTTCTTTAAAACCAAACCATGCTTTGATGAATAAAGAAGGCTGACTGCGGCTGGCAGGACGGTCTGATGGGTTCACATTCTGACAGAGCTTTCAGAGAACAGCACCAGCATGTCAATCAGCAGAAACCACAGCCGGCGTTTACAAAAACGCACGCCCCGCCGCCACTCATTCAGATTTGAGTCATTGTTTTGACATTTTCGTTTGGCTGGTCCCTGCACCGGGCTAAAGGAATTGTTGTTTACAGTTTTGTATGATAGTGCACGCGTGGAGCTGGCGTGCATGTGGAGAAGCCAGGACTTTGATGTGCGAGCCTTAGGATTTCCGCGGTAAATATTTAAATATTTGCATTGGTATTCTCTGGCTGGCTCACCGGTGCTGCTGTGATCAAAGGCTTCAGCCCCCTGAGCCTCCTCGCAGATATGATGCAGCCTGACAGTTCAGCCTCTGTTGCTTCAGCTCTGCAAGTCTGTGGCGCTGTCAATTACCCTGTGATGTTGTTGTTTCAGCTTATGGAAACACAGGCAGCACCGCTAATTGAGCCAAATTTCATCATTTCCATGTTGGTCAGCATCAGTTATTTGGGATAAAGTAGTAAGAAATGCTAATTATGTTAAATTTGAAACATTTTTAATTCATTATTATTTTATAGGTCATCTATGCAGTGTGCTTTGCTATTATTGCCTAATTTACGGCCTAAATATAAGTTAGAGTTGGGGGTTGCAGAGCTTGGTGTCCTGGGCTTTGCAATGTGGGTCAGGTTTCAGCTTTGCAAGCCAGCAAATAAAAGGAGATGGAAATCGGCAGCCTGGTGATCTGACGTTTGGTGTTTAAAAACCCATAATTTTGTATATGTTAACAACAGATTATAACAATAGTTACTACGGACAAGTTACAAACATTTTTTGCTTTGTTTTTCTCTCCTTCAGTATGATAAAGACACAAAAGAAGCATAGAGGACACCTAAACCGTTCATACTAATAAGGATGTTGAATGTCAGTATCTCCTTTTTAATGTAATGTTTTATTGATTATGATCAAAATAAAGATTTGTGCAATGTCTGGTCATTTAATTTTACTACTCTACAGACAGGTTGTTGCTGACAATGTATGGAGCCAAATAAACTTGCCTTGTATTAGCTTTGTTAGTTGTTGTGGTTTATGCCCTCCTGCTGTTCTGCTCCATCATTACCAGCTGTGGGATCCGTCAGCATAAACACTGGCCTCATTCTGCTGCTGCATATATGTATGCAAACGCATGAAAAACAGAACTGTGTCCTAAACTGACGCGTATGCTGCAATTACTTTGATGTACGAGTTTTAGGTAAGAGTGCAGGCCTGCAGCTAATGCATGCATCCCTCCGATTAAAAAAAAAAAAAAAAAATTTCCTGCGTTTTCCTTTTCAGAATCTCATACTGCACCGCTGATAAAACTCAGGATAAGGTCTTCGCCTACGTCTCTCAGAACCAGTTCAATGAGACCCTGGAGTGTCACGCTTTCCTCTGCCAAAAGAAGAAGATTGTAAGTAGTGAACACTGTATTATCTTAACTCTGAATTTCATATGTATTCTGGGGTTAAAAGAAAACTCATTAGTTTCAAGCGACTGAGCTGCAGAATGTTATTGCACATATTTTATGTTGAACGGCGCTATCTTGTGGCTTATCGGTGTCACTGCATTTAAAAGTGACATTTCGAGTAAAAGTTAAATGGGCTGTCATCCGTGCACGTAAAACTTTAAAGACGCAGCGTGTATATTATATACGCCATATAAAAACGATCTATGTGTCAAAGTTTTTGCTTTGTCCACAAATGTCTTCTCATGTTTTTTCTTCTTTCCTTTCGTGTCCAGGCTCAGGCTGTGACACTAACAGTTGCGCAGGCGTTTAAAGTGGCGCTCGATCTTTGGGAGATTGCTCAGGAAGGTGAGTCTGTTGTTTATATTACAAGAAAAAAATTGCGCATAATCTACATGCCAGAGCCGGGCCTTTGCAGTCCCCACTGTGCTGTATTTGTCTCAGACTGTCAGGATTTGATGGTCCTATTTGTTGATGTTAACATTCAGGTTTTTTTTTTTTTTTTTTTTACATTGTTTTTCCTTGTGTCTGCAGATAAGAGCAAGAAGGCCAGATCTTGTTCTTGTGCTGCGAGTGACGGGCAGACAGAAGCAACAGAAAGGCAGCGTGTTCCAGCAGGTGAGGTCATCACCAAGTAAAACACTGACCTGTTTGACACTAAATTAGTTGTCATCGCTCCTCACATGCAGGCCTGGATATCTCATTAGATTCATACAGCCCTCATTAGATTCAGAAAACGTTACAGTTTAAGTACTTTCCAAATACCGTGACATTTCAGTATCTAAATATTATGCACTCTCCAGTGTGTGCAGAGGGTCAGGGAACAAATTAAATCATCTGGAGTCTGGAGCTTCGCTCAATTAAATTATACTCTACCTTCCAGTCAAGCTGGTTTAAGGACAGAGAGTCAAATGTCAAAGTTTTCACTTTTACTGGAGAACTCTGGGACAATTTCATAGTGATTTTCTGTTTTGCATCCCACTTTTCTGCCTGGCCTCCTGTGTCCTCCATCACTGTCACTTTATTCCAATGTTTATTTCTCTCTCTATATCTCTCTCAGACCCAGAGCCACAGAAGCCTGCTGGGGTGGAGGAGAAGCTCCGGAGGCCCTTCTTCTCCGCTTCGCTGGGCTTGCCCTCCCCCCGCAGTAATCCTACTCGAAGGCGTCCAATTAAACACGACTCTTGGGTAGGTCACATCACAGCCTCTGTCAGGGATTAGTGTTATTGAAAAGAGATAAAAAACACTTACATCAAAATGTAAAGTATTAGTAGTAGTATTTTACAGAAATTAAGAACAGATACTACTTTATCTTTTGGATTTTCTTTTGGATTTAACGATTACTGCTGCTTTAACGTTTATTTTCGAACTCTGCAGTTACGCCACGTTAACACTAGGGGGCAATGTGTCATCACTATATTTCGCTTCAGATCTCTTTTTTTCTCACGAGAATCCTTCAAATTAATCTTAAATAGAATTTTACTTTGTTTATTATTTAATTAAGCATAAAATAAAGTAAAACAAAGCATTTGATTATTCTCAATTCAATCATTGTCTAACAGTACATCAAGCACATATTTGTGTTACACAGCTGGTTTTTAATTTCTGCATCATTTCTCCCTCCCTCGAGTAACTTAATCAATTACACACTGCAGTTTGAGATAAGAACCAAAGGAGTACATCATGCACGTATTGATAGATGTTGTTTATTTCCTCACAGGATGTGGACGATGGACTGGATGAAGCCTTCTCAAGGTAATCTTTTCCTGACTGTCTGCTGAACTCAGGGGATTTTTGTAATTTATGGAAAGAGATGAGGCTCTTCAGGGTACCTCCAAGCCAAAAACTGTGTGGTTAATGTCGGTTCTGGTGAGGAAAAGATGATAAGGAGGTTGTTTTTTTTTTTTTTTTTTTTTAGATTGACAAGTGTGCCGGGTTGACTGACTGTCAGTTCTGTGAGAATTTGCACACTCAGTGGAGACATCAAAGACACTCTGTTGTCTCTTTTGTCTCTGAGTGTTGTGGTTTTCCCAAAAGGTGGGTTGTTTTTCAGCCAGAATCCTTGAGTCTGGACCAGGCCCTCAGGTGCTCCTCTGGGAAGTGTTAAAGACAGGTGAGAATAAAGGGAGCTTTTGAGCTGTAAATGAACATTTTCAGTCTTGGATGTGAGTTTGTCAGCCCAGCCGTTGGAATGTTTTAGCTTTTAGATTCCAGAAAATGATCTAATAAAACAAGGAAGGCTCCTATCTCTCTGAGAGAAATGATTAAATAATGCTGGCTCTGGTACTCTCCACATCATTCTGGAACTCAAATATCATTAGAACTCTTTGATAACTCCCCTCAGTCCACAATAAGCACCAGGAATGTTGGCCAAATGAGAGCCCTCGGAGGCTTTTTAGTGTCTGATATGAGCCACTGTGCCCGCCTTGTTGAGCTCTATAATTCTTCCACAGAGCAGTGCAGCTCATTAGCTTGTTGCTGGCAGCTAATAGATGTGTTTGTTGTGCTTGAGCATGACACCTTCTGATTTAATGGAAAGGCCGAATGAGAAGCAGAGCTTTGGTTCAAAGGCTGCTGATGTGCAGACTGTCCAGGGGAGATAAGAGGAGGAGGAGGGATCAGAGAGGCCGTCCACAGGAAGAGAAGCCTGACTTCCTGAAGTCAGATGGAGACGGAAGCATTGAAACCAGAGGAAATGTGGTCAGAGGTGGCCTTTGAAGAGGTCAGGAAGCATGTCGGGCTGGGCCATGAGGGCGCATTAATGCAGTGTCAAGGCTGCCGCCAGACAACAGCAGAAAATACGAGACAAATGATCAAAATGTCACCCATACATCCACAGACATTGTTTGTGCTCTCTGGGAAAGACAAACATGATCTCAGAAGAGATCCAGAGGCTTGTTTCATCCAGATCCCCACAGGGCATTCTTCTGATCACAGTCCAAACACCGACGTTCTGCAGAGTAACAAAAGCTTTCTGAGGATTTTGCAGCTTAGCTCTGAGGGGGAAAAAAGGAAAGACATAAACATCCTCGTGTGGTGAGACAGAACAGAACTGATGAAAGGAGGCAGCTGTTAGAAATGAGGGAGCCTTTCACTATTCGGTCTGCTTTAAAACGGTGAAATGCTGCAGTTTAACTCACAGCTCGTCGCTGTGGACACGTCGGCCAGAGTTGAACAGAGTTTAATTAAATTCTTTGACCTTGGAGATGAAATGAGTGTTATGCAACTGTCAGTATTACACTAAGATGCTCCATCAATTAAACCCCATCCAAAGGCAGTGAGTCACTCCTGTCCTGTGTTGGTGCCTCTGCGGAGAGCTGGACGGCTCTCTGGGACTTAAGCTCGTCTTAACCTTCGCTCCGGAGACACTCACTCATTCTGTCCTCTGTCTTCTCCTTGGCACGCAGCAACATGGAAGTAGAGGAGATGGACACGGGTAAGTGACATCGCCGTCCAGTCACTCTCCAGCTCCATCCTTTCAGAAAAGAACCTTTCCACAGCTGCATCATGCAGACATTTTTCTCATTTCAAGTGAATGTCCAGTAAAACATAATTCAGCCTTCCATTTATTTGGTTCATTGTTTTTAATAGAAACTGGATGAAAGATTCACATTATACTGTAACGCTGACACCACCTCAGACGTCCTCTGCATGTCCTTGTGTTGAAACTCTGCATGAAAACGTCTCGGTGAGAAAAATAAAGAGTCTGGTTGTCTGTCTCTGTCAGACTGGCCGAGTCCCGCTCCCAACCCGTCTCTGAGCATGCAGCTGTGAGTGTGGAGGAGCGTCCGTCTCTACTGCGGCCAGCAAGTCCCAGCAACACACAAATGAGCTGATCAACAGAAAACAAACGCTTCTGCACAATGAACAGCCTGATATTAGAGCGGCAGAGAATCTGTGGCTGCCTGCCAGTCAGTAAACACACAACTCTACTTCTATCTTTGTGAGGACTCTCAGACATAATGCACCACACCATAACCCCAGCGATCACAACTATAGCATGTACGTGAAAACACGGACAAGCTCTCACAGAAATATATTACAGTGAGAAATTCAAGCCAGCGTTGAAGAACAAGAAGACGTCGAACCAATTCTCTCTGTTTTATAAACACCTTTTGAGCCACTTAAATTAAAAAAACCGATGGCAACAGTGTTTGCAGTTAAGAGGATGCTGTCTCTCTCTGTGCATGTGGACATTTCTAACATCCTAATTTGTCACTTTGAGCTGCAGTGGGAGGATCAGTGATGCAGATCGCAGGTTTCTTCTCAGTCAGCATAAAAAAGACATTCTCTCCAGTAATTAGGAAAGTACATCATAAATGTGTCAAAAGGATTTTGTTTCTAATTTCACAAATTTTCTAATCTTGTAGACATGCAAATAAAACAGATGCAGAAGCAAACAGGGTAATGGAACGATTCCATCAGTGTCTCACAATATTGGTATTCAAGGAAACTGCTTTCTGTTTTGTTCCATGTTGAACTGATCTTATGTATATTGTGATTTTATGTCTGAGAGCAACGATTTACAGAGCTGTATTTTTCCAGCTTCGCTACAGTGGACTTTTTATTGCGCAATGAATAATTCTTCAGTATCCTAGGATTGATGGAGTCAGGGCTCTTTTTGGATCACTCTCATTGTCTGTTTCCCAGTAGCTTAGAAGCCTTGTACAGATGTAATCTGACACGCTGTTCCTGCATTTGTTCCTTTGATCCACACGGTGGACGTCCTGAGAGTCCGTCTGTGCTGTTCTGAGCTGAAAGTGCGTCCCCGCTCTGGCTGGAGCAGATCCGGATTTAACGCTGTTTGGACTGATAGTCATTGTCGGCGGCGGAGGGGAGGAAGGTGGCGGGGGGGGGGGGTCTCTGTTGTTGTCATGACACCCACTGCAGAATAATTGAGAGGCCTATGAGGAAGCTTAATTGCACGTTTCAGGCTGAAACCGCAGCTCCAGTGCATTTACGTTGCTGTCTGGACGTGATGAATAACCGGCGAGCGCGTCTCCGTCTGCATCTCTGAAGGTCAGCGTCCTCACAAACAGGCTCGCAGACCCTTTTCTGCCTGTTTTTCCTGTTTCCTCTTCAAGATACAGTAACTGACCAAGGAGGAGTGTTCGTGCAGAGCTGGTGTGGGGCTGGATGCTGCTCTGGGTGCATCTGAAAAGCTTCCAGCTTGGGGGGGTTAGGGGGGGCTCGCAGGTATGAGGTGCCAGTATGAGTTTAGAGTGTGCAGAATACAAATCAGCCTGCAGAGGTTGGAGGCCAGGAGCCATTCAGAGTTGGTGAAAAAAGCGTTTCAATCACGCCGTCGGTTCAGCGTCTCTTCCTCAAACAGACGCGTGGTGTTTACACAAGCTCCTTTTTCCAACCAAGGTGCTTATTTTCTATCTATGCAATCAGCGTGATGACGGTACGATAAGAGTCATTTGTGTGTAAAATAAATACCTGACGTGTAGAAAATTGTATATAATTTGGAAACTGTTCCGGTTTGCTACCTATGCTCAATAAAAGACTTTGTACACACTGAAGAAAACTTTCTTTCATTGCAAAGCAGATGCTTCTTTGCCAGAATGTGAGGAGAATGTTAAACACTCAGGCCCAGCACAGGGACTCTTTTTGTTGTTGTTCCACTCTGACCTGGGATCAGTGGATATCCTTAACTGTCTAATTAATGGCTAATCTGTAATTTGATGCAATTCTGAACGGGTTAATTGCCTACAGACGAGGTGTGTTCGCCCTGATGGCTTAATGTTGCATTACTAATGGTTGCATCATTTGGTGCTGAGAGCGTGCAGACATGGGCCCGCGGAGGTTCTAATCTTTTAAGAGCTACTGCCGGGGGGCTCTTTGAGGGCGATGACCCGCCGTCGCCGCCGCTGACGTTTTCGCCTCTATAATCCCAGGTCTAACGGCGGGTCATTTACATGTAGCCACATCGTGTCTCACGCTGCCGTTTGCAGCATTTTCACAGGTGCGGTGAGACATTTTCACGTGCAGCCGGAGCAGGACAAACACCTCCGGGACCTTCGTTTGAATGTCTGGTGTTCTAGTTCTGCTCCGTCACTCATATGAATGTATAATGTAAAGAATATTGCTGCACATGGAGCCATGAGACCAAGTGCTGCAGTTTCCTGCGCACAGCCAGTGTTTATAAATCTGTATTTATAGATGCATATGGGCTCAGAAATATGCAGACGTTAAAGCCAAAGCTTAGAACAATAGCCCATAACTCTCAGTGATGGGAGGTATAATATTAGTTATTAATTCTCTCCAATCAGCTTGAGTTTTTCAGTGCTTCTGTAATTACCTTTTTCTTCGATTTGGAACATTGTGGTTCAGAGGGCGAATGAAACGGCTTATTGAATTTGTTCTGCGAAGAGCTGCAGGAGATCATCCTGCCTGCTGCTTGGCTGTGGAGGAGAAGCAGAAAATGATGATAGGAGGATGGAGAGAGGGAACATGGGATCTACTGCACTATTTCATGTTGATGGATGGAAGTCCAACGTTAAAAAAAACCTCCTGAAATGAAAAACAAGAGTGGAAAAATGAGAAAAGGAGTGAATCAAACTCAGGATGAGAGTTTCAGTAGAAGGTTTATTTTACACTTTCAGGAAATATACAGGCTTCACTGATATACAGGCTCTACTGACAAAAGTTAGCGCTCCTCTTCTAAAAGCAGCTAATATAGAGGTAAACACTTTCACTGCACTGCAACCATGGTGGTCAGCGCCGAGCGCCTGACCGAGAACGCACATCAAATGCTAGTCTACAGGCAGGTGACATGCATGCACTCTGACTTTGTGAATGAATGCAGATGTGTGAAATATGAAAAATACCCATAAAATGTCATTTTAATACAGCAGTTATAAAATATTAAAGTTAGAAATGTAAATGCACATGTGATCAGAGGATATAGTGACACCATCTGCCGTGGACAAATGTCGGTTGATTTAAAGCTGCCGTACTTCTAGCAGGTGAAGGTGGTGACATGCTAATATTTAAAAGAAAAAGGATTTGTATTTAAAGTCACGGGTTCAGTCCTCCCCGAGAGGAGACGCTGTATTGGTTCTGCATTGCAGTAACAGACCAAGCACCTGGCAACATGGGTTAACATGTTAGCTAATATACTTTAGTTTGGTGTTTTCCTACGAATACTGAGTACGTGCATGCACGTGTGTCTAAAATAACACGGCCTTTCACTGATGATGACCCACAGACATGGTAACATTTGTTCTCCTGGTCAAAAAGACTAAAATACTGTCGGCTTCTCAGACCTCGATGATGTTGATGGACGGCACTGATGGATGATACTGCAGCAGAAAAAGAGATTAAAAACCTTTAGTACAATCTTAACATACAAATTCTGAAGCTTTGAGTGCAGGTGAGAATGCATACATTTGTTAATATGGGATATTTGGCCCCATCTAGTGGTAAGAGCACAGAACGCATGTCCTAAAAGCATTGTTTTAAGTATTGACTGATTTGCCTGACTCTGACATCATGATGCCAACCGGTAGAACAACAACCACATGCTGGTCCTCCCATCAGGCTGTTTAAAACACAGAACTCAATATGCTGCCGTGACTATTCCAGCAAGAGCTAATCTGCCCGCCCCCCCAGAACGCAGATGACCCTGACCATCGACTTGGTGACATTATTGAGTGACGACAGCGGTTATCTTTCCGCTCCCCGGAAGATGGTATCATTCGCACATTCGGTAGCCACGTCAGCGGCTCGGTCTTGAACCTTTCTTTCCATTCTCCTCAAACATCCCTACTCGAGTACGGTCAAAATGACTGCCGTGAAGGTCTACCCTGAGATATTTATCTGCTCTGCTCACCTTGCTCCTTAGCAGGCCGCCTCCGCTGTGGTGCTCCGGCGTGCTCCTCTCAGACATCGGCTTGGCCTTCTCCTTATTGTTGCTGGAGTCGTTGTCCTTGATGATGTCATACTGGCGGCAGAAGAGGGCAATCACAGCTGCGGGGAGCAGTGGGAGAGATGGGTATTCAGTCACAAGGCGGCACCTGTCACTCACACACTGAAAGGGTGGATGATGGAAGCCTGCTCCCAGAGGTAGGTAGGTGGGTGGCTGACTGTTAGCTGAAAGCTAAAAACTCAGATATTCTCTCTCTCTCTTTCTTCTATTTTGCGCTCTGCCAGATGTAGCTTGGATGAGGGAGACTGATTAAATATTCAGGAGATGTGCAGAGATGGCGTGGTGATGCTGGCTTGGATGCTAATACGCAGAAAATGGAATTCTCCTGAATGAGCTGCGGCTTTTTTGTACGCCGCACACTTGCACACTTGGTGTTTTCGCGCCTCTGCTCCGACACCTCGGAGCCCGCGTGTGACTGCTCTCATCAGTGTTATTTAACATCTCTCTCCGTGCTTGGGGGGGAAACCCCGCTCCTGGCAGCCTCTCCGATATGCAACATTTCACTTCCTGTGGGCCATTTGTGTGGCGGCTCCTGACAAATTTCTCAGGGGGGGCAACCGTTACAAACATGGACAAGATGACCCATTCAATGGTCATAATAATAACAATGATAATAATTAAAGCCAGAACTTAAAGTGTTACGTTGCATTGTTTAACTTGATTTCCTGTTCAACCACAAGATGGCAACACCAGAGCATGTCAAATGTCTAAAATACAAAAATTAAACAACAATAAAACAGTTTCACCGTGGCCATCAACAACACTGTTAACACAGTATCTACATTCATGAATGCCATAGTGATAATCAAATCAATTTATACTATCATCAAAGTTGTAGTCGATCAAATCTTTGCAAAACATATTCATAGTATATAATATGCAATCAATGCAACTATTTACCATTCAACATTTGGAGAGTACAAGATAACATAACTCACTATTTAATACAGTAACACACAGTGTGTTGAGTGTGTTACACACTCACGCTTGTCTCTCATCACTTGTATTGAAATTTGCTCCATGTTTCTTCACCTTTTCCGAGAGATGGTGATATTTAAATTTGGTCGGGGGGGGGTCCCAATTCTTTTATAGCCAATTTATCCGCATTATTTCTACGACTGAACGGTAATTCTTTCAGAGGAACGGTGGAGTTGCTTGAGTCGGCAGCTGATGACGTTTGACGCTGCTAATAGGCTGCTAATGGTGGTGCACTATCGCCCACTATGGGCCAGCCGCCCCTGGTCAACGGTTTCTGAATTTACATCCACATGCGTCTGCGCTGAGCTTCTGAGGTTGTATCGTCCATGTAATGAGCTCCTCTGTTCTGCCGGATGCTTGTTTATAAGTGCCTTATTGACTGGCGTGTCAATATATTGATGGCTAAAAGACAAGCTACTGCGTGAGGCCTCTTTTTGGCGTGCACCATTAGTCTGCATCCCTGAGGCTGATGATTAAATGCTGTAGATCTTCCAGACAAGTCTAATTATATTTCCGCTTATTAGGCAGCTTTTTGAAATACTCCTTTACTGCTAACAGGGACGCGTTAGGTCCAGCCGTGATTTCATACAGTTTCCACACAGTTGAAACCTACCTGCCCACATGACCAAGACCACCACGATTATGATCATCTCTCCCGTCTGTAGGTGTCGGGACTTGTCCAGGCCCTGCACAGCGGGGTCATCTGGAAGAAACAGAACGTTACTCCTTGTAGGTTTGTCTCAAACTGGCCCGTAACTGCATTCATGGGGCACAAGTACGAATCTGCTCTTCCTCTTCACAAAAACTGTAGTAAAGATAATATCTGTCGGGCACGAGGCCACCATGTATCAATCCTGAATCATTAATCCCCCTTTATTGGATTGAGTAGGGGCCCGTTTCCACTCTCCAAACCATCCTTTCACACACACGGATGGAACTCTTCCAGAGCAGCACTCTACCCAATTGCCTGTTTTGGATCACGTCAAGAAAATGCCCTCAGTTTGCAGACAGTCAGCGCTATTTACATGACAGTTATTAGAAAGTCTGTCTGTCTAATCTGGGCTTCGGCGACCTCATCTGCTGAGCTGTCGAGCCGATGCGGCAGGTTTGCCTTGAATGTCAGGTCGGCGCCTCTACACTCAGGACCGTGCATCGAGTCCTGTAACGCTTCCGAAAGGTTAGGTCAGTGTTTTGTTCCCCTCAGACACTCCATCCCCTCTGAGCGTAACCATCCATGCTCCCGCCTCTGTCCTTCACCTCCCCCTGGATCAGAGTTTCACCAGGGTTACCAACCTGGAACGCATCATGTTTACGGGCTAACGCAGGAATCATTCCTTTGTTTCCAAAACCGATTCTTCGACACAAGGTACCAGTGCCCACTTCAAACGCTGGAGTTTATCCTCGGTGAATTAACCTTTCCCAGATGGAAGGAAAATCTTCCTGATTTTCCCTCCCGCAGCAGCTGATGTTCAGGATTTCTGATGGTTTCACACCACAGAACGGCTTAAGGGAGATTACAGATGACTCGCAGCTGGATCATACATATTTTATTGAATCTGCAGCTTCGTGCGCTGCTAGGGACTGTGCTGCCCCTCCAGTTTACATTCCAGTAGAGAGGGAAGACGATTATTGCAGCTTGGGACAAAAAAAATTCCAAAAACTAAAGAAATGAAAGTTTTCTTCGGGATTACATAATCAGTAACCTAACATTTTTATGGTGGCGCTGTTGAAATAATGAACAAGAATGGAAAATTATACAAAATATTTCAGGCAGCAGATGATATTATTTAGTTTTTGGACTCCATTTTTGTATTAATTGTTTGTGAAATAGCTTGAATATGTTAATGCAGAGACATTTTTGGAGCGCATATGCAGGCTTTGTTGGAAAACACGTTCTGAGCTTTTGCATCACATCTCGATCTATAATTAAATCTGACAGCTCGTCAGGCTGTACGCAGAAGAAAACAGTGTTGCACGCGCCACCGCTGACTCAGCAGGGGCGTGCCTCTGAAGTACCACACGGTAATTGTGTCCACAGGGATTGATGACCTCATTAGTTCAGCCAGTCGTCCTCAAACGTCCTCCTAATGTGAAGCAGCGTCACTTTGGTGTCAACAGGTAGCTTTATTTTTGTAGCAACAGCTGCCTGTTGCGTGATTTGCAGCATTTCCTGTCATATTCCTGAGTTTACTGTCATAAACGTGCACATGGAGACGTTTCTATAATGAATGGAGCACTAATGGAATAGTGAAACCACTTCTGGAAGGTCAGGAAACACACGTGTACATTAAAAGCTTTATTTTCAATAATTGAATTTAAGGGGAGACATTAAAATTCTGCTCCTGCTTTAAATTCGACCACACGGTTCCTGCCAGGGAAGGCTTTAAACGACAGATGGATTTTGAATCTCGTCTGGTATACTGTGGCCGTATAGGCACTAATCATATTATTAAAGAAAATCACATTAAGCACAAAAAAAAGAGTATTGATCTGTCCTGCGTGCGGACATCTGTTAGGGGCCCATGATCGATTTGTTCTCAATAGAACCTGCCTGACTGTGACAAAGGCCCTCTGAGAGCTGTGTGCTGCCATTGCCAAATAAAGCCAGGCAGCTTTTAGGGAACAGTGACGAGCACCTGATGCAGCACAAAGGATGTCACATGTAGATGCTTTTAGCTGCTTCAGGAGGAAACGCTGCAGAGGTTCTTTCACAGGGTGCGTTTGCCGTTTGCGGTTGTCGTTGCTCTAAATGTCAATACAAACAAGTGTTACCTGTTAACCAAACCCCTAATTCACTGGCTTTTTGATATATATCTAATTCTAATATCTTCTATATGCTATCGTACTTCTTAATGCTGTTTTTATTGCAAGCGCCTACAGTAGCACCTTTAATTAGTGTGTAAAAAAATAGAAAAATTTCCACTCTTTAAGGCGTAACCATCATCTATAGACTGCTTTTCAGCATATTTCATACTGAAGGTTAAAATCCAAACATTAAAAGAGAAACCTGGCAACAGATTTAGCAAGATTAAATGAATAAAAACTGATTTGCTTTTGAAAATTGGCCTTTTAAACTGGGGCAACAGCAGTCAGCATTGCTGGCACAGGATTTATGGAAAGCTGGCACGGCTTCCACCAACACTTCCAAAAGCTCCATCAGAGCTTTTGAGGCCGTTCCTCTGACCCACTTGGATGCTGCCATTGGGTCCTGATTTATGTTGCATCTTTTCAAGAGCCTTGAAAAAGGAGCCACTGGCCCTCAGACCTTACTTGCTCAGCACTTTGTTCAGATGTAGCTTCTAACTTCCTTAAAATGTAGGACTTTATGTGAAGCAACAACTCATTAGCGTAATGCTTCTGCCTATGTTGGCCTAATGGGGAGCAGAGAGCCATATATATTTTTGGAGTCTCTGCAGTAGTGATCGATTTAGTATGGAAGAGGATTAGGGCCACCCATGAGAAAAAAAAGACAGTAGGTAGGTTTTTTTTTTTTCATCATGCACTTCGAGAAAAAAGTCAAAATACAATGTTGAGAATAAAGTCGACCTTTTGAGACTATAACAACACATATGACTGCTTCTTACTGAAGAGTATTAGGGCCACCCATGAGATTTGTCTGGTAATGGACAAATGCAAGGCTATCGATGGCTGCATCTGCACGCTGTTCATAGGGGATATGTTGTATCACAAGATACAGTAACACATTTAATCAAGTTCTTTGATCCTGAAGGTGTGGAGCTCAGGCGGGCGCGTCGTTTGAGATGCAGGCATTACCGCAACAAAGTTCCCAAGGCGCTGTGGCATGTGGACTCATATGAGAAACTGAAGCTGTACGGAATTGCCATTAATGGCTGTACAGCTCTCAGTCGTGCTCCTCAGTGGATATGTATTAGTGATGGAAAGGAGACATCGACTTTATTCTTGACATTGTATGTCGACTTTTCTCTCGACATTATATTTCGACTTTATTTTTGACGTTTCTTTTGTGCATGATGTGACAAGTGCATGATGAAAAAAAAACACCTCCTCTCTTTTTTTCTCATGGGTGGCCCTAATACTTTTCCGTAATTTAGGAATTTAAATCAAACCTGAAAAAAAAAATGTCAGTGTGATAGAAATCTACCGCCACCAGAGGGCGCCCCTGTAGATAGTGAAGGTTTTTACTGACCTTCCTCTCTTTTGACAGATTTCACTGTTTCCTGATTGGGTCTCTAAAGAAGAGAGAGATTCATATTTTCAGCAGCCCAGAGAGCGAAGTGTTTCAGAGTGAATTACAGAATCCTGATTGTCCTAACCCCAGACTTATATAGAGCTGCACAAATTCTGAGGAGGCTGCCTGCAGCCACGCTCGAGGAATCTGCCAATAATAAATGGGTGTCGGGAGAAGCTAAAACTCCGAGCAGCACACAGAGCCTCCTCAGGGAGGCGCTGCGAGGGGAGGTTCCAGGTTACCTGCACCTTCGGCCCCTCCGGTTTTCACTGCAAGAGTGCTTAAAAGCATTCCCTAAAAAAAAATCTGTAGTGCAACTGCCAGGAAAGCATCTATAATGGGTTCTTCCTGCCTGCACCTCTGGGAGGAGGCTGGTGGCAACATCATATCCTGTAAAAAATATCTTATATAACTGATTCAACACAAACTGCAGCTTCATTTTCTGAGAAATAGAATAGCTTCATTCCTGTCTGCTACAGTCTGCTTTGTGTCATTTGGGACTTTTGGGGTCATGTGACATCTTTTTAACAACTAAACAAAGGTTTAATAAATATTTCCAAAAGGTTTACCTTGGTTGGAGCTGTTGGAGGGGAAGCGATCGGACTTCTTGAGGGTTCGGAAATGGTACTTCTTGCTGGCTTGGCTTTCCCCGTAGAGGCCGATGGACTGAACCTGGATGATGTAGCTGGTCTCCTCCTCCAGGTCCCAGAGAACGCAGGAGCGGCTGGTGGTGTTGACTTCCCGGATGAATCGCTGCGTGTGTCCCTCTTCTCTCTGAGAAAGATGATGATTAAAAACTAAACGCTAAACAAATCCCCGCCCCGGGATCCAGGTGCTGTCTCACGCCTGCTGCACGTAATGAATTAAGAGCCATTAAAATCATACAGCCTAATTAATCTCAACAGATGAGACGGGAGCACAGCTGTCCCGCCGTCCAGAACAGATTACTTGCCTACAGCTGGAGCTGCTGCCTTATAGTTTATAGAGTTTATTGAATTTGTTCAATAAATACATTTAAATGCAGCTGCATGACACGAAGACAAGAGTGGTGCCTGCGGCTACATACTGGACGTACCAGCCGCGTTACACCACAGCAGACATAAATCATTGCATAACGTTTAGCATAAACACAATTACAGCAGCAAGCGGTGTTGGCATAATTATTATTTTTTTTTCTCTTTCAAGCCTTTGGATTTTTGTTTTCCTTTTGAAAAATGCAGTTTGGCAGCTTCGCATGCCTCGGCACGTTCCCACAGCTGCCTTGTTTTCTCTTGACAGACCGACGGTGCCAAATTTAATTCGCGCTATCTGCTGGAAGGAAAGACTCTGCATGCCGAGCAAAGCTTTAAGGTGCAGCTTAGAATACAGTCCAGGATGAAAATGTGTCTATATTTGAACAGAATCTTGGATATAAGAGTCGATACACATTTGTGATGTGCATTCAGGTGTTTGCTGACCTCTGACACGCTCCTCCATCACACCTCAGTCATATTTTATCATTTCCTTTTTTTTTCCTCCAGAAAAAGATGTGTACTCTTTGGATCCCACAGTGTTCCGGGCTGTCAGGAGCCGTGACATGGCTGAAAATGGATTCCAGCTGCACTTAATTATTCCACCTACCGGTGGGAATCAGTGTGACGGTCCCACCAGGGATGAAGGCTCAGTGGCACAAAAATCCCAAAAAAATGTTGCCGTAAACCTGCTAACAGCCCCCCTGTGTTACATAAGCATTTTAGCTCTCACCTGTTGTAAGATGGAGAAGCCAATTATAACATCTCCTTCTGGAACCTCCCAGGACACGGTGGCAGAGTCGGCCCTCAGGTGCATGACGGACACGTTGACCGGAGCCGGTGGTCGGTCTGGACGAGGCACATAAAGAAGAAGTGTCCGATAAATCAGACGATTCTCAGGAAACCTTCTTTAAATCTCTGAAAGGGTTTCTTTTAAATCAAATAACCCCGAAGAAAATCCAGGATTATTTTTCTGCTTTTAGATTTGCCCCCATGGTCCCTAAGATACATCCAAACTTTTACCTCCTGGTTTTAAGCCAGATATTGACTTATTAATGTTTTTAAATGTGCAGCAGCTGGTTATCTAAGGAGTGCTTTATGAGTAAAACTGGTCTGGATGGTATCTATGGAAACAGGACATCAGTTGTTACTGAGTGACCTTTGTGATTTTGTGATTCTAGTTTTAATAAAACTGATCCAGAATGAGATCAAATTGACTGAATACCAATAAAATATGCTGAATCTGAGCTTTCATCATTTGTACAATATGTGGCTGCCTTTCGAAACCAAAACCACTTATCGTGTTTCTCTCTGAACAGCCTTGTGTGTTAAACTGACTGGAATAGTGTCCATCTCCTGTCCAGTCCCTCACAGTGACCTTTCTTCATGTTGTCACTTTGCAGATTTCTTCCCCCCCTCTCTTCCGGGACATGACCGCAAGGTAGCCTGGCAGAGCGAGAGTGGAAGATCTAATAGTGTTTTTACAGTCTCCGCTCATCGACTTGACTGGTCAGATGACAGACTACAGGTGATTCTCTGGGTGTTAATGCTTTAATGTGGGTCTAATGGACTTTAGGTGTTGTTGAGGAAGGCCACAGAGCTCATGTCCGAAAGGAGCAGAAGTGAATACTCATCAAAAAAAAGTTCTAACCACAGCAAAGCAGACAGATTTGTGCTCGATCCAGCACAGATCTAAATAACTGTTTCCACTCTCGTTAAGAAGAGCAGCACAGACAGAATTACCCCGAGGAGGACAATATTTCACCCCGCCAAAATAAAAGTGTAGAAAACAAGACAAAATGATGCAATTAAAAGTTCTCTCAGCCACTTTGCTATTTTCACATTCCTTGCCTCTTATCTCACATCTCTCGCAACTGCCCTTTTATCTCTCCTCGCCGCTCGAACATCCGCATGTTTCATCCTCAAGACATCCAGCAGATCCCAAGACGATCTCTCTCTCTCTCTCTCTCTCTCTCTCTCTCTCCTCTTTTGGGGTGAAAGTCAGAGATTGTCTTTCAGAAGTGGGCTTTACTGTTAATGTCACTGCTGTAATGAGGTTCAGAGGTTCGGTCCGTCTAAATTTATCATTTTCGTAAGCAGCTTATTTTATGGAAGTGGCTGCTGTAAGCAGACATTCAGCAGGTTAAGAGGGAGGATGTAGCGAACCGTCCTTGTCCACCATTAGCCACACAAATCTTTACCATAATGATTCACATGCCCTTGTGCTTTGGCGTTGTCCACTGATTGCTGCGCTAATGCTTTTTTTTTTTTCTTCTTCTAATTGATCCTTCGTCACGTCTGGACTCCGACCAATCCCTCAAACAAATCGTTCTTTCGGTTTTGGCACTGACACACCTGAAACTCGAGTCCATGTCCTGCAGCGACCTTCGGAATCAGCTGCGACATTATGAATCACTGCAAGCTGGCCGTCCATTTGAGTTAGGAACAGCAACAAGTGGGAAACAAAAGCGGCCACTAACCTTGATTTATCATAAAAGGCACAGTTACTGATGAGGGCGTTCATGACTCATCACCCTCACGTGAACGCGTGAGTCGCCCTGACTGGTTGCCCGTTCAACTAGAGAGAACTCTGGCTCTTAATTATAGCAGGAAACTGGAAATTATGACATCTTTTAGTATAAAAACATCAAACTATCGTACCATAACAACTCTCATTTCACCAATGCTAATGCTGCTTTCGGTGTTTCCCCTGGTTTTCATCTGGTGTCTCCACAGCTTAACGTGCCACTGCGGATGCTTTAATATTAACGGCCTGACGCGTTCCAGCAAAAGCAAGATGTTCTGAAGGGCTACAGGTCACTGCAGCCGAGCGCCGCCCGTCAGGGCGAACAAATGGCGAGACCCTCTCAGGATGTCAGGAAGAATCATCGCGCAGGAGCGGCCTCCCCTTCTACGCCAAACTTGCGGAGGACCTGACAAGACGCGTGGACTGGAGCCCAGTTTGAAATTACGGCTGGCTGTGGCGCGGTGTTTTCTGTCCTCTATATGTGCTGGCCAAGCACAACCGCATAATGTAACCAGATTTATGACCCACCAGTGCGTTGTACTGGTTGCTCATACTGTCCATCGACAAGATTAGAGAAGAGCTGGAGGCCGTTCATGGTCAAAGATCTGGACAATAACGCTGAAAATATCTCAGTTCAAGTGTATAACCTAGCATACAAGTCATAACCTACAAGAAAGGTTTCCTGTTGTCTATCATGCGGTGAATTTCCTGCAGCGACTTTCCCGCATTTCAGTCTCAATAGCCTTCAAGTCGTAGGTTTGTAACGTGATCCTGCGCTATCGCTAATAAAGCTCCGCTCCCTCGTGGGATATTATATTTTCTGACATTTCACAGAGCTAATAACTTCTAAGGAGAGCCATGGCGTTTCTTGCCGTGCCCATTCAGCCCACAAAACGCTTCTCTCACCTCCCGAGTCGATCGGGACGGCGCTGAATGTTTGCGGCCCAGCGGGAGATCGCCGCAGGTAAAGTGCCGTTCACGAGCTGCTTGCGGCGCACTCAGCCTCCTGTTAGCGGCCTTTCATGAAGACGTTTCCTTTCATCTGTGAATCCAGATACCCTCTGACTGTGCATTTACTCGCCAGTCGATGAGAGCGGCGGCGGGAAGAGTCAATTTATTTGATCCCTGTTTTGATCTTAAGTATCCTGGTGGATCGAGTCACCTTGCGGATGCACAGATGGAGGACCTGTGCATTTGTCTTTGTGAGCATCCACAGCAGCTGAGCCCCCGCACCATCTGCACCTGAATCCAGGAGCGGTCAGATTTTTCTTTAACCAATCTTAATTCATATTTGCTAAATGTGAAGACAGGCGCCCACGTCGGATTTCTCGCCTCGATCTAACGCTTAAATCACTGGGTGGTTGCGTCTCCCTCCAAGAATTCACAAATATTTATGCAAGGGTGAGAAAAGGAAAATGTCCTATGGATTTTTATCCACCTTTACTCAAATGAAATATGCATTATTAATATACAACAATGTCTGAATCAGCGGTGCGTTAAGGGTAAACTGGGAGCCAGTCAGCTGGCGTCTCCATCTTTGTAATCGCACCTTTGTGGCTGTTGCTCGGAGCTGTCTAGGCAGCAGCCTGGTCACCACACAGGTACACAGCAATGGCGGCCCTTATGTCATTCCCTGTCTCACACCTTCCTGGCGCTGTTCCGCGTGTGCATGAACTAGAATGCCTTTGTGCGGAATCTTGCTTTGATGTGGCGACAGTTTGCTTTTATCTTGGCCCCCACAAATGTTCCTACATAATTTGTGGAGTTCTGCTCCTTTTGTTTGTCCTCCTCCTGTCTCTGGGTGACATTTTCAGCCATTATTAAATCTCCAACCGACCCGCAGGGCTTTCACATTTCCACTGTGTGGAATTCCTCCCAGTGTATTTGATATATTGGTTATACAGGCAGGACCTTGACTGGACCAGTGAAAGCACGTTTTTGAGAGATGTGACAGAACTGTGAGTTTATCAGATCCTGTCTGGAGCTCAGTGGAGGAGAGGAACAGCATTTCATCTGCTGATCAGCGGTGCTCAAAAGCTTAAATTCTATTCATTTTTGTGCATTCTCACAGAGCATTAATGCATGTGACAGTCATATTTGTGTCCGCCGTGCTCAGCAGCTTCTCCGCTCCAGATCAGAAATGCTCCTGCTCGTAGAGCCCTGTAGGACTCGTTTCCCCTGAGAGGGTTTAGAGAGGACCTGACAAAGGAGGACAGGTGGATGGAGAGATCAGGATCAGGCATTCGCATGTGTGCAGCAGAGGCAGCAGATTTCACAAATAATCAAATGATGATATTGCCACAAGCGTGTTTTCCACAGGTGAGCTCCCTCCTGTCTCATGGCAGCAGAGAGCTTTCATAAGCCACGGTTGATTTGATCAGTGGTGGCGATGAAAGAGCCATTCCAGTGGAAGCACAATAAAAAAACGAGCAAATATGTAAGGTGACGCCATTTATCACTCTTTATCACTCAGAGATTTGGACTTAAATTGGCTGTTTTAACATAAAAGTTTCTGTAAATGACGCAAGACGCGTTTCTGGATGAGCTGCTGCGCATAAAATATCAAGCTGGTGAACAAACATGGGTCTATTTTTTTTTTTTAATATGTAGACGCATAAATCCGCATATTCCGCTGATACTCACTCGCTCCCACTAAGAACATGTCGCTGCCAAAAAGCAACAGGATCACAGAGTTGACCGCAACGAGCAGCCGAGCCATGTCTCCCCCGGGTCTGGTCGCTGTTTTCGGGCTGAAACGCGGAGGTGCTACGTTTGAAGGGCAGCTAAATTCCAGCGGTTCATGTTAACGCGTGAAAAGCCTCTGATGAATGCAGAGATGGCCGATCGGGACTCGGGATCGTCAGTGATCTGATATCCAGTCGTTGTGCGTAACGGAGATGGGCTTCACAAACATTCTGCGTCCGGTCGATCGCGGGTTCGAATCCACAAGTCCTCTCACGGATGAATCAGGCGGCCGAGAGCTGCTGACTTGCCATCGTCCCCGGGTTCACACGAGAGCGAGGAGGGGTGACGCCATCCAGCACCGCGGTCAGCGCCTCCAGCTTCTCTCTCGACGCTCGGACGCGTGTTTATTCACGCACGCAGCGCAGTCCTGCCACCGGCGGGGTGTCAGCGCCCATCAGCCACCTGGCAGCCAATGAGAGGCGGCTACAGGTTCACAGATCAAGCGCACGTGCGCCTTCCCCTGATTCATCATCCACGTGCCTCGAGAGGAGGTGGCACTTAATGTAAAGCCCCCGCCCACCCGGACCATGGATACCCGCTCATCCGGTCCTGCCAGAGCTGGATTAATTAGAGTGTAAACTTAAAGTGGAATAAGATGGATGAGCGTGTCTCCGGGCCTCCATAAAGGGACTGGGGGTCGATCCATAACCAGTAACCATGTTGTTCTAACCACCCTTCCTTTTGGAAGTAAACAGTCACAGTTCTCAATTCAACTCAACTTTATTTACAAGCATCTGTTACAATCAAGATTGTCTCTAGGCGCTTTAATCCTATGTTATGATCTCTAAAGCGCATCAGGTGACATTTACACAAATATATAATAATTTCCTCCGCTAAGGGAGGAGGTGACGTGACAGCCGGTGTTTGTCTCTGTTTGTTTGCAAAATAACTCACAGTCATGAACGGATTTTAATTACATTTCAAGGAAATGTTGATAATGGGCCAAGAAACAGATGACTTTATTTGCCAATGTCCTGAAGGGACCTTTGATCTTCCGAATTTCAAAGCCAATGGGCTTTAGATTGTCAATGAGATTTGTTAGTTAGCTAACAAATCAAGTCATCAAAACGATTGAATCCAGTTAAAAATGAAAACTACAAAGAAACCAACCCTCTAATTTGTTGGGGGGGTTCTCAGAGGGGTGTTTTGGACTATGGCTGCCATGATAAACCAACGTGAGACATTTATCCAGCCTGTAGCCGTCTGACTTATAGTGTTCACAGCTGCAGCAGCAGGTCGGCTCTGCTTCACCCGTCATCCACCCCCTCCTAAAGACACCAGTTTATTCAGAAGATGAATCACTTTGATAAGATGAGCGCGCCGCCTTCTGCAGTTGCAGCGGGGGGGGGGGGGGCAGCTGTGCTGCGGCAGACGTGGAGGGGAGCGCTGATTAAACAGCCTCTGATTATGAATCAGAAGATGAGCTATGGAAATTCCATCTGAGAATAATCTAATTCATAAACTGCCGTTGATATACCGACACCCACCACCTGCACCGTGGTCCCGGAGAGGTCAGAGTGGTTTACCCGGGGCGCACAACCGTCATCATCACCTCCGAGTGGACAGAGACGGAGGGATGCTCTGGGTGGATTTCTGTCTCTGAGGCCTCTAGGTGACATTTATCACAATAAACACCTTCAGCGTTATCAAACACACTTGGTTATATTCCTCATTAGAGCAAAGGGCCGTTAAACCTCAGCTGTGGGTTCGGCTCGTGGAATCATCAATTCTCCTAATGTAGAAGTGGGGTCATACTTGATATTCAGCCTTTACAATGCTGGAGATTTAAATAATGTAGAGTCCCGATCCGGCTTAATCCACCCATTTACTGTTCCCCACTGCTTGAGCAGGATATCAGGGCACACACACACACACACACACACACACACACACACACACACACACACACACCTACCTGCTGGCAATTTATAAACTTTGTTCACCTTAATGTCTTTGGCCTCAGGAGGAAAGTGCTGTAACCCACGTAGATGCTTGTGAACTCCACAAAGAAAGGAATCAAACCCAGAACCTTCTTGTTGTCATACCCCTGATGCTAACTTGTTCCGCCCCACAGTTGAAATTGGCCTAATGGGACAAACATTTGTTTGCTTGTGCAGTTAATTTTAAGAATAAATTCTTAATTCATCTCATGTCTTTTGACAACTTAGCTAAAAAAAAAATCATTCTAAGGACTGAATAAATGGTTCACTTTGGAACAGGGATGCACTCTGCGAGCAGCACTCTGGCTTATGGCTTTTTAATTTTTCAGAAGCCTGGATGCTCAGAGGATTGCTTCTAATTTTGGACCAGCTTGTTTGTTTTCAGCATAATTGCTGGACTGCACCAGTGGCCTCTGCTGCTCTGCTGTTTGCTGTTTGCTGCAGTCTCTGAGTCGGTCTGCAGCCCCGCTGAAGCACTTCAAGCCCAACACCCTTCATCACGCTCTTCTGTTTGATTCAAACCAAATAAGAAAGCAGCTGGAATCTTTCCTCTGAGGTATTTTGCTGTTTTCCTCCGAATCAACGTGACATCTCTGCAGCCAGGCGAAGGCAGTTTTCTACAACTGGACATGGTCGAGACCCTTTTTGTCAGACAGAGAAGCTCAGCCATCCACAACCTGCCCTAATCTGCCCTTTTCTCATCAAACAATTCATATTCACCTCTCTTGCATGTGTTTGTCTTGTCTGGGAAGAAGGGAGCAGCGATAACCTCTGAGGATAGTGTTAGCCGTTCGTCTGTCAAACACGCGCTGAACACAGCCTTGCACGTCGGACCCAGGTTCAGGTTCGCTTTTATCCACAAGGGACATTAGAGAGCAAAATGGCCCCCTTAATTATGTTGAGCCTTGTGGACTTTTGCAATTATAATTTGCACATTTCAAACCAAGAAAAATCAATTTCAGTGCAAAAAGAAATTTACCACTCAGCAACTCACCTAAAGTCTTCTTTCAGATTGAATACGCGCGCACACACACACACACACACACACACACACACACACACACACACACACACACACACACACAAAAAAAGTGGCCCAAAGACCATGTTTTAATGAATAAATTAAGTTGCGAAAATTTCCAAGGACCTGTTTAAAAGCGAGCGGGTCAATCAGAAACCTCCGCTGGGTTTTTAACTGAATTTGGCCCTGCTGCCGCTTTTCCTCCCCGTTTTGCTTCGTCATTGTTTCATTTGAAAAGTTTCTGGCGAGGAAGCAGTTGAAACAGACCAACTTTAGGTAGAAGGAAGGTCTGTCAGCGCTGACTTCTGCGGCGTTCGGAATCAGGCTGCAAAGCAGGCAGCAGCCAGGGCCTCTGCGGCGGCGCGCTGGGGTCAGGCCTGTCAAGGTCGCTGCTACACATGTGAATATTTACGCTGACGTCTGCCAGACAAACTGTAGCCGAGATGGCCGGCAGCATACGGCGAGGAGGCAGTGCTGCATACTGATGGGGCAGGATGAGATCTGAACGAAACCATGGCTCTGATGTCACCGTGCATTGCGTCATGGATGCACGTTGGTCACGGCCGATTCTTCAGCGTCTTAAAACGGATGTGCCCATCCCGCCCGCCAGCGTTTAACCGTGGCGGCAGAAGGTCTGTGGGAACACTGGATGATCATATTCCAGCCCACATGGTGTAGGCCTGCAGGATCCTGGAGGACTCCTTTGCTGCCCCGGTGCACGTGTAATTGAATTTCCCCATAGTTACTGCTGCCATCATTGAGTTCCACCACCCGTTTGAGGGGTTCACGCTGGCTCCCGGCTTCTACAGTTAACCACAAATGAAGTGATGAAGACTGATTTGTCAATGTGCAGGCGGTTTCTGAGTCAATGTGAAGAAAATGTAGTATAAAGTCTGCTCCTGCGTGCCAGGTTGGTTTGTATCACAGACTTCCTGTTTCTAGTAGCAATGGCCTCTGGCTGTCAATGGCAACTTTGAGTTCATAAATGAACATGCAGGAGTTGCTTCTTTGCTTATTTATCTCAGAGTTCCTCGTTTAAAAAGACATTTCCCTGATTGATGGATTCTATTAGCGTGATGACGTTTCAGCCCAAGAGAGGCAGCGTGTTCGTGAGCGAGACACTGAAAACATGGAAGGATGAAAACGCGCCTCTTTTCATCTGTGATGATGTGGGGTTTTTTTCTTTTCTGATAAATCACATTGCAGACTGTGGGCTTATTCCCAAAAGATGCTAATGATGTGATGGCTTTAGCAGGAAGCCATCATTTCACGTCATTATTCCTGGAGCGTGTTTCAGAAACTGGAAAAAAAAAACTGTCAATGTACTTTACAAACCAACACAGAGATAAATTCAATTAGTGATGAGGAATAATGGTGTTCATGTTACAGTGGTGATGATGCAGGAGGAGCAAAAGAACAAAATGTAGGGTGGTTTTTATAAATTCATACCGTGAGCTGTAAATAAAACTAAATGTGATTTAAAAAGGGCAGAATTCTCAGGAAACATAAAAATTGAAAAACAAGAATATTCCATCCTTCAAAAAAATTAGATTCATGTGAAAAGCTGCTAGTTTTACCTCATTCAACCTGTATTTTTAGGAAAAGATAATTTATGCACAGTAGTAAAAATTCTACTGATGTACATGACTGTAATGTAACTAAAAATAAAAAAATAAATGAGGTAAATTACCCAACTGGAAACACACATAAACAACTGTTTTGCATTAAAAAAGTAATTTATAATATTTTATTCATATCTATTTAAAAATTAAAAAACATGGTTTTATTTCATCTTGCAGTAAAACAGCTAAAACAACACTGCTCTCTGTCGGTCATTATTAGTATAGCAATCAACTATAACTATTTGTTAAGAAAAACATGCTTTTTTTATTGAATTATTAAAATATTATACATCCTACTATCATATCCTCACTCAAATTTCTGTATTTTCTTTTTTTGGGAAAAATTCCCACCCAGAAAAACAAAAAAAAAGTTATAAAAGCCAAACTATTGTAAAATTGACAAGTAATAATGTGAAATTTCATGTTCTTCATATTTTATTAACCAAAATGGACTCATATGAAAACAAGATATATATATATATATATATATATATATATATATATATATAAATAGCCATTTACTAATTTATGAAGGTTGTTTCTAATGGTGTTGTGTTTGAGGAACACTGAGTCGCGCTTCCTGTTTCCTGTCCATTCAGGAAGCTGCAGTGTTTAACCCCTGGCTGCTGGGGGCCATTTCACTCTCTTATCTTAAAGACATTCTCAGGGACCCCCAGGGAAGGTTTAGTCAGAGACGATAATTACAAAAAGACTTCCTGCATGCCGTGGCTGTTTGACGAGTACATGTAGTTTCGTGATTCAAGTTTCCCAGCAATTAAAGTCCTAAAATTCATGTCAATATACATGAAAAAAAAGAGAATTTGGAAATAAGTTCACATTTATTTCTAAAAAAATCTCATTGGTAGATGAAATACTTTTTAGGAAGCTCTAATGTGCTAAGTGAATGACAGAAAAGTGCAGATGTCGTGTATGCGATCTCATGTCCGTCTCTGTACCATGCAAATATTCACCTGTAGAAGTCAAGCGTGTATTTTTCTGTGATCCACCTGTATGTGGAGCCCTTTGATGCTGAAGTCCCTCCTTAAGCAGTCTTTTTGGACATGTGGGTCTCTCTGCTGATTCCCTCTTGACACAAATGCTACGTTTGTGGCCAGAACATAGAAAGTTTAGCAACATTTTGAGGCATTGGATCACTGTGTGACAACCCCAGCCAGGGTTAGGATCAAGGGTCAGGGGTGAGGATTAGCTTCCTAAGCCTCATGAACCAGAAAAAAGTGAAGCAGAAGAAGTCCCAACATCATGGGAAGCGTGGGCAGGATCAGGCTGAGAATGCTCTATAAAAATGTCTCTGCTGGTGATGTGAATGTTTTCATCAGCACTTTCACATTTACACCCTTTTCAAGCACCAGAATTAGAAAAAGACATGTACAGTTTTTACATTTTCTCATTCATAACCTAAAAAGTGCTCATTTAAATATCATTTGGTCTGCATCATTAATGCATTTACATTTTCTTCGGGAGTCTTTTATTCTCTCCATCACGGCTGCATCTCGTATTGTCCCTCTGTGGCAATAAAGAAATCGTTGAGGATGTTCTGCAGGAACTCAAAAGTGGGCCGTTCCTCGGGCTTCTCCTTCCAGCACATCATCATCACCTCGTAAAGTTCCACGGGGCAGCCGTCCGGGCGCGGCATCCGGTACGACCTGTCCAGATTCCTGATGACCTCCGGGTTTGTCATTCCTGATGACAAAACATTAAAAAGAGTGCAGTCAATACTTCATAAACTCACTAAAATGAAGCAGAACCTCATGCCTGCTGACGTCTCCTACCTGGATAGGGTATTCTTCCAAAAGTGACTATCTCTGTGAGGAGGATTCCAAAAGACCAGATGTCTGATTTGATGCTAAATGTCCCAAAATTAATGGCCTCTGGAGCCGTCCATTTGATGGGAAATTTAGCACCTGCGCCAAGAAAGATTTCATTTAGTTATATAATCCTATGTAAATCTAAAATAAATCCCCAATCTCTGTTTGAGATGCTAAAGTTGGGTGTTTTTACTACATTATAGTTTATTTTTAGAGGAGTCTCAGAAACACAGTGATGGTGTGACGCCATCGTGATATTCAGTTCCTCATCTTCACACTTTCACACTGCTTTCAGCCTGTTGCTACTTTGTAATCCAGGTGCTGTCTGTCTAAACCGCCGCCGTGACCACAGCGACCTCGGCGCCTGCCTCTAGCTCGCTACCTTCTTTAGCTGTGTACTCTGACTCGATTATCCTGGCCAGGCCAAAGTCGGCTATCTTGCAGTGCAGAGTCTCACTGACGAGGATGTTGGCCGCGCGTAAGTCTCGGTGGATGTAGTTCTTCACCTCGATGTAGGCCATGCCTTCGGCGATCTGTCACACGAGAGAGGAGACTTTTAAAGATTTCTGAATGGAGATCACACATATTTCCTGCGGCTCATCTTGATGTGTCTGATACTGGTTCAACACGATATGCTAGCGCCTCAGGAAGTCAAAAAGCTCTTCAGGGGGGCTCTGAGGAGCTCACTCTGGATGGAAAATAGCACCACTTCCTGTCCGGATGTTAATTATTGGTGTGGGGTGAGGCTGGCAAACCCGGCGAGCAGAAGCAGTGCTGCAGAAAGCACAGAGCTACGGCTGTCTTCCACGTGTTCACACCGCTGCTGTCAACATCACTCTACAAGAGTGTGTGTGTATAAATATACTTTCAGGTCTCCGAGGGTGCTGTGGTGTGTTTCTGATAAAATCAGAGCTTTTTTTGTCTACCACAAATGCTGAAATCTGCTGTGACGTCGCAGAAAATTCCTACGGGTGTTCACCCATTCCAGAGGTTCTGACCTGCGCTGCCATGTCGATCAGTTTATTCACTTTCAGCTTTTTTCCTACATCGGTTTTTAGGAAGTCCAGGAGACAGCCTGCCAGTGAGAAACGGAGAAAAACAGGCATTATTGTGAGAAACGTTCCACCATTTTCAGCTTTGTTCTGTAGAAACCGATTGATTTTCACCGCTTTTAACCTGCCAGTAAAATTGTTAATTATTTACAGTTTTCCATGTTTCCTTTAATGTATAGATGAAACTATAAAATGCAAGAATGTAATTTATAAAATACATAATTGTAAAAATAATACATTAACACAAAAATAATATTTAAAATAATATTTGTTTCCTCACCGTTGACCATGAACTCGGTCACGATGAGAATGGGCTCCTTGGTGACCACGGCGTGCAGATGCACCAGCCGCTCGTGCTGCAGCTGCTTCATCAGGTTGGCCTCCTCCAGGAAGGCGGCGGGCTCCATCGTCCCCTCCTTCAGGGTCTTGATGGCCACTTTCTGGGTGTTTTTGTAGTAACCTGTGACAGAGGTGAAACAGCCTCGTCTTCGTCACGGGCCTGCAAAATGTCTGCCGCCACGTCCTGACTCTACGTTCACTCACCCATCCACACCTCCCCAAACTGGCCGGCCCCCAGTTTCTTCACCATTTTCAGAGTCTCTCTGGGAATCTCCCACTCGTCGTGCGCCCATGGCTGCTGGGGGGCTTTGGGCTTACAGGGGGCATAAAGCCGCTGACACAACCCATCTGCTGCACCTGCAGCCAAAACACACAATCTTCCTGTTTCCTTTCATGTATGTGTGTGTGTGTGTGTGTGTGTGTGTGTGTGTGTGTGTGTGTGTGTGTGTGCGAGCGCTGCTCTTTCTCTCTGGCAATGATTACAGAGATTCGCCGTCTCTTATCTCGAGGTCTGATCACAGGAATTGAAAGATTATGATTCCTATCACAGGAAACACGGGTCACATGACAACTTAATAATTTTGTCAAAATCGCTGCACATGTTCACAGAATAAGCTCCTGATCCAAACTCTCATGAAGTATTTGTGACAGAGAAGGATCCTGCAAACTGGCACACCGATATTTGGTGGTATTTTCGGTTAATTCTTTGTGTTTTTGACTCACCGGTGTAGTATTTAACCAGTTCCTGCAGGCTTGGGAAGGTGTTGTAGGGGGAGATGTAGTATCCACCCTTGTCCAGGCAGCGGATTTTGTAGTGTTTGACCACATCTCCCTGCTCGGGCACGTAATCCCTGATCGACAGCGAGAAGGACCCTGAGGTGGAGAAGAAGATGGTTGAGCACAGAGCTCTGGAGGCATCATCGACCGCGCACGAGGGCCCACACCTGGCGAGGTCTCGCTCTCTCGAACCAGAAAGGAGCCGACTTTATTTCCGGGCGCCAAAAGCAGCCGCTCGGTCTCCTTCCTGCTCATGTCCTTGAAGAACCACCTGCGGCAGAGAAAGAGGCTGAAATAGTGACTCGAGCACGCACGGTGACAGAACCTGCATGTGGGGAACACTTCCTTACTTCTCCACCTCCAGGGTATCTGCCCTGACCACATAGTTACAGGGGATGAAGCCCTCCAGGCCTGTCTCCAGGGATTTAGCCACCCACCATTGTCCGTCCCTGCATCATCCATTTTTAAAATGTTTGAGGTAAAAAGGTGTGTGGATGGTACATGCACTCTAAAAATCCACTCACGCCTGAAGAACTTTCAGTTTCTCCCCCTTTTTGAAGGGAAGATCGCTGTCGTTGGTCGACTTGAAGTCGTGCAAAGCGACGTACGAGCACTCTGCACAGAGAGAAGATCAGCAGTTGAAGCATTTAGTGGATTCCTTTTTTTAAAAAAAAATCATCTAATCAACTACAAAAAGGGAAAATGATGAAGATTTGAATCCGCAGATGTGGTGAAACCAACATCAGAGCCATTACCGTCCACGGCCTGGTCGCTCCTCACCTGAAAGAACAACAAAGATCTTTAAATACAGGCAGACGTCAGACACTTCTGCAGCTGTAGTCTTCACCCTGGAGGAGATGCACTCACGATGTGATCGGTCTGAGCGTCGTGCCTCCTTTTGTTATTTTTCACTTCTTTCTGGCCACTGCAGGAGCAGCCCATCCTGACACATGGAGATCTCCCTCAGATTAGCAGAGCCCCCCCGCAATGCTTCTCCACCACCCAAATTGTGCTTCACCTACCTGATGAAGCAGAGGAGGCTCAGTGAAGCGGCGTCTCTCCTCCACTCTTGCTGGAGGCTGTGTCAGTCTGAGAGTTCATGCTGAAAAACGAATGCAACGCAGTTGAGATGCGCCTGTGGCCTTTTCCTTTTCATTAGAGGAAGTGGAAATTATCTTCTGACACGGAGGCTAAATAAATGCGGCGCTATAAATAACTATAAACAACTGTAAAAAAGCAGAAATTTACATTCGTGTGTTGGTTTACTTTTAATCTGAACCAAATCTAAATTTTATTTAAAACTAATGTGTAATTACAAGAGCTGTAAGTAAAAATCATGTTTTTGCCTCTATGAAAAAGGGAATTTTAAGGTAATCTATTATTTTTTTGTAAATTAACCCACTTTCAGACAGACGCTGACCATCTGTTAAAAATCTTACACAAGGCTTCTTACACTAATAGCTGAATTTTTCACATTTCCAGAGTTTTAACTGCGTTTTGAGAAGTGTTGAGAAGAAATCATCTCTGCATTTTCCATTATATCTTCTGCTGTCTTATTTTTTAAGTGAATTGTAATTACAGAATCCTGAGTCCTACCACGGCCTGTGTTGACTTTTTCTGCCTGATTAAAACCTCTGTCGTGAGCGCAGCAGATAAATACCTTGAACTTGTCCGGCAGCTTGTGAGCTCAGAGGACCTCCGAACACAAAATGTCTTCAGTTTCCTTGTTGAAAGCTGCCTGTCAGTGTCACTCTCACCCTGTCATTCTGCTTGTGTTGTTGTCTCTGCTCTCACAGAGGCGATCACAGCCTCCCCTGGGGCCACCACTTACAGTTTCTCGTAAACATTTTTTTAAAAATTGCACAGTAATTCCCTTTTTTGTTTTGCCATGTAAAAGCCTTCACCTGCTGACCGAACTACAGTTTAGTTAAAGTTTAAACATTTGCGTTAGTAAGTGGCTTTTTAATGAGAACATGGCTGTAAAAGGTGTCTGACTGAGGGTGTGATGTTGCTGCTGTGGCCGGCATTCAGAACTTTGTTTTCCGTGACGTGTTTCTCAGTTCCTCTGCTGCTTCAAGCCAACTCTTTGGTCTGTGGCGCCTTCAGACTGAAAGCAGTACACGCAGCTGCCACAAGATGGGCTGGTCAACCAGCACTGGAACCTTCCTGCTGGGAATAACGACCCGGGAATTTCAGGAAGCCTTGATGTGAAGGCTGTGATAAACATGGGTTTGATCAGAACATGAACCACGATTAAACAAATTAATTCTTTTTTTTTTTTTTTGCTATTAATTATTAGTGTAAAGAAACCATCGTTCCTTTATTATTTACAGGTAGGTCTGGTTTTAATTTAATGATTTGCCTTTTTCCAGTTGTCGCTCCCGCATCTTGACACTAGAGGGCATAGATAAACTTGATTCAACTGAGGCCATGTTTTTCCTTATTTTGCCTCAAATCTCCTGGATGACCCCTGAAATGACCTCCTACATAGGTCATTTCAGGGGTGATTCCATTTCAAACTTCAGGGGCCTGCATAAAATCAGAGCGAGAGAATGCAAGGGTGTGAAGGCAGATGAGCCAGTCAGGAATAAAATGGTGAGCTGATGCACAGTCAATCTATCACACCGTAACTATGCTGCGGTTTTCTCATGTTGTTAACCAGGTCTTTCCGATTCTCACCGCACAGTTCACTGCAGGGGGATTTTCACCTTTCTTCAGTCATGGAAAAACAGAACAATGTGCCCTTGACTTATCTTAGTGTATTAATGACCCGTTTGTGCGCCAACCAGACTTCCATCAAGGGTTATTAAAAAATGAATCGAAGAACCCTGCAAGGAAGGTATCACTCACAGCGTGTGGTAACCTGTGAGCGAAGGCCACAATAAATCTTTCAACACCGGAACTGTTTGTTTCCTATGGGGCGCTTTGTGCAACACACAAGTTGGGGATATTACTCTCTGGGCAACACATCACAGGTTTTTGTTTGGACCACCTGCGCTGTGATGAAGGAAGAACCTCAATTCACTGCACACACACACACACGCACACACACACACACACACACACACACACACACACACACACACACACACACACACACACACACACACAGGCTGCAGGTGCATGGTGTCATTGAGTGTGTCCTGGTGGCTAACTGCTGTTTCTCTTTTATGCTCTTTTCTTCTGGTTTTCCATTGGCCCTTGTTTTCTTCCCAGGGCCTTGGCGGATGCTTGTGCACGGCTCTGCTGGGGTCCCCAGACATTGCATCCTGCCTGTAGAAAGGTCCTAAGTGGGCCCACAGGATAACCTGAACAACGGTGGGAAAGACAGTGAGCGTGGGTCTCCTTTGGCTAATGCGGCCCCGACCACCTCCGTGCCAACGGGCACTCGCGGTTCTCACTATTATTGTGAGCGTGCGGCGCGAGTGACTGGAAATGCAAGCGAGTGCGCGGCCAAAAGGGATATCTGCTGCATAAAATAGAGGTTATCGGCAAAAACATCGACACAATGCGGCGTTTAAAGCAAACACACAGACACACAGACAGACAGAGACTTTCGATCCCCCTTTGCATCACAAGAGGCCCCTCTTCGACTTCCTGTCTGTGTGGGAACCGTTTCTTCCCGCTGTCACACACCTCTGCTGCCTCAAAGTGACAAAGTGACTGTCAACAAGAAACAGCATGAAACAGACTACACAGTTGTTCCTCTGAGATCGCTTAGCAACAAACCTGGAAGTCTTGTCTGAATATTAAAATGCGTATCATTTCCTGTAGATCTGCTCTTTGGTGTGTTGCTCATTTTTTATTTATTTATTTTATGTTTTATTTTTTTGTTGTGTCTGGAGAACACATCTGCAGCAGCTGTTCCTCAGGCTCATTTACAGCGAGGTAAACACAGTTGCGGGAAAGCCCCCTATGATTGTGCTCCGGATGATGTTGCTCTCTCTTCCAGAGTTTAGTCCGTGCCAGCGTGCAGGTGCTTCCTCCAAAACTCTGCTTCTTTTTCCGGAAGACTTGAGTGAACCTCAGTCAGGCAGAACCGTGGACTTTGAATTAAAGGAAACAAATCGCCATCGGCAGCGGCTGCAAGAAGATCAATGTGTGAAAGTACAATAGAAAGGGTCTCTGCGGTTGCATTAATATGTACGATTTACTAAAAAGTGATTTTACTGCTTCAGTGGGCCTCAAATGAAGCTAGTTCCTTGTTGGTGTAGCCAGTTAAACCAGCATGGACGCAACGTCAGAACAGTAAGTTGCTCCCTCCACTTTGTGTCCAGCAGTGTTAATCCTCATGCCAGCACGTTGCCAGGATTGTTTCCATCTGGACGCCATCTTCCCCGAGTGTTTCTGCGAATGTCAGTGATGGACAGCAGATACAGAAATCCTCTGCCATGATCGCTGAATGCCTGCTGCTGCTGCCCGTGACGCCTGCCGTTTATTTGAAAAACGGAAAAGTCGACATCTGTCCATCATTGATCACATCTCAACCACCAAATAAGTGATGTTTAAAAAAAAGCACAAAGAAGGAAAATTAAATGGAATATTTCAAGGTTGTTTAGCTTACAGTCAAATATAAAAGTCTACTAAGTCAATTATGTATCGAATTTAAATTGGAAAAGCTTTATTATGACGTAGACCTGAGCTGCTAAAGCACCATGGGGATCTCAGAGAAGAACTTTTATGTTCTCATAACATAAAATGGAAAGAAATTGGCCTGCCCCTCACTCTGGTGTTATGCAGTCAATCAGAGTGACAACAATTATGTGTGTCACATGACCACAGGAGACTGCAAATGGGGGCAGTGAAAGGCACATCCATCAGCTCCATCTAATGGGGCTCACAGTCAGACCACGGATGCGGGGCTCAAGGCATTCACAATCACTGTACCTTAGCACATGAGATGATTCCACCTGCAGCCACTGGCTGTTTATGGAATAGAGTAGAATTTGTTTTATTATCAAGAAATGGGGAAATTTCAGAGCCTTAAAAGCTCCTCTTTTTGTCATTTGTCGACAAACACTGGGTATTTATATCCTCTCGATGCTTGAAGTTGCACATTGCGTCATTATTTGACATGTCAATATCAGCATTTAAAACCTCAGCTATCTGTGCTAACGCAACTGTTAGCGTGCTAGCAATGTAGGGTGCTAGTCGTGTGTTATAATCGAATCATTTCAGCTAGCTGTAGTGACCCAGTAAATATTTTCAAAGTTAAAAGTTATAGTAGTCTTGAGACTCACCTTCTGATACACAGAGAGGTGCATCATCCTTTTTAAGAGCGTGAAGTTTCCAATTAAAATGAGAATCATTTGCGTTGATATTTTGTTACCGTTTATTTTGGAGACAATTAATGTACATCCAGTGGTAACAATCCCTCTAACAGAGAGAGAGAGCATATATTTGAAGAACTAAAGCAATAACTGTGTTTTTATGGTATATACTTTTGCTTTTGAGATAGATAGAAGGTTGAAGCTATAGCAGCAACTGTGGTTATGTGGATCTCGCAGTTCTCTTTAAATGCGTTTCTAAAACCACTTCATTCAAAATGAATATAGTCGGCGTTTTCTGGCTTTCCAGAAAACATGATAACAACTAGAAAAATATTCATTTTAACTTAAGAACCGCAAGTCCTTAAATGCAGCCTGTTAGTTGAAGTAATGTAACAGATGTCGTGTTTTTGCAGCAAATATGTGACTCTAATCTGGTTTATATACATTCAAGTTTTCAGATTCTGCTCCTAAATAATCTACGTGCAAATAATCTCAGGAATCTGTGACAAAGTGCTTAAGTTATGGTGAAAAGATTCTAGAGCAATTCAGTTGTCTTCAGACGCTGTTTCCTTCTTCAGGTTGACATGCTCCAGAGCGTCGTCTGCTCAAGGCCCAGTAGTGTCTTTGCTGCTCTTCAGCTCCGCCTCTGAGTCTTCGGCGTCGGCGTAGGCGCCGTCCTCAGACTCGGCGCTGGCTTTTTTCAGGAGATCAAGCGGAGCTAAAGCTAGCTGAGGGGTTTGAGCTGCCTCTCGAGGTTCCGCCTTGTGCGTGACAATGCCTTCGTCTTGGCCGTCTTGGTCGGCTCCATCGGAATCTTCCTCTTCGTCTTCGGCATCGGCTGAGTCTCCGCTCCAGTTGTCCTCGGCCGCCTCTGCTTCGTCCTCCCCTTTAACTGTGGCTTTGTCCTCATCTTCCTCACAGTGCAACTGGTTATGTTCATGATCATCATCCTCATCCTCTGTGTTGGCTTCTTGATTTTGGCTCTGTTCTTCCTCATCTTCTTCCTCACCTGTCTTCAGCTCCTCCACACCGTTGCTTGATTTATGGATCTTTTCAGGTTCTTGTCCTTCATCTTGTCCTTCCTCGGTCACATTTTTTAGGTTTGCATCAGGGTCAAAGTCGCCGTCAACGTTCTCAGCTCGTGATTCTGTCCCCTCCTGCCTCTTGTCGTCTTCGGCCAGTTCACCTTCTTCACCCTCGTCTTCGGTTGTGTGATCTTCACCAGTTTCTATTGCTATTTCTGCACTTTCGTTGTTGTCCTCCTCTGATCTTTCTCCAGTCGTTTCTCTCTTTTCCATGTCCTCTTCATGAGATCTGTCACCCTCATCTTCAGATTTTTGCTCATCATCTTCGGCCTCCTCCAGATCTTTCCCCACTTCGCCCTCATCTTCGGTCAATAGATCAGCTTTTCTTTGGTTATCGTCACCCCCCTGAGGGATTTCTTCATCATTTGTGCCAGCAGCTGTGACAGCGTCATCTTCACTCATCTCAGCACTTTCCTCCACATCATCACGCTCTTCCTCGTTCTCCTCTTCCTCCTCATGGTCATCCTCTGCAGCGTTCTCATCTTCAGCTTTAATCTCTGCTTTCTCGACTGATTCTGTCTGATCTGGTTCTTCAGCAGCATCCGTGTCAGGTTCGCAGTCAGCTACAGCCTTATCTTCTTCGGCTTCTACCACCGAACCGTCAGCATCCTCATCCTCATCCTCATCCTCATCTGTGGTTGCCTTATCTGCAGTTTCAGCTTCACCGCCTTCAATGGCATCTGATTCATCTTCATTCTCAGCGGCCATGTCAGAATCTTCTCCAGCAGTTTCATCTTCAGCGTTGCTGGTTCCTCCAGGTGCATCCAGCTCATTTTCACTCTCATCTTCAGCTGTTGCTCCTTCTGCAGCATCATTCCCAGTCCCTTCCTCGTTTTCAGTGACATTTTTTGCCTCATCATCACCGTCATCATCATCGGTGGCAGCGTCCTCTTGATCATTCACCATCTCTTCCTCCACAGGATCTTCTCTGTCAGATTCAAGTTCTTGCTGATCTTTTTCTGGAACCATCTCATCTGTTGTTTCTGCATCTTCTGCAGCCTTGTCTACACTGGTCACGTCCTTACTCATTGGTTCTTCTGCTGCTTCATCTTTGTAGGATTCTTCTTCTGCCATAGTGGTGGACTCGCCTCTATTTTCTTCGTCAGTTGTGGTGGCTTCAGTGCAATCTTCCTCAGTCTCATCCTCAGTCTCCTTTTTTTCAACAAGCTCATCTTCAGCTGATGGTTCTTCAGTCGGTTCATCTGTCTGTTCATCACCTGTGGCCTCATCCTCCTCTGCAGTGACATCTTCATTTGTGGTGGGCTCTTTTGCAAGATCATCATCAGTATTCTCATCTTCATGCCCTGACCCTGCAGGTTCCTCTGTCTCCTCCTGAAGGGCATCTTCATTTGTGGATGAGGCATCTTCCACAGCCGCAGCTGTCTCCTCTGCTCCACCTTGGCCATCATCATCAGCTTCAACAGTCTCATTTTCAGCATCTTCATTTGTGGAGTTATCGTCTGGTGGTTCATTATTGTCTTTCTCTTCCATCTGTTCTTCCTCTTCTGCTGCCACGAGCACATCAGTTGCATCTTCTGCTACATCAGCAGCCTCTTCATCACCTGTAGCAGTGTCCTCCTCACCATCGTCTCTTTCTGCTTCAACACCATCATCTTTAGCTGATTCCTGCTCAGATGAAGCTGCCTCAGCTGGCTCCTCTGCCGGAACCTCATCTTCAGCAGCCTCTTCATCCTCACTGATGGAATCATCATTCTTGACCACTGTCTCATCCTCAGGGGTTGATTCTTCCACAGGTTCCTCTGGCTGCTCTGCCGGAGCAGCTCCATCCTCAAGTGAAGTATTGTCATTCTCTTCCACTTCTTCTTCTGCTGCCAAAGACACATCTTCATCAGATGCATCTTCTGCTGCAGCAGCATCTTCTGCCTCTTCACTACTAGCAGCGGTCTCCTCCTCACCATCTACTTTTTCTGCTTCCTCCTCGCCATCATCTTCAGCTGGTTCCTGCTCAGATGAAGCTGCCTCAGCTGTCTCCTCTGCTGGAACCTCATCATCAGCAGTTTCTCCATCTTCACCATCTTTGCTCTCATCTTCAGTTGCTTCTTCTTCAGGTTCCTCTATCTCCTCTGCAGGAGCTTCTTCATTTGTTGTGGCATCCTCTAATGCATCAGTATCATCTTCCTCTTCCCGTTGTTCTTCCTCCTCTGCTGCCAAAGAGATATTTTCTTCTGATTCGTCTTCTGCTGCAGCAGCCTCTTCATCACTAGCAGCAGTCTCCTCCTCACCATCGACTCTTTCTGCTTCGTCACCGTCACCATCATCCTCGCCTGATTCCTGCTCGGACAAAGGTGCCTCGGCTGTCTCCTCTGCTGGAACCTCATCATCAGCAGTCTCTCCATCTCCAGCACCTTTTTTCTCATCTTCAGTTGCTTCTTCTTCAGGTTCGTCTGTCTCCTCTGCAGGAGCGTCTTCATTTGTGGAGTCGGTATTTTCTATCTTTTCCACTTCTTCCTCCTCTGCTGCCAATGACCTGCAGCAACCTGCAGCAGTCTCGTCCTCCTCATCAGGTCTCTCTGCTTCGTCACCATCATCTTCAGCTGATACCTGCTCAGATGAAGCTGCCTCAGCTGGCTCTTCATCTTCGCTTGTGAAAGAATCTTTTTGTCTGACCTTCAAGTTGTCAGCTGTTGCTTCTTCATCAGCTGTAGCTGCATCATCTTTTCCATCTGCAGAACCATCTGCTTTTGTGGATTCAAGTTCTTCTTCTTCATTCACAGATATTTCTTCATCCTCTTCTTGTACATTTGTTGATGTAATGTCAGTCTCTTCTGCCACATGGTCACCATTCAGCTCATCTTCACTAACAGCAGTCTCCTCCTCCTCTTCCTCAGCTCTTTCTGCTTCTTCACCATCATCTTTGGCTGGTACATCAGATAGAACAGCAGTGTCTTCTTCTCCAGCATCATCTTCTGTTGTTGTTTCTCTAGATTTGTCTTCTTCAGATGCATCCTCCTCCTCCTCCTCCTCCTCCTCCTCCTCCTCATCTGCAGAAACATCTGCAAGCTCTTGATTGACCATCTCTTCTCCCATCGACGTCTCTCCAGGTTCTTGTTTGTTTGAGGCTTCCACATCAACTTCTTCTGCATTCTCTTCTGCAGGTGTGCGGCTTTCGGCTGCCTCCTCCTCTTCATCATCTCCTCTCCCTGACTCCTCAGCATCATCCTTGCTTGACTCATGCTCAGATAAAGCTGCTATCGCTGTCTCTCCGGCTGCATCTTCATCCCTTAAATCATCTTCTTCAGCCACCTCAGCTGCTACCTGTTCCTCTGCAGGTTCCTCCAAACTGCCGGCGGTAATCTTCTCATCGCTGACTTCCTCTGCCACGCTGTCACATCCGTGCTCACTTGTGCTGGTGATGATGGCTTCTCCTGCAGTGCTTTCATCTTCCTCCTTGTCTTCCTCTGCTGCATTATCACCTGCCGTCGATTCACCAGCCTCACTCTTCAGTACCGTTCCAGGTGTGACTGATTTTACCGTCTCCACCATTGTGTCTTCTTCTTCTGCACATTCCCCTGTGCAATCGTTCTCTTCCGCTTCTTTAACGGCGCCGATGATGGCGTTTTCCACCACAAGTGCCGCTGTGATTTCTTCAGCATCAGCATCAGACTGCGACGTGACTGGGTCTCTGGAGTTGGTTGCCAGAATGTTCTTCAGGTCAAAGTCCGTGAGAACAGGCACGTTATTCAGTGCCTCCGTGGGGAGCGCCGGCCTTGGTGCCTGTTTTGTCTTGACGCATGTGTCACAGGGACAGTTCTCATCGTCATTGACGCTGCGCTGGTCACTGTACGTTGTGCACGTTGTCGAGTCTTCGCTTTGCATGGCTGAGGAGCCCACCGACTCTTTGAGTGACATCTTCAGCCTGCGTCTTCTCTTCTCCGTCTGCGTCGTTGAGGAACGTGAAATGGCTCCCTGCGGAGGTCTCGGCAGGCCGGCTTGGGCCTGGATTTTCTTCAGTTCCCTGTCGATACTTGTTTGGATTCTTGTGTGGACTTCCGTTTGAAGGTCGTGAATCATTCCGTCGAGCTGGTGGTTATCATCTAAGTTCCATCGAAGCTTGAACTCCCTCATCGCATTGACATAATGTTTCATGAACTGTTTTTCAATTTTGGTTAGTAAGGTTAGAACCCAGACTGGGTCGAGGTCTTGGGAAGCCCTTTTGGCTAGATCTGCTTGGTAAAAGAGCGACAGTTCTTCGTAACAACTGTCCACTGTTCCAGTTTGCTCTAGAGGTTTTTGGTGGCCGCTGTCCCCTCCGGAACTCTGCTTCGGAGACGGTGGTGATTCAGGAACCTCTCTCAGAGTGTCGTCGTTTCTGATCCTTTCATTTGCGGCTTGATCTTTCTCTGTGTGCTCACATATTCCCTCAGTTTCCTTCTCACAGCCCCACTGATCCTCTGATTTTTCCTTCCTCTCACAGGCTTCCCGCGTGTCGTTCAACACATTTGGAGCTGCGCATGTTTGAGAGCCATCAGCATTTACACCATCGCTGCTTTTCCCCGAGCCCGTCGAGCCGCTGTTGACGTCCACACCGGACGATGAGGTGTGGTTGCATTCGTCATCCACCTCCTTCCTCGACACGTGCTTTTTCTCTGTAGGAACGCAGAGCCAGAGAGACTGAAGGATGTTCATGAGCTCCTGATATCTCTCGTTCTTTTCGTTTGCGTTGTTGGGGTTATTGTCAATTAACCGCAGCTTCACGAGGCTATCTAGGAGCCCCTTAGCTGAGCTGCTCAGCTTACGTCCGTAGACTGGAGATACTTCAGGTAAACTGTTACATCTGTCAGATTTGGGGTTTAGAAGGACCTTCATCACCTGTACGGAGGAGTTAAATATTTTTGTGGTGTCGTCTTCTTCAGCACAGACATCCGCTGGATTCACCGCTTCTATACTTATTACCGTTGTTGCTTCTTTTACCGTATCCGTTGTGTTTTCAGCTTCTGCGGCGCCATTTTCTTTCCCCTCTGTTTCTTCTGTTGTGTGGCCACTTTTCTCTCCGTTGCAGGTTTCATGGAGTTCCTCCATGTCGTACATGTCGCCATCTGCCGGTAGTGTTTTCAGCCATTCGTTCACCACATCGGTTGGGGAGGCGTTGGGTAAATTCGATGGGACCAGCTTGGCGTCCGAGCTGTTTACGCCCTCCTTCATGTTTTTGTCGCTCGTGTCACTTTTCCTGTCAGCAGATTTCCTCCCCAAGTCCGAATCAGGTTTTGCTTCAGCAGGCGGCACCGCGTCTCTTTCTTTTACAAAGTCCGAACTCGACACGGTTTGTGACAAATCAGTTTCTTCAGAATCGCTATGACGAATCGCGTGCTTTTTGTTCTGGTTTGGTTCTGCACCATCCTGATCTTCCACATGTATTTTGGATTTTTGTGATTTTGCTTTTGAATGACCAGATAAAGAACTTTCCTCTTCTGTCCCTTTAGATGCTTTCGAGGTCTTCGAATGCACTGACGACTTGGATTTTGAGGACAAGGTTGGAGAAACTACGTCTTGACGAGGAGATTTTGCAAAAACGGGCCTGAGTGTTCTCTTCATATCGTGAGTATTTTCAGCTGAGTTAATGTTGGATTTCTTTGATCGGGCTGATAAATTTGACTTGGCTGACGGGGCACTCGTAGCCTTCTGTGATGCCACTTCAGTGTCTGCGTCGCTGAGCGTGCATGAGCTTTTGGTGACAGCAACATCACCATGGTCTCTTGTTTCAGTTTCATCATAGTTAGTCACAGACACACTGGCATTCACAGATCTTGCAGAAATATTTGTTTTCTCTGATTTAACACTTCTGTCTGGGTCTTCTGGCTGAGTGACAGCTGTACGCTCTGAAACTTTTGATTTCGCCGACCTCAGAGACAAACTGGACTTTGTTTTGGTTGTCATGGCGCTCGGTGACCTATCATTTTCATCACTTCCTGCATTTTCCTCAGCAGAAATTTCAGACATTTCATAATCCGCAGGAACCTCTGAATTATCAGACAGCCTTAGAGCTTTTGACTTTACAGAAGGGGCAGATTTGTCTGACCTGACAGTTTTAACTGACAGGGCGTTGGACTTTGCTGACTGTGACATGTTGCTTGGTGATCTCCGCTCAGTTTCTGCTTCAGCGTCTTCTTCCCCAGGATCAGATTTATCTGGTTTCTCAGACACGCAGCTCTCTTTCTCCTCTTCAGCTGGACACGCTGGTCCCTCAGTGGCTGCATGAAGCTCTGAACCGTCTTCTTCTGCTGGAACATTTGAGATTTTTGACTTGCGTGATTTTTCAGACACGGCTGTACGTGTGGAACTGGCTGACACTGCACTTTGAGCTCGCTCTTGGGTATCTTCTACACCACTTTCATGATCAGAAAGTCCTGAAGCAACTGATGTAGTGTTTCCTGAAGCGCGTGATCTTGCTGATTGATGTGACAGGGCACTGGATGTTCTTACTTTCACTTTCTCATGACCTGGCTCATGGTTAGTGTTACCAGAGATCTCTGTGTTGACAGATCTCTCAGAAACACGAGAATGAACTGATGAGGCTGATGCCCGGCTCGCTGCTCTGTCTTTGCTGTCTTCATCTACGTTCTGAGTGCTTCGTTGTGCAGACTTGGATGATCTTGATGCTTTTGACCGAACAGAACTCGACTTTGCAGTCACCACACTCTCTGATCTGGCTTCAGCATCTTCCTCTGGAGGAACCTCTGAGACGTCTGATGTCATGGATACTGTAGAAGCATGTGACTTTGGTCTGGAGGTGCTTTTCCGCACAGCATCGATGGAGCGTTTGGATCTGCTCGATTGCACTGACAAAGCTGACTTTGCGGAATTAATGGAAATGGAGCTGACTGACCTGCTGTCTGCATGCTCCTCTTCATGCGCCTCTTCAGAAGCATCATCCGGGTGATCAGAGGTAAGAACTTCAGAAGATTTAGATTTTTTTGAAACGGCTGAAATATTTGACTTTGTGGATTTTTTCGACCTGACTGACAGGATGCTCGGAGATCTCTGCACATGTTCGCCGTGATCAGAGATGGTTTCCTCAGCTTGATCATTAATCCCCTCCGATGCAGCAGATGTGGCAGAAACACTCAACGTTGCTGTCTTATCTGATAGGGAACTCTGTGGTCTGTCTGCACTTCCAGGACGAACCTGAGAAGTATTTGATTTGGCAGATTTTCTTGAAGTGTGCGACTTGGCTGATTTTGCTGACAGAGCACTTGGTGCTCTCTCAGCTTCATTCACCTCTTCAACAACTGCACCTTCTGGATTAACAACACCGTCTTCTACAATGATCACAGAAACCTTTGACCTTCTGGATATATTTGAGACGTTCGTCCTGGATGATTTTCCTGATCTGGCTGACAGACTGCTTGGAGGCCTCTCCACATGGACTTCAGATCCATCGGCACAACTTTCAGGAGGAACTGCAGAACCTCGTGATGTTTCAGACACTACTGAAGCGTTGGACCTAGCAGAGGCGGTTGACATGTTGCTCGGAGCTCGTTCCACAGTTGCCGTATTCTCAGCTTCACCTGAAATATGGGCACTCTTTGACAGGCTGGATTTGGCAGAAACATCTGTCCGGGTTGATCTTGCCGACACGTTCGACGTTGTTGATTTCTGAGATATTGTACTGTCTGGTCTCTCTTCACTCTCCTCTTTAGTGTTCTTATTTTCTGAAAGATCAGATATTTCCTCTCTCTGACACGCTGACATCTTGGATTGTCTGGATCTTGCAGACGCGTCAGACGTGGTGGACACAGCCGACACTGCACTCGGCGCTCTTTCGCCTTCTTTATTTCCGCTCAGTTTCTCTGCCTCTGAAAGATTTGACACTGCTGATTTTCTGGACCTCACAGATGAGCTGGACTTGATGGACTTCCCGGACCTGCTGCTTGGACACCGCCCTGCACCTTCCATCGCCTCAGAATCAGCTTTATTTGAGGACAAGACACTCGGCGATCTTGTGGCTGCGTCCTCCATTTCCTCCTCTCTGTGTTGGTCCTTGGCATCGCAGGTGTTAGATCGTGCAGATTTTACCGACATCCGAGTCGACGTGCGATCTTCTGCGTCATCTTTATCACTTTCTTCTGTTTGACACTCGGGAGTTTTCGATGTCGCCGAGTTTGAATTGGCTGACACCACACTAGGCACTCTCTCCTGAGCTTCTCCACCTTCTTCAGTTCCCTCCAGCTCTTCAGGATTGCCATCAGTGTTTTCTGAATGCAACGACAGGGAACGTGAAATGCTCTCAGTTTCGTCCTCTGCATCTTCATCCACTGGCACTTCAGACGCTTTTCTGTTCACAGAAACGTCTGTCTGTGACATTGCACTGGGGACTCTCTCCTCTGGTGAGTTTTGGGTGTTTTCATGTGCAGCTGTGTCACATTCTTCTGTTTTCTCTTCTGTGGAGCCTTTTGAGGCAGCTGACCCGGCACTGGTTGTTCTTTGCTCAGTTTCTTTTGCTTTTTCTCTGTCTAAGACTCTGGACACAGAACTCTGTGCTCGCTCATCGTTGCCGTCCTCCTCTTGTCCATCTGTCTTTTCTGACCTAACTGGTGGTTTAGATTCAGAGGAGTGACCGGAGATGCTACTTGAAGGTCTCCCCTGTGTTTCTTCTTCTGTAACGTTAACAAGATCGGAGGCATCTGAAAGAACTGACATGGCACTTCTGGATCTGTTCTCTGCTGAATCTCCACACTCCTCATTCTGTGTTTCTTCAGACTTCTGTGATTGGCCAGAGGCGTTTGATTTAACAGACATGGCACTTGTTTGGTCTCTCTTAGCCACGATTTGTCCTTCACCCTCCTGCTCAGTAGATGCTCTGCACTGACAAGCGTGCGATTTCCTGGATTTTTGGGACTTACTACTGGAAGAGTTAGATGTTACATCTGTTGGACTCAGAGATGTTGGTTGTGTCGGTGATCCTCCATTGCTCGGTGGGGCGTCGTCTGCCAGTACTTGAGAGTTTGGTGCAGATCCTGCTTGTTCTTGATTGTCATCCATGGCGGAGGACTTTGGAGAGCAGGATTTACCCTGAACGGTGCAGTACGCCACGGTCTCCACGCAGGTTTGGCGCTCCACCACTTGTTCTGTGTGCTCATCGCTCGATCTGGACAAGGTCTGCCTTTCAACCTGCGTCTTCTTGGAGACCAGCGTGTGGGAAGAAGCACTTGAGCTAGAAGTACGACTTCGACTGGCCCCGTGTGCCCCTGGAATGTTCTTGATGTCATATTCCTGGCAGTGAGGGTATTGAGCTTCCTCCCTGTGTCTGTGGTGACACCCTTCAGTGTAATCCTCATCATGGTCTCCAACAGAGACGTTCTCAGATTCCGAATAGTTTATATCACTAACTTGTGCAAAACGGTGTCTCCTGAGATATTCACTGCTCTTGTCTCTGGTCTTCCTAACCTTTGTGGACCAGTGTAGGGTTTCTTTGTTCTGTAGCCGGAAGCGCACCTTCATTTCCATCGACAAACTGCCATCTTTGTTGACACAGACTCGTTTCTCTATGTCATCCTGTCTAACATCACCAATGTTTGGGCCAGAATCTGCATTCTGAGACTCTGTCCCATCCGATAAGACCTTGTCGGATGACACTGACAGCCTGGCGGCTTTCTCAGGACTGATGGCACCGTTCTCTGTTGGCCCTTGGTTTACCATAGGGATACAGAAAAAAAAAAAATAAACATGAGCAAATTCATTTACTTTGAAAACCACAGTTTACGCCTGTGTTGATGAACCGTTGCTCCTACCCTCCTGTCCGTCATTGCAGACGTCAGAGCGAGAGCGTAGGTTCAGCTTCGGAAGTCTGATGGATTTCTGAAAGTTTTCCACGATGGATGGATGGGAGGGTTCACGGCCCACACACACAAGAACATCAGGGCACTGAATTAGACCCTGAATGTTGTCAATCTGTAACAGAGAAAAAAAAACAGATGTTTGCCTTTTATAGATTCAATTCGCAGTCAGTCCTGGAATGAGCGTCCCTGCAAAAGTACACTGAGTCACAACAAGATAATAACTTAATCTGGGATGATCTCTGAAACTTCTGTGCTTCTCCTCAGTGCTGAGTCGCTGTTGTCCTGTTGCTCAGCAGTATTTCAAGCTGGCTCAGGCCGCAGCAGGCATGTGGTCTGATCATTGTTACCAAATCAGAGGCTGGTTTAACTAATCATCATCGTCATAAGCCTCAGTATTGTCATCATCATCATCACCATCACAGTCATCGTCATCATCAATAATCTTTTCTGTCATCATCAGAGTCATCATTCGTGTGATTAGCCTAAATGCTAATCTCTGGGGACTGACCTGTTTTCTATCACCTCTCTTCAGAAACCTGCTGCACATTTTCATGGCTATGACACATTTTTTCTTTTTAAAGTGTTCTCATGTGAATAAGTTTCTATACGTGGCACTCGCTCCATTTCTTGCTGACATCTATTAAACTCCCTGGAAACATGTTGACTAAAGACTTTTCTTGATTTTTACCTTTCCAGTTTTGATTCAAACACGGTTTTAAGACAGATGAATGCTCTCAGCCGCACTCACACAAAGCCCGGCTGAAGAGAATTAATTGCCTCCGCGTTCCTCAGAACACTTCGCTATCAAAGCAAAGGGTTGGAACGCTGACCTGCTTTTTTCTTTCAAAAATAACTCGACCAAGATTAATGGGGCACAGAGAGGTGCACGTGAGAGAATCTGCCTGTTTATTCCTCTCTCACGTGCTGTCTTCCGGTTCCTGGGTGCTGGGCTGCTGGACGAAGCCCCTCAGCTGGGGTTTTAGTAAAGAGTCTGCTTCACTGCCCAGACATGAATCACAGCAGTGTTTAACGCCCACGTAGAACTTTCCATTTCATTTAAATGCCAAGGAAGGTGTGCGGACCTGGAGAACTCACCTTGTGGCCTTCCAGAGAGTACACCTTCCTGACGCTGTACTGCATCAGCTCTGAAATCTCCTCTAAGAACAGCCCAAAACTGTGAACACTCTGGTGGTGTAAAAAGATGGCCCTCCTGAAGGAGGGGTCACTGTTCTTCACCAGAACCACCCTCTTGTTGTTCCCGTGATGGTGGCCGTGGCCTGAGCGCACTGCGGGGTGCTCCTCGGGCCTCCTGAGAAGGTACTGTTGGGGGTGATGGTGGATGCACGGCAGGTAGGAGCGACAGAACAACGTGGTGTGTGGGTCTAGCGCCTCCAGGACCTGAGCACGCCTGTACTCAGAGCAGTGATAACACTCCTCCACAGGTTCGTGGTGGGCCCGGATGCCATGTGGGGAGATCCTGGGAAAGCAGCTGCTGTGAGGTTTGAGGGGGAGAGAAGACTTGCAGCCTTCCGCACCGACCGCGTTGAAGCACTGGAAGCCGCGTTTTGGCGAAGACATGGTGGGCGGTGGTCTCCAAATGTCCTGGGTGACGGACGATCTCAAGGGAGGCCCCGACAACGTCAGGTCAGAGGTCAGTGCCAACAACAGTTAAAGGCGGCTGTCATGTTGGGCCCCCGCTTAAGCGTAGCAACACAATTCCTCATTTCTGCCACTCATCCAGACTGGGGGAGGAAAAAAAGAAAAATCAATTTAGAGCAACAGGAAACAAGAAAAATCTGCTACCTGTATTCACACAGGCTCCGTTTTTAATCACTGATGCTCCTGGTATCCCAGTATGCATGTGTTGTCTCAAGGACTTAAGTCCAGAAATAGCACCTCTCTGACACGTTTAGAGCCACCAGTGGAAACGACATATGACCTTTGGAAAGATTCCAATCAGCTGTCTGTGTAAATGACACAAGATCTGACTCAGATATGAACTCAAACACTAACCTGACTTTTGCATGTCAAGGTTCAGATGTGAAACTCAGGCTTTGCAACTTGTGGTGAAGCATAAAATGATGGTAACATTTTTCAGCTTCATCTTGTCTGGCTCTGCAAAAACATCAGTTACGTACTTCCTAATGTTCACCTGCTACAATTTATTTTTTTCCTGCACCGACTGCATAACAAACAGTAGGCACAGATTATGATAAGCAGACAAAAATCACATCTGTCAGAGAGATCTTGTTCTGTATGTCACATGTATCCCCTGCTGATGACATGAAAGAGTAAATGAAGACATGGATAATGAGGATGAAGCCGCAAATAAATCCAGCAAGTGACTTTAAATAACAAGCTTAAGTCTCTGCTCACAGTAAAAGTGGACATTACCTCAGTGATTATCACTGCAAAAAAGACTATCTCAGCTAGTCTTCCCTGCAGCCCAAAACGTACGGATTATCTATAAAAAGTAGCAGCATCTTCAATAAGAACAATGTGGTCCTGGTGTGACAGTGCTGGGAGACATAATATATGCAAAGAAAAAAAAGTCAAATTCTGTGACTCGAAAATAGGCCAAGTCTGACTGACGTGTTTAAAGATCGGGTTTGGCTGCTGTCCGTGGTTCGGTATTAACGGTTCTGTAGACTTGCAAACGAAGTAGAATTTTTTAAAAGTGCATTTTTGCTAAGAAAGACAAAATCTTTTTTTTTTTTTTTTTTTAAATACCAGCCTGGAAATGATCAAAGTGGGTTTAAAACATTACAAGATACCAAATTATGTTTGTGTTTCACTGATCTCCAGCATGGGGAAAGTACATCACTCATAAACCTAATTAATTAGGACAGATTTGTGAGTGCATGATGACTGCTGCTGCTGCTGCTGCTGATGTCACATTAGATGCTGAATAAGTAATCATACAAATACCAGCAGAAACATCTGGAAAGGTCTTTTAAAGTGATTTTCTGCATAATGTTACCGATCTAAGAAAAGGAAACCTCCAAGTTTTAAACTGTTCTGGCTGCTTTTAAAGGGATGATTTAGCTGTTGAAGAAGAAATGCAAAACTCACCATGACCAGGAAATATGTGCAGCTCTCTGGTTTTCTAGAATACTGCTCACTCATCCCTTGGGTGCCATGGGCTCCTAAAAAACATGAAACCAAGTAAAATAAAAGTCACAAACAGGCCAACCCGCCTTGGTGCATGACAGAAATTAGATTCTCATTTCACCCTCTTCTATTCTGCTATGATGCATCTTGACATCTGTGCAGGCGATAAAGAGCTCTAAGAGAACTGTGGGTTTGCATACTTACATCAGCCACAATAAGCAAAGAACCAAAGATAACAGTCTAAAATTCCGGCTCTGCGGTGTGCAGCCAGGAGGGAGCAGAGCTATTCCAGACAGAGGCACCAGAGCAAAAGCTTCTCTGCAGAAGCTACCTGCTAATCAGATACATGGGACGCTAAGGATAGAAGGAAAAGCCTTGCTAATCACTCAGATTGGCTTTGGACACATGACTTGGACTTCACCATTGCATAAATGGAGTTAAACACACTTTTAGAAAGTACCTGATGGCTCAGTGACAGTCTATGACTAGGCACAATGTCCCCCTGTTGCTTTTTCACGTTTCTGTCTGTCTCCCCTTCTAACAAGCAGAGTTTTTCAACTCAACAAAATATTTTTGCATAATTAAGGACTACTGCAATAATGAAGCATTATAATCTCAATAGGTTGGCTAACAATTCTTTATTCTTCATTCTTTTTTAACCTTCTGGAACAGCCAACACAGGTCAAAACTGAAAGTATTATTCATTAATTTATTTTCTAAAATTAATTAATATAATTATTATTCATCTAAAACCAGCAGGTTTAGGAACAGTTTCTTCCCTGCAGCTGTTCCCCTGCTGAACTCTACTCCCCGCTGAACCCCCATGTCCCCCCCACTGCGCCACTACTCTTGCCCCCTACCATGCCCCCCCCTTCATGCTACCACAACCTCCATGACCCGTCTCTCTTCACCTCTCCATCTCTCCCAATGTATATATTGTCAATACTGTATATCTCTGTGTATAGTTCATCGGTACATATCTTGACTGTTTACTTGTCTATAGCACATCTGTTAATACCTCCACATGTTCATATTCCCAAGATGTAATATATGTAATATATCTATATAATCCACTATAACCATACTGTATACACTGTATACACTGTATATACAGCTTGCTGCACCTTGCACTTCTGATTAGATGCTAAACGGCATTTCGTTACCTGTATTTATACATGTGTAATGATAATAAAGTTGAATCTAATCTAATCTAATCTAATTATTATCAAACTTATTTGTTACTATTTGTCATCACCCACAGGCTGTGTGCTGATCGAACCCTCTGAGGTTTAAGACGTGCTTCATCACAGGAACGCCCATTCCCACACAGCCCACACGCAAAGTCGGCCAAGCCCTGATGCAGCCATCTGTCCTCAGTCTTAAGGAGCTTGATGGGTCGTGCTGGGTTGCAGTTGAGTTCAGGTACGCTGATTTTCTTCCCCTGCTGAGTCATGACGCTGAATATTCAACCTGACAGAATATCTGAGGGGACAGTTCATCGCGGGTCTTCCTCGTCTCTTCTCTCAGGACAAACTCCTGCATGTCGAAAGCCGTTGCATTTTTGTTATCTGTATGGGTTCCATTGTGTATTTTGGATATGTTTGAAGCACATCTGAGAAGAATCATCCCCAATTAAAATATCAGGGTTGATGAGTGAGTTAGTGCAGGACTCCTGCCCTGAGAAAGCTTTACACCCAGGAAAAGCTGGCTGTGATGGGGGAAAGCAACGAATGCAAGGATATTCAAAATTGGAAGTGTGATTCAATCTGCTTAAACCTTTGCTTAATCCTCACACTTAAGAACATGTGTCAATCTCCTGATGTCGAGACAGGTTTTAAGTGTTTATCCTTTAAACTGTCTGTTTGGTTAAGGCAACACTTTCACCATTCAGAGGTGGCATTATAGAAGAACAAAAACAAATGAAGAATAAGTTATAAACAGAAATGTCAGAAGTGGAATTCGAACCCACACCCCCAGAGCAGACAGCGTCTCAGACTGCTCAGCCCTCCAGACAGGTGAGGGAGGAGCAGTACCGTCACGTGATCTGCTGGCTGTTTTATAGGTGAGTAAAACAGAATAAACATTTGATTCAAATTTAACAGTTTAATTTAAATGTAGAACTACACACAAACATGTTTCCCAGACATTAAAATTACAGATTACATTCTGTCTTTAAAATGATTTTATCTTCATTTTTTTCAGTATTATAGTGATCATTTCTCCTGCACACAGCTGGAAGCGCGAAAGAGAATAATGCAGAAACGACACGCTTGACGCAGGTAAAAACCGGAAACAGGTAAGTTTGCGTGTGAGAGCCGATGGGCATTTAAGCGCCATCTGGTGGGAATGCATGGATACAGCTATTCATAAAAAATATTTTGGAGTTTGTAGACTTTTATGTAGTTTTATGTTTAATATTCTACAACCAGTGATGTTGAGAGCCATTTTACCTTTTAAAAATATCATATATGTATATAAGGTAGTTTTAAAGGTATTTTTTTTAATTTAAATTAGCTATTATAGTTATTGTAGTTTTATTTATTGATTTATTTGCTGCACCGTGGGTCCGAGGGGACTAAAATTTCATTTATGTTGTATGTCGAGCATGTATAGCATATTTGACAAATAAAGTTGACTTGACTTACTAATATAAGGGGTTTGAAATTGAGGCCCCAGTGTGAGGAGATATGGGCTGGATAGATACGTGACTTTAACTGCTTCATTTGCTTATCAGCGCTTTCAGCAACCCTGCTCTTAAGTATTCTGCCATCTGTAGCAAACACAGACCTATTCCATCTTATATCCTGTTTTGAACCTGTCAACATGGTGCTTTAGTTGAGGTTCTGAACTCTGGGGAACCGCTGCGTGACTCATTTCCATACGCCTCATTTTTGATGTGGAGTCTTTAAGGAAATGGGGCTGAGCATCCAGCAGGAAGGGATTCCTTCAAACACAGACATCAACAACATCCCGAATATTACGCCCATAACGTGAGGCCGGAGGAATGGGAGCAAGCGTGGAAATGATGCCAGAGTGGCCCTCTGCCAAGGTCAGGCTCTTACCCAGAAGTCCTGCGAGTAAACAGTTCACATCAAGGCGGCGGAAATGCTGTGTGTCATGGCTGACGTACTTTTTCATAAGAGCTGGTGCATGAGGTGTGTGGAATCATCACCAATAAGTCATCTGAGACTCACACTTTTCCGGTCCCCAATGAATTCTCTTGATCTCCTGGAGTTGAGATGAGCCTTATATTTACTACGGACTTTTATTTATTCTCCGGGCTGTAAGAAAGCAGTAATTGTTGCCATGGAGATTAATTAATCTCCCAAAGATACCTTTAAGGGTGACGAGTTAGAACAAACTTGACAACACTATTATTTTAGCCTTTTCTAACACTGTTTTGTGATTAAAATTCAGTGAGGCAGCACATCAGTGAAGGATATTTGCTGACATATCTCAGACGTATGAGTCTCATCGTGCTGTCATCGGCCAGTGGGTGCTTTGCTTTGTCTATCTTCCTCATGAGCTGTTAAAAGGGCCTCGCTCACACCGTCGAGCTTATAGCATCACTCATCTGAACCATTAGTGCGTCTGCTGTTCAGGATGCGCGCTGAGTAAACGCCGCTGGCGCAGGATGGCGGGGCCTGAGCCGCACTGGTATGTCAAAATGGAAAGGATGGGCAGCTGAGATCAAAGACAAGCGGATCTGCTCATATTCACACATGTCGTGATAAAGACTTTGAAGGTAAACCTAGCTGCTGTTAAAAATTAAAACACTGTCTTGGATGTTGTAATTATCATCCCACTACAGCAAAATGACAAAGAGTTGAGAGACCGGAGTGTGCTATCACTGAAATGGAACAACTGCGCTGCAATTAGGAAGCACAATAGGAACATCCTCCTCCACACTGAGGTGAAGAGTTACACCACCCAAGGGAGACTCTGCAGCATTCAAAAACAAGGCAGACAGGGCTGCAGCATTCCGCCGCTAGCGACGCTGCTAAAGACACCTAGAGATGAGTGCAGGACGCTGGGTGGAAATAGGACAGCTGTGGAAAGTGTTAGTGGCGTCTCTGTGCTGAGGAACGTCTTTGTTGAACAATTAGTGAGATGCAAAGTTTTGGGAGGGGGCTCATTTTGCAGTCCTTCACCGCGCACGTTCTGCAGTAAAAACCTGTGCCGATGTGGTAATGGCGCCGCGTTCATGGCTAAATGGAAAGCTAGCCTTCTCCCTCCCGGGTTGGCAGCCATGTGCTGCTCTCCCTCTGTGATTGTGCCGCTCGCCTGTATCTGCTCTGAACAGGTGCCGGATCCTCTTCAGCTGCAGCATTCACAGCGCAGGTATGGATGGGAGGCCCTTGGCTGCATGCGCGGTCCCCTAAGTTTTTTCCAGGGGTCCCCATCTGTGTCCCTGCACATCCTCTGCCACATGGCACCTGTCCCTCGACGGATCTGGTCCATTCTTTGTCCTGCGCCGTACACGCCTGTTTGCCACCCCACACTCTGCCTGTTGTTGAGCCACAATGAGATGAAGAATAGCTGCACCCATAATCCCCTGCTCTGAGACGTCTGCGTGTCCAAGTGTGTGTGTGTGTGTGTGTGTGTGTGTGTGTGTGTGTGTGTTTCCTTCTTTTTCCTCCTTTGGCCATATTTAGGGCCAAGTACAAATTGTAAACAGGTTATTATGCTGCTGTAACACACTCCAACTGAAAAAGCACTCCCACAACATTCGGTGTGTCTTTATCCGTCAAACACAGTCGTCTCATTTGGTGTGAAGTTCACTGTGTTGACTGTCATGAGGATGGTGTAATTGGTTTCGCTGTTTTTCGTTGCAAGACTAAACAGGATAGAGCTGATTAGGCTGCTAGAATGACTTAAGAATGTTGATGCATCCATCTGCAAATATGTAGAAATATTCAGAAATGTCGCCTGCGTGCTAGCATGCTACACCTATATGTGTGAGGAGCACTGATTGGACACGCATCCGCCGCCACTGGCGCTGGACTGTCCAGACTGTCGGCCTCCCTTGCGCCTCCGGAGGAACATTTAGAGCGGTCAGGGCTCACCTCCATCCCAGCAGATGGATAATACTTTACGCAGCTGTGCGTAAGCCTCCCGCTGTTACCTTGACAGCGGACGGTTGAGGGAGAAGGCTGAGTTGTTTGTTTGCGCAGGGAAGTGACATGACGACAGAGGAGGAAATAGGAAACATAACAGACTACCTGACAGACTCATTCCACCGGCTTGACCTGAAACTGGAACTGAGCCAGTCAGCAATCAGAGGGAGATAACAAGAGGGGGCTCTTTTGTTTGTTCAGGCTATACGCGAATATTTAAAATATTGTAAATCTTGCGATGGGGAAAACGGGAGTTAAGGCGCTCAAATGAAGAGATTGATGCTGTCTGTGTTCATATGAAGGCTCTATCTCTGCTCAACTGGGTGATTACATTCACTAAAGGTCTGGCAGGTTACGCCTTTACCACCCAAAACTGCTGCTGACACACAGGTTTTTATCAGCGGGAGTCGTGACGGTTAGCGATTAGCCGCTAATTCAGCAATGATTGATGTGAACTAATATGTTACTCAGAAACCAGGGTGAAAGCATCAGATCTCGGCCGTTTTTGCATGTTTGGACTTGAATTAGCAGCCTAGTGTACAGCACCTGCATCATTTCTGACATGAAACACTTGGAATATTAGCAATCTAATGTTGAGGTATGCTCAGGTGTGTGTGGTGATGCCTTGTCCTTGCTAGTGTCCTTCCCTGAGGTGGTGGTCGTGATTTACCCAGGTGATACTCTCACGTAGTAGACGTCGCGCGTCCAAACTACGGGCCCTTGGTGGAGGTTCTGAACCAGAGGGTAATGATGTAACCCTAAAGGGACGGGGACTATGCTGGCAGCAGAAACAGTACGACTTGATGAATGTTGCCATCCGGGTCAGGTTAATCACATCCGCAGCACCGGTGTGTGTCAGAAGAACACAAACCTGGAGGAATACGGGTACAAAGGAGGGTCATGTTTGAGTGTGAAACCTGCTGCTGTGTGGGTGTTGTGGTTGGTTCTGTGGTCCACGTACAACAGGCCAGCTTGACAAAGCATCCCCTGAACAAAGTCGTTAAAAGGCACGTAAGTGAGATGCTAATCAGCACGGCGGCGCTTCCTCCCGCTCTCTGAACAGCGGGCTCCCTTCCCTCTCTCTGGCTCTGTAATGCAGGGCCCAGCCAGGCCCAAACATCCTGACGGAGAGAAGCTTTTCCCTTATCAGTCAGGAAACACCGCTCCTCCGCCACATCCTCTTTACCAGAAGCACGACTCAAGCATTCCCAAAAAAATGCAGGAAGGCCAGCCAGACTCCAGGATTTGTCAAAAAGCCCCCTGAATTCCTTTTATCGAAAAAGAAAAATTCAAGAAAACAGGAGCGGGTGGGGGTAGGTGCTACCAAGGAGGGGGTTAAAGAGTCGTCGAGGCCCCGGGATTTATTTTTTTATTTATTTTTGCACAGATTATTAAAAAAGGTCTGCATCAGCAAGATAGAACGGGGTCTGAGGGGGTGGGGGTGGAAGAGGTGCCGAAGAATGGCACCCAGAATAAGACCGAGGGGAAACAAAGGAGAGCGAAGATGGAGGCGGGCGGAGACGGCGGCGCCTGTTTTACACTAATCCTCTGAACCGGGATGAAATGAAAGCGAGGGGATGCAGAGAGACGACGTGACGGAGGGTAGAAGGAGAGAGGAGCAGGCATTACACTGAATCAACAAAACAAATGGTCCAGCCCTAATTTCTTTAATTGATTTTATTCAGGACTGATTGTAATATGCAGGCCATATGCATCTATACCAGGATGACTTTGATCTGCCCAATTATCCCCAAAGTCTGCTGCAAAAGTCTTTTGGTGGGAAAAAAAATTCTGCATTTATATAAAAAGTGACCTTCATTTTTAAATTACTGTCATCCACAAACCTAAATCAGCATACATTTACCATTATTATTCTTCATCCTAGAGGTTATGATCATATATTATTAAGTACTTAAGAGCAAATATAAACGCTTTACTGTCGTCCTTCATGATACGCTTTTTTTTTTTTGTTGACTTGCATAAAAGATGTCCAACTAAAACCTCATGGAGTTACAGCTACTGAGGTAAAACTCCCAAACTGGTGAGAGTGAGAACATGAAGTACAAACATTCAAATGGAAAGCGTTGATAATAGCATTACAGCGATTTTTTTTTTTTTTAAATGCAAAACATCAAAGGACTTAAATTAGCTTCAAAGAATATCTGTACATGCTGCAGCAACAGCAGTGGCGAGATTTACAAGTGGACGATTAGTCTTGTTACGATTGTTCTCCTGGCGTAGACAACCGGACGTGGCGTACTGTTCTGCGTCCCTGAGTTGTCCATCTCGCTCACGTCGCCGTCCTCCAGGTTGCTCTTTGTTCTCCCCGCAGCCTCAGACAGTCATATTGCTCAGTGTTCAGTTCAGGGTTTTTTGTTTTTTTTTTGTTTTTTTGTTTTTTTTGGGGTTTTTTTTTTTGGAAACATGGCGCGAGGAAGCTGCTCACAATGCTACAAGATGCACAATTACAAATGAGAGTTTTTCCTGTTTCCAGGTGTCGTCCTGGGCCTAAAGCTTATGAGATGCCGTAGTTGTTGTAGTAGGCGGCGGTCGCGTCTGCCAGAACTGAAATGAGGCTGGTTTCCGTGGTGCTGCTGGGACACGCGGTGCCTGAAGTTGCTGTGGCGGTCGCGGCGGACGTCGCCTGGATGTGGCCCGTGACCGACATGCTGCCACCCTGCTCGGGGTGGTATCCAGTAACGTTGGAGTTCAGGTACTGGTCGAACTCATTGCGGTCCACCTCACCCAGAAGCTCGGCCTGGCTCAGCTGGTCCAGTGTCTCCAGGTGAGCCTGTGTCTCTGGAGGAGGGGACAGTTGACCCAGGTGGCCGTGGTGGAGGCCATGGTGGATCTGCGGGAAGGCAGAGCCGCTGTAGTACGGCCCAGAGATCAGCCCCCCACTACTCGTTTGGGGCATGTGGGGGATGTGACCTATGTGACCCCCGCAGTGGAGCTGGGTCTGAGCGTATTCGGTGTGGTAAGGCGGAGGCGGGCTCCCCATGTGCGTGTGATTCTGGTGGTGGACGTCGTCTGGACACGAGACCGAGGAAGAGCAGGAGACGGACGAGCTAGCAGAAGTCGAGTAGTAAGAGGGGGGTACGTGCTCATGATCCATGGCGTCTAAAGGGGACATCTCGGGAGGTGTGGGTAGGCCGTAGGGGTACGTGTCAAAGCTGCTGCTGGAGCCGGCCGGATCTCGGAAGCTTCTCACGCTGGGGAGGACGGGGCTGGAGCTGGAAATCCTGCCGCCTACGCCAGTAAGGCAGCCCTCATCCTTGTCCAGAGGGTGGCACAGGCTCCGCTGGTCAGGGAGGGCGTTCTGATCCGGGGCCAGTCCGCCCAGGAGGAAGCCAGGGTCCACCCGCTTGCAGATGCGTTTCAGCTGCTTCTTCCGGCGGGGTCGGTACTTGTAGTTGGGGTAGTCCTGCATGTGCTTCACCCGCAGCCGCTCTGCTTCCTCCACGTAGGGCCTCTTCTGAGGGGGCGTCAGGCCCTTCCAGGACTTTCCTGAAAAAGACCAGAGATGATATCTCTTTTTCACAGTTTACCTAAAGATTCTGTTTAAAAAAAAAATAAACTTTTGTTATTTTATCTCCTTAAAGTACAGTGTCAAAATATAATTTTTTTCACTAACAGTACAAAAAATGCAATTCTTCTTTTATAAAATTATATAAAAAACAAATAAGTTATATTAAATAAAACAGTCTTAGAAATGTTCTTATTGCATGTTTCTTCAAAGCTGATGAGTATTATTTTGGATATTGACCCGTTTAAGAGGGAAGGAGAGTTCAAACTTTCATCACAAACTTTATTTTCTGCTTCCTTTATAAAATATTTTAGGGACTTCCTGAAGTCACGGCTGCAAAACAAAAACCTGCGCCAAGTTCACAAAATTGTTCTCTTTGGTGGGATTTTTAGGAATCCTTGCAAAAATAACAGTGAGATATTTTTTTTAGAAATAAACAAGGTATTTTGAAAATCTCAAAATCAAGATTGAATTCAAAATGGTCAATAATTGCCTTTTCTGCTTACATACAATCAAGTCTGAGCAAATTTGGTTGCGCCGGTGGATTATTTATGAAATTAGCGAAGTTTGGAGTTTCGCGACGTCACGTTATCACAGCTGTGAATTAAAATAATTTAAAACAGATATTAATATGTTTGTAACGCGTTTTCTTTAGCGTTTTTTTCAAGTTATTGGGATTTTAGTACACGTAGTCTTAAATTCCAAACTTAAAAACAAGAAAACTTCTCAAACGGCCAGCGAGGCCTTAAATAATAATAATAATAATAATAATAATAATAATAATAATAATAATAACTGACTTACCCAGCATTTTGCTGAGCTCTGCATTGTGCAGGTCTGGATTTTGGACCGCCAGCCTTTTGCGCTCATCTTTGGCCCACACCATGAATGCGTTCATCGGCCGTCTGATCCGCGGCTCTTGCGCCTTGTCCACGGGTGTCCGGTGAGGACCGTGTCCGTCGGGCACATCTCCGTCTCCCGGAGGACACTCGAAGGACTCCGGCCACGATGAGTACGCGCTGATGAGGGCTGCCATCTGCGCGCTCACTCCGCTCCAAACTTGAAGATGCGCCACCCGCGCTGTCCCGGACGCCGGATCAAAGTCTGGTTTTGGCTAAATAACAACTAAAAAATCAAACTCGACTTACAACCCAGGGGCGTTCACACACTACCTAGACTACAACCTGCTGCTGTCAGATGTCAGCTCTGGTTTGAGGGGAAAACCACATGTGACGGCGGCTCCTCCTCGGCAGTTATGATTCAGTCTTTCCTGGTGCGCGAAGGGGGTGGGGGGGTGGGGGAGTGCTTTATATTTGTGGAGCAGGTTCCAAGAGATGCCCGGCAGGACCCACGGCTCCTCCTTGATTTCAAACTGAACCCCGTGGAAGAAGAAAGGGATGGTGAGAGAGAAAACAGCATTTCAACACCACTAACTACTCAAACTGGCCTGACAACAAAACAAGCCGCTGTTGTGCCGTTTTACGCACTGCTGCCGTGAAACGCACTCCTGTTAACTTTACAAGTGAGGGGTGGATTTTTTTCAGGGGGCACTTTTTTTACCAACATTTTTCAGCCTCAGGTTGTCATTGCGCGATATTGCAAAACTCTTTGCGAGCTCTCCCAATTACTTTTTACTTTTAAAGCAGTGTGCTTCCGAGTGCGTAACCAGAAGCAAAATAGACACAAAGATGGAATATACCCATTCAACGTGGGATTTTATTGAGTTGTATTTTCGTAAGGGCCTTGCACACAAAGCTATTAAATAGTTCTTGGCTCTAGACACGGCTTCAACATAAGTGAGAGACATCTGAAAAGATTAGTCAGCGCGATGGGACTTTCTCGTCGTAAAGGGTACGCTGGTCTTGCGGTCCTGATCTCGCAAAAGTGCGTCCGTTTTTCCCCCGTGTCCCCCAAAGGGACATGGGGGACCATCCATACCATCCGTACCATCACTGACAGCGGAGGTTGCAGCACGCCTCCTGCTCCAAAGCTCCACAAACCAGGACAGCGACACTTCAGGATGCAATTTGCTACACTTGTTACCTTTGTAAACAAAAAACATGCAGATTATTTTATTGTTTGTGAACATATAGTCAAATATTTTGACGTTTATCAGTCCGTTTCCTGGGTATAAAAGATACAAGCAGAAAGAAAAAACAAGCTGTTCAGACACAGCACCTCTGTGGCGCAGAGGGAAAAGAACAGGACTACGGTGCGTTGCCAGAGGAACATTTTATCAACAAATGTTAGCTGTGATCAGCGACATTTCTATTTTAAACATTTCTATTAAACATTTCTATTTTTAAAAAGGTGGACAGAGCAAAATGTAAACCCATAACCAGACCCACCACTGGTGACTCAGTCACATTCTCCTGCTGCCACAGAGGAGTCTGATGGCCGATCACAGTCGGACTGCAAAGTCTTTCAAATCAGCGAGGTCTGACAATCAGAGTTACTGTATCAGACAGCTGTTTACACACACTCTGTGTAGTCAAATTAACGTCCCAGCAAAGGTATGTAAAGGTGGAGGAGCTAGCATGTGCAAACGCACGTTGGTTCATGTTGTGAAAAACTTCCTTGACGCATGCGTCACAATGCGGACATTGCGCCAAACACGCAGTATTTCATGCAAAACTGCATTTCAGAACAAATTCAGCGTCTTTTAGGCACCATGTTCATGTTTTGGATCTTGTAAGGACAAATGAAAGCTGTGGACACATTTTACAAACAGAGGCCACTGCTAATCAAATCCAGGAGTTCCTGTTGACAGGATATTCTTGGCTATCAGCCATGGAGCGGCTCTCTTGCTCTCACACACACATGCACACGCACAGCCAACAGGTCAGGTTGTATCTTGATCCGTAATATTTATAGAAAAGGGAGTAACCTGACCAGAAACTACACTTTTTTAATTCTGGTAATTAAAGATTTCGTCATTTTTGCCTGAACAAGAACCTGAAATGACACCTGAAGAGAGACTGGAGAGCAGGCATCTATCTGGGAGGACAGGTCATCTCAGAGGGTGCAGGGTTCAGGACAGACAGCTGACCGCGAAGCACAGATGTCACAAACTGTAAAATAATGAAGCTGTGGGGGGTTGAGGGGGGTCCCAGATGACTGACAGCCCTCTGGGTTCTCTGTCGTGTGGGTGGGAGCCACATCAGCCTGCTGTTGACCCTCAGCTGCTGCTGCAGACATGAGGGGTTTCGCATTGGTGCAGAAAAACCAGGATGATTTAAAATCTCATTAGCATTAGTTTATTAATGGATTAAGACAGACGACCTGTTTTAATGTAGACATTTTGCAGACCTCGCGTGGAGTCGAGAGCTGCTCTGAGGTGTGTTTGAGCACCTACTTACTGCAGAGGTGACACAAACATTGTCGGGATTCTTCTTCCTCCTGTGAGTCGCATCACCAAACAAGACGAGCGTCTCATCAGCTCACCATTCAGGCCCAGACTAAAGTATCATAACCTGAAAAATGACACTTGCATGCGCAAAGTGTGACCTCATGGTTTCTGACTTATACGTATTCACAAAAACCCACCTGGAACAGAGAAATGTGTGTATCACCGATTTATTTTAGAATCCGTCGTTGTTACAGTTGATAGAGGAGTCAAAAGTTTACCCAGCACATCCTCTCAGACTAGTCTGACGTTTCGTCTTTGGCCAAATATCTCCCTTCATAAAAAACACAATTTCACTGGAGAACAGCCAAAGTCTGAGTACAAATAACCTTTAAAGATGGTAAAAATGTTGATTGGAAAGGGTTTGACAAGGGATTTAACGTTGGAATAAAGGGCTTGTATAAAAAAGCACATGTGTGAGACCCAAACATGTTGATGTACATGCCTGTTGGAAGCAGCAACATGATGGGGGTCTACACTGCTGCTGTGAGATGATCTGATCCGACTGGTGTTCTGGAGGCATCTCATCCTCTAACAGAGCAGCTTGACTTTGATCTATAAACGGCTATAAAACGTTGAGGATTAAAGGACTGGTCACTCTGGATTTTTCCTCTTCTTTTTGGATTTCTTCTTCTTCTTCTTCTTCATCTCCTCATCCTCTCTGATCTCATCTTCCACCTCCTCTGGCTCCTTTTCAACCTCAGAGTTAACAGTTTGCTGCTTATCTGCTCCGTTTATTTGCTGACTGTCCATATTGTGTTTCTTAGACAACTTCTTCTTCTTCTTCTTCTTCTTCTTCGGGGGCGGCTGCTCACAGGTGTGGCCCAAACCGGACGTTGAGATGCAGCTCTGGTTTTCAGCCATTTTCCTCTTTTTCCTCGGACGATCCGGCTCCTGGTTTGCGTCTTCTTCTGCCACTACGGGGGTGCTGCTGCTCTCGGTCTCCTCTGGCACGTCAGCAGCCTTCTTACTCTTCTTCTTTTTCCTTGACTCCTTGTTGCTGCTGCAGACGGGACTGGCGTCCTCAGGCGCCGTGCTGGAGTCCTCCTGTCCACGTTCCTTTTTTAGCCGAGCCATTCTCTGGGCAAAGTACTCCTGCATGTTGAGGCTGCTCGTCACCGTGTTGGTGACGGACGTCTCGTCCTGAGAATCGCTGCTGCTGCTGCTGCTGCTGCTGCTGCTCACCTACACCAAAAAAACACACACACACAAAAGATTTATTGCAGGATTTAGAGAATCGAAACAGGAATAGAAAGCAGCACAATGGTGGACGCTGAAGCTTAAGTGATCGTCAATCACCGCACAGAGGTTCACCACACAGATTTTGGTGAGTGAAAAAAGGCCGAAATAGGATGTTGATTTAACAATAGGCGTTAAAGGATCATCTTAAAATAGGTGTCTGCCATTTGTCATCTTACATCATGATGTGTAAAATAACACGGCGCCTCAAATCCAGCTGTGTCCTGGCACACTGGGCTCTTTACCCTCATTTCTTTCTCAGGTTCTCACATTTTAGAGGCAAGATAGCAGCAGCAGCTAATGAAAACCATGAATTTACTACAGTAAATGCACTTTACATGATGTATGTAAAGGTCTTTGTATTCATCAGCACAAAGCAGATCATTTCCATAATGATTTCTGGCAGAAGTTTGTAAATGTGATCACAAATCGAATACTGAAGTCAGACTTTTATCTGTAATATTTACATAAAGTTAGTTAGCTCTCCAGCACCGAGGCCGTTATCACACTGGCCAGTTTCACAAGTGTCGGACGCAACACGATCTACGCTTTAACTCTGTGGCGTGAACAATTTGTCACCTCCCCCCTGTGACCCATTTGTCTTCATTTTCCTAATGGCCCACTCAATGCATAATGATTTGTCCAGAAGAATACTGCGGCTCCTCCTGAGAATGGTGCGAAACAATACAACCGAGCATCGCTTCAGAGATGGCGGATGGTGTTTTTCATAGCTTAAAGATCAGAGATGACTCTGTGGCGTCGGGTCAATGTTCGGCTTTAAGCTTCACTCTGGAGCTCAGACACCTTTTACGAACACACTCGGGGGCAATTAAGAGCCCCGTATCAGGCTCGTGTGCATGTTTTTTTGGGCTCACACAGTCACAGAGAGAACATGCAAACTCCACCTGACGGCCACAAAATGGAATAGAACCAAAAACGGTCACCTGTGCTAACAAGTCCTTCAAATTAGCCACCAGGGGTTCCAAATGAAGCTATTAACCCTAAATCGATAAGGAGCTCTTTGTTATCAATACTTCCATAAGGAAAACTACTATTGTTTTGCAACCAAACATACTGATTACAAGTGTAAAAAAAAAAAAAAAAAGTTCCTTTGCAGGTTCAAATTTTGCTGACTTGGGTTACAATTTACCTAGAATGCAGGGATCCGATATCAATTTCAGTCTAATACTAATGGACATGCTGCAGTTTAATCAGTTATTGGTGATAATCTGACAGACGTTGGATTGTTTTCTATATTTTATATCTAAGACTCTCCTGGAAACACAGCCTAATGAGTGCGAGTCAAAGGAAAGGCAGTTGTCCACCTCAGAACTCATCCAGAAAGTCTCTTCTAACAAGAGCAATAAGAGCTTTAGGAGAGGTGTCGTTAAACAAAACTTTCCAACTTCCCAGCAAAAATCCATACTGGCTGCTCCTGCACAATGGCATAGTCTCTGCTCGGGAGAGAGGAGATGGAGCTTAGAGCTGACAGCACCAAACAACATGTAACTGGGATTTGGGAAGATGGCTGTGGGCCACTTTAGAAGTGCCTGTGAAATTACTCTCAGGAGAGGAAGAGAGAGAGAGAGGAGAAAGAGGAGGAGAGCGGCTGAGAGCTGCAGCTCTGCACGTCGCTTCAACCACGCCGCCTCGGGATCTCCATTACATCGTGATCCTGCAGGAGGGGAAAATGCTGTGCTGGACACACACCAGCGCAGATATAAGCCCACACACCCAGTCAGCATTAGCGGTAACCTGGGAGACTTGTGTTGAGGGCAACTTGTTACTAGGAGACAACTCTGCAGTAATGTTTAAGATCCGTTTCTGATTCCGCTTGCGACACTTTCGCTGAACAAAGTTCTGCTTAATAGAGATTATTTAAACCACATTCTGAAGAGAAAAGTAAGATTTCTAGAATAATAACCAAGGTTTAAATGGTGCTTTCTATTTAAGCCTAAAGAACGGCCAGTCAATTTGTAGTAATTATACAAATTCATGAAGAAGAATGGCTAAAAAATGAAAAGGAGCAGTCCCAAAACACAACAGAGCACGGCTGAGGAGGGGAAGGTTGGGGAACACACCTATATACAAAATGTCTACTCCTCCCCCCCCTCCTCCAGGACCCAGAACCCCAGGAAAAGGATGCGCTCAGTGCGCCGTGTGCAGCACCGAGATAAGGCTCCTTCGGCTGAGGAGCGGCCTGGCTGGATATCGGGCCCTTCCTGCTCCGCTCTCTCCCCTGGCGGGGGCTCGGGCTGGGCAGAGAACATAGGGAGGGCCCACAGAGGGTCCCAGAGAAAAGGAGAGGGTGGGAAGATATTCAACAGGCCACCTCCTTCAAGACACTCCAGTTCTATCTCAACCTGCTAATGCGGCCTGTGAACGGCTGAGGGGAAGACGGCTGCCAAAGTGCCAAAATGTTGAGGCCAACACATTCAGGAGGGGCATCAGTGAGCCAGCAGAGGGCCGATGGGAAAGCTTTACCAAAGTGCAAGGGAAAGTTTTTCCTCCGACAAGCAAAGAAACTTACTCACTCTCATTCTTAAAGGCGTGAAACCATTACTGAGCAGATAACCTCTAAAACTAGGGATTCTTCCAGTCAGCTGCTCACTAATCTGCCACTTAGTTCATCAAAGTTGGTCAGTTTCCAGCCAATAAATAAAACTGTACATGCAAACATTCATATAGAGCATCGAATGTGAGGTTATATGTACTCAGGGTTATAGTTTTCACAGTCAGTCAAAGGGTATAATCTAAATTCTGGCTCAGACGCTAATTATGCTTTGACAAAGCTGCAGCTGCCCAATTATTTTCTTCTAAAAAAAAAAAAAAAAAAAAAACTGCTTGTTTGCATTTCTTGCTCCTTTCTCGATAATTTCCCACCAATATTGGTTGGGTCCGTAATTGCACAAGCGTGCCCTCATTGTCCTGCCACAATAATAAATTTGGCGATACTCGAGGTCTATGGATCAGGCCCCGATTAGCCGAGTGTCTCTCCCTGATGAGTGCGAGGGTCCAGCGAGCCATCCTTCATGAGCCTGATGTGGGCGGACACAAACAGGTTGATGACGTTTTCCTCAGTAAATCGGCAAATCCTTTGTTGACCACCACTAATTTAACATACCCCAAGTGCACGGAATTGATGTGACATTTATCTCCGTCATCAGACATTCACACACCCTGAGAAGAGCAGAAATTGAAATGCGACGTACATTAAATGCCAAACACGTCTCCTCAGTGAGCAGTTTTGTTGTAGTTCGCGCGCAAAAACAGAAAAGCTCATGAAAAATTGTGCGCTGAGCCCAGGAAGGTTTCTCATAACAAATGAAGACATTAAGCATGCAGCGTGACCGCCCTGTGCTTGTTTAACGTTGCAAAAGCTTGCCGACAAAGCCCCTCCCCCCTCCTCACGAGCAGGGGCGGCCCATCAGACGAAAGATACGCTAATTATTTTCTCCGGCTGTGATTTATTAGATTAAAATGTGGGTGATTAAACAGCAGGCTGCTGTGGTAAACAGCGCGGAGGACTGGAAATGTTTGGGCGGTTAGCTAATTACCTCACTCTCCTAGTTAAGGCCTGTAACTAAGCAACATCTCCTCTTGTGTCCTGCAGTTGACCGTCGGAGGAGGAGGTGGTATGTCTGTGTTCTTATGCTGGGGGGGGTTCTGTCAACGGACACTTAGAAAAAGAGTTTGTTTGAGGCAATTAGATGTTATCTGAGAATGGATAACAACAACTTGGCTTCACAATGGGCCCGACGGGCCACACGATTGTTGCTCAGTCAAATCAAATCAAAGCACTCACAGATCGATCAGGCACCCTCCTACAAATACTCAACAAAAAAAGTCACTTTCATAGAAAAATAACAGATAAGGAAGTAAAAACTCAAATGAATAACTTACAGCTCATTCCAAACTGCAACGCCTCCTCCCGTCCGCACACTGTTGACACTTCTGCCCCACACAAGCCCCCCGACCTGCCCCGCCCGTGTCCCATATTCTTCAACTACCGGGGGAGCCCCTCCTGAAGTGTGATCCTTCATGTGCAGTGCGCGTGGGCAGGAATCGGTGGCAACAGGTGCCACCCGAGGAGGTTTGATGCTCGGCTCTTTGTGCCTGAGCAAGTGTGGGAGTGGGAGAGGGCTCGGGGGTCAGGCTGACCGGAGAGCACGGTGCACCATACCAACCATCTGACTGGAGGGTCAGACGTCAAAACAAGCCTCGGACCGAACTACGCTAGGCCATTTTTCTTCCTGATGAATTAGGGAGTGCAGATTAAATGAATGAGAATTCAGCGTCTAATAATAAAATTATTGCCCTTTGTGCTTGACCTTTCAACTTGAATCACTCCACGGATGCGTGATGTCTTAATTATATAATCAATCATGTTTAGATTAAAACATTTTTTTTTTAAACTGTCATTTTCAATAAAACCCACACTGTAAATACAGAGGGACAATAAAAGTGTGGCTTGTTTCCACCTTTCATCCGAGCTCGCAGCTTTAAAAAATGACTAACTTTTGTTGATGTATGAATCGGCGGGGAGTCTATTTATCAGCGGGCCCGCTGCAGTCGCCCGCTTGGGTCCCTCAAGTCGCAAGCCGTGTCGCTCCCCTTTGACTGATTAATTAGCCAATCAGAGGACATTTTTCACTGGGCGGCAGGAGGGTTTATTTCAGCTAATGCCGGGGTTTCCAGCCGGGGCCCGCTGGAGCCTCGTCGGCTCTTTCGGCCTGCCTGAGTGGCCGGGCGGAGGGGCAAGGGAGATAAATCAAGCTGGGCCGCCCCTCCATGTGGCTCCCCTAACTAAACCCCTTGAGGAGGCCACGTTGGTGGAGGGAGGGGGACATGAGACGGCCAGGGGCACTGCTCGCCCGCCGATAAGCACGGGAGCACAGGGCTGCCAAAGTGCCTTCATTTAGAAGTGGCCGGTGCTTACTTGATATCTCTGCAATGGGAGCCTGTCGTTTGTCATGCCGTGAGTAATTGTGTTGAGGGTGAACAAGAGGAGGCAGGAGACGAGGGGGGCTCACAGGCGTGGGACGGGTGATGGATAACAGGGAGGCGTGGAGATGGGCAGGTGCTCCTACACAACCTGATAACTCTCGATGCTCAGGGACGGTTCAAGCGTACGTTCCCAGGTGGTGGGCGGCTGCGGCTGAATCGGCACTAGTCTCTCTTATATTGAATTTATTGGTTTGTATTTAACAGGTGAGTTACATTTGCAGTTAAGACCTCAGATCACATGTGGTCGAGACACATTGATTTGGTGTTAATAGTTTTTCCCGTGTGCTCAAATGTGCTTTTCACCACACGCAGCTTTGCTTTTGAAGGCCAGAAGCATGTACGACAGCTGAGCGTGTGTGTGCGCGCACACGTGAGTATCGGACAGCGTTGTGAGCAGCGATAAGAGTCCAGCAGGAAGCACATCGCTGCGGGAGGAAGGAAAACCCCAGCAGTGCAGAACTGGTGGAAGAGGGAGGCTGGAGAGAGAGTGGTGGGAGAGGTGCTGGGAGATTCACGAGCAGGAACGAAAGCGAGGCGAGCCTGACTCCTCGCCAGGATGCAGATTTGTGTGGTCTGTGTATTTTGCGCTATAAACAAAGGTCAGGTTGTACTGGGGTCGCTGGCAAAGAGATCAAGCAGGGTCTCTACTGCTACAGGGGCCTCTTTACTCTTCCCAGCGACCTTAGATGCTGCTCGGCTTTAACGCACGGCCTCGTGGGAAGTCATTGTAATTGTATTCAGTGATTTCAGGATGGTCAATGGCGTCCCTCCTGGCTGAAAAATGCAACCTATAACCCGATGATTAGGAAGAAAATGATGGTCTTTTTCTTGCTTTTACAACGATAATCGGCTGGGGAGCAGCAGCCATTGTAACATTAGGGCTCTGTACATGCACAAGAATAAAGGTTTTTTTCTCCTGCAATTTATGGATCGCAAGGCGCCAATTTCTTCAAGCTAAATGCTTGAGGTAAACCGAGGAAGCCAGGAGAAGGCTTTTCTCTGTCTCTGAGTTCAAAAGCAATATTTGTCATTGTCCTTCTGTTGCTGTGGGGTCAGCAAAACTAGTTTTGTAATATTTAATACAAAAAGTGAATTTTATTGAATTTAGCAAATAAACCTCCAATTCTTTTACAATACGACAGTCGGCATCAATTAAAAAAAAAAACAGGCTGGTTGATTTAATGAATCGGTCTGTTTTTAATCAGTCATAAAGAGCTTATGTAGCCTGACTTAGTCAGGGGCGAGCACCATACAGCAAAGTGACATCTGAAGAATCCAGCTTATGCCACCAGCTAAAAGCTCACTTTTCTGCAACCGTCACCATTTCACGTTTCTGCTTAACTCACCGCAATTTTGATTTGCCTTTAATAACGCCCGCTGGCGTTTTAACCATCGGACCTGTGCGCTCCGAGACAGAAACGGAGAGGGAAGAAGTCCAAAGAGAGTATGGGGCACGAAAGCAAATCCTTTAATTGGATTTAGGTGATGGTGCTGTCATCAGTTGGCCCTCTGGCTGTGTTAAAGCTGCGCACTGTGACATGGATAATCTGAGGCCAGAGGCTGCTCAGGATCCCCAAAGGTCACGTGACACTGCAGGGACTAATGAGGCATTAGCATGGCGGTCATCACTAGAGACAGAAGCAGAACTCTCTGACCCACCTGCAGTTGTAGGATCATTAAACCATTTCCCCCATAAATAACCAGACAGTAAAATTCAGCCCATCTATTTTCCATCTTTTGCTTCATGCAAATTGGTATAACAGTCATAACATCCGCCAGTTAGTCATGTGACAGGTAATCCAAGTACCAACTGAAGAAAGCATGTGAAAACAGTGAGAATGAATCAACTAATCGGTGTCAGTTGACACAACACAGACCAACAAATACTTGAATGGATGGATAATGTAAACATTTTTGAACTTCTTACCTGTTCTTCCTCCTTCTCGGGTTTTATCCTTCTCCCAAAGATACAGTTAAGGTCCGTTTCAGTGCGGGAGGACAGATCTTTTCCTGAATGAGGGGAGAAACATTGTTAACAGGAATAATTTTCTTGTAGGAGAAACGAGAACTGCGTCCTGATTTATCGCTGTCACACATGAAAAGCTTTGCTAAGCTAGGTTGTGTCTTAAGAATACGTTGTTCCAGCTCCACTTCAGTGATGAACAAAGTTGCCTTATAAAGTCTGAGTCACTGTCTGAGAAATGATGACTGTACACAGAGCGGGACAGAACAAACGGCAGCAGTTAGACCGCAGATGGAGTTTACTCCTTCCTGTTGCTACTGGGTCTATTTAAAATTTTGAGCAACATTACTTCAAATTTGTATTTCTGTCTTTTTTCTGGAGCATCAAAAACAAAACAATGAAAGAAATTTCCATATCCAAATCAACCAAACACTGACATCCAAGCCAAACTCATGTTCTAAAGAAAATAATAGTTTAATGAAAGTAAAAGAATTAAGAAAAACAAATGTTGCTTTTGGGTTCGGAAGGTACGAGGTATTCTCTTGAATTAAAAGAGATGTTTGCGTGGTGAGCTTCTTGCTCCAGAGATAAAACAGCAAAGAAAAATAAACTAACGGCGAGGTCTGCCATGCCACACCTCTAAATTCCCATTTTCAAGTTGGGCCTCAAAGACTCCTGAAGCACACAGCCGTCTGTCTCAAGCCCGGGTCCTGTTCGTACAGCTGCATCCTCTTCCTTGAGTAGGGCTCTGATAACATTTGGTTATTTATTGCTTTTAAACCTCTATCTTCTTTACTCATGGCTTTCAAAGTGCACACGTTAGTCTAAGTAGTACGGGCCAGAGAGTATTCTCGAAGCTAAATAAATGGCAGTGTGGCGGGGGGGGGGGCGATAGCGTTTGTCACCCCGTGAACTCGGCTCAAAAATAAAAATTATGCTCATCATGACCTTTGGCCTGTTTGGATGAGGAAGTAGCTGTGAAAATTCTCAGGCCCTCAGGTGAAAGTGCAAACAGCAGCATTCTGTTTAAAAAAAAAAGGGGGGGGGGTGGTGGGGGCATAACCATACATCTCCCATAAATGTTCAAAAAGGTAGATTAGATCCCCTGAAGCAGGATGAAGTATGGGAGCTGCTAACACACAGTGGGAATTATTGCTGGTTTGCAGCTAAACACCGTCAGCACTGATAACTCCTGACCGCAGCCCAGCAAATGAACAAATGAGAGTAAAACCTTTATATCTGACCAATCAGCATACTGCTAAATAAAGCCAAGATTTGGAGTCCAGTGATGTGAAGTAAAATTGCACCAGTGTTAAACAGAAGATAGGTGTGTTAAAGACCTGCATAGTGCCCTTAAGCACAGCAGTAGATGGATAGCTACAGTTAGTTCTGCATCAACCACCGTTGCTGCGGTGACAGGTGATAGATGGAGGCGGCAATTAAAAGTGTGTTACCAGTTTATGCTGTGGGCTGGCGGACGTACGCAGGGAAGGTTTTGAGGCCTTTCCTCACAAACAAAGACCATCAATCCCCAACGCTCACAGCGGGAAAAGCTAGTTTAGCAGCGGCAGCAGCGGGAGGGTGGGGGCTTTTCAGATACTGCCGTGGCAACAAGAAGGTGTCAAAACATTTAATACAAAGCGCAATTAATCATTTGACAATAAACCGCTGAGAGAAACAACTCTGCTGAACCAAACACCACTTTAACAATCTGTGTTTCATTTCAATTTGTTAGTTTAAATGTTAATCTTTGCCTGTTTGCAGGTGACCAGCAAACCACCAGAACCTGTAAGGCAACACCTGACTTCTCCAACCTCCTGTGTAACAAGCTTAGTGACGCTAAAGCTATTGTCAAGCCTTATCTTGGCAACGGCTTCACAGGGAGTTACGCTGGGACTGCAGCAGTGGGTGGAAGTATGCAAACAGGTGTGGCAGGTGGTACAGTTTGCCAGGTAACAGTTAGGTTGCCTATGCCAATCTAGACACAAAGCTGGACACAATAAAACAATGTCAACAGACACAGGAGGGTTTAACAAAGAAGTCCTGCAGTGAGCATTTAGATATGTATTCATATTAATCGTCTTTAAGTCTCTGCATCACAGTCCACTAGAAGTTATAATCCAACAAACAGATAAAGCTCTGGTCTCCCAGTTACTCTTCCACTAACCAGCAACAGCGTGACAACAGTCGTGGCCTCTTTGAAAAATGAAAGCAGCTTAACCTGGTTCCGTGTTGCCAAAAACAGTTAAATCCATAACTCCCTGTGGAAACAGACACCCCCCATTCACGTTTCAGATATCTGAACAAATAAAAACGCTGTCAGAGTGGATGGAGTCACATTACAAAAAAACCATGGTTAACAGCTTTTTTTACATTCTCAGGCACACAAGGGTATTGTAATGAACCTGAGCAATTAGATTAATATCTCCGCGTCAGAGAATTTGCTGTTAACAGACATCCTGAACAGAGCAAAAAGGGTCATCACCAACTCCTTACACATGAGCGGCCCGTCAATTAGCAACGTCTTCTTTTTCTGCATTTCCTCGTGACCGTTTTCTTCTTTCCAATTTAAGATCACACAAACAGGGTGAAGCGCTTCGGCGGGTGGGGGGGAACCCATCTGACAGGGTCATCTAAAGGGTCATACAGGCCCTGGGAGGTGTTGTTTTCAGGGAGTGGGGGCAGTAAATGGACATGCCAGATGCCCCAAACAGGAAACAGGAAGTTGCTATTGAATGACGTAAAATATAAAAGGCTCTTCCAGGTGAGACAAAAGTGACATCTTCTGTTTTCCAATGTATGCTGATGTGATCAGGCATAATTCACTGAACAACAAAAACACCAGCATTAACTGCTTTAGCATATGTAGAGATGGCAATAAACTCCTTTACATATTTGAAAATAAATTATATTAAATAATTCTATTAATAAATATTGTTTGATGCTGCTCCATGGACAATAATTTAGCAGTACAACACACACACTAGCGGTCCTGTATGCTAACGTTCCACTCTTGACTTTCAGCCTACCGGCCTTGACCTGCAAATCTTGACTTCCTGACGTGTAAAGGAGTAATGAAAGTAGGAGGGGGAGTTATTTATAACCTCCCCCAGAGCTGACCAAGCCAACTGACACAGCTCAGGCAGAGCTGTGATCAGCATCTATGATCTGTGCAAAGCTCAAATGGCATCTAATCAAACATTTGATATACTTTCTTAAATTAAAATGAAGATGATGTCAGATTGATTGTGTTAATGAAAAAAAAATGCATTGTGTGTGTTGTCGTCCCTGTAGTCTGTCACAAACAATAAATACCCACCTTTAGTAAATTTCATGTAATGGACCCTCTTTCTGGACATCTTTGATTTCTCTTCCAAGTTGAATCCTTTTTGCTCCTCTGTTGGGGGGTCTGGGGTAAACACATTAATAACTGATTAAAACCATATAGAGCTTTACTTTAATAAAAAAAAAGTAGTTAATTGTGACAATGTCTTAACTACACATTTAATGGCAGGTCAGCTTTTCTCCAACTAAATGTTGTCCCACAGCGCCATCTAACGGTTAAGAAATGGTACAATTCATTCAGGTGTAAAATTGCGTAAAAACAGCTGAAGGCTACAGATTGCGATAAATATTAATTTAGTTAAATAAAAATGTTTTTAATAAATATGCATACCAATGCTTTTGTTTTGACCATGATGGTTGTTGAGCTGAGCAAGAAGTTCATTAAAATCATCTTGGTGGGCGATCCAGTTGTCCTGCAAAAGAATATATATATATATATATATCAACAACCTAAAAAAAAAAAAAGTTCTGACAATTTTTGCTTTTCTGGAGCCATAAAGTTATATATGAACATGTTAATCTCGTAGCTGACCTCATAGCTGGCATTGGCTCCCAGACCATAGCTGTCATTTTTAAGCTTTACTTTAATGTGGTCAGTGCAGCCTTGCTCACTTCTGCCCAGGCCCTTCACATGAGCAGACATAGCATGTGTTTAACACTTACACATTTATATACAAGGCCTATATTCAATCTGAACATGACAGGATTCTCCTGAGCACCTTTCCTTTGGACCAGCCCATCCGCTCCAGCATCTTTTGACCAAATCTGGACTCATCGTTACTCCAGGTGCTGTTCCTCGGGTCAACAGACCACTTTACTTTCCTCCTGGCTGGATAAAGAACAGCAGTATCATTATTTACCCGCTATCAAACAAAACCCATTCAGCCTAAATAATGTATCTGAATATTATGAAAGTTATTGAGAAAATTAACAAGTTTTAGGTGCAAGAAAACTTCGTCACATCTACGCCGACATAATCAAAAAAAAATCACTAAAACCGTGTACCTTTAAAATACAAAACCCTATATAAACAGCTGTATTCAAAGTAGAATACAGCTGTTTAGGTGACACTTTACTGCAGTTAAAGAGGCAAAGGTGAAATATGATAGAACACGTGCTAACAGACTGCTGTCGGTAATGCTAATGCTAGCTTGCCGATTGTTTAAAAACTTGAAAACTACATAAGATTGTTTTGACAAGAAATTTATTAACTGTTAGTGGGTGTATTCGTGATAATCCCATACAAATAAACACGTCTTCTTGTACTTCAATAAAAATATATATATTCTCTATAAAATTGTAGCAAAAATGTACATACGCTCAGCAAGCATGGACATCCTGGGGTCCTTACACGGCTTGACGTACACTAGTGTAGACGTCCTAGAAAATGCCTGACGAAATTAAATAGAACTATGGTTTTGAAATAAATATAGTGTTTATAATGACTAAGCAAAATAAATACACAATAGTTTTGTTTATTTTGTTATTTCATTGCGATAATTTTACAATATTTGAACGTGCTTCATTATTTCTGCCAATAGGAGGCGGCATCTGAACACAAACTACGGGTGCAAAAACCTCAGGTCACTGAACCCGACTGAAAGACGTCCTTGTTTATATGGAAAGAACATATGGTTCAGTTGCCGAGGCGTCACACTAATTGTAGAGTACAAAGCATTAAATTCAAATATATTTTCACGCCATTCAACAACAGTGGCAACTTATCAGCTGACTAGCAATTCGCCCATGTGCTCAAGCAAAATTTTCCCCACCAAACTGTGTTGCAAAAGTATTCTTGCTAGAACACGAGACAATGCCAAGATGATTGACGTGCTTCAATGTGAGTGATGTGTCAGCTTTACCCCATCCAAAGACAAACATCTTGTAATTCAGTTATTTCCTTGATGAGCACCTGCTTTAATAAAGCATTAAAAGGCTGTTTAGATATAGACATTATGGATCCCACCATAAAATAAGAAACAGACAATAAAGCATTATTTTGAGCCAAAATATAGAAACTAGAGTTAATCTTAATGTCTTCTTTTTTTCATTTTAAATTCTTGGATTGCCTGTTAGCCACATCCCAAAATTATGCAACAATGGGTTCCGCATGTGAACTATTACAAAAGAGTAAATATAAAGTGGTTGTGGTTGATCATGCATCATCATGCAAACCAGTGTTCAACCCAACGCAAATTTTAATATAGTTTTGTTCGAATAGGATGAGAATGAGTTCTCTTATTTTCTACAGCATCATTGAACGTCTCTGTTCTAAAATGCAATACTATCGTGTCCAACACAGTTTAACAAGCATGTTTTAATAAAATATTTTGAGTGTGCCTTTGTCCTCCACACAGCCTTGCTCTAACTGCAGAATGGGATAAAGTTCATCCCATCTTCTATTCTTCTATTCCCTCACTTTCACTCAGTGAGTAAGATGGAAGACTTCTTCACCCTTAGGAGAAATGCTCTGTAGCAGACCTTCTGTTACAGCCATAAAACAGTTAATTCTGCAAGCCGCCTAATGTAAAGGTCAGAAATCCTGAAAAATAACAGGTTCAAGAAATGAATAAAAAAAAAGAAAAGCGTTACAAATCTTCAAGACGTGGCAGAGCCGTGTTGGAATGGAGATCCTCAGATTCCCTCTGAGAATGGAGGGGTGGCAGCGGGGTCTAGCTCTCTGCTACCATGACAACATATGTCCTTGTATAATAACAGCTGTGACACAGAGACTCTGGCCCACTGCCCAGCATCGACCCCCCTCCTCGGTCCTCTTTATATCTTCTCGCCCTTCACATTCTGCTGAGGCTGAGCCGAATCTTATATTCCATGTTGACAAAAACTCAGGGGCCCGGGCGAGCAGCGGCGCCCTGGGATTGGTCAGTGGGGGAGGGGACCCCCTCCCACTCAGATGGATTACATAAGCGTTTTCTCAGAGAGAACAAGGGAGGAAAAAGCAATCACCTTGTCACATGGTTTTTTGTTGATGTTCCACATTCCTTCAACCACTACACTGAGTCGCAGACGTGCACGCCATTCGGCTCGGCCATATTTTCAGATGAAATATGACCCCGTGCTTGTTGTCACATATTTTGTGATGGCTGAGGAATATTTCCCTGTGTTTGAAGTAAGTCTCACACTCAGAGAGAGATTTTCATCTCTTTCATCTGGATCTTTGCAAACCCAATATAAAAATTGACATTCATTCTACCAAAAAACAGAAAATAATGCATTTTTAAAATATAATTAGATATTTTTAAAAGGTATGATGTGCATGTCTGGTTCCTGTCAGTCTTTTCTTTTTAGTTGGACCTTCCACTGAGGTCCACTGAGGCTTAGAACATCACAAATAAGTGGCCTTGCAGAACGTCCTGTTTGACAGGCTGTTCTTTGTTTGTTATGGGAAAATTGACCTATGTGGAGAGCAGAGAGGTTGGGTGGCACCGGTGGCAATGAGAGCTTGTGAGGCTATTCAGTGGTCAGGGACCCGGACCCCTCCTCTGAACTCTAGCACAGGTGGAAAACCAAACAAGCTGAGGTCCTCTGGAGCAGCAGCAGCTACTTTCACAGAAAAAGAGGAACCTGTCAATCACATGCATCCGCCAGGTTTCAATTCATGACCCCAAGCTGAAGAAAACCGAGCAGCTTTGATTCAGTGACTTTGTGGATGTGCTGAGAAGACATTTTCCTTTATTTGGGAGAGGCTTCATTTGAGCAAGAGAGCCTGCAGGTGCTGCGGAATATAAAACCAACCCTAAGCACTATCTAAGCTTTTTAAAAGACTTTTTGGAGTAAACATTATCACCACATCTTGTGCCCTAATATTTGGCACCTTCTCCAACAGTCTGCAAAAAGAGAAAAATAAATTAAACCTTTTATTATACTGTTAATTGTATTTTTATTTCATTTATCGTAGTTTTATTTATTACTGTTAGTAGGTTTAAGTCTATCTGGTATTTCTGTGCTGTATGTCAGGCATGTATAGCATATATAAAGCTGACTGACTTTTAGCACAAGTGGAGGTGAACTTTAGTTTTTACTGTAAAGTGAGAAAATGACATCAAGCAGAGGAACTTAGGGAGGAAGAGTTTATTGCCAAGACTGATGTGTCTAAAAGAACCCCCGAGTACATTCATATAGCACCCAATTTGTTCCATAAATATATTAGAACAATGAAATCAGAGTGTAGATGAAAAACAAGCGGGAGGATGATGGAAAAACTAATTTGGACAAAAATATTTTAAAATCAAGTTTTAACATTGATTTTGTCTCATTGACATCAAGAACAAGGACAGAATAAATAAAGTTACATGGAATAAACAGAGGAATCATCTTTCTGCATCGCATCAGGTTATGAGGCTCAATTAGAACTATTTCTACCAGCATTCAAGACCCAGCACTGTGAACGTTGACAGTTTCTCCAAGCCAAACAGGAAAAAGAACCCTCGCCAAACTGGGAAAAAAGGGAAAAACCCTTGAACTTCAGAACACAGTAACTTGTTTATTAGCCTTCAGGAGAAGGTTGCATACATTTAATGCAATATACATGCATGCTGTCTTTGATTCATCCAAGCAAGATTTCACAGACCACCCTGCTGAACCCCTGACCACCCTGCACTGGAGACTGCTCCTAACCGACCCTCGAGGAGGCCAAAGAAGCAAAACTGGGAGAGTTCGAAACAAAGCGGATCGCCTGGCCCAAGCTGACCTTTACAATCTGATGACTCGGCAGCTTTGTGCCAGGTAAGAGAAGCGAGAGAATGACTGCACGCGTGCCATATTTCTCTATTCTTTTTGGTCTCTCTTTACACTATGTACAAAGAACACTCAAAGAAGGCATGTACTTTAGTTAGCGCGAGCCACGCACGCGTCTGTGCTAAAGTAGTTGAGCATTGTCTGGACCAGCTCTGGCAGGTCGTAGTCGTGCTTCCAGCTCCAGTCCTTCCGCGCGTTGGAGTCGTCGAAATTCATTGGCCAACTGTCAGCTGGAAAAGAAGGAGTAGTTAATCAGCGACAGATCTGCGTTTGCCAGTTTCAGTTGCAATTATTATTTAAACAGACGCTGCCAGTGATGACACCGCCAGCTTCCTCCCCGTGGCGACGTACCGATAGCCTGTCGCATCGGGTCAACGTCGTAGGTGACCTCCAGCTCGGGCATCTGTTTCTGGAGCTCCTGGGCCAGCTCCTCAGGGGTGAAGCTCATGGCGTTGATGTTGTAGGTCCTCATGCTCAGAGTGTCCGCTGGCGCCTCCATCACCTCCAGCGTGGCGCGCAGGCAGTCATCAATATACATCATGGGCAGCCGTGTGTCGGGTTTCAAGTTGCATTCAAATTTTCCAGACTTAAACGCATCGTGGAAAATTTGGACTGCGTAGTCTGGTGATAGGCAGACAAGATGTAAACAAGTATGAGAAAAACACTTGTGCTGAATAATTTAAAACTAGATGATCCGGTTCTCTTAAACACGTTATCAATTATATTAACCTGGCTTGTTAGGTCTCACCTGTGGTTCCGCCTCCAGGAATAGAGTCAGCAGAGATGATACCAGGATAGCGGAGACAGCGGAAGTCCAGACTGTAGCGGTGGTGGTAATACTGTGAAGAACCATCAGTTTGAAGTATTTCATCAGCTGTAATATGTTGACAACATAAGAGACTTAGATCTAACCTCTCCCATCAGCTCGGCGTGAACTTTGGAGACGCCGTAGATGGTACGAGGTCTCTGCACACACAGATCTGGAGTGGGGTTCCTGGGAGAGGTGGGGCCAAATGCGCCGATGGTGCTGGGGACGAAGAGTCGCAGACCGTGCTCAGCCGCGATGTCCAGGATGTTGTGAAGCCCTGTAGGCAGAGACAGGAGGCCACACTTCAGCTTCTTTCCTCATTTGCACATCTTTAGACCCAAAAGGAAGTGGCTTTTGGACTGACCGGTGATGTTAACCGAGCGCGCCAGAGAAACGTTGGCTTCTCCGATGGCGCTGAGGAGGGCGCTGTAGTGAACCAGCCATGTGATGCGGTTATTCACCACGATCTCTCGCAGGTTCTTGTAGTCCAGGATGTCTGCGTATATGAAAGGCCCTAACAGAGGCAGAGAGGACTCTGGTATAATTATTGTAGCAAAAACAACTTGAAAATTAATTAAGATATTCATTTTAACTCTCTTTTTCCAGAAAATATGACTTTATGATCTTTAATTCACAAAATATGTTTTAAAAACATTAAACCAGCCCTCCCGATGCAGCACATGTGACTTACCGCTGTGAAAAACATCGCTCGGTGGTTTACGGATGTCGGACAGGATGACGTTGTACTTGCCAAACCTCTTTCTGTGAAACAGGAAACCAGCATTATACAATGCTTTGCATACTGCACATGCTACAACACATGCATCCTAAGCAACAGGCTACACTCTGGATGAACTGACGTTTGCACACAGGTCGCCCAAAGCTGATTAAAATTCTCACCTCAAGAGTTTGGCCAGTCCGACTCCAAGCTGCCCAAGGCCGCCTGAATTACACACACAGAAATAAAGTCAAAGAATTAGCTGCCAACACTTTGGTTTGAACTAAAACTTGCTCACACCTACGTGATTAAAGGTCTGAATTAGTTCCTGTTTTTTTCCTGACAGGAAAAAAAACATACCTGTAATTAGCACCCTGGGGTGGTCTGTTTCAGAGAAGGACGCTGAGTGGAAGCTGGCATCAGACGTGACCTGCCGAGGGGAGAAGCTGATGTTGCGCACAGCCACGGTGAGGGGCTGGCAGCCGCACGCTGGAGTGCTGAGTAGGGCCTGCTTGGCCACCTTGCTGAGGGTTCTGATGATGGGCATGCTGGCGTCTGAGGAAAAGGAAAAAGGGTTTTATCTTCTAAGAAGCAGACAACTGGGATTCTACATCCAAAGCTTTTTTTAAGGGTTGCTTAATGATGTTAAAACATCTTTATTAGCAGATGAACAAGCTCTTAAACTTTCCCATTGACTTTTTTTTTTATTATCTCTGCCAAAATGTTTCGATTTGAGATTTGTCGAAAACTAGTACTAATACTTTCTGTCCGCATTCTACAAGCCTTGGGCGGCGAAATATCCACCTGTAAAGCACAATAAAATGCCTGAACCCGAGTGGCGAAGCGCGCAACAGAGAATGTGGGCAGCAGTGAATACAGAAGTGCGGGCGCGCAAGCGCAATCGTTTCCGGAGACGCGCAACCCAAACGTTAAAGCAAACTTTTTTTAACAACTCAACATTCTTCAGCAGAAATCTGCGGTGTTTTTTTTTTTTTTTTAATTATTTTTTACAGAAAGTCGTCCTAAAACAGCATCGTCTGAGCGTTTCTAATTCTTCAAACTTCTCTAATTTGGACTTACCGAAGGCTGTAGCGAGCTTCTTAAAGAGGAAGAAATAGAGTAACTTAAGAGTATTTATACGGCCTTGCCTTCGGCGAGAGCCAATCAGGGAGCGAGGGCGTGCATGAGCAGACAAAGACAGTGCCAAGATCATGTTAATGAAGAGGATTTGGAAATATTTTTAGAAACTTTGAAAATCGGGGACATAGCTGTATAAACATATTATACATTCCCTCAGTTTTAAAAATACAAAACACTCTTTTAAAAAATTAGTTATTCCATTTCTGTTGAATTGCGTAAACAAGAAAGATTCAGAGTGGAAGCATTTGGCGCGTAAAAAGCGATGTTTCATTTTCTAATTGTTCAAGTTTGATTATTTTATAAAAGTGTTCCGCTTTCTCGTTCTCGTTCTCATCCCCGTCGGCGGTGATGGGACAGTGGAGCTGTGTTTAATGTGCCACATAGACAAGGGTGGTGTGAGAGGGGGGTCAGCGCAGCCTGGCGAATAAAAGCAGGCCAGGAGGGATGCAGGCTCGGCATTGGTTCCAGCCCGGGCGCAGCGCGCAACTGTGATGCTGGAAACCCGACACGCCGGCAACCCAGAGGAGAATTTAGCTGCTCTGCCCTCCGCATGAGCATGAGGAATTCAGTGTAGTGTGGCTGTATTTACCAATAAATGAACGGCCAAAACACGTGGTCGACGCATTAGATAAGCAGGATTAAAAGATACTTTAACATTTGAGGACGTGAATCTACAAGGTAAAGAGGAACCACTCACCGATCGATCTGCTAATAATGAAATCAAACAGTCGGAGTTGATTCAAGATTCTGATGTTCTGCTTCTCTGGAGTCCACGTCTGCGTTATCTCAGGCTAGTGTTGCATCAGCTGCCTCTATATCAGCTGCTAGCCGGCTCCGGGGTTGGGGGGGATGCCGGCTTTCGCTCGGATTGGTGGAGCGCCGGAGGTGCGGTCTGCTATCTTCCAGGTTACACCCACCGGCCGCGTCACCGACACCCACCGAGCGGCGCGGCTGCAAATCCGATCTGCACGTCTCTGTGTTGGAAGCCATAAATTCATGCTGGTCTAAGAGGAGATAAGGGAACGAAAACACCCTCCTTAGTAGGAGGGTGTGGTTTATCTTTACGCTTTCCATAATACAACAATGTAACTACTATCTACTTTTTAATGTAGAGGGAAAAAAAACATTCCAGTAAATATTTAGGCTGGCCTACAGAATATTTTCCTTTAAAAATGTGTTGTGTCTTATACTGTTATGACCTGTTGGTGTACTGAGGTCACATGATGTGACCCTGAACGTCTCATGACCATCTGTGAATGCGATTGTTCGTCAAGGACACTTTGTCAGCCAGGTTTTTCTGTCTGTGATAGTCAAAAACACTTTCTGATTACTCGTCTTCCTGGTTAAAGTGGTGTGAGTGCGGAGCTTCTGGGTGTCACAGGAAGGTGACGTGAGTTTGACTCCGAAGGCTGTTTGTATTGGGGGGAGCAAAGGCACCGATGACATAGTTTCTACTGGGAGGATCCAACGGTGGTCCGCGTGAGTGGTCCACAAGTACACACGCCCCCAGGCCTGGCCACACTCAGCCTCACAAATAAACAAGTTAATCTTTAATATGACACACTTGTCCGGAAAATCAAAGCAAAATTTCACCTTCAGTTAGCTGCTTTTCCTTTGTGCTGGAAACCTGGTTGAAATCAGAGGTGATGTGTTGATCAGCTGACATGCTGCCGTCATCACATGGACCAGCTATTTGTTTCCCTGGTCAGACGGTCCCCACACGGTCCCTGTTTACTGACCTTGGGACAAAAGCCTACAGAATCAAGGTGCCATGACGCTTGCCTCATTCATCGGAGGGTGAGGAGGGACGAGCTCAGGTCAGAGCTCCATGCTGCTTCATTAAACACTCCAAAAGTGCATTAAATCTGGTTAAAAAAGAGCAAAATGGCCTCTTTTGTGCTGCAATTTTTAATGGCTTGAGAACATTTTAAACATTTAGAGTGATAAACAAAAATTTTGTTTTAGTAAGGCATCGCACAAAGCTGATATGCGCAACGACAGACGAACACATTTCTTATTTACAGCGCTGATAACAGACATTTTAATAATCTCAAACATTTTTATCACAATCACCGCCACCACGTTACTATTACTGAGCCCGGTGGTTCAGCCATGCAAACACAAACAGCTGGTACTGGCAAAGGAAAATAGTGCATCTTTAAAGTCGGTTCTCTTTATAAAGCGATTCAGAGTGGTGGCCCATACAGCAGCAGAGAAACCCCCGCCATCTATCTGATGCCAACTGGACAACGATCCTAAGGTCGAGTCTCCACGTCTGTAGAATATAAAGTGCAACACGTGGCTCTCAGTAGCTCTCTGGTAGAAGCTGCCTTCACAATCTGCTTCCTGTCCTTAGTCCTGATAATCTGGTTCTCATCTATAACGGTGTCTCCTGATGACACCCCCTCCTCCAATACAGTGACTGGTGGACAGAATGTCAGCTCCAGTCAAACCACCAAGTGTGAGTCCAGCACCTGAAGCGGACCTCATCGGTGCCGATGCGATGAAGAAACGGGCCAAAGCTGCTGTGAACGCGCTGAAACTCTGGCTGCTGAGTTGACGACTGCTTGCGGTTTTGTGACAATATCTGACATTCCTAAGAGACGAAGCAACAATGCCGTTAATCTGGTAGGACAACCGATGTCTTGCATCAAATCTGTTTCAAGCTGCACTTTAGAACAGTTCCCTCGCACTCATCATGCATGGACCTCACACTTAAGGGAAGATATTTTGGTGCGGACCCTGCCCACGCTTACCACACCACCTCATTGTACAGGAACGGTCCCCTATATGTTGCCATAGTTACTCTGCAGCGCTGCTACAGAGGCACAATCGAAAATGAGATGTCAGAAACTGGTGAGTGTTGTATCATTAGGAGAGTGTGTGTGTGTGTGTGTGTACAGATGCCTGCATGGACTCATATACACATGTAAAAATGTCAAAGGTGGCACTGATTGACCAAAAGGACTTATGAGTACTTTCTCTTTAAATATGACGGTGTACCGGAAAGAATTATCTATAATTTAAAGATGATGAAGTGTGACGTACCGAAATGCTTAGTAGTGTTTTGAAAAGGGTGTTTCTGAACACCTGTTTAGTTTAGATGCAATTACGTAGGGAAAAAATTAAAAACTAATGCTTTTAGGGGTTTTAGGCGCCTTTCCTTCCTTTCATCCATTTTGAAGATTCTCTCAAAAAAGAACTGCTCACCATTGGATCATAAAATAATAATAATAATAATAATAATAATAATAATAATAATAATAATAATAATAATAATAATAATAATAATAAAAAAACTAAATCTGTTTTTCTCCCGGTGGCTCTCTCTTCCCTTCAGGCTCCTCCTATGGGCTATGTAGCAGAGGATCTTCGGTCTCCAGCTCGGCCAGCTGTCTGCGCAGGCTGTTGACTTTGTTCTGAAGCTCCTTGTTGTATTCAATGATGTGAACCATTTCATCGTAGGCCTCATCCAAGCACTTGGACGAACGGTTCCAGCGCAGAAACACTCCTTCAGACAACAAACTCAGACTAGTCACTAACACTAAAACCTTGGTTAAAGTCCATCTCTAAACTGGCTTTAAAACACCATGAAACTATGTCTTCAGCCTCTCTGTCCAGTTGTTAGTTATCGTACTGATAAATTTAAAAAAAGGGGCAAATTAGATCATCCAGAACATTCTGTGACAACTTTTTGGACAAAGTATCAAGACTCAGTGAGTAATCAATAACTCAAAAGGCTGAATAAAAAAACAGAACAGAGAGTGAGCAAACCAAATTCTACTTTGACTGCGTGTGTAGAGGAACTATCGATTCAGATTTGGCACAGATATGCTGCAAGACTGGAATTAAACATTGAGTTGGTTATTACTAATCTGTTTACAAGAGCGCACCTTTAATGACCTTGAATGTGCCACAACCACGCGCAGAAAAACAAACGAAGCTGTGGGCACAGGCAGCAGTGGATGTGGAATACCACAGTCACCGTTAATTCCACATTAATATACGAATAAATGTATGAAAATCAATCCAATCGTCCTTTCAGAAACTGTTGATTCTGCATATCCCCCTTTAAAAAATATATTGATATGACTGTTTTTATAAGTGCCTGCAGGATGCCTGTGTCATGTTTCACGTGGTTCAGCAGTTCTTATTCATGTGGAACAAGGGTGTGGATCCGTTGGCCTTAGGCAGGGGAAAGGAGGGCCTCGTGTAAACCTGATGACCCGTCATGTGCCCACAGACCTCTATATGGCTTTCTAAGCAAACACTATGAGCACCAAGCAGTTAGCAGCATTGCTAACTCACGACGTCATCCTTGTGTCATTACTCATTTTTTTGCCACTAATTACCAATTTCAAAAGTTAATTTCAAAGCAACAAGCCAAAAAATGCTCAACCACAAAACTAATTTCAGGACACATACACCAACAGAATGTCATTTTGGGAATTGGACAGACAAATAGTCTTTGTTTTTTTTTTTATAAACATGAAGTTGAAGCAGTAAAACGCCTTAGCGTTCATATGTAAGACTGATCTGTGTGAAGCCTATAATTCCTTAACATTGACATATGTGCTATGTGGTCATGAAATATTTGCATGCAAACGTACACAGGGAGCACATACGCATGTCACTATATTTACAACTGAGCCTACAAGCACTTTCTCACCAGGCGACCGGAGATTAAATGCGCCCCCTTCTGGTGACATAGCATAATAAATTAAATTAAATTTACTTATTTACTCATTTCACTATACTGGCCAGTGGCTGATGATAAATTGACACTTGGCTGACTTGGGGACGTGGCTTACCTTCCCACAGCAGCAGACTCTGAGGGGCCACAGAGGGCCAGATCACAAGACTGTTGGCCTCGTAAAGCGGGTTTGTCAGACGCTGCAGTTCTTGGGGTCGATTTACCCATGACCACAGGGACACGGTCTTCTCGGGTAGAGACACTTTGGCTCTGTGGGAAATGTGAGTGGGTCAGTCAGAAACTGCTACTGCAGTGGCAAATACATTTTGCTGGGAATATTTTAAAACGTTTGACGTGACTTTGGGGAGACAATTAATCTTGCTTGAAGCACAGCTTCTTAGTGGCCAGAGGTTTAAAAGTGTAATGAAAAAGCTGCATAAAACCTTTAACACCAATGTCTTGAAGTGACATCTAATCTGCCTGAGTGCACAGATGTCTTGTTTTACCTCTCAGCTGTGCAATTCCCCAAAAAGGTCCCAAACTGAGAAGCATAGGCATGTTCGAAGAGCAGCACGAGAAAGGATTCGTTGAACTCAAAGGAGCATGGGAACTGGCGGAGGATCTGCCACACACAGTCCAGGAAGAGAAGAAAAACCGGTGCCTCTTGGCGAGGCTTGCTGTTGGAGTATGCGGACTGGGCGCAGCGCTGCTGGAATGGGTGACCCGCCTGGGACAGCAACAGGTTGGTCACGAGCCAAAATGCAAAAAAAAAACAAAACAAAACAAAACAAAACACACCATTGTGACATTTAATCGCCACTGGACATGGGATGGAATCAATGATGGCCGCCACTGTAAAGCGTCATGTATGATTTAAACGTATGCTTAACAGGATACGACATGCAGTTTTTTTTGTTTTTAAAGTGAAAACATTTGGGTCATTATAGCTCACCTGCAGCCACTCTCGTTCCATCAGGCCCTGAAAGCCTCTGATGGTCCTGCAGGATGGATCCAGGATAATCTGAGCCAGGGAAGTCACCTGCAACGTGGAGTCTGTCCCTTCAGTACCGTGAACAAGAACCGACGCTCCCTCCCTAAAATAGCAAAATCACAATTTGTCGCACCGCCTTCTTTTCTACATCATTTCATGTGTCTACAGACAGTTGAAGACATTTCCTGTCTGACCTGTCGATGCACTGGGCAGCGAGGCAGGCAGTGGTCAGGATCTCCTTGACGTGACTCTGCCAGCTGGAGGCCTCAAGTTTGCTCAACCAGCGGTCCATGTTGTGTGACTGGTCGCTACACGCTTCCACAAGCTTGATCAGGCTCTCCTGGAGGACGTTAGACCTGAAGAGAAACGGGTGATTCTAATATTTTAAAAAACAATGCACGTACAGGAAACAGTCAAAGCATTTGTGGAAACCACAGCATTCAGCCTCAGCGGTTACACACCTCTCTATTGCTTTATGGATCTTCCTCCACTGGGGATAGTTAGCCTCAGACTCAAAGCCTCCACCTCGAGCTTTGGCCTGCTGGGCCACGCTAATGGTGCGTGTGTCGATGATGTAACCACGCTTGCCTGGCCGCAGGGTGGCATTGATCAGTTTCTCGTCTTCCTTGCATCGCCGCCCGTTGGTGCCTGTCAAAGGCTGCCCTGCTCGCATCATCACCTGAAAGACGAAACTTGGATTAAACTACAACTAAATTTAACAAAACCATAATGCCATTTTTGTGTGCTTACCATGCCATTCTTCCTGTGATAGTAACTCAGTACTGGAAAGCGGCCACCCTGACGGAAGGTAGCTACTTTCGTCAGTGCTTCATCGTCAATATTTTTGGGCACCGCCACAAGTGAGGGGTACGAAGGACACACACTGAAGTCCTTATTGACATGACTCAGTCTCCACTCATCTGTCTGATGAACATGATGGTGAAACTGTAAGCATGTGTAACACATGGGAGAAGAATATTAAGTTTTAAACACAAGTTGGCTCCACACCATAGACTCCAAGTCTTTAAAGGCATCCTCTGTAAGAAACAAGTTCCAGCCGTCTTCTAGAACTTCAAACATGGGCCGGTAAAAGAAGGGGTACATCAGGGAGAGAGAATCAAGTGTGGACAGAGCCTAAAGAGGAAAAAACAACATATGCTGTTAATAATGTCAGGATTTATGTGACTCCACACAGTAGCATTAATAATGTGCTGTTAAACAAATCAGTAAGGGAAATGTGGAAAATGAAAATCAACCTCAATGGAGCTGGCAATGTTGAGACACTCTTCCATGCCAGGGATGTCAAGTTGGATCACTCTCAGGTCTTTACACTTGACTGTGATACTTCCAATAGGACCCATAAATCTGAAACACGAGAGACAAATATTCAAGGAGGAGACGCAGACAGATGCCATGAGAACCGCACGCTAGGGGTTGGTACTACTGACTCCTTGCAAAATGGAGGGTATTGCAACACAGGATTTTAGAATACAGCAGGTACAGAAAATGGATGGATGGATTTTAGAATATTAATTCTATTTTCATGTTGTAATATTCACCATGATAATGTAAACTATACTAATAAACTAAACTAACAATAAGCCACAATTTCTTCAGGTGTCTGAAAATGCTCTGAAGAGTCACTTTGAAACAATGACAAAACCTTGCATTTGTTTTAGTCAAAATATATCCCTTGGAGTAAAGCAATAACATACATAAATATTTAGAGAAGATGTCTACCTTGTAAGGGCTATACAAGTAAAAGCCACTGTATAGTGGAATCAATCAATATTAAAAAACAATGATAACCGTAGGAAGAAGTAAAGGAACCTAATGTTCACAAAAGCTGATCAATATTTTGTCACCTTTTCTCTATAGAATCAATGTTTGAATGAAGCAGCCACAGTTCCTCTGAGTTGTCTTGTCTGGAGGAGAGAATCAAATGATGACCAGTCAAACACAGGGTTCCTTCCACAGTGGGCATGAAAGGCCGATGGAGGATGACTCCGTCCACTCTGGGTGTTTTTATCAACTCTGCAAACTCCATTATTCGACCTTAAATAAACGACAGCCCAGAAAACTATTACAATGAGGGAACAAGCAACAATGAGGAATCATTTACTAAACATATGGGCAACTCAACAGATGAGGATATTACTCCTACGACAAACTACTACGTTATTTTAAAGCTGAAATATTGTGCTATCCTATGTTAAAACAAAAAACACCAAACTAATAAACGACAAGGAACCCATAGCTAGGGAGTTTTTTCCCGTAAATTAGCTACGCGGATACTTTACAGCTATATATATTTTTTTTTTTGCTAAATTCGTTACATCGTATAAGTGACAATAGTAAATGCATGCAGGTATACTTAAAACAAACAATAATTCAATACATAGAAGTATAGATTTTCCTTCATCCAAGAATAATCTCTCGTACAGTTACCTATTTATGTGGTGTCGCTTAATCTTGGGCGAGACTTGTTCCTTCGCAAAAATCATACCGACTACAAACAACTGCCGAAGATTAGTTCCATGTGTTCAACACCGACCGCACTGCATTATGTTTTCAGTACTTCTGTCGCGTTTTCTTTGCATGTTTGCCACAAATTTTCTTCATTAAGCCTTGTTTTGCCGATTTCAGCATGCATTGAGCCTATCATGTTTCATTTTATCTTACAATGTTAGCGTTTACAAATAATTAATATTGCTGGATGTAATAAGCACCAAAATAAATTTAAAATAGTGCTGACACCCACCGAAGTCTTTTCGTCGTTGAACTGATTTTAACACACTGATAAACATCCTGGTGTGGTAATCAGGTGACAATCATGTGACTGGACGTAATGGACTTCTCCAAAGTGACGATATCGCCTGAACACAAAAGTGAAGGTACACATTTTACATTTCCAGAGTTTTAGTAACATTTCCAATATTAAATCAAACCTGTTCATACAATATTTTATCATATTTAACAGTAAACAAACAAACGTTTAATGTCTGTTAAGCAGTAAAAACTCATGTTTTCTTATTTTTAAATGAGTAAGAACTAATATTGGGTAAATATAACAACGCAGATCTATGATTAAAAAAAGAAGCATTCAAATGAGGGACCTTGGCTCAACTGGCTTCTTTAAACAATTTAATTTTTTTGTCCAAAAATCTAATAATCGCTGGAAAGTAAAACAATATAGTCAATGGACACTAGGTGGCGAAATTAACGGGCTTTTCAGGCTCTTGGTGTCAGAATCTGGCTTTTCAGGGTGAATTCTCTTTTAACCTTTTGTTTTTGTTTTTTTTTTCCTTGTACAAAGTATCCAATTGTGTCTTATATTTTGATGAGACAATTTTTATTTCAAATTTTGTAAAAGTTTGATTATTTAACTGCTATGTGATTTTAGGCCTGAATATTAATTTGTTGCTATTGAACTACAATTTTAACAACAGGTATATACATATATGTGTTGTAATACATTTTTACTTTCTATATTTCTATATTTTTATATCTATATTTGAATTTCTATAATTTTCCAGCACTCATCCCATACAGATGCTTTTAAAGAACCAAGTGTGACTTTGAGAGAGAATATTTTTGTAAACTGAATCATAGCAAATATCCAGTCCACATCCAAATGACTTAAGCTTCAATGTTTTATTGAAAACAGGCTTTGGGAAAATGATTAATGTAAGAGGAGATTATTTATATTAGGTTGAAGGCAGAAGGTTAAGCTGTTATCATTTAGGCCAGAGGCGGAATGTTTAAAGGAGATCTGTGTTTGATCAGTGTGTCTGAGAGGACTCTGGAGAGAAACCAGGGTTGACTTTTATAATCTTTTAAGCTCATTTTATTCATATCTATGGTTATATTGAACCATATAACATAAATGTATCCTTTTTGATGACCTGTCCTTTTGATGTCATGTGTATATGTGTTGAACCAGTAGGTTCCAGCAGGAAGGAAGCACTGTGGCTCTGCCTCAGACTGGCTGTATTAATGCACAGATCACATTCTCTGACAGCATTTTCCAACATCTTGGGCCAAAACTGAACCCACACCTACACATGACTTCTCATCTTTTCATCATTTAGTGCTGCAAACAGCCTCGTCCAACCTTCTGTTCTGCATGGTTTGTTTGCTGCTGTCGACCGCATGATGCCGATTTTTATTATTTTTGGCCAGTGAATCAGAGCCGTCTGTCACGACACATAATGACGACTTAATCGTGGGTGCAGAGCCTTAAATCACCGTGTGAGCTGTGTTTATATATGCTGTTTTGTTCCTTCTTGTCTTCAAATTATTAAGCCCGACAGCCTGTGTGTGTGTTTTGCCTTATGCCACCCTCATGTCTAAAGTTCTCTTAGTTTTCTGCAGTTGCAACGCTGGTTATTTGCCCCGAAGGGCCGTTTGTGACAAACAGTCTTCATTTCTTCTCTGTATTTCTTTATATTTGAAGTGCTCTCTAATTTAAACTGATGCCTGGCGATTTGGGTGCTCGGCTGCTTTAAACTGTCTGCTATCTTCCGTGAACATTACAGCCGAGCTGCTGGAGCCCCGAGGAAGAAGACACAAGTTTCGTGAGGGGCTGATGATGAAGCCACCACACGAGACTGTGTTTGTTATATGAAGTGTTTCCATAGAGAAAAATGTGTTCCTGATATCCTTATGAGCTTGAAAGACTTTTAAATGTTTGTTTGCAGGGGTGTTTGGACAATCCCACTTCTTCTGTGGTGTTACAAAAAATGGTTTTTGGGATTAAGAAGAACATCTAGTGAATCCAGCAGGATTCAGCCTCCAAACAGAGAGCAGGCAGCACGAGGTGAACCCGCATGATCTAATCAATCTCCACGCTGGATGTGACCCAGCAGGGCAGCTGTGGGTCATGGTCTAATCAGAAGGTGGTTGAGCCTAGGCAGGGGTGGAGGGGGTCACTTTAACACCTTGATTGCTGCTGCAGAACGGAGAAAAACAAAAGTGTGACCTCAGAAGCCTGGTATTTTTAAAGCTGAAATTTGCAATAGAACAATTTGTGTCTCATTTTAACCTTTCATCATTTCTCTTTCAAAAACCGGCACCACGCTGTGGCATCGTGGCGGATTCAGAGTTTGAAACCACTGGAAATACTGGACTTTGTGGTAGTGAGGTGTGTTGCATTACATCATGCAGCCTGCTCATCTATGTTGGGGCCCTCAAAGGAGACACTAGATGGCAACCACGCTGAAAGAGCGTGAGTGGTGAGTGTCTGGGAGAGAGAAAGAGAGAGAGAGGGAAGGAGGGAGAGAGGATGTTGGGGATGAATTACGTCGGTGTGGGACAGTGCAAGGATGGTCTGCCAATGACGCTCAACCCCGAAGCTGGAAGTGAGCTGCAGTGAGGGGAGATCGCATGAGGCGCAGGGGGCAGGGGGGGGGGCGAGAGTAAGGTAGAATTTGGCACCCACCACAGCTGGGTGCATGAGTTCATATTATTTCAACTCGTAGTATAGATCATTGCCAGCAGCTGGAGAGAGATTTGCAGCGGAGAGAAAACAAGATGTGCTGCGTCCTGGGCGCCACCGGTGCGCATTCCGGGCACAGATACGCGCCGATACACCCCTTTTAGATGGCTCCAACATTTGGGGTGCAGAACAGGTGTCAGGGAAGTGTCGTCACGAACCCCGGAAACCGGAGGAGGTGGGAACATCAGAGGGAAAGATGGCAGCGAAATCTGATGGTCGCGGGGTCGTCACCGGTTTCGCCCAGCTGCACAACCTGGACGAGGTGGTGGGGACGGGAGAGGACGACACGCGCAACGGCAGCTCATTCCACATCTGCCATTGCTGCAATACCTCATCTTGTTACTGGGGCTGCCGGAGCGCCTGCTTGCATTACCTCCGGGCGAAAGGGAAGGGGGAAGGGAAAGATACGGCGCGGCCGACGCCGGAGGAGCGCCTCTGGCTGGACTGCCTGTGGATCGTCCTGGCGCTGCTGGTCTTTTTCTGGGACGTGGGGACCGACTTGTGGTTGGCCGTCGACTATTACCACAAGCAGGACTTCCTGTGGTCGGGCCTGACCCTGTTCTTCGTGCTGGTGCCGTCGGTTCTGGTCCAGATCCTCAGCTTCAGGTGGTTTGTGCAGGATTACACTGGTGGCGGACTGGGCTCCGTGGAAGGGCTGAGTAGTCGTAGAGCTGCAGCCTGTCTGCAAAGAGACAAATGCTGCCGCCTCTCTGTCTGGATCTGGCAGACAGTCATTCACATCTTTCAGTTGGGACAAGTGTGGAGGTAAGACAACGTGAAAGTTTTGTCTTTAAAAGACTCAGTCGAGCCCCCAGAGATCAGTGCGTAACGCTGATCTCACTCGCTCCATTCACTCCAGCCTCCTAACCTCCTCTTGACTGTCACCTGATGTAACCCGCTCTTGTGTACATGACTGGGATGATAATCAGCTCCGCGCTGATGCCATTACTCATTTCTTCACACTCCCCACAAGTCTATTCGTTTCCCAAATCACCCGCTTTTCCCTCTTTAGTCTACACATAACATTTTACGCGATTATCGACAATTTTTTTTTTTTTTTAATTTTCCGAACCCGGAACAAACTGGTCCAGCTGCAAACAACCGCTTTGATTATTTCATTACAGTGCGCCATTGCGCTTGTGTGGGGAGGGAAGAGAGCTGTTTGTTCAAAGACTGACAGGTGAAACGTGTGCGTTTGCGTGTCCGAACGCTGTGAACCCCACCACACCACAACCTCCTCCCTCTGCATTAGAACCACGGCAGCCCAGACAAGCAGCTGCTTTCACGGCTCGCAAAACCAACAGACACGATGCCATCGATTCCTCTGCGGCGCTCGACGTCTTTCGTCCCCAGTTGCGCCTTTTGGCGTGTAACTGATGCGTCATGGACGCCGAAGCCCGACGTGTCTGCGCGTATTCTGTGGCATGTTGTAGTGCTGTCGGTGCGCGCAGCTCACGCAGTCAGTTTCGAAGGTTCCTGAGCAGCGATTTGTTTTGGTGCAGACAGACGCAGTGGCTGGCATTTCCTACGGGGGGGGGGGAAGTAACGCGCGGAGGCTGCTCGACCAGCGGCTGGGGAGAAAAATGATGATGATATCCAGGCTGTCGGGGTTCTGGTCGAGGTGTGGGTGTATTTGTGCGTCACCGCAAACATGTTTGACAGCTGCTTTTGCGCCAGATGAATTGAAAGCCTGCGAGTCACACATGAAAACGTGTTTGGCACATACACACGAGTTCCCCACCCTCACTCTTTTGCAAAAATCCGGCTCTCACCTTCTCTGGTTAGGTTCAGCCTACAATGCAGGAGAGTCCTTGCCTCAAAGCCACCATATTGATTAACTGCAGCTGCATTGGTTCAACTTTATTTACACAAGGCGGGATTGATTATCTTGTTCATGTCTTTGTGCTGCTGCTTGAATCCTTCTTTGCACATGTAGCAGCAGCTTTCTGTGTTACTGTATCATGTATCAAAAATAGATATAAGTGCAGAAATACGACTTTTTCTGTGTTGCCTGTGTTTCTTTGTGGTCAATCGCAGACATACTGTGGTTTGAGCAGAGAAGACCGGGAAGTTTTACCAGTGTTTCAACAGCGGAATTTACCGGCTTCATAATTAGTTCAACAGGTCATACCGACTGTTCCACCGTAGGATCCACATTTGCCTCTGTAGCACCACCGGCTAAATCAGAAGTTACTTGTAGGGAGGCAGATATGTCATGTCGATGTGTCATGCAGCACAGAGCCGGGGGCGAGGGATCATTGTCAGGCCACTCTCTCCCTTCGGACACGAGCCGTCTGGCTGCCTGCTGCAGGGTCAAAGGTCAAAAGCTGCTCTTGTCATGTTGCTGCATCGCCAACCACAGGGCTAACCCCGTGTTATGGAGATTATTGTCCAGATAGGAGCATATGTTGCCGGTTACACCTTGTTACACGCTGTGAGTGAAGAGGCGCTCCAGTGCTGTCATCATTTCCAGAGAAACTCATCAGTTTGTCTGCCATGCTTAAATCAATCCGTTTGCTGAACCTTTTGCTTTCATTAACACGGGAAAACAAGACAAAGGGCTGACAGGAGCGAAGAGAACATGCTGTCTCATCATGTCTCATTTTATTTTCAGTTGTACAGTCAATTAGCTGCTTTCCCTGCGTGCACCTGAGGACTGCGCTCATGACACAAGTGGCAAGCTTTTCTCTTTTTTTCCCCGCTGTCGTTCTCCTCCTAATTGCTGACTGAACCGGGCAGGATGTCCCAGTTGTAATCCCGCCATGTCATTGACTCCACACAGCTCTTTCAGGTTGTCCTCACCGTGAATTGCTGCTGGCAACGTCCCCCGAAGCTTTAGAGATTCTGTTGGTACGCTCGGAGGTCTCCTGGCGTCGCGGTGGACAGCTTAATCAGTGTGAGCCAAAATTAGCAGCAAGCGGGGATGAAAAAGAGAAATGCATCTATCTTTGGCTCAACACCCAAGGAAATCCAGGCTCTGTTGTTGGAAATCCCACAAAATATAAGTTGGAATTGAAGAGGCGTGTTATATATTTATTTTGAAGTATTTCAGAAGATTGTTGGGGCTTTGTGCTGCACTTACCACCTGCTCAGCCTTCAAACGCCATGGCCTGTGTGATACTTACAAGAGTTGTGTTGAGTATTTGAAGTGGGATAGAGACAAATGTATGGTAAAAGCACGTGTAGTATTATCAGTTTGTGTTAAAATACTAATAAAGACTCCAGGAAGCTAAAGTCAGGATCTGTCCTCCCAACAAGGAACCCCTGCTGTCTGTGGGAGCTGTCCAGTGCTGAAATACTGACTTGAGAGGTTTTTACTCTTTCTGCTACTATGTGCTTTGACCTTGTGTAAGATCAACTACAGTTTGTGTGCGATGTCATGAAGAGATGAATGCTGAATCTGTATCCGGTGGTCTGGTGCCAGTAGGGCTCCTGGAAAGGATGTCAGTCTCTTCCCTAGGCTGATGTCACCACTGGCATGTGGGTTGTTGTACTGATTTTCTGCAAAGGTATTAAAAATGGACCACCCACAACATTTATACACCTGAAACTGTGTGTGAATAACAAGAAGATGAAATGTGCAGCCTGGAAGTCATTTTGATGCCACTAGACACTGATAGCGTTCTTGCAGTTTCACATCCCAGCGACAGTGGAGCATGCTAACTACGTTGTCCCCTTTGGCAACATTAGCAATTATTACATGTTGCTGCACCACTCTAACTTGGGTTTACAGTATGTGAAGAGATGCATTGCTCAGTCTGACAAGCTAAACCTGATTAATATTGGACCTTCTTGAGCTGGTGGAGCTTTATGAAACATCAGTGCATTTCATAATATTGAATAGCATATTTACAATGTTTGTTTTTTTAATTTTCAATAATCATTCCATTTTTTTACTGAAAATTTCAAAAAGAAGCATTTTGTGGAGGGATAAAGGGTTAAAAGTATATTTAAAACATATTACATCCATTTTCTCCATGTGTTGGTCATGTGACCAGTTGAAATTCACTGTTGTTGGTGCCAAATTTAATGCATAATCATAATAAAAGTGTTCAAACCAACAAGAATTCTCCAGTCCTGGAGCAAAAAAAAGGGGACTCCCGCTTCTGTTCCTTCCCTCCTGCTTCTCTGCAGATTGTTTTTATCACCACAGATCAGATGTTTGGATAAGATGCTAATCCTGAACAGCTCACTCCCGAGCATCACAGAGACATCACGTCATTCCTTACACGTGCCCGTGTTTCCCAGCCTGGTAAATATTAATACAGACCGGGAACAAGTCGGCAAAAGGCTGACTTGGCTGCCTGTGCTGCTTGTAGCTGCCAAAAAAAGGTTTGTAGATGCAGCGAATTGAGACATGGAGATGATGTAATGTAACCAGCTACCACGTCAAGGAATGAATAAACCGCTGAGAGGGTGAAAGAGGAAAACAATGGCCAGAATAAAATCACTACAATCCATACGACCAGGTATGGAGAAACAGCACATGTCCTGGCTGGGTTTGGCCCCGCCCGCTGCTATGCAAAAATAGCTATTATTGAATTGTTGCTCAAGGTTTAGTGTCAACACATCCCCAAAATTGCCAAAATTGCGTATTTCATTTTGTAGATAATTCCTGGCAGTCAAAAGCACTTTTAAGAAAGGATATCACAATATTGATTAGTCACAAATGGGCTTACTGGGAAAAAAAAAATAACAGTTTATTCTGCTGAGAATAATGACAAAAGAGGTTTCAAATAACACCTCTGAATCGGTTTCGTATTGTTCACCGACATCTCGCTAATGCTGCTCATTTTCCTATTAGTGCTGATAACAGGGAACAAACCTTTAATGCTGCCGCTGCTAGAAACCCCCCCATCCAATTATGCGACTGATCGGCCTATGAAAATGCAAGAAAACACGGCTTTCCTGGGAGTCTGTCGCAGCTGGGGGTAGAGAGGGAGGAAGGCAGGGAAAGAGAGAGGACTGAACTGCTGTATCGCTTCAGCATCGTGTGGCTGAGAGATCAAGCTGCGTGAATTCATTAGCGCGCCTTGCTTGAAAAGGTTTGAACCAGCGCCTCAACAGAGCAATAAATGGCGTGTTTTGATATTTAATCAAACGCTGTTTGTGACCTCACCTGCACGTGGAAACTAAAATCCCCATGCACAGCTCCCACGCCGGCTCCGGTGGTCCCATTTCCTCTGGCTCGGATGCCTGCCGCTGCCGCAGAGAGCTCACGCAGGGGGAACGAAAGGAGATAAAGAGCCTGTGATGATGCTTTATTTAACCACCTCAGGCCTGCGTCCTGAGCAAAACAACATTTTGTAGTATAAGCCCGAAGGTCCGTGATGCCGCATCTCTGCCGCCTCTTAACATCATCCGACAGTGACGGGCCGGCTCTCCTGCAGGAACATCAAGCTGAAGGCCAGATGGGGTCTGAGGCCTGGTATTAGCATGCTGATCCCATGCATATGTGTGTGCACGCCACACCTGAGGGGGAGCCCAGTGTTACTCTTATATATCTTCTTGTATGCGGTCTCACATGGCGGCCTCTGCTTTGCTCGGGGACAGATGGGAAAAGCACACATGCGTTGCAGAATCACACATTTCCATGTCCCCTTTCTGCGATCACAGAGGTGCTGCAGCCAGTGGACAATGAAGTCCTTCCCCCCCCCCCCAGTTCTCTTCATCCCTCACTGGATGCATATTTTTCTTAACAGAAAGTCATCTCCTGCACATTCACCCCTTAGAGAAAAGAGATTAAGCTATTAAAAACACATCAGTGAACCTCCCAGAGAACTGGGTAAGCTTTGGTCATTACCACACGGATACTGGGATTTATTTTGATCCATTTCTGCAAACATATAAGTCCAACAGGCCTGAGGCTCTGTCTCCTGCCCTTGCCTGCATCTGGAGCACTCCCCCCTTTGTCGCGGTCCAGCTAGCACTGAAGTAGCCTCATACAGGAGTAATTCAGTCAGATGTATTTGAAGCAGATTTTCAGAAGATGAATAAGGAATTAGGTTTGAGTTTCTTTTCTGCTTGTGTTATTGACAGCATTAATCCTCCCACTATGGAGTTGTCAGAGTGTCTCTGTTCGGAGACAGTCGTTAGTGGATGGGGAGGATGGGAGTGAGACAGAAGTGCAGAGTCATGCTGGTCATAATAACTGCTGAAAAACATTCCCATCATGTCCTGGCCCCTAGTTCAGTCTGCTGTTTGTTATAGAAGGACTCTAATTAATTAAGGCGCTAACCATCATCGTCGGTCAGCTTTTAAAATGTCACCATAACAATGCCTGAAACGATAAATATCACTTCACTCCTGCGTCGAGAGTCCGAGCCGTGTTGTGCACATTCAGGCCAGCAAATACCTCAGAGGAAGAGCTAAAACTGAGAGGATGGCCACAAATATGATCTGATACAGGTAGACCTGTTCACTCATGCTTATTACTCATTTATGTGTTCACAGTTTATTCTTTTCATGTTCTAAGCAACCTCCAGCCTTATTCTCTCCAGAGCGGCTTTGTTTTTGTTTTTTTCTTGCCATTTGCTGCCCTGGCTCCTCTGACTGCTACATTTGTCGCGTACGCGTCTCTTGTGGAAATTGGCTCTTGACAGTGAAGGATTTATTGACTTTGAAGTCTGTTGTTTGTGCGCTGCGTGCACCCTGTTCTCTTGGACAATTACAGCAGCTGCGCTGGTTCAATTCTCCCAACACGTGCCTTTTATTTCCACCCTCCAAGTTACAAAAATCTAAATGTGCTCTGCTGCCGCGTAGCCTTCGAGCCTGCTCAGAGCAAACACAGCGGTGTTTGATGTGTGTTGTGTATTGTCCTGCTGCATATTCGACAGCATGTAGAAAATCATTGCCTGGACCCAGAGGGGATCCAGGAGAACGTCCATGTGGGCCAGAGGCTCCTTTTGCTGCTCCACTCTGTCCCCCCACATGCTCCACTGCCCTGCACAATGTTAGCATAAAAATAATGAACACATAACAGGTTAGCAAATTAATTTTGACACTACTAGTTATTAATAATTTGGCCCCTCCCGTGACTTCTACGTATTAATGTTCAAAGCCTTTTAGCGAGCGCTCCCCTTTATAAATTGCGAATGTGTATATAGCGGAGGGGTGGACCTTAAAGGAAAGCTTTTTCACCACCATATTAGCGAGGTGATTCCATGAGCAATCTCCTCGGTCTCCCAGAAGACGAACCACATCAGTTTGTTCCTCCTCCTCACCTCCACTGAGGTTATCAGCACCCACCAACTGAAACACACCCCGATCATTGGACGCCAGCGCAGCTAAATGTGTTCTACCCCCGCATTGTTTCACCCTCATCCCTCTGGTAGGAACACAATACCCCTCTTCAAGGTCAAAGGTCACAACTGTAGGTGACGACTGTGATCTCATGTGTGTGTAGATCCATCTCTGCCGTGGATGGAAAGACTGTACATCCTTCTCCGCCAGCTCCAGTGTCCCTTACTGCTAGTTAAAGTCATGATTCTACCTCACTCCCCTGTGGTCCATCTCTTTATATCCCTCCCTGTGTTACCTTCATATAAAGCGTACTTGACCTCCATTTCTGTCATGGAAAGTGGAGCATCTGGCTCGTGCCTCGCTACAACCCGCCTCCCTGCCTCCCCTCTGCTGCTGCAGCATACCCACCATCCCACACTCCCAGCAGAGCCCAGCCGCTTCACTCCTGCTGCCCGTTTCCTGACAAAATGCTTCATTTTTGCATGAAAGGGTCGCACCTTCTTCTTCTACACCTTCTATTTATTTGCAGATTCCCATTGGTGCTTATTTGTGTTGTGCTGAAAAGACTACATGCAGCAGAATCAATAGTAAATGCTGAGATAAGGGAGGATGCTATAATTAACATTCGAGGGTGCGTTCAATATGTTTGTTTAAACCACTGAGCAAATCACAAAGGCTGAGTACAGTAACTGTGCTGCTTTCAGCTGTTTTTTTCAGCTCCATTCAAAATATTTGCACACAACAAAGAGCCCTGGAGATCCTGGAAGCTACGTGCACGTCTGAGGAAGAAGGAGGCAGCCACCAGCGACGAAAATGAGCTGTTGGAAGACCAAACCATGCAAGAATAAACAACAATCCAGACTCAAAGTTGATACAAGCGGCGTGCATTTTATCTGCAAACACACAAGATGTAAACGTTTCCATCTGCACTTCCTGTCACATGGGGAGGGAACAGTGACGGAACCAGCAACAATGAAAAATCCCACTTTAGCTGAAAGGTGTTGCAGCAATAACATTAATGAAATTAATACCAATCCTAAAAAATCATGTATACGCATTTTCCTGAGGTCGCACCTGCGCACGCAGACGCTCCTTTTGAGGCTTCCCTTTGGCGCCAAGCTGCATCAGCACTGTTCAGAGGAGACCGCCGTTGTTTGAGTCTAATGATTGTAGACGCTCCGGGCGTCAGTTTGATAAACAGACAATCTCAGCTCATAAATAATTGAAGGCCTCTCGCGGTGTCACACCTGCAGGGATTCGCAGCCGTCGCTCCTCGCCGTCTCGCCTTTGAGCGCCGATGCCCTGCTTAGCGAGCTTTTACGCTCGTTAAGAGATGAGCTGAGGGGAGATGCTCGGCGTCCGGCGTCAAAAAGAGCACAAAGTCAGCACTGCTGAGTGGCGTGCGTGTGCGGAGCTCTCCGCTCGCTGAAAGTGAGGAGGAGGAGGAGGAGGACAATGAAGAACATCATCAACATCAGTGGTCACACTCGCGCTTTCATTTATTCAATTAAATATGCCAGACATGAAAGGCCACAAGAACTACTGGAATATAGAGCTCTTGCATGAACACAAAAGTGTACACAAAAACCACGTTTGCCTGCGGCATCTTCATGGCAGAGTCACATCAGAGTCCAACCACCTGCTCTATAGCTGTGAGGACACGTGTAAGGTGCGGGCATGTCACATGTACTGCACGTGTGAGATCTGTCACCTCCTATGGCTGATCCACAGAGGGTGTGAATGTTCTTTTGCCTTATGCTGCAATGAGTGTGGAGAAAAAAACACTCGACATGTCTCATATGGTGCAGTGGAAAGCATCTGATGCGCTGATGCGATGTGCTGTGAAGTGGAACGAAGTGGCGCGACACCGGTAATTATTACGGTTTCAGGTCCTAGTTAGCGTGCAGGACACATGCAGAGTATAGTGGAATTCTATACTCTGTGGGATTTGCTTTTTCCCACAGTTCTCAGGTGACGCACACACAGTCAAGGAAGCAACGCAGAGCTGAAGTTGTGTTTAGAAAGAGGCAGAAAATTTCACAACAGTTACACAACGGTTTAATGGACGATGTAGTGGAGAGCTATTCTTCTTCTTCTTTTCCTCTCAGCTTTTCCCTTCAGGGGTCACCACAGCGAATCAGTTGCCTCCATCTAACCCTGTCTTCTGCATCCTCTTCTCTCACACCAACTACCTTCACTACATCCATAAACCTCCTCTTTGGTCTTCCTCTAGGCGTCCTGGCAGTTCAAAACTCAGCATCCTTCTACCAATATATTCACTCTCTCTCCTCTGGACATGTCCGAACCATCTCAGTCTGGCCTCTCTGACTTTATCTCCAAAGCCTCTAACATGTGCTGTCCCTCTGATGTCCTCATTCCTGATCCTGTCCATCCTGGTCACTCCCAAAGACAAGCTCAGCATCTTCATCTCTGCTACCTCCAGCTCTGCCTCCTGTCTTTTCCTCAGTGGACTGTCTCTAGACCAAGCAACATCGCTGGTCTCACCACAGTTTTGTACACCTTTCCTTTCATTTTAGCTGAAACTCTTCTATCACACATCACACCTGACACTTTTCTCCACTTTTCTCTTTGCTACTTCCTGGTCCACAACAGTCACCTCTTCTACTCTTCGTTCTCTCTCATTTTCCTCATTCATCAACTGTATAGATCAGTCTCTCCCTCCTTGCTGTCTAACCTAGCATACAAGTCATCGTAAGCCCTTTGTTTGGCCTTCACCACCTCTACTTTCACCTTACACTGCATCTCCCTGTACTCCTGTCTACTCTCTTCAGTCCTCTCAGTGTCCCACTTCTTCTTAGCTGACCTCTTGCTCTGTATACACTCCCTGATCACATTAGCTGTAGTTGTCCAGTCTGGAAGCACCTCCTGACCACCCAGAGCCTGTCTCAACTCCTTCCTAAAAGTCATGCAACACTCTTCCTTTTTCAGCTTCCACCATTTTGTCCTCTGCTCTGCCTTTGCCCTCTTCCTCTTCCTCACCACCAGAGTCATCCTACACACCACCATCCTGTGCTGCCTGGCTACGCTCTCACCTACCACTACTTTGCAGTCACCGATCTCCTTCAGATTACACCGTCTACACAAGATGTAGTCTACCTGTGTGCTCCTACCTCCACTCTTACAGGTCACCTTATGTTCCTGCCTCTTCTGGAAGAAAGTATTCACTACAGCCATTTCCATCCTTTCTGCAAAGTCAACCACCATCTGTCCTTCTGTGATCCTCTCCTGGATACCAAACCTGCCCATCACCTCCTCATCATCTCTGCTTCCTGCACCAACGTGTCCATTGAAGTCTGCACCAATGACAACTCTCTCCCTTCTCTGCATCACTTCATCAAGGTCCGACCAGAATTTCTCCTTCTCCTCCAGCTCACATCCTACCTGTGGAGCATACCCACTAACAACACTGAACATCACACCTTCGATTTCTAGCTTCAGACTCATCACTCTATCTGACACTCTTTTTACCTCCAGGACATTCCTAGCAAACTCCCCCTTCAAAATAACTCCTACTCCATTTCTCTTCCTATCTACACCATGACAGAACAACTTCAACCCTGCTCCTAAACTTCTAGCCTTGCTAACTTTCCACCTGGTCTCCTGGACACACAATATGTCTACCTTCCTCCTCTGCATCATGTCAACTGACTCTCTACCTTTTCCTGTCATAGTTCCAACATTCAAAGTCCCTACTCTCGGTCCTAGACTCCTGGCGTTCCTCTTCTCTCTCTTCCTACGGACACACCTTCCTCCTCTCCTTCTTCGACCAACAGTAGTCCAATTTCCACCGGCACCCTGTAGGTGAACAGCACCGATGGCGGTCGTTGTTAATCCGGGCCTCGATTGATCCGGTATGGAAGTCATAGATTTGATTCACATGTTTGATTTGGCAAAAGTTTTACGTCGGATGCCCTTCCTGACACAACCCTCTGTATTTATTCGGGCTTGGGACCGGCACAATAAGACACTGGCTTGTTCCCCCTTGCAGCTACATTAGTGGAGAGCTATTCATATCCCCAGAAAAAGACATCGAACAGGTTAGGCTTTATAACCAAGATGTTTGAATAGTTGTCAAATAAACATTCTTTCCAGCTGACATTTCCTCAGTGATACAACCAGACACTCAACAACAACAACAACAGTTTTTGAGCAGGATATGATGTGTCAGTTTGAGTCCGTGTGTGAATATGCGTCCACCCTCTTGTTTTGTCTGCAGTGGGTTTTTTTTTAGAAAATGGAGACATTGAGATATTTTCAGACACCGTGTCTGAGCGGATTAGTTGAGTATTCCTTAAAGGGGACACACTGTGGCAGTTCAAAAGCTGCCACTGCGGCTCCCCAGCATCCATATGGCTTACAGGTTTGGAAGAAAGTAGCTAAAAGGAGACCCAACTCTGTCTGCAGCTGCTGGTCCGTTCTGCTATTAAACATTATTTAAGGACCACATAGTGTTTGGGTCTTTAATGAAGTCAGCATTCAAAGACTGAACCAACGTTTACTGTCTCCATTTAGCATGTGCCAAATTTAGCATCGTCTTCAATCAAAAGGACAAAAAGAACAACAAAACTGTACTAAAGACAGAGCCCTGTTAAATGCTTTTTTTTTGTTTTTTGTCATTGATTTATTTGTGACCTTTTTAAAATTCCCTACCGGTTTGGTGCAAGAGATACAGACAAGGTTATTTTCATTGATGTTGTTTGTCCTGTTCACTGTTGCCACCACAGGAGATTCCTGACTGGTCTTTTGTTTCGTTTGGCGCGACGGTGCGCTCCTCCCGCTCACATCTCCGCTGGGCAGGGATCTCTTTGGAGTGTAGGAAATGTAACAGAGCACGGAACCAAAATTCACCAGACTGAGCAAAATACATTCTGGGGTTATTCACTGTGACATTTTCGACTTCTCTCCAGGACTTTCCCTTCAAAACATCAGAAATGGAATTGCACTCATTTAACCTGACATCTTTATCTGGCACCAGAGCTTTGGTTTAGGCCTAAAAGCGTCAGATGTTTCGCTAGAATAAATAAAATGCGTCAGCTTTCATTTACACCTGTCTTTAGAGTTGCTGATTAAATGAGCAAAATTAATTTGCTTAATTTTTCCAAGAGAAAACACAAAAACAGTTTTTCTTTCGTGCTTTTACTGTATTTGTTTGAAATGTAAATGAATTATCCCTTCGTGTTTACGTGAAGGAGGGAAAGAAGGCTGAAGGATGACGACATCATGGGAGCGTGGAGCTTGTGAACTGCTCTCTGCTTCTGTTCCAAAAGGCTACCGAGTTCATCTTTTCTTAGCGAGAGTTATTGAACAGATTGTCTGACTGTACAGTGATAATTGCAATAAATTACTCTCTGCTGAGCACTCAGCGTGGCTTTAATTAGCTCTTTGTGCAGCATCTGCCCATCAGAATTGCAGCAACACAGCTGACGTTCCGTTTTTCAAGTGCTTGAATCGCCGGGGAATCGGTGGAGAGCGTGTTGGTTTAGATGTTTACGTTGGATTTTTCATCATTTGGGGGGAGAGTCTTCGCCTGTGGCCTCAGAGGAAATGGCAGGTTAGCTGAACTCTGGAATGCTGAATTTCTGTGAGGGTATCAGCCATACTTGCGCTGTGTTGCTGACCCCGTTGCCATGGAGTGCAGCTTTGTCACAGAACAGCCTCGGAGCGTCGCCGTCACCGTCTGAGCAGCCAGCTCCAGTTGACCTGTCTCTTTCTTCCTGTCTACCATCATCTCCATCTGCCTCAGTCGTTCCCCCTCCAGAGGTTTTTTTTATTTGTTGTTGTTTTTTTTTTTCCAAGCGACTAACCCTCTAATACAGCCATCTCTTTGCTTGTGCTGTCTCTGGTGTGTATCATTCCTCTGCATCTTCTCCCTTGGCGGAGCTCCGTGGGAAACAGGCGATGACAGTTGTATTAGCAGCTGATCGTGAGGTCACGTTGACTCGGCTCCACTGAGACATAACAGAGTCTGCGAGACACAGCCACGAAGCGGGAGAAACAGGGCAGGGGGTGAACTGAGTGGAAAATTGTGAGAGAGCAGACATTTGTGGCAGCTTATGCATGTGTATCCGGCTGGTTATGCGATCATATGCTATTATTTGTAAACAGTAACCTCTACATATGTAGATTTATGATATTTTTGCTGTGGTCCAGGCTGTGTAGGTGTGCAGTGCATTGCAGAGAACCCTACCATCTCCTGATTGACATTTAATTGCCATGGCAACCAAAGATGGCTCCCCTGAGAGCTTTTAGTCACGTTGGAAGAAAAGAAAAAGACTGAGGGACTCTCTAATTGAGTCTACTGCTGCTGTTTTCACAGACCGTTTTTTATCTCCTAAGGACTCGAGAGTGAAATAAAAGTGCTCTCACACCCCGAATCTCATGCAGATGTTAGACCCACCCCAGACAGCTGTTGACCTGATATTCAGATGAAGCTGATGTGATTAGCGGTTCTGTGGCATTGTCGCTTTCCACCGCTTGAGACCTGATCTGGAGATGGTTTGGGGTTCAGAGACTGAAGCAGCGACGCTCCCCTCGCTTCCAGATGGTGTTTGTTTCTGTGCAGGCATCAGGCTGTGTACGCTGTTGACTCATCACGCTGTCTTCCATTGCCTGAACCTCTGCCTCTGTTTGACGTCCTCAACCGTCAGACATTTGTCTCCTCACGCGCTCTGGCGTGGAATCAGCACAGACTGTCGAGGAATCGGTGACACGACCACGACGAGCCTGGGCTCCCTGAAGAGGGGGGAGCGGCAGATGTGTGGGGGGATGGGGAATCCCTAAGAATTAAACGGTAATGTGCTGTTTGCTCCCGGGGGCAGACCATCCTCTCCCTCTCCCTCTCAATAGTTTGCGCTGCAGGTATTGTTGGACGCTGGTTTCAAAGCTCAAAGAGGAATCAAGGCTAGTTACCATAGCATCCATTTGTAAGCACAAACCTCCCTGCTGAGGTTCAAATGTGGGGGCGGTTTCAAGACCAGTGCAGATGGTGTCATTCCAAAGTGGCTCCCAGCAGGAATCAGCTCGATTTGTTTGACAGTTGGGTTACTTACACTTGTTGCCTTTCTATCTATCTATCTATCTATCTATCTATCTATCTATCTATCTATCTATCTATCTATCTATCTATCGAAAAGAGCTGTGTCCCAAACCACCCCCATTCCCTATATAGTACACTAACTAGGATGTACGTCTTTTTAGAGGTTTCGAAACCTTAAGATAGTGCACTCTGAAAAGTAGTGTATCATCATTTGCAGGAAGCTAGACTGATGTTATTAATACATTATAATATCATCGTTACTACAATTTCAATGACAAGTTTCAACATGATGAATTTAAAAAATCCACCAGACAAAGGTCACAGGCAGCCACGTACGGCTAAAAATCAAGGATCATATTTTAATTTGCCATAAAAGAAAACCGAGACATCCACGATCCAGCATCCCTGAACTGTAAGAGCTCAGTGACCAGACTCACGTCACAAAACAAGCTATTTCTGAGGTACTTTTTAACATTTTAAGCACAGGTGATGGCCTCCTGACGATGTGCCTCCTTTGGATCAGTGCACAGGAGGCAGGCTGGATATTAAATGGCCCTAAATAACACATTTTAGCAGTTCAGCCTTGTAATTTCCTGGAGTAAACTGCAAAAAAGAGCTGAAGGGTGGAGGGCCAATACCTCATGACTGCACCACACAGCCGTTACACGACCTTTCCCTTCGTCTGTCAGGTACAGTTCTGGTTACAGGCAGTTCTGAGGACTGGGTAAAGGAGGAGACGTGTCTTTGGCCTCAGGCTGTGCCGGTTTTCTGCTCTGGATACAGATTCTCTCACACATATGCTGGTGGAGAAACGAGCCCTAAACTGCAGGAACAGAGCAGGATATAGAGAATATTAGACATCAGAACGTGAATGTGCAGTAAAACAGTGCGTCTTTGCAGATCACCAGGCTGCTCTGCTGCACATTTAAATTGATTTAAATGCTTTTCTAAGCCCAGTATTGCATGTTGCATAAGTGGGGCCAGAGTTGTACGAGTCTCCTCTCCCTCCCTCTCCTTTGGCAATCCCTGATTTAATTTCTGCTTTATTTTGAAGAGTAATTATTTGTCAGCCCCGGTTTGGACTCTAATTAGGTGTAAACAATGCTACTGCAAATAGTGTCTGCCCTGTCATACACAAACGCTGCTAACAGCGACCTCAAAAGCTGAGCCATGCCAGAAATAAATTCTTTTGCATTTCAGATTTCATGTGATGAAAAAGGGATCCACTTTTTATGAAACTGAGGAGGAAAACTGAAGAGGACTGAAGATGGGAGCAGAGAGCTCAGCGAGAGGAGACATGAAAGAGACTTCCCAAACATCCCTACGTTTATTAATGTCCGCACAGAGCAGCTTCACCTGGTTAAAATGTCCATCAAGAAATCAAAGTTTTTATTTGGTTTCATTTATCGCTCGCTGGATTCTGGTGTCGTAACGGTAATTCTTGCAAAGATTTCACTCCAACCTCAGCTATTCAACACTACGACCAAGTGGAAGACAGCAGAGAGAGACATTCTCATTCCTGTTTGTCTCCTACCTCACTGTTCTGACTCCAGGTCAGCAAACTGGGCCACAAGGTAAGCAGCTGCCATCAGTGGCGCCACTAATGACTTATTGACAAGGTGCCGCTGAGCATGCTCCTCCCAGGGTGCTTCAAAGGTAGCGCTGGCAGGCCCTGTGATGTGCCGTTCGATGGGACCAGACTATTTGAAGTAGATTCTGCCTCATCCCACAGCCCGACGCAGACGAGGTGCAGAAGGGAGTAAAAATAGAAGCAGCCGAGAGAATTGAAGCCTCTGTTGTCGCGTCTGAACTAAATACTGTGTGACTTGATGAGAATGACACGAGTTGCTAGCATTTTTGGTTCCAAGCCCCTTTTTGGTGCAGCAGCTCGTGCGTGCCAGACGGTGACCTTTCTCCAAACTGCATAATGGAACTAAAGCTAATCTGATCAAAAGTGTAGTGTGTAACAAAGACCAGAGCCTGCTTCAGACATTCATCTGGACAGATGTACTAAACACTGAACTGATACAGGAAGTAGAGGCAAAACCCACGGAAACATACCAACGCATAGCTCAGAATGTCAACTCTAAATGCCAGGGAGATACCAGCGCTTGATAAGATGCTTTTAGATTTAGAGCACATCTGGGCTTTACGGATAGTGGGAGAGAGGAGAAATGAACTGGAAGCATTCCGGCCGTCCACGGGAGCAGATCGACGTTTTGCCTGTAAGTGACAGCGCACGGAGATGGGACAAAGATGTCAACATGCGCTCTCTATCTGTGTCTGATACACTTATCTGGAGTCGGATGCTTGCTCACAGCTAATATTGACAGCCCCCCCCCCCACCCGCCAAACACCCGTCCCACCACCGCAACAACACAACGCACACAGAGTGCTGAGCTTTCAAGAGGCTGTCGCTCCCCATTTGCTGCTTAATATTTCAGCGGGAGGTGTTCCAAGACAGTGTTGCTCCTGGGTGTGCCACGGGGAGCGGGTCCTCGGTAACATGCATGAAAAACAATTTGTGCGTGGTACAGGGTTTTTGATAATGGCAGGAACACAATTTGGGGAGAATGGCGGCGCAGCTGTAAGCACTGTCACCTTCGATTCCCAGCTGGGACAGGGTCTCTCTCAGTGGGCAGCGTGTGTGTGTGTGTGTGTGTGTGTATGTGTGTGCGTGTGTGTGCCACCTCCAGGCCAAAGTCATGCGTGCAAAGTGCTCAGGTCGGCGCTAATGTTCACTGGTCTCAATACATTAGGTCCTGGATGAGATGGTCATCTGTCTGTCACATGATCCTGCTGCTGGAGGCCAAAGCCTTGCTGCGTAATAATATAGTCTTTAGACGCTAATATTGATAAACTAAGCACATTTCTTCTCATCATAGATAAATATGTGCTCTACGCTGTGGGTTGCTGGCTGTTTCCTGTCATGTGCACGGGAACGGCGATGCACACGGGAGGCCAGAGCGGAGATAATGAAACCAATTTTACTGGAGGCTTATTATCCATGAGTGCAATAAAGGGGAGACCTTACAGGCAACTCATCAAACACCAGTTGAGCCAGCGGTACGGAAAATGGCAAAGATGCAGCATTCTCATCTGCGCTGCCGCGAGGCGCTGCTTGTTTCACGCTCTCGTACTTCGCGCTAAAATGACTTTTAGGATCCTTTTGGGCAAACATTTCAAACTTTGTCGTCAAAATGAAAAATGTTTGGATGTCTTAAATGCAACAGAATCTGAAAATATGTGAGTTTTATTATATTTGCAAAATGGGGAGCTTGTTGGCTATATTGCGAATTTAACCCTTTCAGTGGAGCTCTTCATCAGTGTCTCCTTGATGGGTTTCATTTGCAAATAAGCAAATTAATTATGATGTCTCCATCCGTAATAAGACAAGATAACATGTTGTCTTTTCCTCAAAGCATGCAGCGCTCCCAACACAAGCCCCTGCCTGGTGTCAGCTCACGAGCGCGCTTTCGCCTGCCCTCCCCTGTGAGAGGGGCTGTAGTAATGGCGGCTGCTCAGGCCTGATTAGAGCCTCTGTCCTTACAGAGCCAGGCCCACACATCTCTGTCCTACTTTCTCCTCCTCCGCTCCTCCTAAACTTCTCACTCTTTAGCTCCAAGCCATGCTCTCAAATGCTGCTTAAGATTCACAAAACCCCACTGCAGGACATCATTTTGTCTTGATCCTTTTCCCCCTCTGTTAGAATAAACCCACTGGTTGTTTGCCATAACTTCTTACAATGTGAAAAGCAGCATTTGTTGATCGTATTGTACGTTCGCTTTTTCTTTTTTCCCCCAGTTTACCTCTCTGCCAGTGTGCAAGGCAGGGTCTATGATTTCTTGAGTAGAAAAGTATCCGAATGCCTTCCCAAGTGAACTCATAGCTGTAAATTCGATTAAATCTCCATATGTTTGCTCTTTTCTCGTCAAAATGATGACAGGACAGGACAGACAGAGTGCTATGACTCGTATTACCACGGAGTCAAGGTGAGTCCAGCTGCTACTTGTGGGACGGCGTGCTCACTTTTAGTGGTGTAACTATAGTCTGCTGCCGTTTCAGAAAACTGACCTCAGTGATTTGCTTCAGTGGCTGTCAGCACAAAGGTGCATGTATGAATTTGTGCACTTAAACCCTTTGATCTGATTTTTTTTTAATTCTGTTGCATTTGTGGGGGTGCTTAAAAAAAAAACCGCACGGAAAGCAGAGCAAACATACAAACATGATGCCACGACAGTGGTGGACAATGAGTAGCAATTTTGTCTTCCTGTCCCCCCGCCCCCACCCTCTCCCCCCATCACCTTCAGAGCTCAGTATAGCCTGAGGCTGGGTTTGCTTGGAGGTTTTCTGAATGAAATGGATGTTTTGGCACCACGCCGGCACATTACAGTGGAAGGCTGTCTCATGTCTTCCTCGCCCGTCCCTCCTGCGCTGCCCTCCCTCGCTCCTTTTCATCAGGAGACTCCCCATGCTGCAACATGGCGGAGTCCAGATACCATCACTTAGCAACTCCCTGGAGTCATCATCTCTCCAGCGCTCGCCTTCTGAGCCTCCCAGTTCAATTCAAGCAAGCTCTGAAACCTTAAAATGCAATCGCGAAGCACCGTGATTTTAAAAGAGTGTTTTCTCGATAATGTTGCATGCACAGAATCACAAATATGAAAATCTATTATGTCTTAGGTGTAACTTTTCCACTCCGGCTCTTACTTACCACTTCCTCTCAATCACTTTGTTCAGCCCATATTTCCAGGCGCGCACTCGCACACACTCACACTCACAGCCTCATTTAAAACCTCATGCAATCAACCTCAGACGCTGTTCCTCTTCTTTCCTCCTCCTCTTGCTCTCCATCCACCCACTGAGGTCTGGGTGCAGAGGTAAAAGGTGCTCTACATGTGGGAAACAAAGCAGACATGGATCTATACTTTTACCATCATCAGATATCTGATTAATGTGTGATTACCTAGAGCAGCACTAACCCAACACTCCTGACTGATAGTTCTATCCATACAAGCAGATCGTTTTTTGTTTTCTTTTCATAGCAAGAACTGTGAAATGCTGCTGAATTTACTTCTCCACAAATTCTGGGATCTGGCTGTGCTTTTCTGCTCCAATTCCCCACAGCCGTGCGAACATCTGTCCTATTTTTCCGGTCACTTACTAGAATTTACTGCAGTGCCTTTTTTTTGCCCAATATTTACCAAACACCAAGTGGAGGCCAACCCCAGCAGATTGGTTCAGCAGAATTAGCTTCTTTGACTTCTCCACAAATGTGTTCTGATGTCATTCACTGCAACTTTATTTCTACAGCATCAGAAACAATCTTGACTGACTCTGGTGCTTCACAGAAACCCAGAGCCTGACCTCCGAACAAGCAACAGTGGCAGGAGAAGTTGAACAGGAAGAAGGCTTGAGCAGAACCAGGCTCGCATGGAGGGGGGTTTAGGAGAAGAAGGGAGGCAGACACCATCAGTCAGAGCTGGTGAACTGCAGGGGAAAAACAACAATATTGTGAATGGATTCAATTATAATTTTCAAGTCTCATCTTTGTACGAGGGACTGACAGTGATGTCCTTTCTCAAACAGCTTCCTCTAGCAGGTTACTGATACGTTTCAGCATCCATCATCTATCTTCCTCATCCATTACTCCATGTTGTCAGTACATCACACCTACCTCGCTAATCTCCCTCTTCCTTTTAAACGCACTCTTATCGAACATCACAGAGCTTTTCATTCTTGCCTGAGGCGAAGACGTGGGGGGGCATGCAGCAGCTGATATCATACACACACTCTCAGTGATATGCAGGAATTACTGCGTTAGGGAGATTTTTGTACGCTCAAACAGCCGATCCTCCCACTAGGATGATCTCAGACTTCAGGCTTAAGCTGGGGTTTGTCCTGTCAACCTCAGGTCTGCGCTGTATAGATTCATAGAAAAAAAAGAATTCTCTAGATAGATAAACAGGGATTCTGTACTTGCAGTTGACATTCTTCCCACTAGATGGGGTCAAATCCCGCACATTGGATGTTTGGACTCATTTATTTAATGACTGTAATCTCAGGAAGTTAAATAATGACCCCGGGTTTACACCGGGTGCATCAAAGAACGAAGCCGGACCATTATTCATGACGATTTGAGAAGCAAAATATAAAAAAGACATGGCATGGAAAGCGATTTCAGAAGCAAGAGGAGTGAATGGTTAGTCTCTGAAATTACTCAAATTAATGCTTACAGTGTTTAATGTGTTTTTCATCTACAGAACTATAAAGTGGTAATATTGCGCGGTCGTATGTGATTTCATTTTCAGCGTCCTGTCGGGAGCCGCACAGCGCGGACGCAGCCGGTGTAAATTGCCGGACAGCAAAAATCAGTCCGGACGGACGGAGATGCACCGCACCCGGTGTAAACCCGGGGTGACTCAGATGATCTAAAACTATTGGTTGATGTTTAAAATTAAACCTCCAGGAGGACAGGAGCACGGTTTACATGTTGTGGCGGTCAGTTATTGTGTTTCTGTGTCTTTGCGCCTTCTTTGCTGCAACTGACAGGCTGGTATTTTGATCTGCGCCTGCTGGTGACTGACAGGTTGTGCATGTCCGATTTTATACTTTTTTCATTTTTAACACAGAGACCAGGACGTCATCGTGCTGGGGCTGTTAGGTAACGAACCAGCAAGTGTGTTTTTCTTCCTCAGCGCCTCAGCAGCAACAGCAGCAGAGCTTCTGATGGATGAGATGACACATGCTGCATGTCAATAATGAACTACCTCATTTTCCACTCCCACTTTCAACCCTGCTTCCAAGAGAAGAGCTCCTATCTTTCAGATTAGCGTATTATGTGACTGATCTCCCTCTCCTTTCAACCGTGCTTCAGAAAACAGAGCGTTTTGGAGAGTGGGGGCTCTCAGCGTTTCCCCATGGGTGTATCTCCCAAAGTGGAAGATTCATGTCTCAATGGCTGACTTGATCATAGTGCCAGCGTGTGCGTGCATTTGTGAGAGCAGAAACATGTGTTTGGGGGAGCCACCTCCCTTATTTGCATGTCTGGAGTGAGGATCTTTCATCACCATCAAGGCGGCACAAAGCAGTCAGCAGGCAGGTGCTGCTGACAGATGCAAGCCGATTCCCTTTGGCATCATTATTCTTCGCTCTTGTTGTGTTTCCCCATCATTTATCCTGTCTCACACAAATTATTTACATCACACTCCTGCATGAAAGGGTTTTTTATTCAATAAGAAATTTGTTATTTCATTCACCTGCTGTGATTCTGAGTGGCACAGTCCATTTCCACGAGCCGGAGGGGACTCACTGGACAGTACTAAAGAAGCGAGGGAGCTGAAATGGTACAGCCTGATAGATAGAGGAGAAACAGACAGAGAGTGTGAGCAGAATAGTAAAAAGAGCCCCTGAGACAAGTAGCGGCGATGGGGGGTATGAGTGGAGGAGGGAGGAGTATGGTGGAGCGGAGGCACAGAGCCAGAAAATTGCATTGCGTGCTCAGTGATCAGGTTACCTCCTGGGTCTCACCCTCCCAACTCCTCTAACTCACCCTTCAGTCCTCAGGTTCCTTCCTACCTCCACTCGCTTCTCCTTGTGTCTTTGTCTCGCCACTTTTGCCGTCTCTCACCAGCTTCCGGGCTGTCACTTCTCCCCTCCACGCTCCTCCACCTCCGCGCCAGTTATCGCCGCTCCCCCCCTCTCTCTCTCCGAGTTTTCCTCGTGCACACACTTGGAGTATCCATTCTGAGCTTATCTTTGCGACTTGAAAAATGCATAATGCCACCGAACCTGAAATTCACTCTATTAGGACCTCCGGGACGGGGGTGGAGCAGAAACACAGAGGTGTTTTTTTGTTTGTTTGTTTTTTGTTTTTTTAACAACAAAAGAACAAAGGAGCAAAAGAACAAAGGACATGAACAAAGCAGATGAACACTGAACTTTAATCAGATGTAAGTCAGGCCATAAAGCAGCCCTGCTAATTAAAGAGCTCTAAACATGCAGGAGCTACAGAGGCCTTTGAATGGAAAGCAGCCTCTGAGCTTCCCTTTTCTGATTTGGCGCTTGCTGAAAAGCAAGTGGGTCAAGCCTTTTCTTCTTAATCCCCACATAATCTGTCCCTTCCTCCTGCTGAAGAGCAGCTCCAAAAAATAATATAATAATAAAACAGCGGGGGCGGCACAGTGGTGCGGTGGTTAGCAATGTCGCCTCACAGTCCAAAGACATGTTTGTTAGGTGAACTGACCTCTAAGTTGACCACAGGTGTGAGTGTGGATGGTTGTCTGTCTTTGTTGTAGCCCTGCGATAGGCTGGCGACCTATCCAGGGTGTACCCCGCCTCTCGCCCCTTGACAGCTGGGATAGGCTCCAGCAGATCCCTGCAACCCAAGTGTGGATAAAGCAGGTATAGGAAATGGATGGATGGATAAAACAGCGGTGGAGGCGTGGGGAGGGAGAGGAAAAGAGGAGGAGGGTACCACTCCAGGCTGGCGGCGAATTTCCCTCCAGAGAGAACGTTTAAGAGCAGACGGCCTCGGAGAAACAGATTGCCATTACTGTAATAACTGTCTATCCTAATACCTAAACCCATCTTTGATTTATTTATTTTCTTCGGTGGGAGCCATTTAGTGTGTGTGTGTTGGGCTTAAACAACATTTAATATGAGGGAGATCACTGCAGGTGACCTTGTAACCTTTAAATACACCGACAACAAATCAAAAAGCTTTCGCCTGACTGAAGATGAACATGTTTCTGCTCTACTGTGCGTTGAGTATTATATGTTATTAGCCAGACTCTTAAACCTATTAAGAGTTCAGGGGATCGCAGGTTTGTTGCAGCCTTTATCAGTTCCTTCCTCCTCTAATCCTAGGTTATGAAATTCTACCTGTTGAATTAAATCTGTCATTATTAAACTTGCTCATTCCTGATACTGAGTGTTGCTTCCTGATAAATCAGTAGTATATCAGGAAGTATATATCAGTATATACTTATATAAGTATATACAGGTAGTATATCAGGAAGGGAAGACAACTCTCGTACTTCTCATTCTGTAGTCGGGACTGAAAGGATTTTCATCCTGGGTCTAACGTTCAAAAGACAACCGGAGGCCTCGATCCTCTACTCTTGTTCTACCCTTTTCTCTTTGCTTTCTGCTCGTTTAAGTGGCGGCGCATTGCCACGTGATCGCAGCGCCATAGATGGTCTGGGACTGTTGCTAATGGTGACAAATAAGTAGCTGTGCAGTGGGGAAAGGACAGATTACAGTAGGGGAGAGCTGACTGGTGGGGTCACTGTTATTTTTCAAAAGTTCAGAATCCTGTCCAGTCTTGTCTTCACAACTGTTTTCGAAACTGTTTCTAATATTCATTTAACGCAGATAGAAACACGAGAAGCTGAAAAGAAGAAGAATCTCCCTCCAGAGCTTCAATGCTTTCATTCAATTTAAAGGGCAAAAGGCTGATTTCTTCAGGTTGCTTCCCAAAGTGTCTATGAGCAACGCAGCTGAATCCCTGCCAGCTTTTCCTCCAGTGGGATGATTTAGTTGAAAATCAGACCAATCCCTGTTTTGCTGTCCTGGCTTCACAACATCTGAGCATCTCCTGCAGCTCAGCAACTGAGTCAGTAATAAGTCTGACTTCCCACCACTGCTGATGTGACACCTAAAGCAACTTCAGAGGAGTATGCAGTAACACAGTAATGGACATTCATTTTAACCTTGACTGGACCAAAAGGTATGAAGGCTCAGACCTCAGTGAGAACCATGCAGCTACTGGACACACACACACACACACACACACACACACACACACACACACAGTCTTGCTCATGGTTCTGTCAGAACCTGTTAATAAACAACAGGCCCTGCTTCATACTGCTGCAACAGTACTCGTGATCTTCTGAATCATGATGAGATACATTCTGAGGAGCTGTGAAACTGTGTGTGTGTGTGTGTGTGTGTGTGTGTTAGTGTGCGTAAACCACCCACTGCTGTGATTAGCATATTAGCATAGGGGTGGTGAGATGACTCATTAGTCCATGACTTTGGAGGAAAGCGAGGAACAACATAGCCAAGTTATCCGCATGTTGAGTGTGTGTGTGTGTGTGGTGTGTGTGGTGTGTGTTTGTCTGTGTTTGTGTGTCTTATTTAATCTTATTCAATCAAATTCAACCTTTTGGAATGACAAGACTTAACACTGAAAGAACATTTTTTATTTGTATTCCATTATTAATGGAATAATTTATAGAAAGCATTTTTACCTAAAACATCAGAATTATCTAATTTATTGGTCTTTATTGGTCTTATTGGTCTTAAGACTTATAAGACCAATAAAGACAACAACTTCTTTTGAACATTTCAATTTCAGTAGCTGGCATATGTTGATTCTGTGTGTGTGTGTGTGTGTGTGTGTGTGTGTGTGTGTGTGGAGGTTAATGGTTGCATGTGTCTCGCCAGTTATGGCAGACGACTGAGCTTGGAATGCGACCCCGGCGCAGCATCGAGCTGCTAGGCCATGTGCGCTGCTTAACGAGCCGTGAGCGATCGCTATGATCTCTGAACAAATAATTCATGAGGAACCCTGCAGAGGAGCCACGGCGCTAAAAGGGACATGGTGAGAGCAGCGCATCAAGGAGTGGACCACAGCCTAAATGGAGAGCAGGTGGGAGGAGGAGGAGGAGGAGGAGGAGGAAGATGCACGAAGGAATTCATTTGACAAATGTGTGTACAGTTAGCGAACCCCCTCCAACATTATCTACAAGGCACTTACAGGTGCACCTGTGTGTGTGTGTGTGTGTTACTACATCTGAAATGGCCCAGTGGGAGTATTAACAGTGTGCACCACAGTCCCGGTATATTATGTGTGTTAGATTCCTGCAAAGGCGTGCACTTGTCTGTGTGTGTTGGAGTGTTGATGGAGTGAGTTCAGATTGTTCAGACAAGCGTGAAACTCAAACTATTGGACTGCGCCCGAGTTTGTTGCTGAAGCCCAGGGAATGCAGACGAACAGAGTGTCATCAGAGGGAGGAGAAGGGGATGGCAAAACACTGAATCGCAGTTGGAATCTGCATACGTGCGTTTGACGGCTGTGTGGAGTTTGCATGTTTCCACAAAAACATCCATAATATGATGACTGGGGACTGTAAATTGGCCCAGGGTTTGACAGAACTGTGTGTTTCTAGGGTATTTACCTGCTTTTCCCCGGGTGACCTTTGGGATAGAATCCAGCACCCCCTGCACTGATGGATCTTTAAAATATTACTTTAAATGGCATCATTTAAAATTGGGTATTGCATCTTTTCTCCTCACGGTTTTTTTTTTTCTGCTGTGGATTAGCGTTCCCTGTTAAATTCAGGTAAAATGATGAGCACAGCTCTTCACAGTTATGGGTTATTATTATGACAATGGTTCTTCCTGCAGGTGAAACTGGTCCCGTCTGAATGGGGCCTATCACCATCCATCCAGCCACAGGCTTCGTCAGGTTTCCTTTGCTTGTTGCCGACTGCTCACCATTAAAGTTTGGTTATTGCAGACTGCTGCAGTCATCCTCAGAGGGCTTGTTAGTGGCGCCTACCCCCAGTAACCTCACATTGCTCTGTTGGTTTTACAGGTGTTTCAGAAGGTTTATGATTTTTCTGTTCCTTTTTTCATTTTGAGTCTCAGCACATCCACACATTACCATTTGGATAAACAGAAAGGTGATATTATCAACAACAGATCTCACGTCAGCCTGTGTGATTCCAGTCTAAAATGCTTAACTTCAGCATGTCGGCGTTGTTGTGGCCGCCGTCAGCATGAACCCGGCCTAACTGCAGCCTCGCAGCGGTGCTAGCATGACTGTAGACTCTCTATTTTTTAAGCGGGACTGCTGTAGAGGTCAAGGAGATTGCTGTTCCCGAGGCCTTACGACCAGCGACATGCATTAGTGGAGCAGACGGACTAATGGAAATTGTGGGATGGAGACAAAGGGCCAGTGCAGGTCTGTGTGGCATGTCATTAGTGAGGAAGAAGGTTGGTCCTGTTCCTTCTGACATTTACCAGCACTACTGAAAATGCCACAGAATGCCAGCCTTTACCTCTGGATAAAATGGTGTCTCTTAAAGCCTAAAGATATTTACCCTCCTCTCAATATCAAAAAACCTGTTTCTACTGTCCATCACCTGTTTCTTTACTGTGCTGTCAACGTTAAGCCACTTAAATGCTTCATTTCCGTTTTTAACGCTGTACCTCTAGCTCTAGTTGTAGCCTTCTTCACGTTGGTTAATTGAGCATCTGAATGGCAGACCCTGGTAGAGGTTTGCCAACTAAGTCAGCAGATGGAGCTTTGTTGAAAGAAGAGACAAAACCAGTCCAAATTATTTGCTATTTGTGCTCCGGTGTGACATTATTTTTCACAAGAGTTGGTTCTCCGCCTGAGTGATAACTGGAAGCAATCAGGCCCGGTTGAAACAGTCTCATCCTCTTCCCAAAGAAGCAGTAATCCATTCAGATGGCTAATACAGAAGCTAATTATGCTGAAAACCTCTCAAATTTATTTTATGCTTTTGTTTGTGACGCGGCAGTGAATCTGTGCCTTCCCCAGTAGCAATAGTATTCAGATCCGAGGCCACTTAATTTGTTTCGGGAGTGCTAGTGTCTCGTCTATTTCTGTCCTTGCTACACTTTTGTCCTCGCTCGACTGCCTTCGCGCTGGGTTTATTCGAACTGCTCTGCCAACTCAGGCAGATAGGCCCTGCAGCCACCCTCCTATATAAACTCGGAAGCCACTCTGGAATCGTCTCGCTCGTTCCAGTTTCCTCCACAGCCGGACTCGCGGGCGTCGGCGTTAAAGATGTTTACATTTTAGAACGGTTAAAAGAAAAAAAAAAAAAAAAACATAGCCTGAGAGCGTGCCTCATTTGCGCGTCCCATCAAAAACTTTATAATCCAGCTTTTTGTTTACTCATCTTCTTCTGCGTGTTAATTGGTGGCTCCAACTGCGATGCTTCATATCAAAATCCATACTAAAGAAGATTATCATGTAATTAGTTACTTTCCATCCCAGCTCTGAGCATATTACGTATTTTCCTCGGTGGTATGTAATGACACCTCGTCTTGTAAAATGTAGTTCCACAGATTAGATTGAGCTTCGTTTAATTAAGTGCCACTTCTGGACTGGATAACCCGACATCACCTCAGACACTTGACGACATCGACCCTCCCAAAAGAGTTCATGAGTTTGTGTCTTCGGCTGATGCCTCCTGAATACGTCACACCTGAGTGTTTGACTAACCGCTCCGCTTTTCCCTCCCTACAGGTACATCCGCACCATGTACCTCGGCATACAAAGCCACCGGCAGAAGGAGAACCAGCGGCGTTTCTACTGGGCCATGATGTACGAGTATGCTGATGTCAACATGCTGCGGCTGCTGGAGACCTTCTTGGAGAGCGCCCCTCAGCTGGTGCTGCAGCTCTGCATCATGATCCAGAGCAACAAGGCTGAGTGGCTGCAGTGTAAGGGCTCGTTCCAAGGCGTCGTCCGCTCCTCTCCCATCTGTTTCATTCGGCGGTTGTCGCCGGATGCTGAGACGCTCGTATTTTACCCAGGACAAATTCATCTTCCGTGAAATCCACTTTATTTACAGAGCTCGGTCCATTCGTCACCCGCTATTGAAAGCTTTGTAATTTCGGTTGTTTTTAATGCAATACAGCTCTCTGGGGAAGGAAAAGTGATATTATGTCTTGAGTATCTATAGAAATGTCATCAATACGTTGTTTCAAAGGCAGCATGCCATTGCTCAGCAGATTATTCTCCATCATTTTTCATGCTGCCCTGACATATTTGCTGTCTCCACTGTTATGTGGCTCTCAGGAAACTGAATTGGCTCACTGAATAGAGACACTTGACTCGATGACCTATGGTAGTTGGTAATATCACATAGCCTTCAAAAAAGGAAATAACGGTTTGACTGAAATGATCTCTAATTTTGTGTAAAAAAGCGGTTTCACGTCTGAATGCTTTACATAATTTGACAGCATCTGTTAGCATCTTTCCTTTCTTTTCCTTTCATCTGTCTTCATCTTCTTCTTTGTAGGTGTTTCTGCACTGTCCTCCCTCTTGTCCCTAGCATGGGTGCTAGCCTCCTACCACAAGCTCCTGCGTGATTCTCGCGATGACAAGAAGAGCATGAGCTACCGCGGTGCTCTGGTTCACCTGTTCTGGCGCCTTTTCACCATCTCCTCACGAGTGCTCTCTCTCGCTCTGTTTGCCTCAGTTTTCCACATCTACTTTGGCATTTTTGTGGTGCTCCACTGGTGCGCCATGGCTTTCTGGGTCATCCATGGTGGCACCGACTTCTGCATGTCCAAATGGGAGGAGGTACTGTTCAACATGGTGGTGGGCGTGGTCTACGTCTTCTGTTGGTTTAATGTCAGAGAGGGCCGGACACGGTACAGAATGGTGGCCTATTACATTGTAGTACTGTTAGAAAACGTCATCCTCAGCTCCCTTTGGTATGCGTATCGAGACCCAGCCACCACTGACGCCTATGCCTCTTTAGCCCTCTGTGGGGTCTTTCTGTGCTTTGCCTCCGGCGTGGCCTGTATGGTTCTCTATTACGGGGTTCTGCACCCCATGGGTCCACGTCTGAGGGTACTGGCCAGCTCCTGCTGTGCTGAGCTCCTCTGGGGGCTTCCTTTACCCCCTGAGGCAGAGCCAATGGCTCCAACTCCAGGCCCCCGTGGCTCTCAGGCCACCCCCACAAGAGGCCTGACTGGGGAGTATGCGGAGTCAGACGAAACAGCCACCGACACCTGCCTTCCAGTTTTCCAGGTAAGGTCCACAGAGCCCGTGGATGCAGCTGGCAGGCCCATCCAGCCTGAGGGTCCTTTCATCAAAATAGACATGCCCAGAAAACGATACCCAGCCTGGGACGCACACTTTGTGGATCGGCGCCTGCGCAGGACCGTAAACGTGCTCCAGTACATTAGCCCCAATGCGGCGGGCATCAGGTACAGGGATGGCCCTCTTCTTTATGAACTCCTGCAGTATGAATCCTCCCTCTAAAGGCGTCACGCCCACAACTGTATCACCTCCTCATACACACAATAATGCACATACATTTTCTTTAATTCTGCTCTTCTACCTTTCCAGACATCATTTCTTTCCATTTGGATCAGCTTTTCCGCAGGAGGTGTGGTGTTTTATCAACTCACAACAAACTCTCATAATTTATTTTTTTGCAAAAAAAAAAAAAGAAAACACCAATATAGTGAGAAATCACCTACAGTATCTTATGTGATATATACAAAAGTCTCTTATAAATCCCTCTACATCGATAGAGGAGAGTTAAGTACGAGTGTGTAGATAACATATGAATGCTTCATTATGAAATGTGTTTAATGAATTATACTGTACGTGAACACTTGTGAAGGGCAAATGGTTCGTCCCTGTGCCATGGGACTGAAGCAAAGCTTGATGGGAATGATGGAGGAGTGTCTCGAAGGAGGCTGGTCTTTTCATATCCTAATAGGTACTGCCAATCTTTATGTACATTTTTTAACTGTTAATGTTTACCAGGTCCTTAGTTTATGATATTCTTTAAAAAGATAAATAAATGAAAAATTATACCTGAAATTTCTAGAGAGGACAGAGGGATGGATGTATCCTCCCTGTCAGTGGGGTTATTCAAAGTGAATTTTCCCGTCGTCAGCTCATGTGCCTCAAATGTAGTCAACGCTGTCCTGTTTTTGTTCAAAAACCTAAATGGTAATCGCATCATGTATGGAAAGGAAAAAAAAAGAAGCACACTGACCTTCAATCAGTTCCGCCCACCAGTGCCATTTTCAAAGCGCTGTCTGCCCTCTAGTGGAGGAAAGCTGAAAGGTTTTTTGACAGCACAAGTTCTTCTGAGAAGCACCTGAAATTATGAAAAACACAAAAATACACAAGAAAATGAACAAAGAATGTAGATTAAATGAGCACAAGATTTTTTTAATTGGTGAGAAAAAATGGCTAAAAACATTCCATTTTTGTTTTGTAAAGGTGTTTGATAAAGGGTAAAGTAATAATGAGTATTAACATGCACTTTTGAAAGCGCAAAGACAGTCTTCAGTGAATCCTCCACCATTCCCTAGTGAACCCTGTATTTCTTTATCCAATCTGCCTATTTTGCTTTGTGATCAACAAATCAACAAAGTCTTGTATAATTTCATGAAAAAGTTAAGGAAGTACTTCTATGCTGTTATACTTCAGTGCATATTTGTCTGTTGTATCACTGACATAACGATAATGTTCAAAGATGCACATGGGCGTCATGATCTCATGAAGAGATCGTGCTCTTACATTGGGTGTACTCGTGTCGGCTAGTGGAGCTGAACAAAGCCAAATCTCATTTCACAGTACTGTCTTATCTGCACGGTCGAACCGTCTGAATGAGGCCTTACAAAGATGCCCGCCATCTCCAGGCCTGCTGGGCAACCGCGCCTCGATGTGCACGCCCCCAGCTGAACATTCAGGAGCTCTCCGTTGCAGATAACCACAGCAATCGTAGACCAATACCGTTAAATAAATCTCATGCCTTCTAAATCAAAGGAGCTTGATTAATATTTCTAGAGAGGGCTACTAAACAGCTGAAAAAAATGAATGCATTTCAAATAGCACCTGTACAAATTCTGTGTTTTATGAATTATTAGTTTGAATGCACCTGAGGAAGAATGGACCCATGGAATGCAGATTCCCCTTGCTGTTTTTTTGTTTAGCAATGGCCACAGGTGTCTGCTAACATCGTACTGTAAAAAGGCAGATGCTGAGTAAGCCCAGGTCAAAGGTGAGAGGGGTTTTTTTGCCAATAGGTTGGAAAGAACATAAGGGCAGGTCATGATAAAGGGGCAGACTTCAGCCCTTTACCACACTTCTGCCCTCTAACTCTCCATCCTTGGTTGCTGCTCCCCCCCTCTCACCCACCAGAGCGACACTGGAATTTGGCATCTCCGAGCAACACAACAATGGGGGGAGGCTTTGAGGTCCAACAACGGGAGATCCAGACATGAGAACATGCAATGAGCTACACTGCCATAACCAAGAGCTTCAGTATCCAGGGTCAGCCACCCATCAGCATTAGAAGCAACGTTCAGCCCCAAGAATTTGAGACCTGTTGGGTCAGCTATGGTGGGATGTACAGCCAACTCCCCGCATCAATAGTTATCACGGAGTATGCAAACAACCAGCTTCTTTCCTGTTTACCACAGTAGTCGAGAGTAGGTCCTCCTTGTCGTAGTGAATGAACAGCCATGTTTATAGTGGGGTAGATGGATGAAACACTGTTGTAAACTCAAAAAAAAGCTAAACAAAACAGCCAATACAGGGTTCCTCAGGACCAGCTAACAAGGTCACTCAACCAGCTGACTCAGGGGTGTCTCAATGCAGTTCTCATCCATGGGCATGTCCTCAAGGGTCTCCTTGAATATTTTCCATGACCGCCACATGACCCTTTTGATTTTGCAGGTTTTAAACCAATCCAATGGTTATTCACTTTATTTTCAGTGTTTTGTGGTAGTGTGCTGCCTGCCTGCATCATTCTGAACCTTCTGGATCAGGTGCAAATACACTGTGATTTGTTCATTTACGCCTGTGTGAGATGACAGTGTAGTGGCGCTCAAGACTGATTATAGACATGAACAGTGGATTAAATAAATTTAGAGTCAGCCTGCATCTTTCCGATTTACAGGATGTGGTTTTAAAGCTGTTGAAGTTGGAATCCTTATAGAATATTGGGACAGCCGCAATAATATAAACACCGACGTTTTCAGGAACTTTAATTACCAAGAATTAAGTTACCAGGGTTAAAAAAAAAAATATCTGGAAGTCTGTCTGGTTTTTCCATCTATTCACCAGATTGTTCCGGTGTGTGTCCTCCATTTAGCTGTTTGTTGACTATTCTTCCATAAACTCGGGTGTTACTTTAGGTGCTTCTAACCAGCCACGGCAGCCACGTCCACAAACGACAGTGCATGCTCAAACGACGGTGTTCTCCCTCCACCTCCACAAATTAGCCGAAGCTACGTACGTCCTTGATTCCATCAGATGCTAGTGGTCCACAGGGCTGGCTGTTTCTTACGGCGGTCCAGGGGAACCTGAACACAACACAGTGTTGTGCTGTGAAAGCTGTAGATGCTGACCTGCTACTTGAGAGCAGGATTCCTTATCTCAGATCTGAGCGTCTCCTTTTGCGTCACTGAGGTAGAATTAGCAGTTAAAAGGAACTGAAGATTGATGGACTGTCTTAACAAATGCCAGCCACGACACTGATTTTGGCCATGAATGTTTCGTACTTTGGTCTTTACTTTTTCTTTCGGGTTTCCTTATTTTGTCTGTCTTGCACTGATGAATGATTAGTAGTGCCAAGCTGTAAACTTTGTGTCATTTGTCCCGCATGAGCATATGAACATCCTCTAGCCATTACAACAGCATCACCAGTGACAAAACAACAAGAGAAGATGTGGAAAAAAAAGTGTCTTAAGGTTTATTTCTTAAAGAAATGGAAAAAAATAGGCCTAAATTCGTACATCACGATCCAAATTCTTCGGCTTTCCCACAACTTGCAGCATGCATTTAGAACTCACTGGGTGACCCTCGATGTTTTAGCATGCCCCTGCTCCCGACTGCACAGCATCGCCTGTGTTTTCTGCTTTAGCGTGTAGCAGCAGGTCATCAGTAGTGTTAGACTAGGTTTACGTCTGTATCTGTGTGTCGCGACCATCTGTTGGTGCAGAACGATCAGTGGGTAAAATGGTACATTTTGTTCCTTTGCTTTAGTTCCTGATTTCCTTTTTTTTAATGTTAACCTGGTGCTGATACTACATTTACAAGGTGCTACCAATGTGGTCCACAGTCCACGTTTCAGCTTTCCGAGCGCAGAACTTTCCAGCTGAGTTGACTGTGCATCAGAACGAGCACCTCAAACCACACAGTTTACAGCAGAGCTCAACTCTCAATGGTGCCACTTTGATTTTCAAATCAACAAAAAAAAAAAACAACAGCTACGTTTCTTATGATGTTTATTAGACTACTTCAACATTTTACTTTACCTTTCATTTCTGCACTAGGAAATTTTTTTGTTTCTTTCTTTGAGAGAATGAACCTGACAGACGATAAAAATGAATTTTATTTTTTATTTTTTTGGAAAACGCAGCAAAACGCTGATGAAAATCTGGGAAAAAATATGTAGAACGTGATTGCTGTGTTGTAAACTCCTGTCATCTATATGTCTTAATCTGTGTGTATCTCTTTTTTGGATTTGTTTCTATTGTAGAATTGGCTGTAATATTTTGTTTAAATTGATTTTGATTCCAATGAAGCAATTATAGTTGTTATTTTAATTGCTGCTGATTTTTGAAATTGTTATCAAAGGTGTTGGGAAATATTGGTTTATTTATTTTCAATCAGTTTCTAGATTGTTTTCGCTTGTTGGTGTACTACACAATTCTGTCCAGACACCCTGGAATATATTAGTGGGGTGCTCCATAAATTGGCATAATGTCAGTGAGCAAATTAGCTACAACTTGTAGCCTCTTTATGAAAGTGTAGTCATACAACCCATGTTGTGACTGAGAACATATAAGGAATAAGTTCTTTGTTGTTGAAAAATATATAAGTAAATTGTTTAATGGAATCCCAGTTCTTTAAAAAAAAAAAGTTAAACTGATGTCCTTCTTTTGGGAACAATATGAATATTATTAATAACATATGGTGCTAAAGTTCTTTTTGTATGTTTATGTTTTGGTTTTTAGATGAAAACAGAAATATTATGCTGAATATGTAATGTTAAGCCTTACTGTAGATTCATATATCAGACTGTTCATCCCAGAAGAGAAAAATAAATATAGTATTTGAAAGAGTATTTCCTTCAGTAAAGCGTGTTCACATGCATGTCACATATATATTGTTAAAGATTTCACATGTTGTGCACAATTTACACATGTGCATTGATTTGCATGCATGCTGTATAATCAGGAAAATGTTCTAATGGATATAATTAATTGGTTGAAGATGTAAACTCCATAAACCAGATAATCTACAGCGAAAATTACCTTTGCGACCCTTCAAAACATTCTTAATTTTGTCCAGTGCGATACTGCTCTTTTAAATGCAGATTAAATAAAATTATGAGGAAGCCTGAGGTTGTGATTGTAAAATAGAATAATGTTGCTAAAACTAGACAATTCCACAGAAATTGTGACTGTGTGCCTCCTGCACTGGCCCGTCCCTGCCATCATTCCTCATGCCCACCCACCAGTCACCGCATGAGCTGAGCAGGCCTCCAGATTTAACACACAGGACCCACGTTTTAGTGTATGGGACGTCCCTGAGCGCTGGGGTCCGAAAACCCACCCGTAGCATAACATGGGCTTTTATTAAAAAGAAAAGTCATAGCACACCATTCCTGAATTTTCCGCACGTTTTGATTTATGCCTCGTGTCGATGTGATAAACGGTGTAGAAGGAGATAAACCGCCAATCCTTTTGACGGATTAAAAAAAGTGTGAGATTGGGACCTTTTTTCAGTTTTGGGGGGGATTTCTCGGGGCACGTTCGACCGAGGGCCTTGAAACTTGACGCACACGACCACCTCCTCGGGACGCACGTTTCGGTGTATGGGTCGGGCGTGCGCGCCCCCATTTTTGTGTCTGGGCTGCTAGGACGGTATTAAGCAGATTAGGAAAACAGCACATGTAAAACAGGGCTGGTTCCTGAATCGCGCGGCAGCAGAGCGTTGTCCCCACGCGCCAGCCGCTGTTATGATTTGTGTAGAGCAAAGCATGCTGGGCCTCGGTTCAACGCCCAAAATGGCGGCACGGTTGAAAAGTTTTCCCTTTCTTTTCCGAGTTTGTCCTACTCACACACATCTTAATAGGTTGTAGCGAAACCAGTGGATAACATTGTAACATTCGCGGTTCGCGATTTCTTTTTCTAAAAGTTGTACAGGGTAAAATCCAGGATGTCGTTTCGCTTTTATTTATTATTCGGCCAAACTTAGAGCCACCAGTGCTAGGCTAAACTAGGCTTGTGTAGCATGCTAGCTTCTATCAGATGAGTCCTGGGAAATAGCTTCGGTAGCTAACGCTGCGCCGTCTTTCCTGGAACCCCAAGATAAACTGAATATGAAGGAGCGAATCTTTAGGTAGAAATGGAGGAGGATGTGAAAAAAGTGAAAAAGGTAAGTCTTTTAATCACATAGTCGGTAGCATATAAGTTGTCTATCTAGCATGCTAACTTCTTAGCTACTCAAATGTAGAAAACTTATGTTACTGGTGTTACTGGTATTTGAGGAATGTGAGGAATCGCTAACTACGCTGGATAAATGAGGTAAATTATCAGAAATTATGGGTCACAATGTACGGACTCTGATGGATAACTACCACGTCACGCAATACTGTGTCTAAATATGTTACTTGTTGGTTGAACTTAGTCTCATAAAGTTTATCTAAGGAGAAGCAACTAAGTGTAATTGCCAAAATGGTGTTCAAACCTTTCCTATTTCGATAGGACTGTTAGGTTTTTGAAAATAATTAATTACTTTTACATTGTCGCTTTTTTATTTTCAATGGTTGATGACATCTATTTGTATAAAACACACACCCTTCACGCATCTTCTCACCATAAAGCTGGAACAAATACATTTTTAGTCTTTCGTTATCATAAGTAGACCACATCTAGGGATGACACGACCCTAAGAAACCTTAATAAGAATATTGTGTAGTAAATTCTCACCTTTCCCTGCACCTTGTCTTAATCTGAAGGTATATGTGCAGATGTATTATTGTCCACTATTTCCTGTAGCAAGAAGAAATAAGTAACATATTTTGCATAATTAATACATCTCCCTTCTGTAGAGATATTTAGTGAATATTTCTACCCGTTTAATTTTTAGAACCACAATTACATTATTATTTTGTATAGTTCCTTTTTGTGCCTCTTGGTGGCGATGGCGAGCAGTCTGCCGTCTCCAGGTACACAAGTGTATAATGTTTAAACTGTAACGTGTAAAATTCTGGATTTTTAAAAATTATTATTAATGTATTGTAACCAGCTGAAATTTCACGGACATTTTACGCCTACATTACCTTTGACTACAACAGGCTGCTTTGTGCCTGAGAAGAAAGAAAGCTGAATTGGCCTCCTGCGTTATTGGTTTTAACAGTCACTTGCCATCTACAGAAACATGACCTTACTTTTATTTGAAGACTACATGCTGAAAACCATTTTTTATTCACATTAGGTTGAAGGCATATGTCATCACAGGAAGTTGTGGTTAGTTTCCTTCCTGTTCTTACCGAGACCGAGATGCTTTTCTTCCTTTGTTGGACCTCCCACCCCAAACACAAACACTTGAACGATCCTGTGAGTCTGTCGCTGGTTGACAGCCGTCCGTGTGTGTGAGCGGAGGCAACAGGTGGTGTTTAGAAAGGACTGTAGCAGCATCCACAGCCAGGCTGCACGCTTGTTATATAGACGAGTCTGATGAGAACACAAGGTCATGGAGAATGAGGTAGGCTTTTTAAAAACGCAACGTCTCCTTGGTAAAACCCACTTTTGTAAAGCAATTATTTTTCACGTTTTATACAATGCAACAAAAGGCAGCTTTCTTAAAGCTATTGTTGCCATTTGAGTAGCATTGAGTAGTATTGGGTAATATAATATGTCTTCGGCATTGAAGCAGCGTCAGCACTTTTAAACCTGTTGCTACACTTGCAACAGACGAACTGTGCTGTAAGCTCGTTGTGGTTGCGTCACAACTATCTCTTTGTCCATTAGTGTGACATTTTCTCCATTTGTCAACCCCACTCTCTGTCTTCATTCACCAGCCTGGTATTGTGTCTCCGTTCAAGCGAGTCTTTTTGAAAGGTGAGAAGGGGCGAGACAAGAAGGTCCAGGAGAAAACCGCAGAGCGCCGAGCTCTCCACACCTTCTCACTCTCTCAGCCCGATCACGGCATTGACCCTGACATCCTGCTCAATGACTACATTGAGAAGGAAGTTAAAGTAAGTGTTTCAACTGGGGATAAACTGGCTCTAGGACCTCTGAATTTTACACTGCTCAAAAAAAAGGGAACACTAAAATAGTACATCCTAGATCTGAATGAATGAAATATTCTTATTAAAGACTTTGTTCTTTACATAGTTGAATGTGCTGAGAACAAAATCACACCAACATTATCAATGGAAATCAAATTTATTAACCCACAGAGGTCTGGATTTGGAGTCACACTCAAAATGAAAGCGGAAAACACACTACAGGCTGATCCAACTTTGATGTAATGTCCTTAGAACAAGTCAAAATGAGACTTAGTAGTGTGTGTGTGTGTAGCCTTCATGTGCCTGTATGGCGTCCCTTCAACCGCTTTGGAGTTACATTGTGTTGTTTAAGTGTTCCCTTTATTTTTGTGAGCAGTATATTTATTTATTCTTTTCACCCAGTGCCTTCTTAATTAATGGTGTATATTCTTTCTTTTGCAGTATTTGGGGCAGCTGACATCAGTTCCAGGATATTTAAACCCGTCAAGTCGCACAGAAATGTTGCAGCTCATCGACACAGCGAGGGTGAGGATCTTCGGATGAGAATTAAACCTGATGTAATACTTGCACTTTGTGTGGAACGGGCTAATTCAGTCTCCCCTGTGACTTTTGATTCTCAGAAATCCCATCAGTTGGCTGGCCAGCTGACATCAGAGCAGGATGCAGTGGTGAGTTTGTCCGCCTACAACATCAAGCTGGTTTGGCGGGATGGAGAAGACATCATCCTGAGGGTGCCCATCCACGACATCGCTGCCGTGTCCTACATCCGGGACGATTCTTTGCATCTAGTGGTGATCAAAACAGGTAAGAGACTAGTCTAGTAATGGTTTATGGGTGTGTAAAGATGATTTGTGAAACAAGTTGAGTTTAATAAAGAACTATGTTCTAAAACGACTGCTTTATTTTCAGCCCAGGAGTCTGGAGGCTCTCCATGTCCCAGCTCATGTCCTGATCTCAACAAATCTCAGACCCTGAGCTCCTTATCAGAGAGCGGAGCGGTGCTCGTGGAAGTTTGCTGTCTGCTTGTTCTGGCCGTTGATAATAAGGTATTATTTAGCATCTCTGATCCATGAGACTTCCACCTGTGAACTGATGGGTAGTTACTGCACAGCTGCTCCTCGTGTGTTTCAGGCAGCTGCGGAGGAGCTGTGTCTCCTGCTCAGCCAGGTCTTTCAGATTGTTTACACTGAATCAACAATTGACTTCTTGGACAGGGCGATTTTTGATGGAGCAACGACACCTACAAGACACCTTTCTGTGTACAGCGGTGAGAGGAAGAGCTTATTTACTGAAGGAAAACCAATAATGTGATTGTAATTTAAAGGATTTGCTTTTGCAGATGATTCAAGTAAAGTTGATGCTAAGGAGGCTTTTGAAGAGGATGCCAGTACTTTGTAAGTTTCATTATAAGCAATATCCTCGAGTAAGCTTCTGCTACACCTGTGTGGACTATTTACACCTGGTGTCTCCTTTCAGTCCTTTCCAGGGTTCCATAGAGGCAGAGGAAAACTCCCCGTCGGGTTCTACGCCAGCGTCCCCTCAGACAAAGACAGCAAGTGAAGGAGAGCTCAGCACCACAGCTGCAGAGCTGCTGCAGGACTACATGACCACAGTATGCTGCTTTCACTCTCTCATCTGTCCCACACATTTACTGGTTTGAGCTTTTGATGTTAACATCATTTCATTTTTAGCTGAGGACCAAGCTGTCATCTCAGGAGATTCAGCAGTTTGCCACGCTGCTCCATGAATACCGTAACGGCGCTTCCATCCATGAGTTCTGCATTAACCTGCGACAGCTGTACGGGGACAGCAGGAAGTTTCTCCTACTCGGTAGGAACACATAAGAGGGATTAATTGTGGTAAAAACAAAGCTCAGTAGTGTTTCTTGGCAGGTTTTAGCTGAAGGTGTGTGCTATAATGTGGCTCTGCAGGCCTGCGACCCTTCATACCAGAGAAGGACAACCAGCACTTTGAAAATTTCCTCGAGACCATCGGTGTGAAGGACGGCCGAGGCATCATCACGGACAGCTTCGGCCGCTACCGGCGCACGGCCAGCACCGCCTCCGACTCCACCACCAATGGCAACGGAGCAGGTGGAGGGAGCGCCACCTCCGACGAAGGCCAAGAACCCTCGGAGGGTGACGAATGGGACCGCATGATCACCGACATCAGCAATGACATCGAAGCTCTGGGCTGCAGTATGGACCAGGAAGGAGTGACACCATGACACAATCTACAAAGGGATTTTTTTTAATCGATCCTCAGGTGATCAGCACACATGAGCTAACCAGATCAGGTGAAGGTGTTCCTGAGTACTGACCCAAGATTTTCTTCTATGTTCCTCTGATTGTTAAGAGGATGTTTGATTGTCCTGCCTAATCACGGAAAACCTCAATCTGTTACCGCAAACACATGAAGTCAGCAAATGCACTTACGCACAGCCTGCAGGTGACAGTTGGATCGTGTTGCATTTCAGAGGTATTTATGTTTGTCTGTGCTCATTTATTGGCAGTATCTGCCGATGTCGTTGGCGATGTAGCTCATACCAGTTCCGACGTGTTTTGAATCCCCTCAAAGACTGAAGAATCCACCTCCAGGCTGAAGATTTTCTGGTCTGTTTGTTTAATCACTGAAGGGTGACCAGCTTTATCTTTCGTTTTTGCGCGTGTGGCTGTGAGCGTGTGGCTTCCTCGGCATGCATCAAATGCGTGCTTCATTATCAGTTTGTTTTACACTATCACCTTTTACCTGCGTTTATTCTTTTATATAATATTCTGTAATCAAACTGATCAGGACAAATGCTGTAAAAACTATATGACAAAGCCATTTAAGTTTTGGCTGATGTAAATGTATCTTTTAAAATTCAGTTGTTTTTAATCCTGCAGATTATCAAGTGTTGAGGCGGCGCGTTGATCTGTGGTGCCTTTTGCACTGCTGCCAGATGGTCTCACTCGCAGACCAGTTATTACAGACTGTAACTACAGTTGAGCAACTCAGTTATTAAATAACAACTATATTGAACCCGTTGGCTTTGGTGGAAGACATTTTGTGTCATTCTTCATCCATCCCTTCATTCTCAGAAGACCAACCCTGACTGGGTGAATGGTTCCAAATGCTCACACATCATACGCTCGGATGCTCTTAATCCTTTGTGAAACGTCTGCTGGACTGATCTGTTCACACCAGAACCTTCGGTTTGACCTCAGTTCTTCGTCTTAAACCTGGGGAAACGTTTTAAAGTCTAGAACATGTCGGGCTGTGGGATTATCTGTCACGAGCTGTGATGGCAGACATGCTCGCGCACTCACTCACTCATGGCGTTTTTGTTTTCTCACAGCAGAAGCCAGAAGAGCTTTTTCCACAAATCCAGCCCAACTGAAGCGTGTTCGCTTTCTCGCAGTGTTTGGCAGCAGCCCAATCTGCCCCCTGTAAATTCCCTTCTTAATCCAGTCTAGAGAAGAGAATCGGCTTCATAAAGAGAGTTATAAAACCAATCGGATGCTTTAATGATCTCGCACTGTTTCATGGAGAGATGAGCCATTAACTTCATGTCTGGGGCCTTTGTCCCTGTTCTATTTATACTTAATACAGCAACTTCAGTCCAGACATACTCCAGATGAAAAACAATTTCCAAGCCAGTGTTGGGGTTTAACTGTTAGTTTTAGGTTTTGGAATCTTTTGTAACCTAGCTCATATTTCTGTTCCGCCACAGTTTCAGTCCAGATTTTTTTTGTTCTTGGAGTTATGCTCAACGGCAACTTGTTGGTAAAGATGTGTTGACCTCTCTGGCAGCCTTTCAGTCAGAGTTGGAGCTCATGCACGGAAACTCTCAGGCTCAGCAAAGTCATTTATGATCAGATCAGGAGGTTCCACCGAGTCTCGCATGCAAAAACCACATGACCCCCTTCTCCCACACACTTTCCAGTACAACCAGTTTAGCTTTCAAAAGTCAGCTAATTAGTGCAACGTTTTTGGGATATTGTCCATTTTCTGGTTAAATACAGCACACTGAGCCAACAGATCAGCCAGGTTTATTACCCAGTCAAAAGGACGACGCTGCTATTCTTTGATAGTGTCAGGCAATGAAGCGTAAAACTTTTTTTTTTTTTTTTTTTTTTTCAAACATGGCCATGACTGAGCTGTTACAGCTAGCAGAGCGAGAAGCGGCGGGAGTTGATATTCATCTTGGTGACCCCGATGAGCCTCAGCGGGGCCGAGAGCCCAAGCCCGGGAGTGACCGGGCATTCGAACAGCAGGTCTGACAGCTCGTCCTGCTCCTCCAGGCCAAACGTGGCGTCGTTGAGCATCCGGCGGTGCAGGTGACACACCTGCTCGATCTTCAGCTTGCTGATGTCGCTCCGGAGCCGCATGAGCTGCATGGCCAGCTGCTGGTCCTGCAGGCGCATCTCTGTCTGAGGAAGAGAAACAAAGATCATGGTCCACACCCGTGGGCCTCTGAGGGCACCTCTGCGTGCTGAGCCAAGGAGCTTATCAACTGTGGGTTAAATGTGCAGAGCAATTAGACGCACATGCAGAAGCTTTGTGATTTTTCCTGGCTCCTGTGGAGGTGTGGGTCTACTCGCTAATGGGAATAAATGTCCTTTGTTAGCTTCAAATTAGCTAAATTGTGAGAAGTTTGTTTTCTATCCCTGCAAAATGAAATTAAATTAAGGAAGAATCAAACTAATGCAGATCCAAAATCTATTATTGGAGCAGACTGAAGGGAAGCTCTGCCTCACCAGTTCCCTCCTCAGCCACCTGAGAGCTTCGTCAATAGTCCCAAATGTCTTCTGCACCCCTGACGACAGGTTGCACTGGAACAGATCAGAATTTACCACAGTCTCCTTGGGTCCCCCCACTGGATCAACCTGGACCAGAGCTCTGGCAGTTCTCGTCGCCCCGAAGCTCGCTGCCTCGACCTGAGCTTTCCACTCCAGGTAAGATGGCCTCCTTGTCTCTAGTCTCAGTTTCTCCGTCAGGGCCTTCAGGTTCAGCAGATGGTCATCTGTGGACACCTCGTCCACGCATTTTTCCTCCAGGACACAAGCTCCAATGTCCATCTTTACTGAGGTCAGAGGATCGGGACCGTTGCTGGGTCAGGAAAGTTGAATTTAAATGGCTTCATTTGTGTTTAAGAGAAGAAGAACACTGTAGAGAGTAGAAGATGCAAGAATCATCTGTGGACTGTGGCGATCTCATCAAAGCAGAGTTAACGGGTACAAACTGTTTCCATGACAAAAATAAGAGACTAAACATTTACACAGTTCTGTTGCATCTTTACCTAACCAAACTTACCAAACAGATACTTCACTTGGACCTCTTATGTGGCAATTTAGCCAGATCTATTTAAATGTACAGTTTAGAATCAGTCAAATGGCTCTGGCTAACATCAAATCACATGACATCTTCAAACAGCAGAGCAGAAGTGTAGTAAGTGTAGCTAACGCTGTTTTTCCAATATTAAATGAAGCAGGAGCTGCAATCCATAGCACGTGCATACTTAAATAGCATGTATTTACAGTCAGGATGTGTGACAGCTGGCAAAACTGTAAAGTAAGACAGGTTCAGCGGGAAATTTGTGTACACTAAATATAATATCACTGTGTGGCCCCAAACTAAAGACAACATTTAGACAGTCAGAAACAGATGCAGACTGGGACTACAAGGATAGAAAATCTCAGAAATGTCCATCCTGGCATCACCACATATTACACTTATATTCCTGTGGCTCAGCAAAAGAATGAATTATAATAATAATAATAATAATAATAATAAATCAGGTATATTATGTGGAGTTTGGCTGTAAGATGCCAAAACCTGGACTGGTACTTAAGTCTGGAACCTTCAGGCATGTGTCCAACAGTCCCGACTGCTCAGATTTAATTTCCTTCAGACTAAATTGACCTGTTCTGTCTCAAATAAGAGAGGCGTCTGTGTGCCCATACACCGTTTATCATGATTAAAACATTATAATATAACGTCTAACAACTGTTTATAAAATAATCTCCATTAACTGCAGCATATTGGCTCCATCTGTGATGGCAACAGAAATATAGTGACACAGTCTGCGGTTTAAAAGGACCACATTCTTTGCTGATTGGTTAAGCAAAACAGACGTCTTTAAATATAGCTACTACTTTATAATACTCAATTTGCTTTAACTGTAGTGAGTTATGATAACATGACAACAGACCTTAATTGCCGCTGCGCAGGTAAAAAGTCAGCGTGTTGCTCTTTTCCGCTCGGTTTAAACTTTGTCTGCACCTCGTCTGCAGCTCAGCACCACCGAGCAAGAGAAGCCGGAGCACCGGGGCTCGCGCTGCCGGAGGGGCGTGGCCAGAGCTGTATCAGGTGCCGGTTGCTTGGATACGCTCTAGGAACCCCAATCAGCCTTCCCGGATCATGAATAATAATAAGGTGACGCTGCAGACACGCAACTCCACACAGCAGTTTCACTCAGTATTATTTATTTAAATTTAAACAATGTGACTCAAAGATTCTATATATAATTTAAATATTGAGGGAATGGCCACAGAAGTTTATACAATAATAAATATACAGCGATAGGAAGGTTTGCCTCCATGATAAGGTAGCTGCTGGTCTCTGTGGTCACACATGTTTTAGTGCTGTGAGTCATCGTACAGCAGAGACAGCAGCATGCCAGAGAATACTAATACTGGTTCAGAAAGTAGCACTCCAGTTTCATACAGACAACATTTTAGACTTTCAGTGAGCACACTGGATGCTGTCCACAAGATTTCCCACGGAAAAAAATATATAATTAGTACAAATATGTGGGTTGTTGTTTTAGTTGAATATAATTATGTTTGAAGGTGAATATAATTATGTTTGACATGGAAACTCCACAACTGGAGATTGTTATGTTGTTCAGTGGTCACAGCATGGACACAACAATCACAAACCACTACAAAAATATAAATATTACACTCAGTGATAAAAGTGCTATAACACATGTAAGTTACATATATAAGTTGTGTGATGTACAGTATGTGTCCATATGAACACACATATCCCTGGTGCTTTACGGTATGTCAACTCTGAATTAATATGAGCTACAACGTCATATTTTAGCTAATAAATATACCTTAAACATAGCAATAAAAATCAAAAAAGTCACCTTGATTAGAACACAGCCAGAGGAATGACTGCAACATAAACCCCTTTTTCTCCCGCCATTCCCAGGAACTTTTAGCAGGTTAAAAAAAAAAAAACCTGGTAATCTGTGTGGTTTGAGTTTCCACCAAAGCCAAGTTACTGTTAAATTAAAATGAGTTCAAAAAGGAGGCACGCATGCCTGATCAAATCCCCTTTATCCACATTAACAATCCCTTTCACAAAGTGATCTCCTCGATGTCTGCGTCGAAGGAGGTGAAGGCACGGATGGCAGGCCTGCTGTGCGCGGCGTGGATGGTGCTCACCGTGGATTCTGGGGGGCTGAAGCTGAACGGTCTCTCTCTTGTTGAACGGGGTCCATTGGTAGCTGGAGGAGGGCTGTGAACGTCCATCTTGTCGAATGAGCTCCTGCTGTCGGCAACTTTGATTGGGCCAAACAGTTGCTGCAGGAAGTTGGTTTTCTTGTCCTCCTCCACCCCTTTGTTGGCCACCTTTTTCCTCTCTACCTCCAATCCTTGGCTGTGTAGAAGGCTGACTGTTTCCAACACTGTGTCCCTCTTCTCTGTGGGCGGAGCTGCGGGGAAGTTCAGGGACCGTCGTGAATTGGGGTTTATGAACGACGGCGTGTAGTTTCCAAACAGCAGGTCATCACCAGCGTTTGGGGACTGAAGCGCTCTCCTCCCTGCTCCTCTAGCTGGGCTCTCTATACCAGATCTTCTTCTGCCTTCTCTGCCTGCAGCATCAGCTGGTACAGCGGACAGATCCTCCTTTTCTGTGAGATAAAAGTCAGTCGTTGTAGTTCTGTTCAGTAAAATGGGGAGACAAAGAGGACTGTACCTACCAAGCGGGGCCTGCCGGCTGACATGGTTCTGATCGTCTATTTCACGCATCTTTGCCAACAGCTGGTCTTTTTTGCGGCGAACCTCGGCTACATCCTGGCTGACCAAAGCCTCCTGGTTCCAATAGGTGGCCTGTTCCTGGACATGGCCATGCCTGATCTGGCCCTCTTCCTCCTGGTTCAGCACAGGACCTGCTCTGTTTGGGTCCTTCTCTTCTTTCACCAAGCCTGCAGGCACAAAGCATCATTACTAATGCTGCTCAGTTTCATTCTCTGCACACACTAATCATGCTGCTCCGCTTTCTGCTGCTCTTACGTTGGGCTGGTGTCGGCGGCTTCTTCTGCTCATTCGGCTCCCGGAAAGTTTGCTGCTTCTGCTCTTTTTCCACCAGCGGCTCATGTTTTTCTTTGTCTTCTACCTTCTGCTCTTCTTGTTTTTCATTTCTGTATTCTGTCTTTGGTGGTTTGTCCCCTCTGTGGAGTTTCTGTAGTCAAAGAACAAAAACACATCTAAAAATGGGCTCAGTCAGATGAAGCGATCCGGTGAGTGCACGTGAAGATGTAAAGGGCATAAAGGGAATGATCCATATTTTGGAAATTACAGGCCAGTTTACAGCCAGATGTGAATCCAAGTGGAGTTCCGTAGATTTAGTAAAGCCTACTCTGTTTCCGTACCTTGAGTGACAGATACTCGTCGAGTGCCTGCTCACAGAGCTCGTCGGTGACAGCGGGTGGAGGCGTGGGAAAGTCTGGTGTGAAAGTCCTCTGTGTGGGCTCTGCTGCCTTCATGCTGTTTCTGCTGGAGACTAGGTTGGTGGAAAACACGCTCAGTATAAAAATGCACCATCAAGAAAGGAGAAACCTGGGGTTAAGCCTCACCTTTCTGTTTGGTGACACTCTCGGTGTCGTTTCTCACCGAAGATTTCACCACCCGGTTGGCGTAGATGTTCATGGCATCTAGTTCTCTCTCCTTCTTCTAATAAAAATCAACAAAGCAAACACTGAGCAGCTGGCACACTCTATTGCATGCTTCATTGGTGTTTGGTCTTTGTTGATACCAACTCTGAGCTTCCGGGTCAGTTCCTCCAGCATCTGCTGCAGAGTCTGGTTCTCCTCCAGAACGCTGACAGTCTTCCTCCTCTCTGCAGCCAGCTGCCTCTGGTACAAGTTATTGCTCAGCTCTTTGCTGTGTTCCACTTCCTTCCCAGCACACACAAACACACTTGATGAATGAACGCAAGTAAATTACAGATTCAAACATGTGATTTATTCCGAATTGTTTTGAAATCTTTATGTGGTTTTAAACGTGCTTGAACAGCTCGAAGTTCAATATACAATGTTCACATTTTTTTTCTTTCCATAACAAGTTCACCTTCATTTTCTCCTCTGCCACTTGGGCACGGCTTTTCTCTTTCTCTAGCTTTCGACTCAGCTCGTCTCTGGTTTCCAGGTCTTCCTGTGCGAGCAGTCGCTTCAGCCGCGTGATGGTGGCCCGACTCTTTTTCAGCTGCGCCTGCTCCTTCTGCAGCTGCTCCTCCTTGTCCTTCAGCTTATGCTCCAGTGCTCGTACCTGCTCGTGACAGCGCCTGAGCCGCTCGTGGTACACGTGGGTCTCGTTGGCATGGCGGGACATTAGCTGGGCTACCTGGCCTTCGGTGTCATTGTGGTGCTGCAGACGTGCCTGAACCTGTATCAGGATGAAGATAAGGAGTATCTCTTCTGTCTTTGTAATGGCTGCAGGATGAAACTAAAGTGCATATAACATAAATAATTGGGGAAAACACTTCAAAAAAGGAGGAAGTTGAGGGAGAAGAACGTTTTTGAAGGCAAATAGAAAGGTTACCTGTCTCAGAGTTCGATTCTCCATCTGGATATTCTCATACTGCTGCTGCAGCTCAGCAAATGCATTCTTCAGTTCGTTGATTTTTAGCAGGCGGCTTGAAAGCAATCTCTTTGTTGCCATGTCTAAGTCTTTACATGGCACGTACTCTTTGGTCTGTGAACGTACACCCTTACGATGCTGCTGGGCCAGAAGATGCCTCAGTGGATGTTCCTGTCGATAAGCACCTGGAAGCCCCACGTAGCCTGTCAAACAAAGGCTCAATAAATGTGACCCTTTAGGCTCAAGACTTTCACACTTTGCCCAAAAGAATTTGTAAAACGGTGAGATTGTTTACAAGGTTTATATGACCACACTGCCATCACCTGGACATTTAAGCAAATAACACTTATTTTCAAACAAATACTACGCGCACCTTTCTTGTTGATGGGAGTGGAAGAGGTGGTCTTTGTCTGCTTCCGCCTTTGAGGAGAATGAGATGCAATCCTGGACTGGGAGTAAGGCGACTTAGGGCCCTCTGAAGGAGAGTCATATTCGTCTGAGTGAAAGGACGGGGTACTTCTCCGTCCATCCACATCTGACAGTTGGTCCTGCTCTGAATCTGAATGCCAAGTTCTGTTCTTCTCAGCATTGTCATCATCGTTTTCGTCTTCCTGACGTCGCAAAGATTCTGGTGAATTTTTCTTTGTACTCCGAAGTGACTGGCAATCTCCATCAGCATCCCATTTATCCCTATAGGGCGACCTTACGCCGTTTGAGGCCATGTTGTTATTCAGGAATGCTACACAGAGTTCACACAGAAAAGTAGAATAAGTAATTTAATATCCATTAAATAATCACTTGACAGGCCTGTTTTTATGGTAATAGTAAAGCAGAGCGCAGCAGCATCAAAAAACTGAAAGGATTCTATTTCAAGCAAAATAAAACGATCCTAAATCTAAATAAAACAAAAATGTTATTGAAATCAGAAGTCAGATGAGTTAATACCGGATTAGCTTCTTCTCGCTGTATATAAATATTTGTTCTAGCTCTATAAAACCTTAAATTACCTCATTTCTCCATTTCTGACACAAACCAGTTGATTTAAAGTGGGCCGTCTGTGGTTGACAGCTGTATTGTTTTAAGACAGCCTGTCAAGTCAGTACAGCCTGTCGTGTCGTAATTTGCACCCCTGCCGTGACATGCACCCTCTGTTAATGTTTATGACACTTTCCCTCATAAGTTAACCGGGGCTGCATAATACGGCATAACACAGCCGTTGTCCATGTAACACTTGCAGCCCACATCCTAATAAGCCCTAGAGTCGTTTGAAGCTTGGCCAAACAAACGTAAACAATAGAGAAGCAAACACTGGCAACCCCCATTACGACGTGTTGACATTAGCAAAGATTAGCTTGTGTGTTCTACAGCTAAGAGCAAATGACTTAGTGATGACAGTTCTTCATGTTAGCATAGCAGGATACTGTCATGCGAAAAAACTACAATCAACAAGTGGGGTGCCTTGTAGTCTTAATACCCCAGTCTGGCAAGAGCAAAACCACGCAGATCTGCCCCGTTTTTAACTTCATCCTTGTAGAGGCGTTTTATTGATGTACAAATTAGCAGCGCCGATGCACCAACACAAAGCTAGCTTGAACCAAAGCTAACTGGCTTACCTGGGTATGAAAAAGCGAGTTTCTACCCTCTTCTTTAGGGCTAAACATTTGCATTTACATGTATCGCCATGTACATATAAGCAACAATACAAGTAAGGAGTCAAGATGTTCCCTGTCGGCCCTTTGAGGTTGACCTAATCCTGCCTTTTTATAAATAGTCTTGAGTTCTGCTCGCTGACGCCGTACCATGGCAACCGCAGAACCCTCTGCAGTACCACACTATCTCCATTGGGGCGCTGTTGTGGTTGTTGCAGGGTATAAATATTGGTTGCTCGTGCCTGCTGTGCAATTTATATAAAAAATGTGCAATTTATGAAGTTGTCATAAAGGGTGCAATATACATTGATAACGCCCTCCAAAATCTGAAACCTGTAAGACAGTTTCTTTGGGAGGAAATGAAGTCGAAAAGGAATTAAGAGAAACAAATTAAAAAAACAAAGGCGCTACACATTCAAGACATTTTCTGACATTTGCCTTTTGCATTACGGGTTATAATAGCTGCTGTTGAAGTTTCAATACCCCTGTGATAGCAAAAACTAAGACTTATAGAAGGTTAAAGCGAGAGTAACGTGTGTCATTTACCGAACAGAAGCATGGTCAGACAGAATGTTCCTTTTAAAATATTTAACTACATAAACTATTTAATGAGTTGTATGTGGTGACTGAAGTTTATTCAATCCAAAATTATTTAACCGTCTTTGTTGAAGTATGCAGCAAAAGCCCAAAGCTAAAAAGACAGTTATTGTAAAAGAATCGCGACTGTACTTTACTTTTATTTTGAAATATCGTTGCAGGAAGTAGGACGTCTACGAGCGCGATTTTGATAGGTGCGGTGAGCGCCGACGAGCGCTTCTGTCGGCCGAGCTGGAGACGCTCGCTGGTTCGTTGCAATGTCATAGTTTAAATGTTAAAAAACGAACGTTTTGTCTCAATTTAAACCCCAACAATTGTTTACGGGTCGTCGCTGTTGGTTCGGGGTCGAGGGAGACTCGCTGTCATTGAACAGTTTGTCGGCCTTGGGACATCATTTTGGGATTAAAATGGTCATTAAGGTTTACGTCGCCTCGTCAACGAGCTCCATCGCGGTGAGTGTCTCCTGGGTTGATAGTGTTTGCATGACAGTTGGGTTTAAAAAAATCTGAAAATCTGGTAGAACTAACAGAATTGTGTTTTATTAATAAAACATTATTTCACCCATTGCCTTTTAGGTGCGGATAAGTACTGAAATAAGCCTTCTACACATACTCGTCTTTACTTTTAACACTGCGTTTTTGAGCTGGCAGGGGGCATCCCAGGATCACGCAAATATAGCCCATTTGCAAACACGGACATTATATTTATCCATTTTTGTCTCTTTCTGGTGAATCCTAAGCAGAAGAAGAAAGTCTGCTGAACTTTGTCTGCACTAAAACAGCACACGTGATCGGAGCAACCAGCATTTATTAGAGACCTGCGTGATAAATGAACAATCCGTCCTAGTTAATTGAAAACATATCCGGGCAAATGATGCTCAGCTGCAGCAGCTGCCCTCTCCTGGCGTCCCTCCTGGGAAATACCGGCCTCATGGATTTGACATATCCCAGCTGATATTGAGTGTAAGCAGAAAAATCATCAAACAGCACTTGCGCATGAATGCCTCAGGTCTTAGGTAATGGGACATGTGAGTAATATATTTATTTTACCATTCTTTGAGGAGGACAGTCCAATCTGCGTGTGTTTACAAAGGAGTTATTTTTAATCATCTGACACATAATTCAAAAAAACACCATCTCTCTCTGTATTTCTCTCTCTCTCTCACAAACACACACACCATGCATGGTTGAACACGTCCTCCATTTAGGTCAGTTATGTGAGTGTGTATAGCTCATGTGAATGTAATTTCCACGTTACAGGCCGCTGATTGAGGACTGAAGGTGAGACTGGAATCTTTCAGGCCATTTTAAGTAAAGCAGTTAAAAAATAGAGGGAAACTTGACTAATGAATTCTGGGAAACGGAGAGGAAGATGAGCAGAAAAACGAGGAAAAACCCACAATAGAGCAGTGGGAGGGAACCGCTGCCACTAAACAAATTTAAGTCAGGTGGAAAATAATTTGGTCTCAGAACAGAGGCTCTCACACTCATTTCATATTTTACATTAAAACAAATGGTCTTCTGAGAGGTGCCCGGGCCCCCGAGGGTTCTGTTGGTGGCATCTACTACAGCCCCTCTCAAAGTTTAAAAAGAAAGTTAGCACAATCCTGAAGGTGATCAGCACTGGTGCCACTGGTTGGACTGGCACTTTGGGCCTCCCAGTCCACAGTCAGCAGGAATGTTGCTGCTCACGGCGCCAGTTGGGTTCCAATGTTTCGCATATCCTGTTCCTGTCTGCTTCTTACATGCAACACACACACACACACACAGCACAAATCTGCCTCATCCATCCGCTCGCACTCTCACTCCTCTCCCGGGGCCCTCGTTCATTATTTAAACTCCTGCTGCTCTGAGCTCACACTGTGTAAACTGTGGAGATCAGCAGTGTGATGCACTTTATAGTTTCAGGCTTTAAAACAACAGGTGTTTGCAGTTTAAGTATTGTAAACAGGCAGGAGTGGTTTAAATGCAGAAATGACAGGAGTTTTGGGGACCCTATTACACTATTATTGTGGAAATAATTCCTACATTTCACATCCTTTGTATGTTGGATCATTTTGTTCTCAACACAAGCTTCTTTTTTAAGGAGCAGTCGACGCTGGTCACGAGGACTGTCTTTGATTATTTATGGCTTTCTCATCCGAGGTTTGTCGCTACTAAAATCATCCAACATTCCCTCCAGAGTTCACACCCACGGCCACACAGATTCCCCTCACACGGTCCGAACACAGCAAGTGGGACAGAGAATGGACAGACGTCGCATTCGTCGTAATTTCAAAGATGGGATTCTGTCATGAACAAAACAGGAAGTGCTACAGGAATGTGTCACCATGGCTGCTTCACACACTTCACGTGTGTCTGAGTGGAGGCTCATCATTTGGACCTGGTTTAAGCAGGATATTCGGAACCTCTGTCCCTCCTGAAGTCATATTTTTTTGTTATTGATTGTCATAATGGAGCAGCTCAGATTTCCATTTTTAACATTTGGAAGTTATTTTTTGTCTTTCCATCTCCAGGTAAAGAAGCATCAGCAGGCAGTGGTAGGATTCCTGGAGGCTAATCGAATCAACTTCCAGGAAGTAGACATCACCATGCTGGAGGAGCAGCGGCTTTGGATGTACCGTAACATCCCTGAAGAGAAGCGTCCCCAAAAGGGCAACCCTCTGCCTCCGCAGATCTTCAACGAGGACCACTACTGTGGGGTAAAGAGCACATTCACTCTGGGAGTGAGCGATCCACATGCTGTCTTCTGGTATTTTGGCAAACCAGACGTTCCAGATGAGTTCAAACAAATGTGTCATCATATACTGATGGTCCCTGAAGGTGGAAAAAAATGGATGTTTATGATGGTAACGCCAGCTAGCGTATGAGCTAAAGAAGAAATGTGATCAGCCGGTGCTTTGCCATTTTATTCCCTTCACTTTACACGCTGTGCTGTAATCCCAGCATAATCCCGTTTTGTGGATGAGGCAGATTATCTGTTCCGATGGCCAGCGTAATCTGCAATGACATGGTCATTGAATTATATTAAAAGCAGTTCAGCAGAGATGTTTACATCCCTCAAACCTGTGCACCTGTGTAACGTTCAGTGTGCTCATTTTGTGCCCTAACTCTTGTCTTCCAGGACTATGAAGACTTTTTCCTGTCAAAGGAGAACAACACCGTGTTTACATTCCTTGGGCTCCGTTCCCGGCCCTCAGAGAAAGTAAGGGACGCATTTCACCCATGATAACAGAAGTAAGGTCAGAGAATCTGTTGTCTGTGCCACTCCCTCAGACGCTCATTTGGTTTGCCCCTAACGGCATCCTTTCTTCCATCCCTCTCCCTGAGGGTAATTAGATGACATTTGATTAGAGATGACCCAGCCAGACACTGCACACAAAGTTTCAGGAAGTTCACCATACATGGGGCTTTAAAGTCACTATTCCGGACTCAGATATGTAAATTGAAACCTTTTTGTAATTTCTTTTGAGTTCCGCTGTCATTACTGACCGGCCACACAGGCCCTCACAGCGGTGTTTAGCCCCGCCCACTGCCAACTGCAGTCTAGTACATCCACCCAAACCTGTAATCTCTGTATGTGTTTCCTCCCCAATGTTTAGGATTCCGAGTCGTAGCCTCACTCCACGCTCACCACGTGCGGTCCTGGGGACCATTTGGAGATAGGGACGCAAGCGGCGTCCCCTCTGCTCCCAGTTTCCCCGTGTGCAACCACTCCACGTCTGTTGAAACCGCTTTCTTCTACCCGGCCGCCAAGAACCAAGAAGCCCATTGTGTTTGTGATAGGTGCTTCTGTTTTGCATTAAAACACTGTGGCAACCGTCCGTAGCATAAATTAGACAAGGATGTAGCAGCTTTTAGCGTCAGTTCACTAGTTGCTTTGTTGAGTGAGGTGATCCAAACCTGATGTGATGTTATCAAATTATCATTTCAGAAAAAAATAAATAAAACAAAAGATCCAAAGGTTTTGGTTCGGTGACACAAGTTTTATTTTAGAGGCCATAAAAGAAAAGAAACATTCTATTATTTAGCTTTCTATTTTCATTAAAAGGTAGGCTTTTAAAGCCCAATTAAAACCTAAAGCCCAAAATGTAGTTTCCAAATGTGTTTTTATAAAAGAGTTTGGCTCTTTCTCAAAACTGAACACTGGGTTTCTGCAAATGTCACTGAAAAATGAGTAAATAACGACTGTTTTGAGCTGTGGATCAATACGCCCGGCTGCAAAGAGTCAATAACCCAGCTACATATTGTGATTTTTAGATGTACAGCTTGACACAAAGGACAAAAGTTCCATTCTTTTTTTTTTTTAAACACAAACTGAAAAGAGGGATTAAGAGTGAAATTTACTTTTAAATGTATCAGAAACAGAATGGAAGTGTTCTCCAGCCTGTGTCCTAACAACCAGCTCAGTTATGTGTCATTTCTACATATTGACCCTAAATTGTGCCAATGATGTCGTTTAAGGTCACAAAATGAATCTTGTGTCCTTGTAAGTGTCAAATACGTTTTTATATGAAATCAACGCTATCCTGCCATTTGTACAATGAATGAGAATGTGTGATGCAAACAGCCCACAATAAAATGACATTAAGACATTTTGTACTTTGCGTATCTGGTGTCGAGGCCTGCAAACACGGCCTTGCCTGCTTCAACTCTGTGTTTTCCCAGGTCACTACGCAGCAGAGCACGAATCAAACGGGGCCAAAAAAAAGGCGACAACCAGGAGAGACGTTCAACACCTCATGCTTTCATCCCGTTACATTTATGTGAATATCAGCCAAATCAGGAACGCCGCCATGGCCGAAGACAGCTTTGGGCTTCAGTGCTCTTTTCCTGGAGGAGCTGAAAAGTCATTTCCCATCAGGGAATGACGCAAACCGGCGCGTCTATCATTTGCCCAGGCTGAGTAAATGTCGGCACCCTCAGTTCTGCAGCAGAGGGTTGGCTCGGGCATGACCCCCTGCAGACAAACAACGTCCATCAGCTATTTATTTGACCTGTGCTTTGAGTCTTGCGTTTGGTTTCGAAGCTCTCGCGTGAGTGTTGTTGGTTTGTTGTGATTTATCTTCCTGCTTTCGCACCAACAAAGACGAATAATGCAACAAAATTCAAATTAAGAGAAGAAAATCATCGAAAGCTGATATTCTGGGGGATCATCAGAGCAACAGATTGGAGCCGTGAAAATAATTTCAGCCTCCAGAGCGAAGGCAGAATAAGGAAATTCATCTGTGCAGAACAAGAAATGCTAAATTGACAGTTCAGCAACAAGAACTCAAGCCTTGGTGGGATGTTGCTAACGTGTGCAAACACCCTAATCCTGGACGTGTACAGTACACGAGACAGTCAGACACAGATCTCAACTGCTGTTTTTTTGTTTTATGCTTCAACAAGACATCGTCCATATTGTTGGGCTCTAGTAGCGTCATGTGTGGCTGCAAAAGTCAGGCTATTAATCAGAAAACATGCATGTATTTGCTCTTTAAGGCACTTCTTTGAATAAAGTGTGTTTTGGATTAAACACAAAATACATCAAGTCAGACTTTCACAATCAGAAGATCCCATTTTGTGACTGATGTTGACACCAAGATGTGGCAAGATTTAAACAGTTGAGTTACATCAGTCCACTCTGATGGCCTGCTCATTCTGATGAGATTCCAACTGCATTAGTTTGAAGGTAAGAAAGATGTTGGATTGTTATAGATATGGGAGAAAAAAAGAAAACAGGCTTTTTTTGCACCAGTAATCCAACTTCATGGATCCCATTTGTGCTCGTGTCATATTTGAGGATTTAAGGTTGTTATTGTAATGTTTAAAACTGACCATACTACTTTCTCAGTGTGTCAAACAAAGTGAAATCTTCTGTCATCCTGCTTTTAATGATTGATCCAAATGTCAACATGCATCCAGGTTGCAGTCTAAGTCCAGCCGGCCTCATTTATTTATAACAATAACTGGCTCTGTTCAGGGTTTGGGTTAGCTTCCAACACTGTGATATTTTAAATGATTCATCTTTTATATTTTGACCTGAAAGCTGGTTTTATTTCTGCTCATACCAGTTGAACTGAAGGTAAGACTTAAATAGATTATCGGATGATGGAGGATATTAGAAATCCTTGTTTTTTTTATTTTGAAAAAGAAAAGAATGAAATGACGATTGTTTTATTGTTTTCATTGTGATTCTGCAGCACCTGACTCCTTTAGAGGACAAAATATGACTTTCATTTCTTCTGATCGTCAACTTTTTCTTTATTTGTCAGCAGGTAAGTTTCTGTTTTTATATTTTTATTATATTTCCCTGATTTTATAAATGATACAGAAGTAGTTAGTATTTAGAGTTTTAGTATTTAGAATTCTGAGAGTTGCATGCCCTTGTGTGCTTCCACGTTCGAGCTGCTGGAAATGTGAATTTCTCTTGGAGATGAATAAAGTATCTATCTATCTATTTATCTATCTATCTCTAAAAGAAATGCAAACTTATCACTGTGACAAGGAAAAAGGAGAATCTATAGCCTTTAATAACTGTTCTTCTGACATTTTTTGTCATTGTTTTGGACAAAACCAATTTCTTCCTAAGACTTTTATGGATAACAAAGGTGCAGCTGGAAAACCTATTTCTCATTTTGAATTTTTCATGTTCATGTTTTACCCTGAAGGTCTCCTGATTCTGGCACAGCTCACAGGCAAGTGATTTAAGTTTCATATTGTGAGATATTTTAATTGGAAGGAGCTTCACTTATTCATTTTTGATGGGACATGTTGTCATTTAATCTCTCCATTTTTAGAATGTGACAAAGTTCGGTTGATGGGGGGCACTCGCTGCTCAGGTAGAGTGGAGATCTACCACGGTGACACCTGGGGAACAGTGTGCGATGATCGATGGAGCCTCGCCAACGCTGACGTGGTGTGTCGAGAGGTAAAGTGCGGGACGGTCCTTGAGGCCAAGAAATCAGCTTTTTTCGGAGAGGGGAAGGACCAGATCTGGTTGGATGATGTCCAGTGTAGCGGTCAGGAGCTGTCCATCCTCAAGTGCGCGCACAGAGAGTTTGGGGAGAATAACTGTGGTCACGGTGAAGATGCTGGTGTTGTCTGTTCAGGTAAGTCTTTACCCTCTAGTTTGTGTTAACATGACACTAACCATAACCATAACCTTCACCCTGACCCTCACCCTAATTCTAAGCTCAAGGGGACTGGGTGTATATGATGAAGAAGGAATAGTTGAAAACAGATCTGATTTATGCAGACTACACTTTCTATTTTGATCCAAATTGTAGATACTCAGAAACAGAAGACACTGTTTCCTCATATTTTTTCCACAGCGTCAGCTCAGTTAACTATTTTCATTCTTAACCTCCCCACCAAAAAAACAACAAAAAAAAAATGTCTTCCTCATTTTTGATTGCAACAAATTATGTGGAAATGTATTTGATACTGGGAAGTAAAAACTGCAGAGGAAAGCAAAGTGGTAACATGATAATCTCTCAGCAGTAGCAACTGTCCAGCACAGAAGCTTCCAAAAACAAAGTACAAAGGCCAGAATGCAGAGAGGGGAGGGGGGACAAAAGCAGCAAAATCAATGCACATTATTTGTCTCGTGCAATTTTTCCTCTTACAGAAGTTCGAATGAAAAGATGAAAACAGATGTCGAATTTTATTTTACTATTTTGATAGATAGTGATAAAAGCCATTTTCTGCACTACTACAAATAATAATCATAACAATTGTAAATGTATCAATAAAGTAAATAGATACCCTTTTGATTTTTACTAACACCGAAGTCTCCCATTTGCAGAATATTTAAAGGTGGTCAATGGCACCAATCGGTGTAATGGCAGAGTGGAAGTTTACCACAACGGCCACTGGAAGCGCATATGCAGCAGTGACTGGGGCAAGGAACAAGCAGACGTGGTGTGCCGGGAGATGATTTGTGGTACTCCTGTCATTCAGCCAATCTATCCAAATCTGGGAGAGACCTCCACACTGAACGGAGTCAAAATTACCTGTACTGGGAATGAGACCTCCATTTCACAGTGCACAGTTCAAGAATTCAAGGAAAGATGCACTGATGCTACTGTTTTGTGTTCAAGTATGTCTTTGTTGATTTGCTCTTGAGATACCAACAATTTTATTCAGTCTTTGAGACGTCTCTGCCTCTGCATATTTTATCCGTTTGACAGACAGCAAGCAAATGAGGTTGACGAACGGGACCCATCGGTGCTCTGGGCGAGTGGAAATCTTTCATGACGGACAATGGGGAACGGTTTGCGATGACAAGTGGGGTATGCAAGAAGTAGCAGTGGCATGCCGGGAGATGAACTGTGGCACTGCCATTGCAGCCAAGTACAAGGCCTTCTTTGGCAGAGGTCAAGATCAGGTTTGGTTGGATGATGTTGAGTGTACTGGTGATGAGAAATTCCTCACCGACTGTCGGCACAGAGGTTTAGGTGAGCACGACTGTGACCACAACGAAGACGCCGGGCTCATATGCTCAGGTACAACATCTTTTCCACCCGTTTATCCAGGTTAAGATCTATCTGTGCCTCAACGCATTTGTAGAACAGACGTTGTGTTATACTGCTTAAATGATTTTTGAGTTTTCTACTCTTTGCTTTCCAGAATCAGTCAGGTTGTACAATGGAACTGACCGCTGCTCTGGGAGAGTGGAGGTCTTCCATGATGGTCAGTGGGGGAAAGTGTGCAATAATCAATGGAGCCAGGAAGCAGCTGAGGTGGTGTGTAAGGAACTCAACTGTGGAGCTCCAAAACCTTTCCAAGAAAAGTTCAACTATGGTGATAGCTACCTGAAAAGTGTTACAGCTCGATGCTCTAGCTCGGTGACGTCTATTTCCCAGTGCACGCTTCAAGACTATGGAGGGACATGTGAAGGTGCTTCTCTTTCATGTGCAGGTGAGACACGCAACATCTGGCAAAGAACACATGCAGAGTGCAAAAAAAACTTTTTTTTCCACAGGCAGACATCACCAACATTTTTGGGAATAAAATTATTATTTCTTCATATTACAGAAAGAGCATCATTTAAGAAACACTACATCATCATACACTACCTATGCTAACACATACTGCGTGCTGGTGAATTGTCGTCAGGTAATCCGCCACTAAGGCTGGTCAACGGCACCGACCGATGCTCTGGCAGAGTGGAGATTCGGCACAACGACCAGTGGGGGACGGTGTGTGACGATAGCTGGGACATCAGGGATGCTCAGGTGGTGTGCAGAGCCATGGACTGTGGGTCAGCTCAGACAGCCAAGTCTAGCGCCTATTTTGGTAAAGGCGATGGCGATATCTGGCTGGATGACATGGATTGTCAGGGTAATGAGACGTCCCTTCTGCACTGCAAGCACGCCAGTCTAGGTGAAAATAACTGTGGCCATGGCGAGGATGCTGGCGTGATATGCTCAGGTATCAGGTCTCCTACTGATTTACTGATAATATTTAAATGAAATGTATAAATATAGAGTAAGCTCCCTGTTTTTCTTTCCAGCCTCAATCAGGCTCGTTAATGGGACCGACCAATGCTCAGGAAGGGTGGAGTTCTACCACAACAGCCAGTGGACACCAGCGTATAATCTTAACTGGGGAAAGAACGAGGCTACAGTTGTGTGTAGGGAGATGATCTGTGGGGATCCTGTAGAATTTTCAACCTCGTTTGGACAAGCAGGTCATCAGAGAGGTTATACGGTCAGCTGCAGCGGCAGAGAGAACTCTGTCACGCAGTGCACGCTGAGGGAATATACCAAGAACAACAACGACCAGACTGAAGAGGCAGCTGTCACATGTTCAGGTAAGCCTCGTCGACTGGGTATAAACTAGCTATTAGGGAAACTCGTCAGTACCTGGAGTGTTAAAGATTGAGGGCACAACAGGAGTCACAGTTTGAAATGTATATTTATATTGCAAAATGAATGTTGATGAGTAATATTAAAGGATTAAATATTAAAATCTATTAGAATGTTCCTAGTAAGCATTTTGCATTATAGCCTTAAATGGATGTGCAATTCTCGCTCATTTGCTGTGTGAAATTGATTGTTTTGTATTTGTGTTTCTTAATCAGGAAATGACATCACTGAACTAAATGTCAATGGTTGTTTTCAGGCATCTTCAGCAGAGAATCATTCTAGTTGCCATACTTTAGTGTGCTAAAGTTGCTTTTTTATTAAAACCATTAACCACAACAGTTCCCTCCGCAAAGCTCCCTCATCTGCATGCACAGTCACATGTAGAGCTTCATTTACAGGCAACGTGAAGTTGACTGGTGGGCCAAATCGTTGCGAGGGAAGAGTGGAGTACTTTGACAAGAACCAGTGGGGCACAGTGTGTAGTGAAGCCTGGGATTTAAACGATGCATCAGTGGTGTGCAGACAGCTCGACTGTGGAAGAGTCCATAAGATCACCAGCCAAAAGGAATACGGTCTCGGCAACGGGCACACCTGGGTCGATCACATTGAATGCAGCGGAATGGAGTCAACTCTGGCTCAGTGCACACATAGACCCTTCACAGACAAAACCTGTAACTCTAGTGCGATTGGTGGTGTTATCTGCACAGGTCAGAGAATCACACACATAAATATCATAGAAACACACATTACTAGTCCATATAATTATTTTTCCTTCACAGGAAGTTTGGAAGTCCGACTGGTTAACAGTAAGGACGAATGTTCTGGCAGGGTCGAGGTTCGTCACGGAAATGTGTGGCACACGGTGTGTGACGAGGACTGGACTCTGAGTAAGGCTCAGGTGGTGTGTGACAGCCTGCAGTGTGGAACTGCATTTGAGGCTCCTGGCAGGGCCCATTTTGGTCAAGGCACTGGGCTGGTGGTGGAGGCTGGTGATTCCTGTTTCAAAAACTTAACAACTCTTCAGCAATGCTCCCTCAAAGGCTTCAGGAGCTCAAGCTGCGGGCACGAGCGCGACACCGGTGCCCTTTGTGCAGGTAAAGACAGAATTATTGAAAAATCATTTTGATCGTTCTTTATAATTGGCTTCGTCTCATCTATATATTGTAGTTGAACTGAAATTCCTCCCTCTCTGATTCCATTTGCAGCGAGGCTGCGGGTGGTTGGAGGCACAGGTCAGTGCTCTGGGAGGGTGGAGGTCTTATATAAAGGCCAGTGGGGTACTGTCTGTGATGATGAATGGCAACTGCCCAATGCTGACGTGGTGTGCAGACAGCTTGGCTGCGGTCATGCCGTTTCTGCTCCCATCAGCGCCCATTTTGGTAGAGGCACCGGCCCGATATGGCTAGATAATGTGGAGTGTACCGGCCAGGAGTCCACCCTCACGCACTGCCCCCACAATAGCTTTGGAGACAATAACTGTGGGCATGGCGAGGATGCTGGAGTTATCTGTTTAGGTAAGTGGGCATCAACCCCACCCTTTTATTTTTGGCTCATCTTCCCAGCTGGATAAAGCTGTGCCGGCTGTTGTGAACATCAGAAATGAATTTTCTTTTTTAGGCGGCCTGGTGAAACCCCAAATCACTCTGGGTCCTTCTCCAGAGGTGAACTGGGGTGACAAGGTTGAAATTACCTGTGCCATGGTGTCAGAACATCTGGGTGGGACCTTTATTCTGAGGAGGACCCAGGATTCATTCAAGATGGAAAAATACTCTGAAAATGAAGCTGCGACCTTTGTTTTCCCTGTGGTGGACTTCAGCCAGAAGGGATCGTACTTCTGTGAATATCAAAAGAAAATAGCCAGTCAAGTTATCAACTACCCTCAGGGTAACATCGCTGAGTTGACAGTCAGAGGTAACTAATTAATCTTTGTGTGTCTGATCATAAACATAATTATATAAATGAAAAGCAACTTTGTACCAAAACATGTCCCTGATTCAACAGTTAAGCTGGAGACGCCCAGGCTTTCCCTGTCCTCTCCTTATGCGATGGTGGTGTACAACCCTGACAAAATATCAGTCACTGAAGGCAGCAGCTTCTCTGTCACCTGCTCCATTCACTCCAAATACACTGGAGGTCTCTTCTATCTGAGGAAATCAAACCAGAACATTACCGAACCAAAACCAGCATTCGGCCACGCTTTTTTCTATGTGGCAATCTTTGACTTCTCTGCAATAGAATACAAGGACCAAGGAGATTATGACTGCCTATTTACTGTCAACATCTCATCTCTGTCCTTCACTTCTGTTCCCTCAAAGTCACTCCACATCTCAGTAGCAGGTTAGATCTGTCAAAGTATTTCCCTGCAGTATTTACAGCATAATTTAAGCCTTCACGTGCTGACTAAATGATCTTTAAAACCCTACAGCGGCTTCATCCTCCTTGGTTATCTATGGAGGCGTGTTTGGACTTTTACTAATGCTACTTGCAGTGGGTCTGGGTTTTTTCATCTGGAGAAGGAGGAGCAGGGGTGCTGGTAAGAGGCCTCCCAGTTGTACAGGTTGATCAAGCAAGTGCAATGAGGCCAAAAAACAAAACAATAACTAAAAGGACCATTTTATACTTTACAGGTATCATGGTTAAGTTCAACACCAATTCTGAAGTAACAGTTAGGGATGATACAGATGAGAGAAGCAATGCCGTGTTCGATGGAAGGTAAAGAGAATCTAACTGATGTTATTTGCTAAGATCGATCTGTAAAACATCTGAATTATTCATAAAAGTACTTGAGCATCATCATCACTTCCTCAGGGCCAGCAACAGCCAGGCGAAGGTCCTCGGGCCCAGTCGTAGCCTGGAGGACAAGAAGACTGTTGTTGACTCTGAAAATCCTGTTGAGGACGTCGCTGAAGATCTGGCTGGAAGAGTGTGTTACGAACGTGAGCCTCTCGTTCTGTCGTGATTACAGACATTGACTCATGTTATTTCGCTGCATTTAGAGAGTTTTAGATTAGCCACACCCATCGGCGACGTCGCCTTGTACTGACATGCTGGAGGATAGGAAGAAGTGAAGACACTGGAGGGCAGCAAAAAAACTGCTTGTTAGAGAAACGCGTTTTAAAACAATACATTTGAAAATCTGCTATGTTATTTGCTCTGGAGTCTGTTTCCTGAAAATGTAAACTGTGATTTAGAAAATCAGACTTTATGTGCTGCTTTTGTGAGGCAGAAATGTTTACTCATGACACTTGTTTTATTTTTACTCCTGTAGATTTCATAAAGCATAAGCTCACCCACTTGGAGGAGAGTGCTGCCTTTGTGCTGTATTACAATGAGCTGTTTTGGCATATGAAAGAAATAATTAGCAATAAACGTATAATTATAACAAGAATAGGGTGTGGAGGGTTTTTTCAAATCCATTTTTGACATTCTGCAGCCATGACTTGGGCTGTACAGGACAGGTTCCTACCACAGGTGACACTTTCATCAAAACGTCCTGGCAAAATGCTGCCAGATGCACCACATAATACATGCTTCACCTTTAACTTTAGCAGACTAATGTATCTATGGCAGCTTTTATAGCTGACTTCTGACTTATGTAAAGATTTAACAGTTAACCCTAGCTGTTTTCTCAGTAAATTTTTGTCTTGTAACAGGCCACGCCCACCTGGTTGAGATCCTGCAGTTTTAAAACTTTGTCAGCATTAATGTGTGTGTGTGTGTGTGTGTGTGTGGTTAGCCATCCTTTTACAAAGATTGACTCACAAACGACAGGTAAGTCGTGTCTAAACCTGCTCGTCTTGTCTGATGAAAGCCAACCCAGCACAACATACCAGCTTTCATAAGGCTGGAACATTCTCTGCGTCTGCACTCTTCTCAGTCCTTCTGTTTCTAAGAACGTGTAGAAGACAAAAGCAAAAATGACAGTGATGCTGTTTTATTCAAGTGTATCGGGCTCCCTCGAGGTAAAGTATCAATACTTTTGTGAACCTTTTGTTTTTAATTCTTGAAAATTGTAGTTCATTTTGAATTGTGGAATATTATTGATGATGCAGAAGAGAGATGAATTTAGCCCAGTTGGCTAAAGACTTCCTATTCTTGCATGTCTCTTTTAGTTAAAAACAAAACAGCAGAAAATCATTACCATCCTTGATGCACAGAAGATTCCCTATAAACTTGTGGATATTTGTCAAAATGCTAAAGACAAGGAATTGATGAGAAAGCTTGTAGGTAACAGCACAGCTTTACCCCCTCAGATCTGCAACGGGGATGACTACTGTGGGGTAAGTCTGACATGATATTCTGCAAAAATAAAAATATTGTGTCACTGTGAATTATTAATGATGACATACTCACTAATAATGACATACTGTACTCCTCCTTCTAGAGAGATACACTAAGTCTCTCTAGAAAACCTGATGTTTTAAAGGATACAAATACAGGAATTGGATGTTTGAAGTATATTAAACCAACCAGAGCTTTTGAAAGACAAACATGATGACTCCTCCTGTGGCTGCTGCACTCCTACATGTTAGGACATCACCCGGAATACTTAATGCTGGGGAGAGCTGAAGAAAACAACGATTCAAATTCCTTTTTCTATCCAGCTGCACAGTAGATTGAAATGGTTATTTGCTCATCCTGAATACAGAAGTATTATACTAGCTGGGAGGGCCACATTCTATTGAGTGGGTCCTGTGTACACTACCCTGACAGACTACATCTATGCTGATCCTATATTCACTCCCCCTCCTGGCAACAATAAAAATTAATGGCATAATATCACCACTCACAAAAAAACAAATAAAGCTCATGTTCCCAAAAATAGGCTGGAGGCAAGTAAATTGCACAATGTTGTCTAAGTAAAGCTAGTTAGCACACTCTTTCCCTTTAACAGTTTTCCTTTTTTTTTTTTTGGCAGGACTATGACGCATTTGACAATGCCAACGAGATGGGCACATTAAACCAGTTTCTTAAACTCCAGTGAGACTAAAGACCGGCTATGGGACATCAATGTTGAGAAATGTGCTTACACTGAACAAAAATATAAATGCAACACTTTTGTTTTCGCTCCCATTTTTCATGACTTTAACTCAAAGATAATCCATCCCACCTCACAGATGTGGCATATCAAAATGGTGATTAGACGGCATGAACATTGCACAGGTGTGCTCTAGACAAAGACAAAAGAAGTGTTTTGGTTATATTTTTGTTCAGTATAATATAACTTGTAATTTTAAATAAAGGAATAATATTAAAACTTCAACGGAATCACTTTCATTGACGGGCTGGGAAGGTTTTTGAAATTGTTCTTCTTGCCCCTTCAAATAAATAAATAAATAAATACATACATGTAAAAAAAATTGGGGGGTATCTTGTACATTATCTGTGGATTGTCGTTTCAAACTTTACGAAAGATATTTTTACCATAATTGTGTGTCACGATTATGGCCGAAAAAATATTTATATTTGAAATATTTATTTATGAATAATGGGACATTGTCCTTCTGTTTATATCTGAAAAGCATATATAAAGAATAAGACAAAAATAAACAAGGTAACGGCCGCTTCGCAGTATTTAATAAGTGCAAATGTTACAGGCATTAATTTGAACACCAACATAAGCAGCGAATGGGCCTAGTGGTATTAAACCGGTGTCGTGGCCTGATGACGTCCTCTTTAGTCGATGCCCGATCGCAGGCTTTGGTACGATTGCAAATCATCGACACACATTTTAAGATATATCAAGCATCTTAACTTATACAGGCACTAAAATAACCTAGTTGTGACTGATAACACATACTCTTTCATTTTTTGTCGATATTTCAGAACCTTTAAGTTGAACATCCATCTTAAAACAAGAATGGCCGAGGAAGGGTAAGTGACGCTATAATAAATTGGTGCTTATCCAGACTTTAAAATAAAGATGCTGTAGAGGTAACAATTTAAGTAGCAGTTGTTTTATCGTAGTTCCAAATGAATTTGTTTTGGGATGTGACTTTAATTTTATTCTAAGTAGCATGAGCTACTGGCTAACTCTGCTGGTATCAGTTACCTGCAGTCCATTTAGCATGGGTTCCGTATACGCTTGTAAACTTTTGCTAGGACCTAAGAGTGATTATCTTGGACAGCGGTAAACTATGCATAAGACCACTGATAGTAGGTTACATGGAATGAAAAGTTTTGTAATACATGCACGTTTTTGTAGCGGGACTCTTGTCCAGAGATGTGGACATTTGTGAACATCCAAGCATAAATGAAATGAAAATAAGCTACGTTTATATTTCCAAATTTCTGGTTCAACTGTTGCAGCATCTTAAAATTCTTTACAATATTGGTACAACTGAAAAATACAGGTTTGATAGGTGCATCCTTGTGTCTTTGCTTAATATAAAGTTACAGCTGTCAAATTTAGGCAAGGCATGCATTTAGTACTGTTCAGTAGTTTGTAGGAATTAAAGTGCTTTTTAAATGTAGATGAATTCTAAAGTATGAGCTCCTGGCATTTAAATGATGACTCAAATTTTGTCGGATACCCCTTCACTCTCCAATGAGTGAGATCCATGTTCTGACCTGCTGGAAGCTTCGTTCAGTTACATTAAAGTGTTCAATGTGTTTTGGTCCTATCTGAACTTAAGCTTGTTCACAGCGTTGCTGCTGGAGGTGTCATGGATGTCAACACTGCTCTCCCAGAAGTGCTGAAGACTGCCCTCATTCATGATGGCCTTGCCCGCGGTATCCGTGAGGCTGCCAAGGCTCTAGACAAGTGTGTTTCACCCTACTGCATGCTGTGGTGTTGCATATATCACTGATGATATCTTGGCTCCCTCTACTGAGTTTTAATGTGGAAGTCTGCCATTGTTACCCAATTTCTGTCTGAGATGTTTTTTTGTTTTTTTTATTCAATGTTTGGTAAACGGGTATTTTGAAAGTGTTTGGTTGTATGTTGCAGGCGTCAGGCCCATCTGTGCGCTCTCGCTGCCAACTGTGACGAGCCCATGTATGTCAAGCTGGTGGAGGCCCTCTGCGCTGAGCATCAGATCAACCTGATAAAGGTAAATAAACTAGACCAGACTGGTTTTGTGTCACCTGGTCTGATGCTGCATCACTGATGATAATCTGGCTCCCTCTACTGATTATTGTGAGGAAAGTGCCTCTGTTACCCAATTCTGTCTGAGATGCACAGTTCCCCTACTTGGATTTAAAAACTGAAGTGTTTGCTATAGCTTATTAGCCTGTATTTTATCTGTGATTACCTTCATCAAATGCACTTTTCATTTATACTAATAAGTGCTAACTACAAACCTTACTCTCTAGGTTGATGACAACAAGAAGCTTGGTGAGTGGGTCGGACTGTGCAAGATCGACCGTGAGGGTAAACCCCGCAAGGTGGTGGGCTGCAGCTGCGTCGTAGTCAAGGTAAACATTAAATAACACTCAGGTAGTAAAGCTAATGTTAAAGGAGCTTCACCATGCCAGGCAAGTGCAGGTGCTTGTGATTCATGACATGCAGCTGTTTAACAAATGGCTATAGGACAGCCAGGGTACGAGCCCCGCCATCTCTCTGTGGTGACTGGGGTCCCGAAGAATGGCTACATGTGAAATGCTGACATTTCGGTGCTGAACTTAAATTCCAGTCATTGTAAGATGCTCATCTTCACCATTCTGCCTACAGGATTATGGCAAGGAGTCACAGGCCAAGGATGTGATTGAGGAATACTTCAAGAGCAAGAAATAAGATCTCAATAAAATTTGGAAAGTAAGATGGCTAATCTGTGTTTCTGTCCCACTGGGCAGCAGAGCAGGTGAAAATGCTGGACTAGTGGGGAAATTAGTTTAATGCACATTTGGACCCTTTTAACTTCTGTTTTGTAGATGTCACAAAGGCGATAAACTGTATGTAAACCTGAAGACTTGATGATTGTGATTTTTAAAGGAAAAGACGACACGGGTCAGTTGGATAAGTTCTTTATCTACAGATTTTTGAAGGAAAAAGCATTCAAACACATGATGCACATCCCTGACCCCACCCCTGCCCCCAAATTACAAAAGTTCAGAATAGAGAACCCAAAATTTAAGTTAAATATCCACTAACCTTTAACTATATTGTAAATAATTTACAGATTTGTACCACCAGGAAGAAAAACATACAAAAAGATTAACGCTGGTACATAAAACACAGCCCAGGTTTACCAGGTGACCCAAGCAGGCCTGGTATTAGCCCGATGCACATTAAAAATGGTTGTTCCGGGTGAAACATTTCCAGGCCGTCCAGTCTGCTCCAGCTGCAGGGACTGGGAGGCTCACAGCATCCATCTCCCAGTTTTCAGTCCCTGATGGGCCCCAACTGCAGAAGCAATCTAAAACCCTGCTGGGTATCCTGTCTTTTACCTCTCCTTTTAAGACCATTCAGTTTGTAATTCAGACATTCAAAAAAAAAAAGAAACAAATTCAAAACTTGCAGTGTATTAAATAAGAGGGCTGCCCTGTTGACCACGTCCATGGTTGTTTAAGTCCGTATTGCTGTCAGTTACAGGTACTCGAACTCCAGTGCTTGGTGTAGTGCCAGCAGGTCAGAGTGACTGGATATCCTCCAGAAGGGCATGTTGTGCTGCAGAGTGGACACAAGCGTTAGTGAAACCAGACGGTGGTAGCTGCATACCGCCATCTACTGGCATGCAGTTGATACTACAACGTGGCACCGCAAATGAAAACCATGCATTTCTACTCTGGCTTACAGGAGTTTGGCATTTTGGGAGGCTTACCACTCTGCTTCTGTGCTGAGAGTCGCTTAACATGACGTCACATGTTAAACATTTTTCAATGTTTAAAATTAAGTATAGAATAAAGATTAATCAGGATTAAATTCCATTTCTGAGCTCGGACGCCATGTTTAATCTGGTTGTCTTAGTTTTAGATGCAGGAAATCTACTCTCAACCCTCAGCAAGAATGTGATTATATCCCACAATGCAACAATATTCTTTTCACAATCCCAGCACCCAGCATGAAGAATAAAACCCAGCACCGCGCAAGAATAGGTTTTACATTCACAAAAGCAAATGTATCAGTTTCATTGATGTCACTGGTTTGGTGCTTAAACAGAGCATCAACCGTAGCTTTTCACTCTCTATCACAAGACAACAAAGCAACAGAAAATCAACCAACACAAAAACCCTCTATGACAGCACAGAAAAGGAGGCTAGGTCCAATCAGAGCTGGCAGGGTCATGGTGGAGGTCGCGGGTCCATTACCTTTTTGGCTGCCTGCTCCTCTTCCACACCATCCCCAACTACAACATATACTACTTTCCTGCCAAACCTTTGCATTATGCGCTCAAAGCAACTCTCTTTGCCTGCAAAAACACAAATAAACAAGGGGAGGAAGGAGGGTCACATGGTCAGAGGGGTCAGAGTTCAGGAGCCGTATGTTTACCTGGCTGGCTGCATGCTCTTCATCCTTCCCATCGCCAATCACAACATATGTAATGTTAGTGCCAAAACGGGAGACTATACGCTCAAAACAGCTCTCTTTGCCTGGAGACAAACAGACGGGCTTTCACAGGATTCGTTTAGATGCAAAGAGCGACTGATGCTCGAATGACGGTAAGAAGACACACACAACACTCACATAATATTCCTTTTTTAATCTGTCCAGTCATTCCAAAAGCAGATTTATGTTTGTTTTTCTGAGTGGCGTCAGGTCAAAATAATACCATTTTGTCATGATTCTTCACTGACTAAAGTTGTTTTTTCTGAAACAGGAAGCTGTTTTGGCTTTTTTTGTGACCTGACTAAAATTTAGGAAAAAAACTAGTGTCTTTCAGTATTCTTTAACTTTAAGTTACTATAAATCTGACAGTAGCTGTCACCTTGGGGTTCAAGGTCATACTACATCGCTGTAACAGCCTAGTTTTGTTACATCTGCACACACAGCCTTAACATCTGGATCAGTTTTCTCGTTGGACTGCAGCCTCTCTTCATGGTGACGATAAACACAGACAATTAAGCAGATTCTAATTTACTGCAGACGTGCTTATGGCTGTTTTTTTTTTTTTTTTGTTTTGGTTGATTTTTGGCGATCCAGAGTCATTTTCTCTCAGCTGCAGGTGAGTGTTTGCGTCGTAGCTCCAGACATGACGACCCACAATCCAGCAGCTGTAATCAATCAGGCTCACTCAGAGGAAGATTGGGGTCAAAACTGCTAAACTAATTTGACACACACCTTTTCTCACAGCTCCAAAAGACATCATCCAAAGTTGCTGGATGTATTTTTGACCCCACAGATTAGTTATGTGTTAAAAAAGAGAGTGTAGATACTTTAGAAAAATTAAAATTGTGGGAACATTTACACGTCCAGACAGCTGTTACATGGATGATCCTACAAATGGAAACATTGCAGAGTTTGTTTATTGTCCGACACGCAGCTGAACCTGGTATATAATTAATAAAATCACCTGGCGGGTGTTTTCAATTACTCTGGCTGATTAAAGTTTGCAATAACAGGAGAAGGTGTAGCAGAAACGACATCGCCTGCGAGGTTAAGTGTTAGACGTCTATTCCGACTCTTCCCAGTGTTAGAATGCAAGCAAAATAACAATTTAATAAATACTTAATATTCTGTTTTAATTTAGAAATTTAAACACACTAACAAATACAATACATTCTGTTTAAAAGCTAAAATTACCAGTCAAACGATCATTTACCATTAATCACAGTGTCTTTGGAGGAATGTGTGCATCTTACCTATCTTTGTCGCACTGTAAATGTTCTCAATAGGGAAAACAGATCCCAGACTATACAAGAGGACCTTTGCCAGCGCCGGTATGAGCTGTGTGGTGGTCACCAACACATTTACACAGTTACTCCTGTGGGACGCAGAGACAGCAGACGTGTCAGGATGCTGGACGACAGCCACCAGCACCGATACAGAGAAGAACTACACCATGAAAGGGCACCTGGAGCTGATTATAGACAGAGACTTGAGTGCGTGCGTGAGCCAGGAGTCGGTCAGAGCCTCCACCTCTGCTCTGAGCTGCAGCCAGGCGTCTCTCTTAGCTGGGCCGAGCAGGCCTGAAAACGGACCTGAGTCTGAATTTGTTCTCATGTCACAAACAGGTGCAAACAGACCAGTCCACTCGCTGCATGTCGTCACACTCCCGTCAGGCTGGCTTACCCCCCACATTGTTTTTGTACGTGCTATACAATTCTTTGACTCGTCGGTAGCGGAAGGCCAATTTCCTCATCCAGTCGACCCCGCCGCGGACACCCGTAGCCAGGCACAGGTTGGCGCTAGTTGCAGCTGCATGGAAGCCATCAGTTGCAAAACTGTAAGTACTGTCGATAATAATGATATGTTTTATTTGAAAAATCTGCTCTGATGGAACAACAACCAAAAAAAAAAAAAAAAAAAAATCAAAGAATTTAGGGTGTTAATTATTTTGAATATATTAAATCCTCACCTTAGGTCTTGGCCATTGTCATCAGAAGATACATCATCAATATGTACCTGATCACACTCCTGGAAACAGATGACGTATGACCATGCAGTGTTATACCGTCTTTGACCATAAGGGGGCAATAAGCGCATTTGCGATAAAAGCTCTGTCTCGTTCGTGTGTGTGCGCGCGCGCGTGTCTCACCTCCAGGTCATTAAAGAATAAATGTGAGTCAGCCAAGTTAAAAATCATCTCCTCCATCCTCAGACCCAGTGTGACTGCCAGTGGAGGGTCCTAATACAAGAGAAAGAAGACATTGAGAACACCATTGAGACTAATTATTTCCCTGGATGAACATCACTTCCTTCAATTTGGAAAAACTTGTGATTTCCCCTCCCAAATTCACACCCCCCTCAGTTATAAATTTGGTATGCTCCGCTCATCACAGCAGATGCTGACAGACAGGTTGCACTTGCTCTGTCCCATCAACATTCTTCATTCTGGTATGTGTGTGTGTGTGTGTGTGTGTTTAATGCCAGGGCTCAGCTGCAAAAACCATCATCTGTGATAGGTCAGCAAGGGATGACAACCTGCCACGCAATTCGCTGACATCGTCAGACGACCAGAATAGCAGGAAACTAACGGGGAGGACGACGAAAGTGAGCGAACGAGACACAAAGACACAGAAAGAGAAGGTAATTGACTGATTGATTGATTGATGACACTCCTAAATAGGGGAAAAAGTGGGCCAACCATAAAGGGCAGTGCTCTCGGGTTTTCCTGCTTCCCTGTCAATCACAATGTGGTGCATTCGGCAGCGCTAGAAGGGCCAATTTTGCAGTGTTTTTAAATAATCCCATTAATCACCGACCTGCAACAGTATTACTGGATTACCTAAAACAATCCTGCTCTCCACCTCTGCTGTTATGACTGCAGCACTGAAAAGTCCCTAATTATCCCTAATTAACTCCCGTGCTGATAAATGAGGAGCAGCGAAAATATCCTCAGAGTCTGAGGGAGAACTTATGGTTCCCATGTCGACCGTGTAAACACGACTTTGGCCGGGCGGCGAACACACACAGCTGCTGCTATATTTCTTGAGGGCAGCGGCAGCAAATGAGGTGAAAAAACATTTGAATCTTCTTTCAGTGGAGAGGAAAAGTACGACTTTGTCCTCACATGCCAGGACTTCATTTGTGATAATAACCATTGGTATTCAGAGGTCCTCTACTGTAAATAAACCGAGCTGGATTAACCACAGTCCTCCGCACATACACACTCCTGCGCACACACACACAGTTTACAACACACCAGAGTCTTTTCTTAAAGCCCTTAAATTCCATTTGCTGAACATTAAATTCTACGACTGCAGGCAAATCGGAAGAACATCAGTGCCCACAAACGGCATCTGTAAAAACGCCAGGGCTACTGGATCTGGGGCCAAGCTCTGTGTGTGTGTGTGTGTGTGTGATGGCAGTTTGGCCTCTGCCAAGAGCGGAGCAGTAACCTGTACGAGTCAGACGCCTACACAGGAAATGACATCACCACATAACAACGTGCAGCCTTTGGACACACGATGAGGTCATCAGAGCCGGAGGTTCTTGAAATCAGGGGGAACATAAACAGAGTTGCAGTTATTTGAGGAGGGGAGACCTCCAAATGAGCTAATAATGAAGGAACACAAGCATAAAAAAGAAAATAACGCTAAACTGCCATCAGGATGTAAAATTTGCTCTTAATTTGAAGGGTCATTAGAGGCTTGATCAGGTTTTATGGGTTTGATGGGGGTAGGGGGACTTTCAGAGTCTGAAGTGTGGCAGAAGAATCCTGATTGGTGGATCTCACCCACCCAAAACCCACCCAGGATAATAAATTCTTGGAAATCAAGGATCCTGGAAATGTCGGTGGCTCCTATCAGGTCATCTCACATTTGCAAACCAGCAAAAATAGAGCAAATTTTTTGCTAAAATCCAAAATAAATAAATCAGCACTGACGTTGGCCTCCGGGTCTTTAAACTATTGCAGCTGATCACATGACCCCGAGTAACGTCGTCCCGAGGAAACTTCTCTGTCTTGGTTGTTGTAAATGTTGCAAAAAGACAGTTTGTTTGTTTTTTTAAACCTTAACCATATTTTTTTTCTAAGCATAACCAAGAGTTTTCTTTTTGTAAAGGTAATTAAGTATTTGTGGTAACTAAGCCCATTCCGGCACAGTATTGCCTAAACATAACCACGTAATTCCAGTTGTCAACCATGACGGAGTATCTGTGCTGTGTAAACACGCCCAAATATATCTGTTACTGAAACTCAACTGACGGCTTTGTTGTTGCTCAAACTTCACCAAATTTCAGGCAAAAGAATGCACTTAAACCTTGGGAGGGCGAGGTGTCCTAATGGTAGCGCTGGCCGCGTCAGGCCCTGACAGAAAATCTAATCCCGCACGTGGAATGTTCATCAGGCTTATGTGGAGTTTGACGCTCCTCTCATAAATCGCCATCTGTGGTGATTTCGGTGTCCCGTTTCATCGCCTCTCACTCAAACAAAATCAGGCCTGTTTTGTCCCAGATGTAATTGGGGATAACCGACAGTCATCCTGCGGCGCGGCTGTGGGAACTCGTGATGAGTTTACCTTTCCGTACTTCTGCGCGTAGGAGCCTGTGAGCAGAGAGTGGAAGACGATGATGGTCTCATCCAGATCCCAAACGAAGACCCTCTGGAGGGATAAAGAAGGAAAGGTCCAGCTCTTTTAGCAAGGACACTTAAGCAGACGTCATTGAGAAAAGAGGATAACGTTGGCGGGGAACACACTGCTCAGGCGGAGCTGCGGGTTCTCACCTCCAGGTCACTGTCTGGGGGAGGGGAGGGGTTGTTCTTGCGGGACCTGCCTCGGGACTTAGAGCCCCCGCTCCGGCACGCCCGGTCCTCCAGCTCTTTGATGGGCGTGGACGGGCTCTGAACTGTATCAAAGTCCCCTGAAAGGCAGCACAAAAGTCATCATCACCAACGCAGCTCTGCCTCCTGACGCCGTACGTTCCCACCGCAGTGCGGTAACTAGAGGCAGACTTTCAGCTTCAGCTCCCATATTGTAGTGTCTCAANAGCACATGTCTGCATACTCTCAACATGACCAACGGACTGGATTTTATCTAGATTTATTTGAACACTCACATCCTCACAAGACTTAAAGACTTCCTTTCCAGAAAATGTCGTTTGTGTTGTGGCTACGGTAACCAGTGTTTTGATTCTTCAAACCCAACTGAGGCTGAAAAGCGTGTTTTTTTTTTAGTCACTTTTTGTTTCTACTCAATGAGTTGAAACCAGAACTCTTCAATTGATTTTTCATCGCCTGAGAATCTTCTGTTTCCGTCCAGTTTAGATTCACCAGTTCATACATATCAGTTCACAAGAAACATTAATCAATTTTTGCACATTTTGTTTTTTTTCTGGATGTTATTTCATTATAAATTTGTACTGTAGGTACTGTTACATCTTGACCTTTACTTGTTTTTAAGTAACTGTACTGTTTAGCTTCAGGAGATGGCGCTACAGAGGCATTGCGTTCAGAATAAGCTTTTTAGATGGTGATGAGAAGTTTTTATAACGCTCTAAGCAAATTCCTGTTTGACGGGGTATTTACAAATGACGAAGTCGATGTTCAAAAAGCAGTTTTCTAGTTACAGTGAGGTTAACTTTTGCATGTTATCCGTGAACATGTTTGGCAACACAAGAACATCAACAATGGTTAAGCATACACCGTCAGTTCTTGTCTGAAGATGTTTTTAAAAAATCCAGTTCTACTCTGTTAAACAGGAAAAGGAGTAGAGTGGTTATTTTAACGAGTGAGAGTGGTCATTTGTTGTTGAAAACATCAGCTTCAGGCTGTGTGATGGACTGTCATCCTGTGTACAGTGGCTTGCAAAAACATTCATAGACCTTGGACTTTTCCACATTTTGTCATGTTGCAACCTCAAATATAAATATATTTTATTGGAATTTTATCTGAAAGATCAACAGTGGCACATACAAGTACAGAGAATACTGACTTTTCTGTCTTTAATTGGTAAAAAACAAATTCATGTAAAACTTTCTTTACGTGACAATTATGTGTTAATATGTGTTGGTCTATCACATAGAAATTCTAGTAAAATATATTTATATTTGAGGTCATAACATTTTGCAAGCCGCTGCATTTGTGACACTTGAGAGTTTTTGTATTTTGTTTAAAATAAAAGGTAAAAATTACTAAAATCACACCATAAGAGTATGTTGCAGTTTTAAAGCATTTTTTCAGGTCCTGATCCTTTGATGATCAAAAAGGAGCTTTGATCCCAGCACATCAAACAATGATGCGCTATAAATATTGAACATTTCCCTCTGAGATCATCTTATTGCCTCAGCTGTCTGACTTCTTGATGCTGATCACATCCTTCTGAGGAAAAAACTAACCCAAAATTGAGGACACTTCAACATGGAGTCCAACAGTAAGAAAGAACTCAACATCATAATCCACAACATGGTGGTGACTTTCAGGACCAGATGCCATCTTAACCTGCGCACCATCGCATTAGAAGGAAACAACGTAATCTACAAACCACATCAGGGGGTGAGGAACCCTCCATGAGTGGACAGACACATTTAAAAAAAATACAGCGTGTGATATTTTCTTTTTTCTTTTCAGACAGTCACAATGAAACTCCGCAAGCCCAGGATAACAGCCAATATCTGGTCTTCAGGAAAAATTATATGCACAGGAGCAACAAGGTGAGCAGGAGAACAGTGAGCGCGAGAACATGACTGCTGTAGTGAGGTGGTTTCACGCTCAGTATTTTTATGTTTTCTGATTGTTGTTCTTGATTCGTCTTTACTTCAGTGAGGACGAGGCTAAGCTGGGTGCTCGCAGGATAGCGCGCTGTCTGCAGAAACTGAACTTCCCGGTGAGAGTTTCAACCCCAGGTTTTATATGATCGCAGCCTTTTTATTTTCAGACGTTGAGGGATTTGGATAACGATGAAGTCTTAAAATGACCAGGCTGCTTTTGTGTGTGTTTTACTCAGATCTTGATCTGACTGCCTCAGATCTTTCTCTGCCAGTTGAATGTCCTGTAGGTTTACGTTGGTTTGGAGTTAAACGTTAACCTGTGTGTTTGTGTCCGCATGCACGACTCAGTGTGCATCTGCGTCTGTGTTGTCAGGTGACCTTTTCTGCTTTCAAAGTTGTTAACGTGATGGCCACGTGTGCCATGCCATTTAAAATCTCCCTGACAGACTTCACGAAGAAGAACCTGTCCAATATAAGGTAACGTTCCACACACACCACTGAGCAGTAATTTGTGATTTCTGTTTTCTACCTCTACTTGTAAAATCAGGAAAAGGTGGTTTTTGATCGACATTTTGTGTTATTTCATTTGATCCCTGTCATATTTTACTGATCTAATTTTATTTGTCACAAAGATTTTCAGTTTGCATGGTGTTGGCACAGATGAAGACATTAGCAGTAACATCATAGCTAGAAGGTTCTGAAGTGTGGAATTTACATGTTTAAACATGTCTGGGTGGGTTTTCTCCACATAGCTAAAACACAAACAAATATTAGGCTGATTGGAAAGTAACTTGCTCCAAAATGTGAGTGTGTGAGTTGATGTGTGTGTGTCAGACCTCTTGATGGTGTATTCCTACCTCTCAGCCAGTTACTGCTGGGATCAACAGTCTCAGATGGGGACATTTAAGCCTGTATTTAAGTGTGTTTTATGCGTTTCTCAGGTATGAACCAGAGCTCCATCCTGCTGCGATGTACACCATCAGACAACCCAAGGCTACCGTGAGGGTGTTCTCCACTGGCAGCGTCACAATTTTTGGTAGTTAACACATGTAGTTGGACTTTTCTCTGTCATGCAGGCGTGTAGGGTTTTCTGTGGAACTACTTAAGGACACTTTTAACTCGTATCTGTCCATTCAGGACCAAGTGTGGACAATGTGACCGCTGCTATTCAGCAGGCCTACCCTCTGCTGTCAGAGTGTCGCAGACCCCTGTGAGTGACGAGCAACACACATTCATGAGCAATGAGACCGGCTGTGGATTCTGTCACAGCAAACACGCTCAGCTGCCTCCAAACATTACTCCTTCAACTCCTTTGTAAACCTGTTCATAATTCTTCAGGGACCAGATGTGTTCATTTTTTATTGAAAATATTCTAATGCACAAGATTTGAATCTCAGTTCTCCTTAGTTAAATAAAAGGCTGAAAATGTAATTAACATATGCTTGGACTGGTTTGTGGATAATTACATTACACAAATCGTGCACATGGGACTGCAAATTTTAGCAGAATTTTTGCAAATTTTTTGTTCAATCACATTGCACTATCAGCAAAACGTCGCAGAAAGTTGCATCTTTCTCTCCCACATAGGTCTTATTGTCCACATGACGGCGCCAAACACAAATACACCAGTGTTCCTAGGTAACTTGCCAAAACATGGCTGGGTACTCCCATCACCAACGGACTTGATCTGACTTTAATATTCTCTCATTGCCTCAGGCTGTGTGTGTGTGTGTGTCCCTTTTTTAGTTAGCTCATGGAATAACAGTTGAGCAGACTTTAATTTTTCTATTTTCAATATTTTCTTTCATATTCATATGTTGCCTTCAATTTCAAAACTTTTTCCATTAGGGACTTCAACCCCTAATGGAATCCTTATGTCAGTGACATAAGGAAATAAACGACTTTTTTGAGCTTTGGAAATTTAGGCGGTTCTAAAGCTTGATAAGTATTTCTGGCCACCACAGCTGTTAATGTAACATATCCACATCTGTTGTCAACTCTGAGAAAATATTACTTTTGAGTTCACGGTCACTGGTTAATTATAGATAATATAACGAGCCTGTGTGCCTGGATCAAACATTAACTCTCTACTTCTTTTGTTCCGGTTTGTCCATGTCGTTGCACTGCTCAGCATAATCCCGGTTACATTTGTCAGCAGATTTCATACCCGGATTAATAATATATGCGATTTAATGAATTCTTAGGGTGTTCATTACGACGTTGCATTCCAGCCGGCTTTATTCTGTCTGAACCCACATCAAATTAGATTCATTGCAGGATTTGAGAGAGCAGTGGTGCCGTTTGGTTAATAGTAAATGGTTTGTACAGACATGGCAGACCGTTAGGTGTTTTTATTGTTCAAGCATCATTTTGTTGGTTAGAATTGTTCTCAAGCAGAAACTTTCACTTTCTAATTTTCTAATTTCTTTACCATTCCCCTATAGCCAAACTTGGTACTAAATTACATACAATTAAACACAAGTCCATTAAATAAAACCCACTGATGCATGTGTTCAAAAACTTTCCAGTCCTGCTTTAATTTTACTTTTCATTATCACAACATCAAACTGAGGCAAGACTGAGTGTAAATTAAGTTCTGCAATTCAGTTTGTTGAGAGAAAAACTGACGTTACACCAACAGGAAGACGTTTACGACCTGTGTCTGACCCTCTCTGACCTTTAACAAGCAGAGCTGAACATTGAGGGCACAAATTCATGATTTTTCTTCTTAATCACTTCCTGTACATCAGTCACTTGTGAGAAAAGTAACAGGACCCTGGGCGGCCCGAAATGTAAAAAGAAATACATAAGAATCTCCTTTCAAAAATTCCCCATTTCATGATCAATGAAATAAATCAACTTTAAATTTAGGAGTGTAAAGATTAAATTGAGGTTTATGCTCATATTCATGTGCAAAATAGCGAAATGTTGCAATCAGGCAGAATTGCACAGTTAAAAGTGCACTGGCATTGCTAAAAAATGTCCTTCATTAATAAATAACTTAATTTATATTCCTGGAGTGAGCTTTTTGAAACATATTGCATCAGATACGTAATTAATTACATTCTGATGAAATCTTGTTGCCCAAAAGTGAATGAAAGCATCAGAAAATAGAAACATTCAGATGAGGAGCTTCAGTACGCGCTCTTCCTCCAACATGGATTTTAGCGGACTGAGGCGAATTCTGTTAAACTCCCTTTTTTGTTGATGCACGAATCAAAGTCTGAATGGCAGACTGACGTCCGGGTGGCCGACCGTCCGTCCGCATCTTTGAGGCTTTGCTGTTTTCTTACTTGAATCCTTGAGTCTCTGCAGACGTCATCAGGCTCTCCGGAGGTTCTCTCTCCCTGCACAGCTTCACACTGAAGTGATTCCTGTCGGAGCAGAGGAAGACCTGAGCCGTGTTGCTGACAAATACGCGCCTCAGTAAAAGGTGAACTCACTTTTTGGCCAGTTCCTTTGATATCTCCTCCAGAGTCAGGCCTTTGGTCTCAGGGACACACAGGATGACAAACACCAGAAGTGCGAAACACATGGCAGAGTGGAAGAACATGACGTTTGGAAGGCCGATCTTTTCTGGAGAAAACAAAAAACAGCACAGAGCGGCATCTTAGTTGCACACGTATCTGTGTTTTACCTGGTGCATGTTTATTAGGCTTAAAAGAGCCGAACCGACAGTTATATTATGGAAATGCAGGAACACACACCTGTAATTGTGAGGAAGGTCATGGAGATGAGCAGGTTAATGGCCCAGTTTACCGCCGCCACCACAGACGCCGCCCTGCCTCTGACGCCCATCGGAAAGATCTCACTGATGACTACATACACCACTGAGAAGACGACAGAAGACAAAACCAGACCGTGAGTGGCCTGAGGGAAAGAGTGGGTGCAAACATTCAGCACAAGCTGGTTTATTAGCTGATCTGAACTTGTTTGCAAAGGGAAATGTTGGGCAGCAGCTTACTTGGTCCCAGGCTGACGGAGAAGGCAGCTACGTACACCAGCAGGCTAATCAGCGATGCCACCTTTAGTGAAGACGAGACGTTTGTTTGTGGCTGTGGGGCTGCAGACTGCTCCGACGCACCAGCCCACGCTGTCGTTTCACGGCTCCACTGGGTGGAGAGGCTGCCGTTAAAGTCCGAATGGGTTTGGTTGATGCTCCAGGCTGAATCGGTGTGATTCGGCGCGGCCGTACTCCTGCACAGGCTGGTCAGCTGAGTGTGGCTTTGCATTGTCAGCGTACCGAGTGTCATCAGCACCAGTCCCATGACGACGGCGCCCACGCACAAGAACTTCTTAGGTCCCACACGGTCCACCAGCAGCACGGCTGGTATGGTGAAAACCACTTTGACTATTCCCAACCCCGTGGAGGCCAAGGTGGCCGCAGCAACGCTGTTGAATCCAACGCTCTTGAGGAGCGGGGAGGCGTAGGACAGGATGTTGGGCTGACCAGTCACTTGCAGAAAGAAAAACAAAGCCACGCCTGTTAGCATCCGTGAGCGCAGGTTGGTGCTGAATAACTCCATGAAAGTGTGCCCAGATTCCTCTTTAAGTCCTGCCTGGATGTTCCAGAGCTCCGTGTCCACATATTCATCCGCCCCGCACCGGATCCTGACCAGCACTCTCCTGGCCTCCTCCACTTTATTTTTGGTAACCAGGAAGCGCGGACTGGGAGGAAGGAAGAGGAGCACGCTCATCTGAAGCAGTGCCAGCGGGATTACAAGTCCAAAGGTGTATGCCCAGCCGTGGGAGATGGTGGCGAAGGCGAAGCTGCAGCTAAATCCCATCATCACACCCAACACCACCATCAGCTCGTACAGCGTTACCAGCAGGCCCCGCCTCTCCATGGGCGAGATTTCTGCGATGTATAGACACGCAGCCGTCCCAGACAGCGCGATTCCCATTCCCACTATCACCCTTCCAAGGACGAGGGCAATAAGTGACGTGATAGCAACGAGGACGACGCTCCCTCCGACCACCATGGCGGCGCTCAGGATCAAAGAGCAGCGGCGGCCGTAGTGATCCAGGATGGGACCTCCCGCCAGGCAGACAATGAGGGCGCCAACCAGCTGGGAGCTCACCAGCAGTTCTTGTTGACTGCAGGAGAGAGAAAGAACCTCCCGCAGCTGCAACAGCACTCCGGAGGTCAGGCCTAACTCGTATCCCAGCATCAGGCCGCTCAGGGAGGCGGCGACAGCTGCCACCACCACCAGCCAGCTGCAGCCTGGAGACAGAAGCACAAAAGGTTTGGTCTGCAATCAACCGTCATCTTCATCCAAGAAAACAAAATGAGGTCTCCCACCTTAGCAAAAGCAGGGTAAACATTTTATTTTCGCTGTTCTGAGGACCAGTAATGACTACAGGAGTGAGGAGGTCCTGTGGAAATAAATATTCTCAGCATTTTGACCGATTTCCTCAAAGTTCCAAAGAGGCTTCTTTGAGGAAATGAGGCACTGGAGGATTTGGAGTTTAAAGCCTGAACTTTTTTCATTTTTTCTAAGTTGTAAAATACACTCATCTGGCTCAGAAAAAGATGTAATCTGCAGCGTAACTAACGGAACTGAAAGAGTGAAGAAGAACAGGTAACACTTTAGTTTGGGGAACACATGAACTATTAACCTTTGTTATAAATAACGCATCAATTTGCTGCTAAAGCCTGGGTCACACTGGGTCACACTACACGCTTTTCTGCGTCCAGACGCCACGACTCGCCCTCACCCAAATCGGGGTGAGTCACTTGGCGGCTGAGCTCAAGTACCTCGAAGACTCGAGTAATGACCCTGGCGAAGCCCTGCACGGAGTCGCAGGTGCAAAGCTGGATAGCAAACCTGCTGAACATCCAGGCTGCTCGCAGTGGCGTAGTTAGAGCTCCAGCCAATGAGAGCAGACATGGACGCTGCCGCAAAATAAGGAAGTGAAGTGGAGCAGTAGAGCAACAAGAAACGACAGGAGATAAGTGGTTTCGCGAGGTCAGTGGACACAGGAAATTCTGGAAAGTTTGGTGGAGCACTGGCGGACTTCGTCGCACCCGCACAAAAGTTTTCTGCCAAGACTGCGGAGTGCTGACCCTGATGAAAGCCTCTGAAGTTGTGTAGTTCTCTCCTCCACTATAAGTGGCAGTTTGTGGGGGAAATTTATTTTACAAAATCCAGGACAGAACTCTCACTGCTGCGGCCATGTACTTCCCGTGTCAACGCAGTCGGTTACGCCTCCAGACGGCAAGAATCGCGTAGTGTCAACACTCCCGTCTCAGACGAGTCTCAGGGTGAACACCCATGCTCTCGGCGTTCACGCTACGCAGCTAGAGAATCTTGTAGTCGTGTAGTGTGGGCCCGGCTTAATATCCCTGCTAGTTAGCAGGTAGTTAATGGTGAATCTGTGTTCCCTAAAACTAAAGTGTTACCGAGAATCACCTTTGACCACCAGCCCAGGAGGATGTGGAGCTGGAAATACAAGAAAAAGTCCCAGAAAAAGCAGCAGTTAAATATTTCCCATCAGCCATTAGAAGGACAGTTTATCAGGGACAGCTTTAGTCAGAAGGCACAAATAGTTCAATAAATCTGACAAAAACTAGTATGTCATGCACTCTGTGCATGTGTGATAGCTTTGAACTAATCATTAGGTGCTGACTGAGAGGAACCAAAGGTCAGACGTTCACAGGAGGAAAGCTGAAGCAGTCTTACACCCCACAGTGTGTGTGTGTGTGTCTGTTTTAACTGCACACATTAGTGTAATGATTTGTACTGCCACATCAGTGCGCTTGTGATTTGTTTAATTTTTTCACCATCAATCCTTCTCTCCACAAACTGAACTATGATTTAAATCAACTCCGTCTTATACAAATATACATGGCCACAAATGCCACAAATGTTGCTCTTTTGTTCCAATTGAATTACAATAGTAAAAACAAAGTCATGTCATGATGCCCTCCACATGCGCAGAAACACTTATATTCAACAAACTTTATCGACAACCACGTCATAAACAAAGTAGCTTAATTAAGAACACAGCTGGGTCTGCAGTGGGCGGTGTTTATCCAACAGTATAAACCTCATTTAATCGGTTTGGATGTCACTGTCTTAATTACATTTTCATTAGAATAAATCAAATATTTTAGCTGGATTACACCCATGTTTTGGGTTGGTCTTATTAGACAGCAGCAGAGAAAACATACGTCACTTTCAGAATGAATTTGGAACATGTGAATTAGTCTTACTTCATTCCTGAATCATGTCTGTTAAACAGGGTAATAGCTCTATAACTGGCTGGTGAACAGCTGATTGATGTGTTTTAAATCAGGGCCACTCCCCTTTGTCCCAAGACATAATTTTTTAAATGAAAGGAAAACAAAGGAGTCATGAGCGTATAGATTTGAGGACTTGGTCAGACGGGTCAGGCTGGTATAAGCTGCAGAGAGTCGCAACCGGACTTTGTCATCAGTGTTGTTGTTAAGCAGGTTTTGCAGGTGAGTAAAAACCCAGCGAGGGACTTTAAACTGTAGATCAGTCCGAGTTCTGATCTTTAGGAGGCTTAAACTCACATCGTTATCAAGACAAAACTGCTACTGGAACGTGCAGAAAACGCTCATTATTGCAAATATGGCAACAGTTCTCAGTGGCGTGTGTTGGTGTCAAACAGGCTGTTCACTGGGGTTTACAGGGAAAGATGAAAGTGTGAAATAAAATATGTGCTTAATAATAAAAACATAAAAACAAAAAACTGGCTTTGTGGTTTCTTTCACCATTTTATGTATCTGAGAAACACGTCGTTTGGATGTGTAGAAGATGAGGAGATGGTGCCGAAGCCTGTATATACATTTAATAATTTAAATAATGTGCTTTGGATGTGTGTGTACCTGGTCCTTTAGGAGGGAGCTCTTTCTGGGTCTCTGAGGAAGGGTCCGCGGGGTTAGAGGTCATCATTCTGGCTTCACTGCTGGGCTCCATCGTCAAAAACAGACTTCAGAAAACAAACAAACCAAAATATTCAAGCAGAGACACTTGTGCCAGACAGAAATGAAAACGTGTCAGTGGGTCCAAAAAGAAGCGCTTAGAAACTGGAACTCTCGCACGATAAATTCTTCACATACCTCGTTAGACACGACTTAAAGCGAACGTAAATGCTCACTGGCTGCGGCATAAAAACGTATGAAACATAAGGATAACGCTCACATTGCTTAGTTTTTCGTGTATAAAAAGCTTCCAAGTGAAAAGTTTGAAATATCTGCATTCAGCTCAACTTTCCCACTGCACAGATGTTGATTTGCACCTCAGTTATCGGTCTTGTGGTGATTCGTTGCAGTAAATTATGATTCAGCCTATTATGTAATGACCACCGTTAAAAAAAAAACAAACAAAAAAAAAAAAAAATTCCCCACGCTGTTAGCGTCCACCCAGCTTGAATGTGAGAAGGCCAGTGCTTCATTCTGAGGGTTTCAAACCACCGAGGAGACCACAGAAGACAGGCTGATTTTGTCGCTGGTTTCACGGGCTGCGTCCCCGTTTCTACGCCAATTTCCCTGATTTCGATCAGCCGTAAGTGTGGGGAAAACATCTCGCAGTGACACCCATCTTACCTCGCCCTGCAGCAGCGATGTTTGTCTTGTCTAAATTCCTGTTTGTCGTTCCATCCACCTCAACCTCCAAACTTTGTCAGTTAAGTTCCCAGGTCGGGAGACTCGTGTCTGCACACGCTTGGCTTCCGTTGGCAAAGTTTAGATTTGACCACGCCCATATCAGAGCAGCCCACCAATAGGAAGAGAGGGGCCGGGTCAGGTGGGTCTGTACGTTGCCTTTCCCAGAATTGAGTGTTTTTTATTAATCGATTATTTTCTTCGTCTAATTGTCTATTTTCTTTCTTTTTGCAGGATTTCGCCTTCTCATCTGTGTTATGCAACATCTCCCCGATAAACGCTATAAAATCAGCAGCAATACTGTAAAACACCTGTATCAATAAGGCGTTTTTCCCACACCGCATGTGCAGCCCCATGCAGCTCAGCTCCGTTCCCACGTCGACGGGTCCGAGCAGTGACACCTGTCCTGATGCTTCACATTGACAGAATGTAACCTTCATTGGCTCTGGGTTTACTTGTCCTTCTTTTAGTTAGAGTAAACATTCAGATGGTATACACAGTTTTTAATCCGGAACCTGTCACACCAGTTGAACAATCAGGAGAATGTAAATGAGTCACATGCTGATCATATCCTGGCATGGTTACATTGGTCTTTGTATGTAGAGGGGTTATTAATAAATGGTAGTGTTTGTTAACTGTATAGTCAACACCCATCCATCCATTTTCTACACCTGCTTTATCCACACTTGGGTCCCAGGGGTCTGCTGGAGCCTATCCCAGCTGTCAAGGGGTGAGAGGCGGGGTACACCCTGGATAGGTCGCCAGCCTATCGCAGGGCTACAACAAAGACAGACAACCATCCACACTCACACCTGTGGTCAATTTAGACTGATCAGTTCACCTAACAAGCATGTCCTTGGACTGTGGGAGGAAACCAGAGAGCCCGGAGAAAAGCCACGCATGCACAGAGAGAACGTGCAAACTCCGCACAGAAAGGCTGGAGCCAAGATTTAAATCCCGAACCTTCTTGCTGTGTGAGGCGACAGTGCTAACCTCCGCACCACCATGCCGCCCTTGTCAACATCTAAAAATAAAATAAAAATAAACCTTGCTTGGACCCACCCAAAATGACTTTTAAGACTATTTGATCTCATATATCAAACCTTATTATTCAACAAAATATGTTAGAAGCAAATGAAAAGTAATATAAAAACTTATAATGTAGATGAATATTTTTTCTCATTCCCACATGGCCCAGACAGTATTGGTTTGGAAGAGGAGTGTATGTATTAAATGAGTACATTCCGTTTCAGGAAAACACAATTAACTGTGTGCCCTACTAAACTGTTGACATTCCTGCAGTGGTTAAAGTAAAAAAACAAAAAACAAAACAAAAAAAAACAACAATAACAAGCAAACTTCTTCTGCACGTAAACCCATTTAACCTCAGACGCTTCCAACGCTACGCCTGACAGTTGATTTGGGGGAAACAGCGCCACCGTGTGGATTGTCATTATCCACACCGCCCCATTGGTGCAAGTTTTGCTTATGACAAACAGCATATACAGTACTACTCGGAAAATTAGAATATCGGGTAAAAGTTGATTTATTCAGGAAATCCAACATAAAAGGTGAAACCAATACATTTTATAGACTCATTACAGATGCAAGATTTTACTTTCAGAGGCCTGACATTTTTGCATTTAAAATTCTTTTTTTTTTTATTGATTTCAAGCAATATTCTAATTTTCTGAGTTTTTGAATTTGAGGTTTTCTGAAGCTGCAAGTCCTAATCAGCAAAATCAAAACAAATAAAAGCTTGAAATATATTGATTCGTATACTATTTGTCTATATAATATGTACATTTCACCTTTAAAGTTACAGAAATGCCTGCACTTTTTCAGGATATTCTAATTTTCCGAGTAGTACTGTAGTAGCTTTCCTGTACCACTATGCGTGGCGGTGGCGCATACTTATTTTCCTGGCATGTATGCGTGTATTTAATTGTAAGTGTAAGTGAAAAACAGAAATGTCCAAACCTTACCTTCTGTTGCTCTGATTTATTTTCTAAATTGACGTGATTTCATACATTCGTTTAGATTACAACCAATATACTCCATGGCACGGTCAACAACCGTATGGCTGCAAAACGTGCGCACCTGTGCTGATTAACCCACCAGACAAAATAGACAGGCCACAAGGTTACCTATACTGCCACCTTCTGACACAAAAATGCATGACATCAAGAAAGACAAAAATTGTTATAAAACATTGATTTTCAACCCTAACCCTAATGCATGGGTCTGTGGAGCTGTATTAGTAGATAAATAAAAATATATATAATTAGATATTTAGACTTAATGAAATACAACAACAGCAAAACCCGTCACCGCGAGAGACATTCTTTTGACATTTTTTTTTTTTTTAAATTGAGAAAAAAAGATCACGCGCACACACAAATTCACTTTTATTATACTATAATTTGCGTTTATGGATTCCTTTGAAGCACCACAGATTAATGGCCAGCAGATGGCAGTGTGAGGTAATAGCTGCTGTTCTATAATAAAGCTGTTTATGACTTTTCTGTAGAGGTTTTATGTGCCACCGTTATTTTTACTCATCAATTACCAAATTTAAAAGGTTGACAACAATTGAGAATATTAACTGATACCACCCATCGTGATGGACAAGAAAGTCTGTTAAAAGTGATTTTTCAAAATAAAGCTTCCTACTGTTTCACATTTCTCCACAGCCCTTCAGAATGGCAGTGCTAAACTCTTGATTAATGAGTAAAACTCTTTCATCCTTATGGGTGTTCACCAGAAAAATCTTTACTGTCAAATAAATCTCTGCAGTGGAACACCCTGTTCACGGGAGGAAAAGGTCGGAGGTCTCGTACACAACTGCCTCCTCTGGATATGTCATACATCAAGTCCTCCTTCAACTGATTTAGACACGGGCACCACCTTGAAGTCCAGTGGAAGGACATTTTTCATTATCAACATAGATGATTTATGCTTGGGTGAACATCTGCACAGTACAGCTGTAGCTTTGAGGCCATTAAAAAACTCCTTTTGTGGCAGTGCTCTGCATCTGCAAAACTCCTCTGCTGAGTTGCATTCATCAGAGTGGCATTATCAGTCAATAATTTTCCTGTATACCCCCTCACACACACACACACACACACACACACACACACACACACACAGTCATCACACTTTTGTTATGTAAGGGTGATGACACATGTAAAAGTGTAAAGTTCGCTCTTGCTGTAACGTGGGACATTGGCAGAGGTCAGCGGTTCGAACCTTTTCCCGGCTCAGGCTGCTAAATAACCATTTCACATGGTTACAATGATCCACTGCAGTGTAATAAAGTTCAACTTTTATTGCAAACCAAACATGGTCACGTAAATCTTCAAATTACAATTTACAGTACATTTAACATGAATAGTTACATATACATATTTTAGCATACTCTTATTTTCTCTTTAATATACATTAAAACTAATACGTGACTCGAAATATACAAACAAAATTTAAATACCTTCAAACTGCATCACAGCAATATTAAAACGGAATGTTCAGTTTCAACAATCGGCTGCAGGCCGCCGTTAAGTGAATGATGAGGGGAACAGAAGACTGCATGAGTAGGACACAGTTGACAAGCAGACCTACACACACATCAGTCTTCCCAGCTGGCAGCAGCTCTCGCTCCCTCTGATCAGCATTACGGTTACAGTTTCATGTGCAAATGAAGATATGAAACATGGTTTGTTTCCTGCATCTCAAGTGTTAAAGACACGCGTGCATAAAGTAAGCGCTACACCATTCTGAGGTGGCTTCTCGCACCCTGAACTCAGAGTTGACACAGACAGACCCAAAGGAAAACAAAGGCACAGTTTAGAGACTAAAATAAAACAAAGCAGAACCCTCTCCCTCTGTAACATTCAGCATCGAATGGCTTTTTTTTTTTAAAGGAACAACAGAAAAGGTTCAAATGAATGCTAACTAAGCTAATGGGAGAGCTCCTGTAGACAGAACTGCCACACGGATGAAGATGGGAATCGTCCTCGGGGCTGGTACAGTGCGGTCCGGCCTTGGTTTTTGTTGGGGACAGGAGCTGCTGTGTGCTTGTCTCTGCAGGGTCCAGGTCTTCTAAGCTGCCTCAGCTATGTGCAAAAGATCTCCACTATCAGTACGAAAATTGAAGGCTGCTGAGCGTCTGCGTCTGTTGTTGTTTGAAGAACTTGTGCGTTTGATAAATCTCGGTTGGGGGAGGCTTTCGACCCGAGTGAGCCATCTAATTGTGGTCTACGTCCCCCTGTAGTAAGTAATTTTATACACAGTTAAAAGATTATGGCAGGTACGCATGTTGTTTCAGGGACTAGGTGAGGAATGTCCATCATCCTGATGGGAAATGTAAGATGCAAGTTCATGGACATGCCACATGAGCTGTCCCTCAAGTCTACACAGGTCTCAGTTCAATGCCGTTGTTTAAGTCCTATAGGTAGGAGTCCATAGAGGGGGCGTAGGAGAAGCCCACAAAGGCCTCGGCAGCCTCCTTGATACTGGCCGTGATGAGCACGCTGTCTGGGGAGCAGCCGATGGAGCTGGGCACCGGCTCATCTGTGAACTCGGGATCAAAATGCCTCAGGTCATTTGGTCCCGTCTGGAAAGGAGACAAGAATTGTTTTATTTAGGGTGTGACAGTAAAAAAAAAAAAAAACACTTGCAACTGAGGATTTGTCGACATTTAAGTGGGAACATACCACATTTGGGTTGAATGGAGGGGTGATCTTCTTGGCATTGAGGTCATCCCAGTTGATGGGGGAGAAAAACATGTGATTTTTGATTTCAATCTGCAAAAACACGAATAAGGAACGATTAAACGGCGTCCTTTACTACCAGCGAGCCTCCAGATACGTCCACTCAGCAAACACTTACAAAGTCCTCTGTGCAGCCCAGCCGCTTGGTCCTGTCCTTCTGCAGCAGGCCCTCCAGCAGATGCCTCGCCGCGTTGGAAATGTTGGGTTTCAGCTGCAGCGGTTTGTTCAGGATGTTGTCATACATCTCTGCTGTGTTCCGGCTGTAGAACGGAGGCTGGGGAGGGACAAAAAACAGCGATAAGTAACGATACTCTGCACAGATTTCCGTCGTGTGTGATTAAGGTTTACTGTGGAATGGCTGTGTTACCCACCAGGCCGTACAGCATCTCATAGAGAACTGCTCCTAGGCACCACCAGTCTACTGTCCTGTCATACGGCTGCTTGTGGAGAACCTCAGGAGCTAAATACTGCAGAGAAAGAAACAGGAAGTGTTAAATCGCTGACCGACATGGAGCCGCCACAAACGTTCCAGATCCCTGAATGTGCTTCCTTACCTCTGGTGTGCCACAGAAAGTTGACGTGGTGCCGTTGGGCTCGATGTTCTCCTTGCACAGGCCGAAGTCTGTGAGGATAATGTGCCCCTGTGAGTCCAGCAGGATGTTCTCGGGCTTCAGGTCCCTATAGACGATGTTGAGGGAGTGGAGGTAACCCAAGGCGCTGGCGATCTCTGCTGAGTAGAACCTGGCCCTGGGCTCCAGGAAGCAGCGCTCTCTCTGAAGGTGGTAGAACAACTGGAAGGAAATACACAATCAACTGGAGGTGAGACTGAGAGATAAGGCAGAAGCTAACAGCTATGAAGGCAGACAGAAACACAGTTTAAAATATATTTGACATTCCTAAAAATCACTTCCACTAAAACTGAGCTCTTGTTAAACGAGTGGCGACAGAGCAGAGGTGTGGGGGAATACAGTGGAGGAGGAAAAGAGAAAGCGGAGATGCAGAATAAATGCATCCTGTTTCCTGATGAGGCCCACATCTAATCAGCGCTGTCTCTGCCATCCAACAATCACAGGAAATTAGCCTGATTAGACACACACGGCCTAAAAGGGGCTGCTAATTTTGGCCTGGAGCGTCTCCCGCAGTGCTGACCCACCCCGCGATTTCCTGAGAGGCGCTTCCTTTACAGGACGACAGAAAAAAGTGTGATATCTATTCTGCAACTAGCGACAGGATATCCCCTCTATCTGTCTGCCCCTTCTTCTTCTCTGATTCTGAGACCTCACCCAAACTGCTGACCCGTCACTACTCGTGCTACACGTATCTTTAAAAATCCCTGCCCAACCACTTCCCTCCATCTTTAGCTGCTTCTTTAAATAGCAACAGCTGCTCATCTCCCTCCGATCATGTCTACAGATCAGCTGGCCACTCACCTCGCCACCATTGATGTAGTCCAGGACAAAGTAGAGCTTGTCTGCCGTCTGGAAAGAGTAGTGCAGGCCCACCAAAAACGGGTGCTTGACATTCTTCAGCAGCACATTCCTCTCAGACATGATGTGTTTCTCCTGAGGAAAACAAACAGCAGGTCATTAGGGAGAAGGTTTTTTTTTTAATGCATTCAGACCTTATTTGGGGGCAGACGTGCATTTACCTCCTTCTTCTTCAGGATGGCCTTTTTCTGCAAGACCTTGACGGCATAAAACTGGTCGTCCGTGCGATGCCGCGCTAGCAGCACCTTGCCGAAGCTGCCTTTGCCGATCACCTTGAGGAAGTGGAAGTCATTGGGTTTGGCCGAGGGGTTGGAGGAAGGGCCGAGATTGATCTGTTGAGATGGACTGGGCTGTGAGAAGAGGAGAAGAAGGTGAGGAGATGGAAATGAACATGACAACAACTACAAAGCAGAGAAGAAGCTAAACACACTTACAGGAGGAGATGGGTTTGCGTTCATGAGCTCCGCATCTTGTGGAGGATTCAGGTTCAGGATGGACTGAACTTCAGGGCTGAACATATAAAATCACAATTAGTCTTTACAGAAAAAAACCCCAAAAAAACAAAAAAAAAAAAACAGTGTTAGTTTGTGACACAAAGTCACAAATTGTTCCAGCACACACAAAACAACGACATGAGTCAGCGTGTACTCACTGCTTGCAGGCGTAGGAGTTTGTGGCGAGCCTCTGAATGAAGTCGTTCAGCCCCATCCTCCTCTGTTTCATGAAAGCTGCAACACAAAGAAGGAAAGAATGAGCTGAGTGCGTCTCATAAGGTTAAAAAAAAGAGACCGTCTGAATCTATAATTCCGTACCAGTGACTAATGTCACCAGGCCTTTAGATTTGGAATAAGTCAGCGCAGGTTGTTCTGTTTCCGTTTGGATGGTCATGGTTACGTTAAACTCCAGCCGGTCTGTACTCAAACTTTGCCCGACCCAAAATGTAACCAGCATACTTGTTGCTCTACTTTTATGAGGAGTGGGAGGAGTCGCCACAGACTCAGGCACACCCACACCCACACGCCCCGCCCCCTCTCCCTTCCCCTCCCGATCGATCCAGTCTTCTACCAATCAGGGGCCGTTCCGCTCCTGCCGCTCCGCAGCCGCAACTGGAGGCGCGGCTGCGTCAAGAAGGTCGGAAAAAGTAAAAAAAAAAAAACGGTTTTTGCCACCAATGAGCGAGAGGCTGGTCTGTGCTGTTTGCACATATGTTTTTGAAACACCATGGCAACTGGGCTCAACGTCAGTGAGTCAAACTTCCTGAAACTGGAACCCTGACGGGACGTTTTTGCACCAAGTTTTTCACAACATCGAATGAGGCTTCACGGAATACAACAGTTTTAAAAACTTATATAACCTGATGTAAAGGCGTTTCCAGGATTAGTCACGAGGCTTGTGGTTATTTTGGTCCAGCTGGACCCCCCCACCCCCACCTCAAAAGCCGGTCCAGACCTTGACACCAATAATCTGATATTCACAGGGCCTATCAGCTTCGCCACTTGGCCCCTTCTCAATTAAATCCGCCGGGAGTGACTCAAGTTCCCAGGAGCACAAAGGCGCCTGAGCCGAGGCAGGCCCGGTGCCAAAAAAAAAAAAAAAAAAAAAAAAGCAGAAGGCTGAGTGGAAAAGTACAGACTGAGACGGTCGGAGATGTTTTCAATTCACGCCCCCAAAAACACAGAAACCGGCCCTGCAGCCTGTTTTAAGTCTTGAGGTGAACTTCGGGGTACCAGAACGGTCCAAGGCGACGATCGGAGAGAAATAATTACCGGAAAATGCCACTTCAGCTCCGACCGACACCAGCCGGACAGTTATGCAACACACCTGGTTTCAGTTTAGCCAAGAGATGAATGAAAGTATGCGGAGGAAACCCCAACCGAGTGTTACAGCGTTTCCAGCCGTGCGTAAAGGAGAAAATATTTAAAATAAAACAACTTCTGACTGTAACACAGACGCCGAGAGATGCAACCAGCCCATCATACAGTGCTTTCTCCAACTAAATAAGAAGTCCCCTTAATTCAAACTCTAACTGGGGGAACTTCCACAGCGGCTGCTGTTACCATTGCGCACAAACCTTTCAGGTTCGAAGCGCTGCTCGTTTGGCTGCCTGCTGCTGCAGAGGTCAGCCAGTTTAGAGTTACCACCGCGCCGCTTCTCTGGCAACTTTTCCCGGAGAGCCCCCCTCCCTCCCTCCCGTGTCAGACTTCTGTTCCCACGTCATAAATCCGGGTCAGTGGTTTACGGGGTGAATGGAGCGGCCCCCCAAAGTGCGTCTACCAGGCTTCTCTTCCCAAGCGTCAACCATGGACCGGAGAAAAGTTGCTAGTGGTCAACGTCAAGGTCCCGTTCCCGCATCTACAGGGTCTAGTTCAGCGCTCAGGATTCGGTACTTACAAGTCAAAGCGGTGGTTTTGTCTTTCATTGGGATGCGAAAATTCCCTAGTCAGCCAGAGAACTTCTGCAGGCTCCTCACCACGCAGATAATCGAACTACGGCACATTCCTCTCCTTGGAGATTTTCATCCAGTTTTTTTTTTTGTGTCTTTCTTTCGGGGCGGAGACGTCCCGCCTCTGTTTCCTTCACAGTCGCCCGATTCATGCAGGATGGTTTTTCCTGTGGGAGGGGATGGCGTGATTGCCTCCGAGGGCCGCTCATGATCACTTCATTGAAAACAAATACTTTTAGGGGATTAGAGGATTAGCTGCTCAGTTTTTTATTATCTAATTTACAGGTGCAACTTAGAACAAAATGAAACGAGTGGTTTACACACATCTTGACTGTTTTTATTCTTTTTTTTCTGTCTGTGCTCAAATATTGAATTGAAGCAGGTTTGTTGGTCACAAAAGCCCATCGGTGTCGTGCTGAAAGATCACAGAAATTCCAGAATTCCTGCATTCTGACGTAAATCCCATTACAACAGGTTCATAAATCAGTATTAAATCCTACTTTCTGTTTACTTTTTCAATGTTTTTAAAATCTTTTCCTCCTGAAGAAGCTCTTTTTTCCGTGATCATCCTGACATAACCACACAGTCACCAAACAATCACACGTTCTTTAATAAGTGTTTTTTAAAAATGTAGTCTTTGTGCCATTCCTTCCAAAATCAATAACTCATAATCCACAAATACAGAATATGGTTGTATGTGTGTGAGCGCGTGTGCAGGAGAGAGAACAAGAGAGTTCTATTAGTTAACTGAATTCAAAAGTATTTTTAAACTGTTTTCCACAGTCAACTGATGCACACACACACACACACACACACACACACACACACACATTGCGCCTGACTTTGGAACCCACAGTGTTACTGAAATCCCTAAATTAGGTCTCCACATATGTAGAAAAACACCCAAACACACACCAACACACACCCACACCTGGAGGGAAAAACAAAACTGCAGGGAGGCTGACAGCACACACACACACACACACACACACACACGCGCGCTCAAGAGCAGAACGAGCAGCGGGGAGACCAACAGAACACTCTCTAAATTCCCCCGGCGAGCCCAGCTTTCCTGTCTCTGAACAGTTTGCTGAGATGAGGAGACGCTGCTCCTCAGGAGTGCTCCTCGTCTAGCAGAGTCATCCTCCTTCCTTTATGTAAAAACATGCAAGCCTGCTGAGCTAATGAGAACGAGAAGAATGAAAAAATGAAAAAAAAGGTCTGTCCTTGAAAAGCGAGCAGGAGTTGTGCGTATTTACTCCAGGAAAGTGGATTTTAATGAGAGCGACTGCAGGAAGAACACAGCAGAGAGAATAAGCACAGTGAGCACAAAGGCTTTACCTGCACTCGGATGTGTGCGCTCCTGTTTCTGGTCACACCAGGGGACGAATGACGCCAGTTGGAGGCGTGAGAGAAGATGAGGAGAGGCACGGAGCACAGAGAGCCTGACCAACAACAGGTCCAGCCAGTGTTTTTCCGATCGGGCTCTTATTCCCTACTGGATTAAAAGGCTGCCAGCGTTTGAGCCCCGGAAAAGGGGAGGCTCTAGAGTGCTTGAGCTGCGCGCTTGTGGCATCACGATGCATGTGTGTCAGACTATAACATGTTATGTAACCCACTAGTGGCAGCACTGACTCACACACACACACACACACACACACACACACACACACACGGAGGGTTATGATGTGTGATGGAAGCACGGAGGGGTTTGGTGCTGCACTAGAGGGTTTCTAGGTGCGGAATATCAGTTTGACGAGGAGGTGAATGTGAATGAGCCTCAGCGAGGAGGAACCCAACAACACCGTTACATAAAGGCCTCGGCTATTCAGGGAGCACAGCCGAGCTTTTATTTTGATGCACAGGACTCTGTGTGTGTGTGTGTGGGTGTGTGTGTGTGTGTGTCTTCAGGGTTAAGGCTACCAACAAGTAGCTGTCTTAGGTTACGCCACTGCTGACTCTGATTTTAAGTCTTTTCAACCCTGTCAGATACAATCGTTACCTGTTCACTCGGACCCAACGTTCCTGTTCGCCGAGTCAAAAAGGAGTGCCTCGGAATTGTGTGTTTGTGATGTTGTAACGTGCCTGTCTGCGCGGAGGCCTGTTATGTTCACCTGCGCAGCTGCTCTTGCGGGCAGGTTGACACAGGTGAGCAATCACTAATGAATGGAAGATGTTAGCTTGTGTCAGAACAACAGCTCGTCACCAGCTTGGGTAATCGCTCTGTTTATTCCCCACACGCTGAAATTCAGTTTTTCATAATTTAGCTCGAGACTAAAGTAGAGAATCTCACTGTGCAACCCATCCAAGCAACGTGGACGCCTAAATGTTGTTGTGTAATCATTAAAAGCCATGATACAAGGAACATAAGAGTTAAAAACCATAATGGTAGACTTGAAAGAAGGTCAACAAGTACACAAATCATAAAATGGAGGAACAGATAGGACTTCTGCCAAAACGTGACTTATGCATGGCCCCATTTTGAACTCTGGACTGTGCCAGAAATGATGGAAAATAACAGTCATTTATAGGCCTGAACTCAGAGTGACACAGGCAGAGCTGTTCGGATGCAGCGAGTGGCTTTAAAGTCACAAACGAAGGTCGCTAAGTTGCCGTATCACGTTTTTTATGGACGGCGGCTTGACATCGACTCCGTTAACACTTATTTTCTTTTCGCACAGCAGGACAGAGTCATTTCTGAGCACTATTGCTGTTATCCCAGGAGCTTAGAGTTGGGGTAAAGCGTGTGCGTAATAAGACGAGCTGCAATCCAGACAGAAACTAACAAACAAGGGGAAAAAATACTTGACAATAAAATAAATGGCAATATCTCGTTCTGGAAGTGATGGTGGCAATAAAGAAAAGTGGAGATAATAAAGAGAAATGAAGAGGAACCTACGAGGGATGAAGGAGATGGGAAGAGGAGTGAACAACAGGCGTGACTGTGGGGGACTTACTGTTTTCGCCGGGCCAACAGTATCCGTCCGGTTCGGACTCGTTGTGCCAGTACAGATCCATCGCCTGCACAGAGGAGGAACATTGCGAATGACGTTAACGCACGTATGATCATGCCTATGATGAAAGATGTGTAAACAAAAACTAGCTGACGGTAAAACCCACAAAGTTTACATGCGGTAAACATTGCAACTTCATTCAAACGTCAGGGGGAAACTGTGACTCAGCAAGAGCTGCACTTCCTGCTCTTTAATACTTCAGTTAAATATTAATGGATATTCGACATCTTGTGCAAATGGTTGCAAATGCTCTTTTGGTTTCTCATCTTAACTCAACAACGAGGGTTAGCTAAGCGCGAATGTAGGTCAGTGCGTTTAAACTTGATAAACAGGAATTTTTTTGTGGGGGGAGGGTGTCACAGCAGAAAAAAAAATCCCTTTTTAGGTGATCATACGTACAAAACCGTTCACTTAGCAGAAGAGTACCTGATTCAGCATCTGAACACTGGGTCCAGGGGTTTGTGGCTGAAGCAGCTGAAGCTTCAACCAGCCTACGTAACAGATACACTACCAATATTATGGTTTCCCACACAGTGGTGAGACCCCCCTCCAGGTCCAGATACGGGGGGGCTGGTGTCATTGATGGGACAAGAAAGAAGAAACCACACCCTGTTCTGAAAGTTTCCTCTCAAACATCGAAGGGTTCAAGTTCTCCTTTTGTCTCCAAATGTTTCAATAAAAACGTTTTATGTTCAAAGCGAAAGACTGAAGCTGTTAGCTGGCTGTGTTCCACTCATCGAGGAAGTCCGACAAGCTGAAACCTGTGTGTGTGTGTGTGTGTGTGTGTGTGTGTGTGTGTTTGGTTTGTTTATACATTCTAGTCATTGCCCTCGATAATTCGCGATGGTGCTTTCATCTCCTTGCAATTCTCAATGCAGTTGACATCACATACTGACGAATTTAGGCTCCCCGGTCAGGACAGGAGCAGAGCAGGTCGAGGCTTGTTTTTTCCCTCTCTCTACTTGTGATTGAAGTACCAATAAGAATAAAATGAAAACCTGGAAAACAAAATCTAATTGATGCAAATGACTAGGTTCATTTTACTGGATGGTTTTTGCTTTTATTATTAGACGCAGAAACGCTGAACCTGCCTGCGTGCGTTGCCGTGGCTGCCAGCTGTCATCCAGGGTGTAGCCGATGTAGGGCCCGCTGCAGATGGAGCACTCCATCATGACGGGGCTGGTCAGGAGAGGTGAGGCGTGGAGCCCCCATGACTGACAGCCGCTCAGGTGGAGCTCTGACTCGGATTCCTTTTGCTTGGCTGAACTGTCTCCGTGGTGGCGTCCCAGCATTTTCCACTTTCTGACCTGCGGGTGGAGAGCGACAGCTGATTGAGTGAGACAGACAACACCTTAACAACAGCAGCTTTGACGGATGTACATAATTCGATCAGTATATCACACGTCTGAAAATGCTAAAAGGTCGCACGGTTACGCTTCCCAACGTAACATCTCACCACAGATGCACAGCACAAATATGGTGCATGCATGCACACAAACACACACACATAGAAGAGCGAGACAACGTGTGGGGGAGAAATATAAGCTGCAGGAAATGAAATGAAACCTGAGGGTCAAGGTGCACGTAGATCTTTAGGATGCTGACTTGCAGAGACGGCTGTGTCAGTGACCTGGAATTGCTGTGGGCAGTAAATGATGTCGTTGGCAGACAGAGCAGGACGGTTCAGGGCCTGCAGCCTTATAAAATACATCTTTAATGGCGGATGGTGCTGCTTGCTGCAGAAAAAAAGGGTCTGTGTGGTGGTGGAAGGGTCAAACCTGACTATAAAATATTCTGGTGGTTGCCTGACGGTTGTGAATCATCCGACAGCAGCTCAGTTTCAGACTTCAGCTTCATTTTTCACACACAATGGGAGGAAGCAACAACTTGTAGTCTGTCTTCATTTGTGTCACTTGTCTTGGCTAAATACTGCGGTAACAAACAGCTGACAGAAGCAGCTTCTTTTTCCAGTAAAATGGATAAAGGGAAGACAAAGAGCTTTGATACGGGCGATCCACAGGAAATTTAAAACCCGTCTACATTGTGTCTCATGGGGGATGAGTCCTGTTGGAGCCAGAAAGGGCCGACATGAAAACCTGAGGAGGAGTATCTGAGACAGGAGACAGCAGGAGGGGAGAACTCGTGTTGTTGTTGAGCAGGGAACCTCATGGAGAGGTCGGTTTTGGATTATAGAGTCTCAGACTCTTCTTATCTTTAAAACCAGGAGGAGGCCCGTGGTCACTGAACTTTGACCTCCTTCCAAAATGTAAATGCTGATGTCGTCTGCTGAGTCTGAACCCTCCCTTTTCTTGGAAAGGAAAGAGCGATTTGGAGATGCAAAAAATATTTATGAAAACTGACCACAGACAATTTATGTTGCTAATTGTTATTGTTAATGTCACATCTGTTACCACTGAAGGATGGGTTTAGGTGTTTTTATTCAACTTTCTAGAGGTTTCATGTTTGGGAATTAGCTCATCAAAATAGAAAACTGGGTTAGCTGGGTTTAGGGGTATATTAAAATAGAATTAATCCCCATATCCCTTATAATGTGGCTCAGAAGGGAGGACGCTTCCATTTGTCCCTAGAATTAACTGATACTGCATGTTTATTTTTTTACATTAAATAACACGGTCTATAGTGTTAAAAATTAAAAAAAAAACAAAAAAACAACTTTACTAGCATAAGTGATGCAGATGTGTATCTTCTTCCTTTTCTTTCATGCACAGTGTAGTCAGGAGAAGAAAAAATAAACGGTCTAAGTTTCCTGCTTTAGTCCTGCAGCCACAGTTGTGCTGGGCCGGCTACGACAGCACAAAGCAAATTCATCCCTCTGTAAATCCACAAAGCCAGGAAACCACTTTCTTGTGCCCGGCAGAGCCCGAGTGACGCTGAAGAGAGCCGTGGACAAAAACAGTTGTGCCATTTTTAGGGACGCATGCACACATCTACTGCAAGGGGGTGGGGGGCCGGGTGGGCTCATGCACGAAGAGCTTTTCCAAGTTTATTACTCCAGCCGCATTCTTCCGCTGCCAGAGGATTTGGCTTTGAAGCAAGACAATAACAAAGGATTTGCAGTTTTCCATTGCAAAGGCCACGTTACAGAGGTAGCTCCAGCAGTTGAGAGAGAATACCATGAATATTTTAATTATCATCGTTATTACTGGCAAACCTTTTGTTTATACTAAAACATACTGAAGCATTTGTGTGTTAAAAAAAGATGTTGTTTCCAAACCTCACTGACTGGTTTCATCTGAACCCACGGTAAACACGTTATTGCCGCTAACGCCTGCCAGATCTGGCCAACCTGTCTCACAGCCACAGGAAATAGGGATGGTGTGATGTCCACCTCCCAGAGGACAGAACTATTACTGACACAGCATGGCACAGATTCCCAACAGTGTTTTTGCAGCTTGCAGTTTTTGCACAACCACATTAGACCACATTTATATTAACTGGAATGATCCAGCAGGTTTTTCCTGCACGGGAGATGGCTGAGTCCAGAGTTCCCATCCTTGATTTTTAAAGACGTGGAGTGCCAATGGAAGGAAAGGTCGCCCATAAACCAGAACAATCTTTGACCGTGACACACACTTGTTATGTTTGCGACACCAGTGAGGCGCGTGCTGCCAGAGACCTATGCTTCCTCAGAAAAACTGGGACATGTCACATGATAAGACATCAGGAATCAAAGTTCAGAGTCCAGCAGAGACGCAGAGGGAACATGAGGGAAGACCAGACACTTGGTCAATGATTTGAACAATCCTGATGCTGAAATCTGCATTCTATGGGAAAGAACATGTGAAGTTTATTTGCTATAGTTGTTGACTCACGAGCTGATTTTTGCTTTCTCGCTGGCTCAAACACGAGGTGTTCCAAGAAAACAGTTTCACTTGGATGAGTTTCCAACTCGCCGGTACATTAGGTCTGTCAGGTGAGCAAAACGCTGACAAAGTGAGCGTCCATCACCGTCATCACGTTAACATTCCGCAGATCGGTCACTGAGTAGTCTAAACCATCTACAGCAGAGACGTCATCGGTTCCCCCGCAGGTTTCACAGAGATAGAAAGGTTCGTCCGCTCTTCCTCCAGGACACGCTTGGCTTATCTCATCCCCCCATCAGTCTTCTTTGCTTCACTTCCTGCCTTCTTTGCTTAATACCCCGCATGAGTGACTTCTGGACACACAAATGGGCCCGTGTCGGCTCATTTCTTTCCAGGAAAAAAGTTTTCGTTTGAACCACAGTACATGCTGACCTTAAAAGCTGCCCCAGCTCATAAGGAACTGTTGAGCAAAGGAGACATTAGGCTTGCATAACAGATAATCATAAATTATTATTCAATCATAGTTAAATAAGTTATTATGTTGCCTCTGGCCTTGAAAATCTGGAAGCTTCTGTCATTATTAGAGCGATCCAGTGACAGACGAGCTTTTTTATTTTGTCACCTTCATCATCAAAGAGCTGTGATTTTTGACTGGGACTCAAAGTAAAACTTTGATGTTTGTGAAAATGGGAAAGGGGATGGAAACGAGAAATGAAAGGAGATGATGTTCTTTTCAGCGCTGATTGAGTCGTCGTCACCAACAGTTCGGCTCTGATGAGGGAGATTAGCGGGAAGGCATGCGCGTGCACGGCCAGCAGTACAGGACGTCCTTATCGGGTGGATTTCTATGCTTTCGATTTCTGCTCAGGCAGGAGCAGCTGCCCTGACCTCATCCACCAGCTGCTCATAAAACTGTCCTCTCAGCCCGGCTCATCTCCTCTGTTACCTGCAGTTTATATCTTCATCAGGATCCCCCCACTGCTCATTTCCTCCCTCCCTTGTACATTTTAACTCCATTTTGTTTCTCCTGATCAAACGTCCACCACCGTTTATATCGTGCAGTAATAAATGCATAACAGTGCAGGGCGTCTATATTTAGCTTTGGCCTAGGCTGACTCATGCAAATCAGGAGCGAGTGAGGGTAAAGGATGCTTTAAAAGTGCTTTAAATGGTGCTGGTACTTTTGAAGCAGACTAAAAGATATAAAACATGGAATCTGGATAAGTAAGAATGAAAAGTTTTGTAGGAACAAAATAAAACAAAATAACAAAATAACAAAATAAAGCTGCCATAATTCACCACCGTGTTAGATTTTGCAGAAATGCTGTTAAAACACCTGTAGTGGGATCATTTCCAGCCCCATTAAGCTGCCAGTCATGTCTCTTTAGTGACACTTTCATGGCAAGAACCTACAGCTCATTACTGCAGCCTATCACCAGGGGCAGTAGAGATGCTTAAGGGCGAATCAAAGCAAGCCTGTGCTTGTGTGTGTGTGTATGTGTGTGTGTGTGTGTGTGTGTGTGTGTGTGTGAGAGTGTGTGTGTGAGAGTGTGTCATTGATTCCAGACAGGTTTCTGAACTGGGATTTTTTTTTATTTTATAATGTGTTTCACAACAAGCACTGACTCGATGTTCCAGTATCAGTGCGGTTAGCCACTGGAGCTGAAAACCACATTTCAGACATGGGTTTTCACGCCATGTCCACCTAGTTCACTAGTTCACTCACCAAACCAGTAAACAATCCAGATTCCGTTCACTTTCATAGAGAATTCTAATATAAATCTACCATAACCATTGTATATAACAGGCAAATGGTGCATTCACTGACCTTCAGTAAAAATGATGACCAGTAGGAGTTTAAATTCAGTGACTCAATAACCGTGTGTGGCCCACCGCAGAGGTCCAACTGCTTCACCCCCAAACTCAGTGCAATCATTAAATTCTGCACTTATCTCCACTGAGACCTTAGTGACAGATCTGTCGGCCACCGTGCTGAGAGGTGGGACTGATGAGGACACAGATGGGAGAGATGCGCTTAGAGCGGAAGACAACAGAGAAAAAAGAAAACGAGGAGCAGCAGCGCAGTCCCGGTTCACGCGTGCTCGTGCACACACAAGTGCGGCTTTGTCCGAGCGATGAGTCATTCTCTCGTCTCAACGCTGGGACGTACGCATACGAGGCGTCTGATGGCTCCAACAGCTGATGGGACTGGGATCGCTGTGAGCGTGACGGCTCCATCACCAGCACGACCAGTCACCGCAGCAGGGTCGTTACGGAGCCGCAGGCCTGCAGTTTCCTCGCTGTTTGTGTTACATAATAACACAGCGAAGCTTAACCGAGGAGGGGAAAAAGGCATCCAGGATCAGTCAATTATTTACTTTTTGACTCGAACCGGCGGGCGCTAATGGGCTAATGGGCAAACAGCAGGAGGTCTGGAAACTTAGACCTGATGAGCAATGAAAGAAGACACTACAATTCTTCCTGAAGTGGAGGAGTGAAGTGATTTCACATGTAATATCTTAGATATTTAACATGTCGAATGCTTTATGAGATGGAAACAAACAACATTCTTTGTTTAGGAAAGGCGAAGATTAGAGTTGAATCTAAATATCTAGGTCAAGCTTTGACTTTGACCTGTCTTTCTGTGTAATCAGTTATTGGTGCCACGTTCCCAACACAAACAAACAAGGTGTTTATATAAAATACCGATGTTGTGTAACCCATTTTCAGCCGGTTTCACCCTTACCTTGCATCCCTTGCCCTTGTCCGCCGTTTGTCCGGCAGCCAGACACGGAGAGCACGGCTCCTGGTGGTAGTACTGACCGCCCTGCAGGCTGCCGTAGTGGCAGCTGCCGTATGGCGCGGGGAAGTGCGTGTACCACATGTCGTCCGTCAGTGGGCACTTGGGACAGGGATAAAGGAGCCCCTTCCCCTGGGCCTTCTCTATGCTGACTTTTGGGTTCCTCATCCATCTCCTTACCTGCGTGGGACAAAAGTTGGCGTTATTTCGCTTCACAGTTCACAAGTTGGTCACAGGACCCACACACACACACACACACACCAAGGGGCTATTTAGAGTCTCCATTTAAGCTAATGTGCATTTTTTTTTGGTCTGTGGTAGGAAACTAGAGAAGACTCACACAGGCAAAAAGGTCAGACAGCCACCCGCTGCAAGCTGTTTTTTGATCAGAACCTCTTTTTTCATCCCTGATTATGTCACTTTAGGTAGGTCACACTTCAAAGTGGCACAGGCGGTTTTGCTCTTTGCTGCCTCTACTGCAAATCTTATACATGCGCACACACCTGTTGCATAAGGACAGCTTATGTGGAGCTGTCTTGTTGCGTGATCTAACAAGACAGCATGTCCTAACATCCACTCCAGTCACACACACACAAACACACACACACACACACATCGGAATCAGACACCTTGTAGAGACATGCTGGAACCACAACTGGGAAAACAACACTGCAGGTCGAGGCAAGACAAACCGACTACGGCCAAGAAAATGTGGAGCAGAAACGGTGCAAGTGTTGTCCTATCGAGGAAGCTGGCGTCAAACAATTAGAGGCGCTGTTTTACGCTTCTCAGTCATTCAAAGATACAAGAGGAGTTTTGAACCCGAAGAGGCCAAAGGACACAGATAGATAGATAGATAGATAGATAGATAGATAGATAGATAGATAGATAGATAGATAGATAGATAGATAGATAGATTCATTTTTAAATCCCACTCATTGCAGCAGAACGTGCCTTTGGGACTGTAGGTGTGTGTGTGTGTGTGTGTGTGTGTGTGTGTGTGTGTGAGTGGGTGTGTGGGCGTTAACATCACCCAATCTGCCGGTGCTCTACCAGCATTGGCCAGAGTCATTAGTGATCTGCACCATACGGTACGCCATCTGAGACCAGCACCAGCGTCAGTAAACCCGCTGTGAGCAACAGACCATGACGAGGACTCGCAAGAGGAAGACATGTATATTCATGACAGATCGCTGACAGTCAACCCATCCTGGGACTTAATTGTCAGTGTCTTAATTGCCAACCTGTACTGCACACACTCTTGTTATCGCCTTATTTATCACATTACCCTTTTATGAGCAATATTCCCGAAGCAAAACAGTCATTACAGTGTAAATGCCTGAATGCACCTCTCCTCTGCAGGTTATTTATCCCTTCACCCCCGCAGGCCCCACCCCCCCCCCACCACCACCAGGCATGCCGCTTCTTTTGATCAGATGTAAATTGGATGCAAATGAATCAGATTTGAAGTGACTGAGTGGAGGTAGTTTAACCAATGCTAAAGGGAGGTTTGGGTGACTCAGAGCCAACACTAAAGCTCAAGAGTCTCTCCCTCTCTCTCTCTCTCGCTCTCTCTCTCACTCACACACACAAACACACAATCCTATACTATTATTGAATAAATTGTATAAATACACAATATTTTGTTCTGTTAATAACTTATGCTGGAACAAATGAAACAAGGATTGGCAACATAAAGTTTATGAGCAAAAATTGTAACATTTGGTTGTAAAATTCCCTAATCTAAAAATATTCAGTCACAGCCTAATCAAACAAACCTTGGTTTTATTCTAGCTTCTGACTGTTTGTTGGCTCATTAGGCAACAAACAAGCATGGCTCTTTTACTGACATTCATAACAGGTTTAATGGTTTGTTGTTAGTTAAGTTATTAATAAGGGTCATTGGGATAAGTTAGGGTATGGTTAGGGGGTTAGGGTGGGTTGGGTTAAGGGAGGTTAGGGTTGTTAGGGTTAGGGGTTAGGGTAGGGTAGGGTTAGGGTAAAATAATAAGTTTAAAATAACCATTAATTCTGCTGTCGCAGGTCATTAAGATATCATTATCATTGGCCTTAATTGGTCCATGAAGGTTGATAATGTGCTCAAGTCATTCTTTCATTAAGCTGTGAAAGTGCCACCATGAAATCATTTTATAATTAATTCTGGAGCTGCAGGGATTTTTTTTTTTAAAGCAAACTATGTGATGTCCTGGAAGTTAAATATTGGTGCGCATACATAAGATCAGCATCCAGCATGGTCCCCTTTCATGCAAAGCCTCAGCGTCATGTAGGAAATAAATATCATGGCAGAGCTGCAGGGGAGGCAGGAGATCCTAAATTACGGGGCGCAGTGATGTCACACAGGCACAGTGAATTCTCAGACTCAGCGAGCTGCATCCTGGCACTGCTCAGCCCTAAAAATGACATCATATTTGGCAGGCAAACACACCAAAACAGAGCGGGAGCGCGCTCCATCTGTGACACCACCATCCCAGAGACAACTGTCCTCCAAACTCACCTTTCTCTTCACAAACTGGAAAGCCGAACACTTCTTGAAGGAAAAGGCAGTCTTCTCTGCGCCTCCTCCCACTCCTGCACCTCCTCCACCTCCCACACCACCGCCTCCTCCTCCTACTCCTCCTCCTCCTCCCCCGTTCACCAGCTTCATGGCCGACACCGGCGCTCCGCTTGCCTCCGTAGATCCCAGGATGACAGGAAAGGCTGGCAGGGAGCGAACGACAGAGAGGCAGAGATGAGGAGGAGACTTTCCTAAGGCATGAGGAGAAGCCAGCGCAGGACAGAGAATGATAGGAGATAATTCAGAGAGGAGGTGGAGGTGGAGGTGGGAGAGGCAGATGGCTAAAATGTAAGAGAGAGAGTGAGAAAGAAAGGGAGCGAGAGAGAGGCTGCACATTGAATAAGATGAGGTGTTGGGATGTAGATGGAGATAAAGGGCGGAACTGAGGAGAGATGCACAGGAACAGATGGAGAGAGGAAGAGGAGGAGGAGGAGCGACTGCTGTTGCTGTGAGGATAAACGTCTCTTCCTGCGTGCTAACTTTGTGTTGTGTTTGACAAGTGCACGAAGTGGACCCAGGCACAAAATCCCCCAGAATCCCCTACCTGACTGGCTGATCCGGCTCTGTCCGTCCTTGGAAACCTCCTGCTCTGTGATCGCAACTGTCACTCCGCTGGATTATGTCCGCACGCCCAAATCACGGGAGCAGGCTGATGATGTTGTCCTGTACCCTCGTCCTCAGTGGTGCGACTGTTCTCTGCCAGCCTGTAAACAAACAGCCAGGAAATGTGCGCATGAGCGCATGATGAAGCGTGCGTGCACCCAGCTGCAGTCTTCTGACGCTACTTTATCAATGAAAAGCCTCTGCAGTGATGCCACCGCCTCCTCCCCTCCCTCTCTCTCCTCTCCTTCCAGCTCCTTCCATGTCCCTCGTTGCCCCCTGCCGCCCCCCCCCCCACCCCCCCTTATTCATTCTGCTGCTGCAGTCGGCTGTAACTCCTCGGTGTCACCTCCTTCTGACCAGCCCACCTGATACCTCAGCGGATCCACGATTCCCTTCCCTCTTCCAGTCTCGGGAATCGTCCCAGAAGTCAAACCTCAAACACACTTTCACTCCCTGGTTGCGTCCTCAAAGACAAAGCCGGACCTTTTGATGCACATGTGCATAAAGCATCAAAACAGGAAATGAAACCAACCTGTAAAGTGGCATAAAAACACTGACATCCAAATGCTGCAGCTTTGGCCGTTATTACATCTGTGAGATTCACGTGTTTGTTATCAGTGATGCGGAAACTGGTTTAAAGTCAACGTTCGCCTGTTGTAGCTGATAAACTCTAATGGGCAGACGCGCTCTGAGCGGTGAATGTGAAAGGGTGACTTGAAAATCTAATTGAAGCTGCATCCAGGACTGTTCTTAGCTCAGTGTTCTTCTGTCACCAGAGGAAATGGTCAGATCTCATCAGTTTTTCTGACAGGAATAAACAAATGAAGACCATCCGCATCTCGATTGAACTTTCACTGTGCCGGAATCGCTGTGGCTCTCACTGGAGGGGAAGTCGTGACTGTGCACTGTTTCTAACGAGAGGGAATCAAAGACTCAGCAGTAATGGCAAGAAGCAGTTATGAATAAAATCAGCCTCTTTAAAATTGTTAAATACTTCCAAAGGTCCTCCATTAATGGCATGTTTTCATTTCCAAACTGAGCACGAAAATTGCAAAAAATACAAGGAATTAAACAGAATCGCACAGCCTTTTAGCAGAAGCAGTGGTTTCTTTTGTGGGATCTAATCCTCAGGATGAAGAGGGACAAAAACCCATTTTGCCAGAGTATCTTGTCATGGAACTGTGAGAACTCCAGGGTGCTATTATGGTCTGACAGCAGCCCTACACTTACATAACTGCTGCACTCACACACTCACATATACGGATACCGAAGCTGCACACCACATGAATTATTCTGTGATCTGGAAGAGGAGACGCGGACGCTCAAATCAGACAGTAAATAATTGATTGTAGCTTTCTTGGAGGCTTCAGAGAGTTGCTGAAATGATCGGAAAAAACAATAACTTATGTATTTACCACAAAGAATGCCAAGTATACAGCTCTGGAAAAAAAATTAAGAGACCACTGCAAAATTATCAGTTTTCTGATTTTCACTATTTATAGGTATGTGTTTGAGTAAAATAAACATTTTAGTTTCATTCTTTAAACTACTGCCAACATTTCTTCCAAATTCCAAAAACAAATGTAAACATGTAGAGATGCTGATTTCAGAAAAAAATTGAAGTGGTCTCTTAATTTTTTCCAGAGCTGTATAATAAAACCCTTTGCAAAGCCAGCCTCCAATGGTAACCAACGCGTAGTGTTGTGACTATTTTTCCTCCAGACTACTCAGGTTATAGATCTCAGTCTGGCCAGTTCTAATAAAAACCAGTTGCAGCTGTTTTAAGCCTGCAGATGGTCAAGGGTAACGTACGCAGCCAGCTAATAAACTCCACTCAGCACATTTCAAATTACAAAGAAACACTGCTAATCCTTTTCAGCCCTTCAGCGAAGATGAAATAAGACAAATACATTCATTTCTGCTGAAGCCTGGTCTGTTTGTCTGCTTTCTGTTTTGCTTTGCTCATTTCCACCAGTGGGCAGGGTCATGGATGGCTGTCTCACCCAGTATGTCCTGCAGCCTGACACCAGGTGGCGATGATGAGGTTCATGTTTTTCGGTTTTACACAGACGTTTTTAGAGATACCCAAACCCTGCCAGTAAAGTAGCTGCTCCTGATTCCCAAGTCACTTTCATCAATTAAGCAAACCCCTGCTCGGCTGCACAGTGCATTTGCAGGGAAAAGTGCTTCTCGCACCACCGTTCACCACAGGCGTTGGTGCCAAACGCAGGATCTGTGCATGGCGCCTTTCACGGGAGGAAAATAAGGTGCGTATTTGTCGCTGTCGGTGCCACGTGTTGGTTTAATTCATCCAAACAGAGGGGATTTGGTGAGACCAAGAATAAAGCTGAAGAATAAAGCTGCGAGTTGGTTTCGCTGCAGACAGGGACAAAAACACGTTCTTGGTGGTCCTTGGTGGATGGTATGTGTAAGGTGGTGTTGGATGTGCGTGTGTGTGTGTAGTGCAGCCAGGAAGCAACTCCCGTTGGGACTGCCAAGACTACATTGCTGAGCTAAGGAGTCAGAGGAAGAAAACCGGAGAGCAGGGAACCAATTAGATTTGCATGCTCTCATGACTGCGCTCAGTCAGCTGAAACAGCTACACACACTGAGCGACACACACTCACTCAGGATGGTTTTACATTGCTTTTAATTTGTCATGACACTGAGGTTGAACGTTTCATTCGAGTGACGTTATGGCTTCAAGTCACAACCTCAAGGAGAGTCAATTTTGACTGTAGATGCAGGATACGATTATCATTATACTGCCAACGTTTGTCATTATTTTACTGCCACACACAAGAGAGAACGTGCACATTTATACAGCTGAACTGCATTTCTAGAACACACACACAGAGCAGTTAAAGGTGTGTAAGCAAAAATCTAAAGAATTTTGCACAACTACACTGTATGCAGGTCTTATCCTCCAACTGGAATCTATCAATGATTGAAATGTATGTGTGTGTGTGTGTGTGTGTGTGTGTGCGTGTGTGTGTGTGTTGATCCAGGTTGTTGAAAATAAACAGCATATTTTCTCCCCAAACAAAGAACCCTGTTTCCACCAGATGCTAGTTTTTAGAAAACTCTGGAAACTTACTTTTGCTCCTCTCTTCCTTTTTCTGCTGGCCAGCCGACCTCCTGGAGCTTAGTTTCTCCTCATAACAGCTGGGTCTGTCAGGGTTTCCAGGTAATCTTTTTATTGCCACTGCTGCCTTATTAGCCACTCGGGGCGGTTGGGGGGGAATGAATGAATTAGTTCATTAGAAATTCATTTCTAATTCATTAGAAACAATTAATTAATTGAAAATGTGACAGCAAAACAGCAGATCAGCAGTGGGAACATACCTCTGCAACAACAATGAGTCACCTGAAGAGCTGAAACATTCCCGTTTCGACTCAGTTAGGTCACATTCTTGTAAGTCATTCAAATATTCCAGTTTCTTTCTCTGCTTATTTAGCAGAAGTCTTGTGACATTTTCAGCAACAAAGCCTTCAAGCGGTGATTGAAAGGAGGCAGCTGGGGGACATATTTACACTTCTAAACTGTCCACACACACCGGCACACGCCTCCCATAGGGCCAAGACTGAAGGGCACTTTAGCATATCTCTCTGTTTTGCAGTGATAGTGATCTCATTTTGCCCAGAAACCACATATGATGACCTTTTTGATATTTTTTTAATAAAACATTTATTTTCCAGGTCTAGAACGTCTAAATTATTAATATTATTTACTGTTTTAATAAAAGGCTCAACCGTTTTATGCTAAAAATACCATTTCCCCATTGTCTATTTTTCTTCCATATTTGGTGCGTATCAAATCTTTACATTAGTCCCCCCCACCCCCACCGCACCCATCATCCGTCCTCTTCAACCAGCTGCAAAATTCCAGCCTCGGCAGGAACAATGGGAAGCTTTGACTTCAGAGAGCCGATGCGAGCGCCACCGCTCAGATAAGGAAGTCGGCAGGAGCCACAGCGCGCCCATGGACGACAGCGCCATAACAAAGAGGCTTTGTTTGGGTCTCAGGACTCAGGTGACTCACCCATGCCAGTCGTTTTTACGTTTCACTCATCCATGTCTGGAAAATGCCTGGGATGAAAGGAAAAAGATCTCTGTCACACATCCAGTTTGTGAGTCTTTACTGCTCAAATCTGCCTGGTCCTGCTCGAGGTTTCTTCCTGTTGACAGAGAGTTTCTGCTTTGCTACTGTTGCTAGTAACCGTCACTGTAAGAGACAATATTAAGTTAAACTGAGTTGAACTGAATTCACAAAATATCACCAAGATAAGATTAATATTGAAATAAATCAATAATTTAGGCGGAAACGTTGCTTTCCATTTGTCTTGTTGCTGCTTTTGTGTGTTATTTATGGAATTTTTGGCTCATTGTGACTGAAATGAAGTAAGAGTGACACAATGTACGTCTTTAACCTTTACTCCATTCCACATGGCACCGCCAAAAACAATAGCCTACATATTTACACACACACACACACACACACACACACACACTGTCACCTCTCTTCTAGCGCCGAGTTCATTGTGTCCTTTATTGTCGACTTCCTGCACAGCAGTCAGCTGCTTCCTATCTGGCGCCACACCAACAGGATCGCCACAGTAACCGTTGGGGGGGAGAAGACAGATAAATGATGTTATGGGGGAAAAATAGCACAGACGTTCCCTCATTAGAGGCTAAATAACACACTGGGATGATGCCACGCTGCAGGTGCAACGGCCTAAAAAGGTACAGACAGGAGCCAGAGGGCAGACATGGAGACATGGAATCGTGCCGGTTTTTACATTCTTGTATAAAGGCTGGCGGTTTTCTGTCTGAGGTTATTAACTCATCGTTTAATATGGTGGTAAAGCTGCATCAGGAGTCCAGGCACTTGTAGATTCTTTAATTTTGTGGACGTGTGCAGGGCCAGGGGGGCTTGCTTCCTTAATGGGAATTTTTTCTGATTCCCAGAAAAAATACGGACAGCCGCATGAATGGAGTACAGGAGCGGGTGCTGGAGGGGCAGGGGGGATGGAATGAGAGAGGAGAAAAAAGATGAAAATGAAGGAGGAGAGAGAGATGAAGGCAGAGGAGAGATGATGATGATGATGGTCTCTTTCATAAAGAGCATTGGATATGAGCTTCTGTCTGTCTCCCCTGGGGATGTGACCTGGTTTTTCTTTTCAAACACACACGTGCACACACAGACACACACACACACACAGACACAGTACAGTAAGCTGTCAGTAGAAACAACAGCCTGATACCTTCAAAGGTAAAACTCTGACATTGCTGCCACAGAAACGCGCTGCTTCCTTCTTTACCTGCTGATTAAAAGAAAACACACACATCAAATGTATTTAGTCAAGAATTATTTACATCAAATAACACACCAAAACAAGCTCTGGGAGTCAAAAATCATTTTACCAAACCCAAAAGGAGAAAGCCATGTTGTATCTGTGGTTGATGTTGGAAGCTTTTGCCTCGGTTAAACCTGGTTTGCTTTGATCTGCGGCCTTGTGCCTGGTGTGTAACACCCCAAACTCACACTCAAACACACAGATTTATAGGTTATAAACAGAAAACTCAAAGGTGAACAGCACAAACAGAGCGGTGTGTGATTTTCCAGTTCTACTCCCAAAACTTAGGGATGATACAATCAATGATTCTATAGGTCAGGTTAGACCTCTAATCCTGTATAATCCTTGATGCCGGTGGCCTGTTTTTACAACAGTTTTTAAAATAAAACCTCCCAACAGGTTGACGGAGTCAATATTGTTCCAGTTTTGGTCGTGCTGGTTCTTCATTGATTGTTCCAAACCAGGCCTGCTGCCTTATCAGTTCAACCCTCTGTTGGATGCCGACCCCTCGACGTCAGAGTAACAACTGACTTTTTCCTGGTATTTCCTGTCATCTAAAGTCCTTCCTACGAGCATTCCTGCAGAGGATGGAATCCCCTGCCGCTCCCCTAGATGTAAAACACGCTAACAGGCACCAACAGCCACGTCTGCTGCAGAACAAACCCAACCAGATCGAAGCGAACGTGTAAAATGAGCCAAAAAAACACCAGCAGGAGTTAGCGTCTGAGCAGAGAAGAAGAAGTCGAGCTGAGCCAAAGCCTCGTCTTCTTCTCCTGCTTCTCTATTCTGTTTCATCTCCAAGCCTTACTGTCTCACCCTCTCTGTTTTACATGCATATTTTATACACACGCTTGGGGCTGGGGGGGGATTCTTTCAGAACTTCAAACTCTGCAGCATGATCACACACACACACACACACACACACACACACACACACGCACACTTCTATCTTTGTAAGGACTTTCATTGGTGTATTACCTATGTGTTACTTAGCCCCTTACCCCAACCATCCCAAGTAACCCCTGACCCTGACCTAAACCTAAACCTAAACTTAATTCTAACCCCAACCAAAATAAAAGGCCTTTGAAGTTGTGAGGACCAGCCAAAATGTCCCCGCTTCCCAAAAATATCAAAACATTATTCAGGTGAGCACAGACTCAGAGACAGGATGTACGTCTGCGCCGACAAACTGTGACAATGTTCGGCAAATGTTGACCTTGAACGCATCAGACTGCAAACAAATAAGTCAGACGCCCCCTGAGCTCTTAAGCAATTCCATATATGAGGACATTTCTATTCAAAATTGCATTAATCTGTTAAAAAAAAAAAAAAAAAAAAAACTGATGCATTTACGGTAAAATCTCTGTTAATGGCTCCAGCATTCGGGAAAAAAGGTTTTTTAAGCGAATGTTTCAACAACGTCGCCGCTACATGTAGCAGTGACATGTTTCATAACTGAGGACTTTTTTTCTGTCATTCCTTCTCCTTCACTTATTCTCTTCATTTGTCTCCCATCCTCCAGGGAGAGAAGCGTCTCCTCGTCCCCGTTCGGCTGCTCGCTGCGAAAGAAGCGAAGAAAATAAAAAAACAGCTTTGCTTCTGGGTGGGTGGCAAAGAGAAATGTCACCAAATATTTGAGCAGAAAATTTCAGAGCTGTCATCGTCGTAGAGGTCACACACACACACACACACACACACACACACACACACACACACACACACACAGGACCGCTAATGGAAATGTATCATTTTTCAGAGAGAAAATAACATCTAAAATAAAGCAGAGAGAGAGAAAAACTGTGTTTTTAATGTGTGTTTTCAGGGCCGATCTCCTGCACACACACGCTCTCTCCTCCTGCTTTAGATTCTCCAGTGAGATCAGAGTCAGACTCTTCATTCGAGAAGTCCAGCCTCCTCCTCTTCCTCATCATCATCATCATCATTGATAAATGTTGAAAGTGCATGTGAGGTGATCAGTTATTGATCTGCTGTCTGGCTTCATTACATCTGAGATCTGCAGTGAACTAAAACAGAAACCTGCAGCTCCCACAGCAGCACCGTGACATCACTGGCTCCCCTCTCTGACCCTGGCAGCTGCGTGGCTGAAGGCCTACTCTCCACTTCTTCAACCGTGAAATAGAAGGAAAAAAAGGTAGGTAGAGAGAGAGAAAGAGAGAGAGAGAACAGATGAACAACAAAAAATAAAAAACAAAAAAAGGATCCTTAAAAGTAAGAAATTGTTTTTGACCTGTGATGCAGACTCTCCTCTCTTTAAAGCTAGAGGACAACATCTCTCTCTCTCTCTCTCTCTCTCTCTCTCTCTCTCTCCCTCCCTCCCTTTCTTCCTCTCCTTCTTTATCTTTGTGTCACACACATCTAAATAGCCACAAATTACTGCAGTAATCTCATTGGCTGACACAGCACACCCGTCCAACCAATGAGCTGCCAGAACAGGTCTTCAGGCTGCCAGTCTGGTAAAACTACTCGGCGACTCGGTTTGTTCTGGTGTGCCAGTACATGTGCAGATACACTCAGTCTCTTTCTCACACACACACGGGTGGGGGGGGGGTAGGGGGTGGGCAGGTGAGTCGAGACGCGTCTCACATACAGAGCAGGTCGGTCCGACTTACACAGGCCATGATGGTGGAGGCTGGAGGAAATGCAGCAGCGCTATCAGAGCTGACTGCTGCAGCCCCCTCCGATCCTCCCTCCATCACATCAGGCTGAACCACTCCTAAAATCAGCCTTGTCTCGCTCTCGTCACATACAGCCTGTCCTAACTCTTTCAGACTGGTTATTATCTTTCCTCCTGATCCTCCACCGCCCTGCTCTCTTCATCAGTGCTGACTCCATTTAAAGGTGCAGATGATCCCAGAAAATCAATAATTTCCTCTTTCCTTTAGTGCTTTTCATTCATTTACATCAGAGTGCCAGTGTGGCTCCTGGTCCTCTAGTTTACTCCCACCACTCAGACATTAGGGTCTCTAGATTGCCCCGAAGTGTGTGTGTGTGTGTGTGTGTGTGAGAGAGAGAGAGATGGATCAGTGCCCTGTCTGGGGTAATATCTACTGTGGCCGCTCCAGCATTCCCAGTGATCATGAAGGAGAAATAACAGGAGATGAAGTGACCAGCTCAATGGATGGCGTGAATGGCGAGCTAACTACAGCTAGCATTAGAACTCAGCCATGACGGGCGTCACTGAGCATGAGCTGGGTCATGTGGGAGGCTGATTATCTGGAGTTTGTGACATCTGTGGCTGATTTGTAATCATCGTCACAGCTGATTGGTAGAATTTTGATATTGGATATTGGATCACAAATCAACCACGTGACCTGATGACGTGATTAAAATGCATGAAGAGTATGAGCGCTGTCGAGGTCTTATAATATGAACCAAGTCTTTGGAATGAAAGTATGAAGTTATTGTCTTCTAACTGGGTTTTCATGAACAATAGCAGATTGCTAATTAGCCTAGCCCATCATAAAACAGTGCTTATATCATTCAAACTTTTGCTAGAACATGATTACTTTCTGAAATTCTGAATAAAATGAATCCTTCAGTCAACCAGACCAGGACAGATGCGGTTGCCAGGGTTACATCCGTCCTCCTGTGTGCCAGATGGGTATGATTCATCTCACAGGACAACACAATGAGCCCTGAAGCTGAGACAATCACGGGAAAGAGGGACAATTCATTTCACCCTTCTCTGCTGAAGCATGCTGGGAAGATGAAGGACAATGAAGTCCTTTCAGTGGAACTCCGTCCCAGTGCTGCTGGACTCAGGACGATTCCCAGTTTAGATAAAAGGGAATCGTCATTTTTAGATTTTCAAGCCTTGTGTATTTTTGATGTGACTCCTGCTCTCCTTCGTTCCGCTTGATGCTCGTCAGCGGTTATGTAACGATCTTCAGTGCCAAACGCCGTCAGACAAACGGTCTCATCAGATAAACGCAGAGTTCCTACCTCAGATGATCTCTGATTTGCATCGCTCTGGGGGTCAGGCTGGGGTCAGCGTGCGCTTCCTGCTAACTTCTGCTCACTTCCAGAACGGTGACCCACATCATGAGGGCCAAACAAGTGATCCAACAGGTGATCTCATTCTTCAGATAGGAGACGCAGAAGTCAGGTGACCCAAGAAATGTTTGGTCAAAGCTATCATACAGCATCTCATCGTGTCACATGAAACCTCAACACGCGCGCGCGCACACACACACACACACACACACACACACACACACACACACACACACACACACACACACACACACACACACACACACACACCCACACAGCCTGTCTCAGGAATGTGACAGCGATTTCATCAGAGAGGGTCCGTGACGACAAAGGAATTGACCCTGGCGGCGTTCGAACTCAGGTTAGAGAGCACATTCCTAACTGAGGAAAGACAAGAAAGATCACATGAGTCTCAGCAGTTGTACTGTGTCAGTGACATTCTACAAACAGCCAAGAAATAAAGATCAGTGGGAAAGAAACCAGTGTTTGTTTTGTTTGTTTGTTTCTGCGCTGATATAAAAACACAAACTTGTGTTTAGCTAATGTACGACTACGTCTGCTAATCTTTAAAAGGTCATCGTAACATCACCTAGTTCCAAATAAATCAATGAGGTGATGATCAGACTTCTGGTGAAGACAATAAAGAGACCAACTACAATCAATAACTGCACAGGAAGCAGTTGGGACTCGGCTGTAAAGGGCATTTTCCTGACAGCGCCCTGCTTTTGTCCCTCTTGCTGAACAATGGCCGTCCAGAAGGAACAGCTCTGTAGTGGAGTGGTTTCCCCCCTGGTGCCTGTGTGTCTACTGTCCACTCGAGGGGTGGGGGTGTGGACGCTGGATGGCGGAGGACACTGGATCAGCTCAGACAATGAGGCTCAGCACTGCCTCTCTATTCTGAGAGGCTTCCGCCACCTTTAGCCCCAACTTTCACCCACCCGGCTTGCTGCTGCGGTTTACCACAATCATCTCATCTGAAGCGTTTTAAGATCACTGATCACAACCAGATTAATGATCTTTAAGTGATTTATTCCGTCTCTAATGTGAAGCTCCAGCACCAGAATATTCAGCTTCATATAGAGTATTGTCCAGAGAATTCAGGAGGCCAAACATGACCTGTGGTACACATCTGTACAGTAATCGTGCCCTCGGCGCAGGAAGCCCGACCTTCCGATGGCAGGAAGTAGTCCTCGCCAGGGAGACGGCGTGCTGAGCCGGCGTCCTGCAGGCCAGAGGCAGGCGCACGCAGACGCATGCGATCTGATAGAAGAGGTGGCGACTGAGAGACCTGGGGCCGAAATGGGCAGATGTTTATACAGATCGTGACCTTTAACCCCCCATACACACAAACTCACACAAGCACACGTTCACTGAACAATTCAGATCACACTCGTTAAACAAATAGTACAGACCTACTCTCCTGATAGATAGATAGATAGATAGATAGATAGATAGATAGATAGATAGATAGATAGATAGATAGATGACACCCTCCTCGTTTACACAAATCACGTGCATGCAGACCCTCCCCTGTAAACCAAAATATTTACCTTTCTCCAGCCCCCCCAGCCCAAGATGCAGCACTGGAACGTAAACACGATGGCCATCGATGATGCCATCACAGTTGTTTGTGAGGGTGGTGGTGGGGGAGGGTGGTCTAGGGTCACTCAGGGAAAAAGGTTGATTGATTGAAAATCTGTGTGAAAAACAAGTCTGAAGAAAACAGCAGACAAAAGGTCAGAGAGGGGAGGCTGCTGCAGGCCTACGCTGCTGGGGACACAAACATGATCCAAACATGAGCAGTTCCCCACCTCCTCAACACCAACCACCAGCTCTACTCCTTCACCTCCTCTCCTCTTCTTCTCACCGGGATTATCACTGTGTGTCCAGTCTTCCTTGCTGTTTTGTGTTTCTCTCCCCCTCTTCTCTCTCTCTGTATCTTTCTGCAAGTCTCTCGTCTCCAGACCTTCATGCTGCACGGATCCCGGCCTCGGACAAACCCAAACCCAGCACCTGCCTATGCTGTTCCCTTTTTATAACAGCCTGGCTGTATTATGTTTGCATATTTGTTTCTCTCTCTCTCTATCTATCTCTTTTATTCTCTCTGTCCTGTCTCCTTTACCCAGTCAGCTTTCAGCAGGATGGTTTCTCCTTGTAGGCTGGGTCCTGCTCAAGGTTTCTTCCTGTTAAAAGGGAGTTTTTCCTTGCCACTGTGCTTACCTGGGGGTTCAGGCTCTGGCTTTCTACTGCTGTAAAGCACCTAGAGACAATTGTTATGGTAAAGGCTCTGTATATAAATACAAACTGAAACTGAGGCGTTCAGGGACACATGCTTCTGTCACTGCATCACAGGTGAAGACATCAGGTGATTTGTCTGAGGACGGTGGCAGTGGGAGGACAGGTCAGGTTCAATTATATCACCTTTCAGCTGATCATGGAGCCCGTCAATGAAAGAACCACTCACGCCCGTCACATCTTCCTCTCTTCCCTCAGTATCGGTCGGCTCCTTTTTGGTCTCTGCCTCTTCAGGTGAAAGTGGGTATTTCGGGTATTTAGCCCCATCTTTGCAGCGATGATACTGCATCGTCTGCGTAGCTGTGAAGACGTTCTGCTGGGAAATGCTTCCTGGAGGTAACATGGAGGTTTTAGCTGTGAGCCATCAAAGCTTGGAATCCATGATCAGCAACGGTTGACTGGGCTTCAGCAAACCAGTCCACCAAAGAGCTGGGGGGGCTGGAAAAGCAGCTTTGATCGCAGCGGAACTTCGCTCCTGCGAGAGTTTACCTACAAAGCAGTTCTTTATGACTGCGTGCGGCTAATTAGCCAAAATAATTCTTTTCCCCGCTGGGGTGTTTTGACGCAGCACGGCTGCGCGTGTGTGCGCTTCTAATAACGTGGTTGTCAGCAGAAGAATCCCTGGAAAGTATCTCTTTCTGTGCGCGCAGACAGGAAACGCACAGAAAGGGTGGTGTGATCAGAGGCTCGGGAAGTTATCGTAAACACGCAGAGGGGTCACACGTCTTCTCTCCTGCGCCAGGAAGGGTCGGCCTCTGTTAGAGTCACATTAGCGTTGTTTGATCTTCGGTGGACGTGGTCCAACGGGTGGTGTGTCAGCAGGCAGCCAATCAAACGGGAGGAAAGGGGACATGCCCCAAAAACAAAACCACGTCCAACATCAAAAAGAGAGAGTGATGACCACCGGGGCCAAGCAGAAAATCAATGGAAATACGACGTTTACGCTGTTTCAAAATCCCAATCAGAGTCCATGTTCATATTTGTGTGTCTTCGAATACCACACACACACACAGACACACACACCTCAGTGATGCCCCCTTGTCTCCATTTACCTCCACAGCTGCTCTTTCTCTGTCTTTGCGTCACTCCTGTAATCTCGTCTGTTTGCCTGTTGAGAACTCTTTCAGGCTGAGCTGAACATCAACACGCAGCGTTGTTTAAAGATCTAATATTTCCACGCCGGGCTGGTTTTTTTCACCGTATTGTTGGCCGTCCAATTGTTGACCCAGGCCTTTGTGTCCTACTGTATCTGTGTGTGTTGCGCTGTGCCTTTCAAACCTGTTGCAGAAACAGCATCGGTGATATTTCATTCTAGTGCAAAGTTAAAGGAGACTAAAGTTCTGAGCTACTTTCCCTGGCTGGAGACTCCAAATGGCTCTGTGACAAAAAGTTCTGATTTTAGAGAGCAGATACAGTGTCAAATTGTGTCATAGATTAGATTTGCGTAAAACATTCAGGTGAAGAACTTAGTGAGTAAATTTGATTTGTTTTTCTTTATTTGTGTGAGCAAGTGGTATTTTTTCCCAATGTTGATTAGCATTAGAGTGATAAAACACCAAACACAAGTCTGCCTTCTGCTCTGACGATGCAAAATAAAGGACAAGAGACTCGGAACCTCTTTCAAACCTTGAAATTGTGACCGTTTGTGGCTAATGTGTCAACCGTTTGCAACTATGTTTTACCTCCTATGCAAGCAAAGACGCCGCTCTGCCAGCGTTACACTCCGCCTCTGTCACCTCGACGTCTAAGGAGCGTGAACCCGCGCCTGCACCGATTTAGCCTCCGTTTTGAGGAACGTTTTCTCCAAACAGGCTGAGTTTGCTCAAGCTGCTCTGACCGGGACATTTTCTCAGCGCCGCCTCCTGCGGGGCCTTATCTCCCAGCAAACCCAGGCGGCCCGCTGTGGAAAATTCCCTCAACTCGGAAGCAAAAAAGAGGCCTTGAGAAACAAAGAGCCTGGTGAGGAAGAGGAGGAGGAGGAGCTGCGAGGTGTGAGAAAGACAGAGCCATGTGACACCTGACATACAAAGAGATGAAGGGGAAGAGCCAAAGACACCAAACAGCATCAGCAGAGATAAAAGAAGTGTGGACTTTTGAATATTTAAAAACAAATTACAGATTGAAATTACAATGCTCTTCTCTTCCGTAACAATAGCCCAAAAGCTAGCGAAATACTTCCACTCACATATTTTTCTCTGCTCAAGCTGTTTTTAGCCCTAATAAGCAAAAGAAGGAAGGGTGGGTAGATGGGGACTGACTCACCTGCTACTAGAGAGCATAGAAGCAGCACACTTGTGCAGCGTATCAGCGAGCTAAACGCTGGCGTTTCCTCCTGGACTTTAAACATCAGGATGCTCTGCTTCCAGTTTCTGTCTGTGCACATTAGAGAGGTAGAAAGTGAAATGCTTAGATTGGCTGGAGCGAGCGGCGATGCCCAGAAGGTCACGTAGAGCAGGGTGAGGCCTGCTCCGACGAGCCTTTTCCTCCTCAGTGAAACGTGCGCTGGAGAGGAAGATGAAAGATAAATCAGAAGAAAGGGAAACTGTACAGGAAAATCAAATAACTGCTGATTGTTCCCAGTTTCTGGGCTGGAGGGTGTGAAGGTGCCGCCACAGAATTCAGAAGCAGACGTTTGGGTGGTCTCCATCTGACCACACGCTATGCACTTAGACAGAGGAAAGCGTGCGTGCGTGCATGCGTGTGTGTGCATTTGTGAATCGTGACATAGCACAATGCCAGTTTAGTCAAAACACAGGGGGTGGGACGCACACTGGCTCTGTGGTAAAAGTCACATACGCCTCACCGGGAGATGTGAGTGGGCACACTCGCCAGCACGGAGGGCCGCCGCGTCCGAGAGGTCAGTGATGGAATTTACGTCGGGCTGACTGTTATGTTAACCTGTCATTTATGTCCTTCAACTTGTTCTCCAACCACCACAGCAGACAGTTTGAGATTTATTGTTTGTCATCAGGTCAAATATTAAAAAGAGTCGGGGACATTTTTTTTACAGTAAGGTTCTGACCGATCGTGCAACCATAAACATGAAAAGTACAAAGTGTTGCTGGTGAAAGTGGGTTTGCATGAAAGTCTCTGGACCAGTTTAGTGGAAACATACCTGACATGGCTGACGTGTGTCACACGCTCTGCACAATTACTGCATTCCACAGAGTGGTGTTGGCTCAGACGCCCAGGCGAACACACTGACTGACTGAAGTGGTATTAATGGCAGCTGAACTGGGACAGCTGGATGGTTATAAAACAAATACCAGAAGAGTCATAAAGCTTTTCTTCTCAGCAACCTCTCAGGTTTCCAGGTCGGGTTAGGGAACATTTTGTATCGAGTGTTTGGTGACATTATTCACATTTTTTGCCTCCTTGTTCTTCACATGCTCCCATTCTTCACATTCTAAGTCTAAATATTGATATTTAATTACTAAATGAATGGAGGATGTTGGCACAAAGCTCTTCTTTTCGTTTGTTCGCTCAGTATTTGATGGAGATGCTCTTCACCTCTGTGAAGAAGTGGTAGGAATCCCTGCCTCCTTCTCTCCCCACACCAGAGTTCTTCATTCCTCCAAACGGCAGGTTCAGATCTCTCACCAGCCAGCAGTTGGTCCACACCAGCCCCGCCTGTATCCGCCTGGCAACCCTGTGAACCCTGGCAACATCCCTGGACCACACGGTGGCGCTCAGGCCGTAGCGCACGCCGTTGGCCTTGGAGACGGCCTCGTCCTCTGTGTCAAACGGGCTGACGCAAGTGACGGGGCCGAAGATCTCCTCCTGCATGACTTGGGAAGTGTCGGAGATGCCCGTAATGACGGTGGCCGGCATGAAATAGCCGCCGGCGTTGCGCTCAGGGAGGTCCAGTTTGTCCACCCCTTCGCCGCAGTGGATGATGCCGCCTTCAGTTTTGGCGAGAGCCACAAAGCCGCGGACCTGAGGAGGGACACAAACAGCAGGGAGATGTGAGCAGGGGTGAGGTTTGTCCTCTGACAGCATCGTGAGCCTTCCATCACCTTCTCCAGGTGCTCTTTGCTGATGAGAGCTCCGTTGTTGTTTTTGTCATCAGACGGGTCACCTGTCCTCCACTTCTTGGCTGCAGCCACAAACCTCTCCAGGAACTCTGAGTAGATGCTCTTCTCTACATAAATCCTGCTGGTGCACAAGCAGATTTCTCCCTGACAGACAGAGGACAGAAGAAAGAGAAGATTGCGGGACATTATTAACTGTGTCATGACAAATATAGGCTGTGATCGCCCCGTGTGGACAAATGCAGTCACTGCAATATTTATTTGCTATTAAGCACCAAATAAGAAATACTTTTCCAAAAGCAACAAATCCACCTGCGAACACCTGTAAAACTGGTTTATTTAAATGTCATATTATTTGTTTAATCAGCACAAAATATTGGTTGCCACAGAGCTCACTTTTATTGTAACTTTTTAACCAGGTTTATACATTCACCAAATTAAAAAGTGTCTACTCTGTTATGTGACGTTGTTTGGTGATGATTTTCAAAATCACGACACTTGTTACCTGGTTTGAGAAGCTGGAGCGGACGGTGGTCTCGATGACCTGGTCCAAGTCCGCGTCAGCAAAAACCAGGGCCGGGTTTTTACCCCCCAGCTCCAGGGAGAGCTTCTTACAGTAGGGGGCGCTGAGCTCCGTTATGACCCGAGCCGTCGCCGTGGAGCCGGTGAAGGAGATGAGGGGAACCTCTGGATGGCTGACCAGAGCACTGCCTGCTTTGGGGCCAGTGCCAAACACAATGTTGACGACTCCTGGAGGGACACCTGCACACACAGACACAGGAAGCAGCGAGTTGGTGCACAGCTGGACAACTGCTGGATGATGGGGGGGCGACCCAGGCCTACCAGCCTGCTCCATCAGTTTGCACAGCATCCAGGCGGTCACTGAGGTCATCTCGCTGGGTTTGGCCACCACGGTGTTCCCGGCAGCGATGGCAGGTGCGATCTTCCAGGTGAGCAGATAGAGGGGCAAATTCCAGGGGCTGATCAGACCCGCTGAGACACAGCAGAAGATGCAAACACATGAAGAAGAGCAGGAAAGCCTGAAGGTGTCAGCGCTGGAAGACTGAGCTCTCACCCACTCCTACAGGGCAGCGGATGGTGTAGTTCAGGCAGCCCATGTGGTCCATCTGGCTGCACTCGGTCAGGTGATGGAGCACCGACGAGGCAAAAAAGCGAAAGTTATATGCAGCGCGGGGGATGTCCACGGTCCGGGCAAAGGTGACCGTTTTACCTGGAAGGTTACAGGTTAAAGCAGGAATCAGCTGAGCTACCGATTAGTCTGTGTGTGTGTGTGTGTGTGTGTGTGTGTGTGTGTGTGCGCGCTCCTAAATCCTGTCTAACCAATTACATCTACCACAGCAGGACTCCAAACAAGGTCAAATGTAATTGAAAGAAAGAGAGAACTCCAGAGCTAAAGGTCAAAGGTCATGGCAGAGGCTCTGAATACAACATTTTACATAATTGCCTTTAATAGAGGAAGTTATGTAAATAGCATGTTATTAAACATATACTACACCCACACTCGGACCCACTGGCCCGGTTATCAGCGCAATACCCAGCCAGTGAAAGCATTATCAGGCACCTTGATCTTTGGACTCGGCCTGGGCCAAATCGTCCAGGTTGGCCTGGATCAGGTCGGCCAGCTTGTTGAGGACTTGAGCCCTCTGTTCGGGGCTGCGCTCTGACCATGCTGGGAAGGCTTCTTTAGCTGCTGCCACCGCCGCCTCCACCTGCACATGCCACACATTTTGAGACGTGATTCAGAATCACTGATTTGGTGCTATGCACGTGCATGTCTGTATTCCAGACTGTTTTATCTCTATGTTCCAGTTTGCGTTATCTTCAAGCTGATTTAGACCTCACAGAATGCTGAAAACTTGCATTTCCCCAGGAAATAATCAGCGTCTCACTAGAGCGTGGGTTTATTGTCCCACATCATGTTTAATCATTACTTGACTAGTGTGGAGGTAAAAAGTGCAAATGGTTCTGAGCTTTTTCCAGCAAAGCAGAGACAGGCAGACCTCAGACTTGCCAGACTAAAATAAAGAAAATCAAAGAAGCAACGACGCAGATTGGGTGAAACTGGATGTTACAGGGTCACCCACCTCCTCCGCGCCACTGTCAGGTACCCTGCAGTACACCTCTCCTGTGGATGGATCGTAGGCATCAATGTGGCTCCGACACGGCAGGAACTTCCCCCCAATGTAGTTCTCGAGGACCAGGTAGGAGCTGGGCTTCACCATGATGCTCCACCGATGCTCCAGACCGACAAGCAGCTGGACTGATCTTAACTCCAGCTTAAACAAGCTTCAGTCGAAGGGCAGCTTGGATAATTATTGTCTAGAGACATTTTAAAGTTAATGTTTTACAGCTTACAGCTGCATTCATCTGGTCTACGGTTCAATATTAACAGTTTCTGATTTTGTTTTTTAGATTCAAATCATAAAATACAGAAATTCAGGACTTTTAGGACCCATTATTCCCCCATCTCGCTTTCCCTAACCCAGGTTTATTTTATGCTTTTGTACACCAACATAAAGGCAGCATACACAGGCAGCGTCAGTGACAATCACGGCTACTCGCTCTGTGTCCACAATTAGATTTTCAGTTCCAAGACGTCAGATGTTTGAGCCGTTTCAGGTTTTTGGGTCGGAAGCTTCAGACGTCTAAAATCAAACACAGATCATGTTACTTGTGTTATATTCAAGTTCATTTTCATCATATGTCCAGTTTAAATTACAGAAAAACAAAAAAGCAGCTTTCTGTGAGTGACTGCAAGCTTGAAAAGTCCCTTTAGAAGGTAAACGAGTCAATATTTCATCATAATTTAAAGAGTAGAGCTCACTCTTGAGCTAGTTCACTGAGGGTTAAAAACCAACAGAAATGACCCTTTTCTTCCGTTTCAATCTAAAACCAGCAATACCAGTTTATTTGATCTGGAAAAAACAGTTTGCATCAGTCTTTTCCATTCCAGAAACTTGATCACTCTTTTTCATTTTAATATTCTTTCAGGAACAGTGGGGTCGACCACGGTCAGCAGAGGTCGCGTCAGACCGGTGTTTGATGGTGGAGGCTGCACAGCTGTTTTCTGACAGGTTAGTGTTGTCTGGATGACGCTGTGCTGGAAGGATGGATGTGATGCTCTGCAGCGTCTCTGCAGAGTCCGAGTGGTTCTCCCCTTTAAACTGACCTTCATCCTTTGATCTGCAGTGATGAGAAATGAGTGAGAAGGCATTAACCAATCAAACTATATGTTGTATTTACTTATCTGTGCGTTACCTCGGTGACGACCCCCGCAGCGATGGTGGAGCCCCCGTATCGCAGCATGAAGCGCCCGAGTTCTTTGTAGTCCTTGTACAGCTCTAACGAAACAGGCCTCTGTGTCTGAATCTCCACAATGGCATTCATGCCCTTGGTCAAACACCTTCAATTTAAAAAGCAGAAACATTAGTGGCAAAATCAGAATTAAAACCCCAAATTCCTACCTGCAGATTTTTGTTATTTGTACGATATTAGAAAAGATACCACAAGAGCACGCCCATAAAAACTATATGGATGTGGCTCTATCAGACGTGATCCATAACACAAGATTATTTATTTACAGAATTAAAACTTACTTTGGTTTCTTCTTGAGGACTTCACCGCTGCTTTTGTGTAAAACACTGATGAGTTTCCTGATGGTGGCAGGCTCGCTGACGGTTTGGTAGTGCAACAACACCTGAAGAAGACGATCGAAATCTGTACAAAACTACAAAAACGTCAGCAAAAGTGCGTATGGGAGTGTGTTTCTGCCTGCTTACAGGGAAGCCTTGTGTGATGGGAACCTCTATATTGAAGAGAAGGATTCTGGCTCTGAATCTTGTACAGATTCCAATTGGCTCCTTGGGATCGCAGAACACACAGCCCACACTGCACGAAATCAGATATATCATCACTACTAAGCACGATTAAACCACAGTAACAATTTAGTTTTTTTTACTTCATCTTGATGATATCCATGCCGGTGACTGTCAGGCTAACATGGTCTCCTGCTGCCGCCCAGTCCAAAGGCTCATCATGTAGGGTTATACCTGCAATCAGACGGATGAGTCTCACTGCCACCACAAGATGGCGGTGTTTGACACGACTTTAACATACAGGAAAGCTGAGGGTGAACAACCCCGTTTAACAATCCTCTTAGAGTTACTGTTTAACTTCAGTTCCAGCTAATGCACGTAGGAGTATATATTTCTGCCAGTTTTATAGGTTCCACAACTAAAACAGCCTTTATTTGCGATTATTTATTTTCATAGTAGCAAAGAGGGTGTTTCCAGTGCAAAGCTGAGAGCAAAGAAACACCAGTGCATACCTTTGACTGTGCACGTTTCATTGGGAGGCATTGCCAGTATCCTGTCACCAGTCTGAACAAAACCAGCCTCAATCTTCCCAGTTACACAGAAGCCCGAGCCCTGGTCTAGAGAGAATCAGCAGGATCTTTAATATAGAAACACTTGTATCCACGATCACTGATGACTGACGTTCACCTTTGAACACGTCTGAGACACAGAGTCTGAAGGGCTTGTCTGTAGACCTCTGAGGGGGTTTAAAGGCATCTACAGGCCAGGAAAATAAGAAGTCAAAAGAGGAAGAAATTAGTGGGAAAAAAAACATGTATACAGCAAGAAATGCAGTCACTCATATATTTAAGGTTCTCTGGTACTGGATGAATCACGCTTCTGACTTAATGGACACCAGCACATTAAACACTAAACGACAACTTACAGTAACCCTTCCAGGAGAAGACATTTGGGTTCCTCAAATAATGTTTTTAACCCTGACATTTAAGGAGTAGATCTGTGATGGATATTTTACCGATCTGCTCCAGCAGGCTGGGACCAGAGTACCAGGAGATGAGCTGTGACACTGAGCTCCTGGTGGCCAGATTTTCCCCTGAGAGGCCACTGGTGGGGATGTAGAACACATCAGACTCCTGGAGGAAATACAAATCAGGCTCACCAGTTGAAGAGACTTTTCAGTCCTATAGGGATTACATCTTGGCCTAAACGATACCTTGAACCCGGCCTGCTTGAGGAAATGACCAAGTTTGGAGGTGATGTCTTGGAATCGTTCTTGTTGCCAGTTTACCTGTTTTTTTTTTGGTAAGAATGTCCAGAAAAATAAGCTTCAAATGTGGGTTTGTCAACAGTTAAAGCTGCCGCAGTGTTTAAGAGGGTCTGACCTGATCCATCTTGTTGATGGCTACGGCCAGCTGAGTGACGCCGAGCGAGCGCACCAGCAGGGCATGTTCTCTGGTCTGACCGCCTGCCTCGAAGCCGGCCTCGAACTCCCCTCGGCTGGCGTCCACCACCAGCAGAGCCACATCGGCCTGGACAGAAACCCAGAGAGGAACATTACCCACGTGTGAAAAGTCTGCTAGAACAGACTCTGATCAGTCAGCATGTTCACTTGTGTCTCTTCACTTGTCAAATTTAGCAAACCACAAACTGAAATATTTCAAGGGTGTATTACAGGTGATACTGATTTTATTATATGTAACAGAGGTGTCCAGTGTCCCAGCAGAGGCTGATGCCTGCAGCGGAAACCCCTTAGTCAGTACAAGATGAGGCTGAGTGTGAGGATAGTCATACAGTGACAAGAAAAATGACAACAAGGCTTCAAAACAGAGACAGACCAACACGCCCAAGCCTGCAAAAACACCTCCTGTCACCAACACCCAAAACCACAGAGTTCTTTCAAATCAGGCCGACAGGTGTGGCAAACCCAGGCTTTGCTAGAGAGCAGAAGACAGTTTTTAAGAGATGCTTGGGTTAATCCAGAGGAAACCATTAACTGGTTCCTGAGCAGAAATGTGTAATATAATATGTCTAATATATTCAGATGAAATATCAGCTAGCACTGAAACAATAACAAAAGAAATCAACATTATTTACATCATATTTATTTTACAGTCCAAATTTCAGTTTTAGAAATAATGAGACTGTGTTTGATGCATCTGAATTGCATTTTATGTAGATTTCAGAAGCAGCCTGTAGCGCTGGTCTGATTGGTGGTGTTCAAATGTTGTACCTGTGCAGCTCCTGTGATCATGTTTGGGATGAAATCTCTGTGTCCTGGAGCATCCATCAGTGTCACAACTTTAGACGTGGTCTCAAACTTGGTCATGCCCACGTCCATGGTCACACCCCTGCAGCAAACACAGATGGACGCGGTTTTGGAAAGAAAAAAATTAGAACAGAATACAATAGAAATACTTTTATTTATCCCAGACATGTGAAATTTGCTAAAAAAAAAAAAAAACAAGCACGATCAGCTGGTCCCATGTGTACACAATGCTCTCACTCTGTTCCGCGTGGTTCCCGATAACGAAGAAAAACAGCAAAACCAAAATAAAACTGGCCAAACAAAAAGTAGCCATTGCTGCTCCAAACCACACACAACAAGAAAATACGTTGAGGTGTGGGAGAGAAAAGAGAGCTAAGTACGGAAAGTAAATACAAAATAAAGACAAACGACGGGAGCTGCTACAACAGGCTGCTATTTGGTGCGGCACCACTCAATGGAATTTGCTACTTGTGCAATAGAAAATTGAAAAACAAAGATTAGAAATAGCCGGATGTTACAATATAAGGAAGTGCAGATTTAAAGTGCTAATTAATTTCAGCAAAAAAAGCAGCATCATTGACTGGGCGAGGCGCCGATCACAGACTGTCCCACCCAAGTCACTTTCTGTTTCTGCTGTATTTCGCTTCCGTTTCATTTTAGTGACAATAACACTCAGTGATGAGGCATGTGTTCTGTGGCTATGAGTGTTCTGCAGATATGTGTGCAGTGTTGCTCCTGGGAATGTCTCCAGCGCACCTGTCCCTTTCCTCGCCGGTTTCATCCAGAACCCAGGCGTAGGCGAAGGAGGCCTTCCCGGCCTTCTTCGACTCCTGCTCATACTTGTGCATTGTGCGCTTGTTGACGTGGCCCAGCAGGTACAGGAGGTGGCCCATCAGGGTGCTTTTACCTGCGTCCACATGACCTGCAGAAACGAATCATTCAAGAGTTTAAAAAAACAGAGTGGTAGAGGATAGATGAGGCCAAGCAGAATAAAGGAAGAATGCAACACGACTGATAAGAAAGGTAGGAAACAGAGAAGATAAGGCAAAGGAAAGGCCTAATGGGAGAAAGGAAGAGGCAAAATTGCACAAGGGGAAGACGGCAGAGAAAAAAGGGAACAAGGATGAGGGGGAGGGGGAGGGGGAGAACTGTGGCAGAGTGACGGCTTCACAGTCTGTGGGAAACGAGAATCATGTGCACCGCTGAAACTACCGAGTCATTTTTTCTGAGTCTGAGAGTGACAGAATGTCTGCAGTGAGACATATTTAATGCCAATAAGACTGGTTTAAAGATTAAAAGTGAAGTATGTGCGTGGATGCTGATACTGTTTAATGTGGTGTCTCCTCACCTATAACAACCAAATTCACCAGAGTTTTGCCACCCTGCCTCTTCTCCAGCTCAGCTTTAATGTTGATGGTCTGCCGGGCCTTCCCGGAGCGGCCCGGTGTGGGAGCTGTGGAGAGGTCGTCCCCATTTGACCCTTTGGATGGGGTCTCAGGCTGTTTGGGTGCAGCCTCAGAGGACAGCGCCATGGCGAGGCTCTCGAGGCTTCCGCCAGCGCGCACCGGAGTGGCAGCTAGCCCGTTCTCCCCTGTGCTGAGGAGGGAAGACCATGAGTTTAATCACTCTGAAAACTAGTATTCCATACATCACTGGGCTGAAAATGCTGCGGCTACCTGGGAACGTCAAAGCCCATGGTCTGCTTCCTGCCTGAGACGGTCATGCGGGCCACTTTGGGGACCACTTCACACTCCATTTTACTGGGAGCTGAGAACAGAGACCATCATGCCATGACATTTTGCTGACCACCACGCTTTACCTAACCCACCCTGGGAACATTTAATAAATTCAACATAAGAAATAAGTCAACTGATCATTTTCAAGGACAATCATGGTGCAATCAGCCACAACGTTATCTTTCTGCTTGCTTCTACATATTCTGCAGTGGCGGGACTTGCTGAGGTCACTGCCTCGTCATCCCAGGCCCTCCTGGCCGTGGCTGCCAGTCATATCAACCTGCCACTGATTCATTTCGTTTGGGCTGCACGGCTGAGCCTGCCGCTCGCTTTGCATCTGTGTGCATCACTGACATCCTGGCTCACATAGAGTTAATTTCTGTAGTGGCCGTTGCCTCCCATCTCCACAGAAATAGAGCAGGGTGACGCAGCATTTCCCAAAATGAATCTTCTCAGAAGGTGTTAGCGTGTGCACGGCTGGGCTGAAAGAACACCTTTTAAAAAAAAACAAAAAAAAACGAGATATTGAATTTTCTTTTTAAATCAATAATTAAACATGATGTGCCCTTAATTTCAGAGCATCATTTGATCCTCACAAATAAGATATCACTGGGAAAATCCCTTACAGTGAAAACATGCCCAATATTCTTTACATTTCATATGCTTCATGAAGGGCTGATTAATGCTAAAATGAATAAAACCCAGAGGGGAAAACGAGAGAAGAGTCGGCGTGATTCAATAGAATTATTAATGGACTTTCTCTACCCCAGCTTTCTCTGAATGACTGGCTGCCTTTGAGAAAAAAAGTCCCTCTCATTCTGAAACGCTGATAGTAATGAGGCACTTCATGTTGTCACGATCTCTGTTCCTGCACAGCCTGATCCACAATTAAAAGACAATTTAAATCAAGTTAAGTTGAATTCACAGATGGAAACCCACATTTTCTTTAGAAATGAAAGAAAATTCAATGTTCTTCCAATCCAATCATTTCTGCCATGGGACATAGGATGAAGGTTCTGTCTGGAAAGTCTGGGCTCTTCCTCCATCTTGGGGGGATACTAGTTACATAGAGGTGTCTACCACCTGTGTCCATCTTCAGCTGGGCTGTTTTCAAATCACACTCTTCTAACCAACAAATCTGCACATTACTCTAAGTTCTGTACCTGCAGAGCTTCCGTTCAGATCTTCACTTCTGCTTTAAACTGGGTGTTCGAGGGTGAGCATCAAAGAATTGCTGATTGGGGCAGCAGATTATGCACAATGATTCCAATTGGAGAATCAAGGCACTTGGAGAGAGAGACCTGAATCCTTAAAAAAGAAGAATCCAATAGGATTTTAAGGTATTTTTTTACAACTGCGGTTGGGCAGTAGTCTTGTAGTTAAGGTTGAGTTTAACTGACATTGACAACTACAGTTCTCCTTACAACAGTAGGTGGTGCTGTTTGCCATTAACCTGTAGGACTTTCTCACACGGGTCCAAAAGACAAAGCTCAACAGCCCCCCCAGACCTTAATGTCAACCCTTTTTCAACCACCAGACATGCACTCCTGACAAAAAACCCTGCAAGTTCTTTGCAAACAACTGACTTATGAGGTATGCTTTTTTAGGATAGCCTGAGGCTGCGTTAACAGGAAGGTGGCCCTAGAGCACCTATATGATGTGATTAGGATCTTTTTGGACTGGCAGGTAAACAGTTGGTGTCCTCCCATCCAGGATTTGTCTAATATAGGGGATCTTGTCAGTACCTAAGAATGACTGAGTCATCCATACACCTTGGCCCGAGGGCCCAACTGAGCACAGGATAAGAGGAGTCCGCCCAGGATATGCAAATATCCCCTCCCCCTGACAAATACACACAGGCGTAGTAGCAAAAGTGAAATAACAGGACTGCGAGTAAAGGTGCAGGTAACAGGGTTACCGCTTCTATCTGAGGAGGGAATCAAACTGTGAGAACAGGCCTCCAGAGACACCTAAGATGGAAGATGACAGTATCCTTCCATTCACACTACTGAGACAAAAAAAGACATGGACCAAAATGTACTGGACAGAAGCTACAAACTAGATTCTATCAACTTTTACCTCACTATTGAAACTATTAATGAAAACAACAATAACGGAAATGAGACTGCTGCAGAGGAAACTTACTTTGGGTAGGAAACATCTGACCCCTTTCAAGGTGACTCACACTCTCTCACACACACACACAAGTGGCAGGTTAGCCAACTCACAGCAAAGCCGAAAACAACTCAATTTTGCCTTAAATATGGACGTGACTGCAAACAGGAGCATCTCTGTTGTCCTCAGCCTGACACTGAACAATGACCAGACTGGATACCACCAGCATGCAGAGATAAGTGGGTAACCTCCTCTGGCAGGTGCAACAGTGAGCCCACAGGAAACCAAAATTCAGGAAACCCTGTCATGTTAGCAGGCGTACAAGCATGCTTATCGTCCCGCTAGGCCCAAATTTCAAAAATGTTACAGATAAAGAGAGAGCGATGAGTAAAAAGCAATGGAAAATGTGTTTTTATGTGATGTGAGGTGACATATTCAGCTTTCAGAATCAGTCATACTGTGAAAAAAGCTAAAAAATTCTTAGCTGCGAAGTGAGATGCTTGCTGGAAGTTCTCTGAACCTTTCTGCAGTCCTCAACCTTCAGCTCATGCGTAGCTAAAGGGTAGCTCACATCTGCCTTCAAACGCTTTTTCCATTAAACAGACCACTGAACCTTCTCCTGTAAACACGCTCCACCGCAACAAATCAGTGACAAGTCCAAATGAACTGGCTCTCTGTGGACCACGTGTGCACAGGAGGCTTATTTTCCATTGTTGGCACCACATCACAACAGAACTTGCGTGTGTGCTGTAACGCCTTGCAAACATGCAGCCCTGTGAAAACACAAATGAATCGATCTTTCAAAGTTTTGGCAAAACTGTGAAATCTTAAGACGAGCTCATTTCTTTCCTACGTAGGTGGTGTAAAACACACAAAGTAGATTTGCCAGAGTGGCGTTGCGCCTGGGCTGACATTTGCTCTAACCCACACAGAGGCTCACCGATCAGCCACTGGACAAAGGTGGATGACAGCACATTCATCTCCAGACAGTCCCAACATTTCCAGGACTACACATACAGAGAAACCTGTTTGACTAAAGTGGTGTTTGACTTGCCTTCATTAGCCCTCTCTGCCTATTTTACCTATCATTTCCTTCCAGCTAAACACTCACTCACTGTTTGACACCCTGAGGGTCAATTTCATTCTGCACCTGTATACAGGTGTGACACATCCAGCCCAAACCCAGTCATTCACTCTAAAACATAACACGTTACGTTTAACTCACGTCAAGTCAGGATGAACTGGGAAGCAGTGCAAGAACATTACGTGGTCCTCCTTCAGTGATCTGACAAATTAACTCTTTCAAAAAGTAACTACACTGGATGCTAAACGCTAGCATCCAATTCTGTTTGTTAGTGACAGTTACAGAGGTCATTTGGTGATCTCATATCTGACAGCTTAATCAATAATAACAAGGTAACAGCTCAGAGGGACACACACCAGTCCTCTGTAACTGTTGGAGGTCAGTTTGACTTCAGGGACAACAGCTTTAGGGCCGAGGGATCGGGGTGGACTGAAGGGGCCAAACGGCTAAAAAACAGCTAGCTGCCAGCACGGAACTGCAGAAAAAAAAAAAACAGCAGGGAAGCTTCAATTTAACATTATGGGAATAAGAGTTTAAATGAGTTTAGGTGTTTTAAAGGTGCCATTTCATTCAGAAATGTGACTATAATTGTAGCTTTATATTTCACTGGTGTCAGAAAATAGTTGACAATTGTCACATATCACATGTTTGTTTACATAAAGAACTGAACAGTAAGAGAACTCGTCATGTGTAAACCCATTCATGGACACACAGTATCTGCTGGCTAAAAGTAGGGGGCACTAATGGACTACTGCACACCCAGCAGACGGATATTGGCACGCTATCATTTAACATGTCCAACACTGCCACAAAGGTCTGATGACAACAATTTTAAAGCAAATATTCTGCTATAAAGAACTGGGTTTAAAGACACCTATTAACACAGACAAAAATTAAACACAAACAGAAACAGCCCCTAAATCAATTCAGTCGTCTTTATTTGAAAATTGACCAAGTCACTCGTGTCTGTGTTTCGGTACACCCATTTGTAAACAGTGATGCTAAAAATTTGTAAAAACACTAGATTATAATGTGTTCATTTTAATACTGGTTGACTGGCAGTGATCACACTCATAAACACTATTTTGGTGTGCAATTGTCTTCCCTCATGGGAAAATCTCCAGGTGCCCTCAAAAACCAAAATGTCAACCCCATGATCTCACAGACAGATCATGGCAGCAGTAAACCAGCACAATGGTTAACTGATCCATATTCCTATTGCTGCAGCACACCTGCAAACAAAAAACCCTTTTTTTTTTAACTCTGAGCTTTCATGCTGTTGAAAACCAGAAAGATCTATCTTGAATTCTCCCCGGCAAAGATTTAACAAGTTTACTTTCAGCGCAAATCTAGAATCCAGTACAGGCAACCAGCGAAGCATTAAAAATAAGACTCAAATAAAAAATTCAGAGAAACCTGCTACAGTATTTAGAAAACAGAGTTCTAAAAGCTTGTACTTGTAAAATTCTAAATGATGTGTCCAAGCTACCAGTGCTAAAGCTAACTTATCTAAAGTCATAAAATTAAAATTTTCTTTACTCTTTAAAGACATGATGCAGATGCAGCAATGTTCACTTTATCAGTGCGTTAGAAGAAGAAAGAGGGCATATTTTTACTGTTGGTCCCAGATGCTCCTGCACTCTGTTTTCATCTACCGGGTAAAAGCCTTCAGCTGGTTCGCCCGGATGATGTCATCTGGTGACGGTGTGTCAAATAGGAATGGTGTAATAGGTGACAGTGTGGTAGACAGCTCTTGGCGTTCACCGCCGAGGTCCTGGTGGTCACTTCCTGTCGCCTGATTGTGGATTTGTCCCACGAGTATATTCCTCCTCTTCCGGAATTTGTGGCTTTGAAATGAAAGGGCCCAGGCGAACACGGACGGTTTAGCAAAGGCAGAGGGTGTGCGGTAGAGTGACGACAGAGCGCCGCTGAAATAGAGAGAGCTTGAATCATCAGGTTGCTCATCAGGCTGCTCCATCAGCGTGCCGACATCAACAGTCTGCCTCGGTTTAGATGACCTGGGACTTCTGTGGCTTGGCTTGTGGTTGGTCACACCTTGTCTAGAGCTTCCTGCTGGAGTACAAGGTGCCGCCAAGGAAGAATGTGGCTCCATGAAGGCACTCGCTCCAGATTCAGTCAGGCAAGAGTTAGCCAAATGCTGCAGAGCTAACTCAGTAAGTACAACGCCGCCTCCGAAGGATGCAGGTGTAATGGTGGAGCTGAGGTTGTTTTCTGGTCTTCCAGTGATTCCCAGCTGGATGTGTGCCTTGCCGCCCTGGTGCTGTGCAGCTAGCTCAGACAGAGAGAGCATCTGTGCTGGTGCAGTTGCTATCTTTGCGCTGGAGCTGCAGTTTGAATGCTCCTGGATCAGGTCAGACAACGACAGGCTTCCTTCGGGGTGGGCCATTTTAGCTTGGCCTCCAACTCCAGATGAGGACTGGCTAACACCGCTGGTTGATAAAAAAGATCCTAGACTCAACCCAGAGCGTGCTAAAGTCGAGCTTGTTGTTGTTATTGTTGTTACAGAGTTGCTTAGTGAAAGATTACTGAGTGAAATAGCGAGAAGGGACGGTGCTGAGCTTTGAGCTCCCGAAGGCATATTTAAAGATGCTAAAGTTCCCAATGAAAGACTGTTCTGGTTACACATAATGGACGAAGGTGATATAGATCCACTGGTGGGAGCGCTTAACAAAGGAAGCCTGAAACTTCGGCCAGCGTCACCTTCCTCCTTAGTCTTCTGCACATGCCCTGACATGAGCTGTGACAGGCTCATACCACTAAGATCTGGACAAAGGCTTTGCTGGCCAAAACCACTATTGTCAGAGCTGCTACCCAACTTGTGTGGCGGTAAGAGTGTAGGCAAATTTAATGCCTGCTGTTTTGTACATTTTTGTGTGTCTACAGAGCCATGAGTCTGCATTATATGTGCATCGGCTGCAATGTCTGCATGAGCAACAGCAAAGCAGTCTCCTTACCTTACAAAAGCCAAATCAAGTTGTCGATGAGTAGAGGCAGAAGGAGCACAGAACAGAAGTCAGCAGAGTTGTGACATAAACAAGAGGAAAAAAGGCACTTTGTTAGCATTTGAATTTAAGTGACTGTAATAAATGGAGAGACAGCCTCCATTCCCTATTATGAGAGCAGAAAAATGTAATAAACGTCCAAAAAGAAAAAAAATAATGGCAAAACAAAGATATTGAATTTAATGTAACTGATGATTAATTAAAGGTCATTTTATGAGATATGTGACAGTTCCTCTAATTAACATTCTGCTTCAGGCGTACCTCTCTCTGTTTTGATATCTGGCTTAGGTCTTTGTGGCAGCGGCGCTGGCTCATAACTAACTCTTCCTGCATCTTTGCTGGTACTTTTGGAGACCGGGGCTGTGTTGCAGTCTTCCGACAGGACCATATCTAACGCTCTCTGAGGGTCAAATCCACATCTCATGGCTGCCTGGGTCAGGACAGAGTCTGGAACGGCATCTCCCAGCACAGTCCGCATGTGATCCAGACAGGAATAAAGCTTGGCTGCCAAATGAGACATTTATTAGACAAAAACACTGTATTGTGATTAATATACATCAATTGAAACGTGCACATCAGGACAAAAATCTATTTAACAGAATTCCCTTAACATAAATAAATTAAACAGTACCTTGATCAAGTGGGTCAAGAAGATTGTGACTGACAGTGGGGGACATGGGCAGGTGCTCATCTTCATATTCTTCCTCTTCTAAAGGCTCTTCTTTTGGTGCTTGCCTCTCTCTACGCGAGTATATGAACTGATTTGCTGTGGAAAACAATCACGTTTATATTAACTTGAATATTAGATAACTATATTATTAAAACAATGGCAAAAAGAATCCAACCTGTTGCTGGTGATATACAGTAGTCATCATCCACAGACTGTCCATACATGTCATCATCTTCAAAGTCTAGTAAATGTGTATAAGAAAAACATTTTTTTCTTTTGGTTAATGGGTAACCATAAAAATAAATACAGGTAAAATAAAAGAATAACAACTATGTTTTTGTTACAGATGTGACAATGTCATCAACTTCACACCAAACAAATTTAGCTAAATTAACGTAGGTTTAACAAATAGTAAAATGGGTGTTAGAACTACGTTGATTAACAAGATTCGCCTGTCGATTACAAATCGGTTTATTTTTTGTTTATTGTGGGAAGTTGGCTAGCTAGCAATATAGCTGCCCTTAACTTCAGGGAATAGCTCCAAAAGTTCACATCATTATAAACGCACATATAACACTAAGTTAACATATTAAGAAGTATAAAGGCATGAGTATATGTGTAGATACATTTAGAATTGCACAAAGTATCTTGTGTCACGGGTCAAGTGACACGACAGCGTATACACTCTGCAAACGAGTTAGCATTAGCTGGTAGCCGCTACAGCCACCGTGTGGTTAGTAGGCTAGCTGCTATTATTTAGCAGCGTGAGCGCTTGTCATAAGGTTTAAAAGCATAGTCGAGATTGTCTACCTTCGTCGTAGTTGTAACCACGAACATTTCTGTGTCGGGACATTTTGTATTTATTTCTTCTCCCGGCCCAAGCGTCACTATTTTGGAGTCTGTTATGGCATGAACGTCACCACCTGGCTGCCATTGCTGTGGTTGCCGCTGCTGCTTTGACAAAAGTACTAATTTGGTTCGGTCGTTTCAAAGGTTACACCAGATATTTAAAAATATTACTATTACAGCATAATTCATTTTAAAAGTCATATATTTATTTGTCAGCGCGATACAAATAAATTAATAAAAATCGAAAACTTTAAGAAAATATTTTGATGACGTAACTTCCTGTAGCTGTTACGCCAGCTTGTAAACAGATGCATGTTGAACGTTATAAACTTTCTCTTGCAAAGAAATACTGTCTACAAATAATATTGGTATGGTTTTATTTTAATTGCTCTTCAACAAAAATTTTCCCAATGCTTTCTTCCTAATGAAGTCCTGTAATAGGAAAACCTACAACAATGATTAATAGTTATGGCAATAAAATAGTTAATGTAGTGATACTAAAACAGGACAGGGAGAGTAAGGAGTCTGCCTGCACAAACAATGTACTGATGCATTCTGAATGACACGTGTGTCTGTGTGTTTTTGTTGAAGGTTGTGTCCTTAGAGACCAAACCATGTGAGCCCACACACTACACCTCAAACACTTAAATGGCTGACATTGTTTTTCCACACTTATCAGTTCTGTCCATCAATGAGGTGTTCTTCAGTGTGTGCCTGTATTTATGAAAGCATAGGAATGTTTATCTGTGACCTGGTCTCTGTCTATCATCCTGCGCAGGTGTACATTTATTAAAAATAGATTTATCTGTGCTTTACTGGGAAATTGCCAAATGCCCTCCTTATCCCAGTGATGCAGGTGTAATTGTATGCAGAGTGAAATCAAACACGAGATTTGACGTCTCCTCAATCTAAAAACAGACCAGAATAAGAAAGACGTCTGCTGAGGTAATTGTAAAGACCTTTTCACACTAAATGTCTCACATTGCAGTTGTCTTCTTCCAGCTTTGACTGAAAAAATCTGCACACTATGAGCAAGAAGGAGATTCAGTTATATCTGAAGGGAGCAGCTATTTACCATTAGTGTTCATGAAGTTTTAGCTTGGTTGAAATGGTATGTGCCCACTTGAGCATGCCTGTCAGGGAGGTTTCCCCTCTAAAGTTCCATTTCCTTCACGTTAAAGTCTTATATCCGCACATCAAAATAAACAAGAGCAGATGGAACACATGCATTCAACACGAGTCAACAGATGCAAAATGCAAACACGCTGTCTTTTCAGGGTCACACAGGTGACGGAGGGAACTCTTCTGCAAATGTTTCTAGGACACTTGATATGAAGTGGAAATGGAACATATTGCCCAAGTGAAACTTTTCTTTTGTCTCTTTATCTTGCATATCCAATTTCCAGTATCAGATTAAGTGTATGTTGCAAGTGTGCTTGCTCTGCCTGTTCTTTGGTGAACTAAATGTCTTTGCAACAAGCAGAGGTGTGATTTTTCACACTTCTGTGCAAGGCTGTACATTTGTTTACTGAAGTTTTACTACCTCTCTGGTCAAATCTGTGCCACCAGTGTGGCAACAAGGTTCATGGAAAGTCTCAACGAATCAGTAATTTGCAGTAAGGCTTTCAGAGAGAATTAATGTTGAGCTGATTAGACAGATGAAACAGATGGAAGGACAGATTGCTCAAAGAGCGCATTTTACTGGTCCTTTGTTCTAATAATGCAGAAATCCTCTCACTGATACGTTCAGATCTGTCACATTTCCAGTGATTTTATTTATGGAAGCTCACGTAATTGTTAGCAAATTGGGAGCAATGTTGGTGTCAGAGGGTTAAAAACTGTCAACGAGGCAGATTAATCTTAGCGTTCATTGTGAAAGATGAAGCACACATATAAGTGGGTGAAGGGAGAAGCCAATCCCAAACGTTGGCAGCAGGTATGAGGTAATGCTTTACATAATTTGCCAAAGGCAGCAGGCATCATGGGAAGCCTTTCACAGGAACTCACCCCTACGGAAAATGCAAAACCTACGCCCTTGGCAGTCTCTGACAGGTGGTCCAAACAATGCAGGCAAAAATAAAACTCTTCTCGTGCAGAATGCATTCATAAAGCATCGTGGGAGATTATTATTAAAGTAATTTGCTATTAATAAATAGTCATTGCTCACAGATTTCTCTTTCAGAATAATAAAGCACATTTATGTCCTCTCTCCCCAATATTTAGTAAATGATGACAATCGCAGATCACATTCACTCATCCCACCCACACACACATTTTTGAACACGCAAAGGCAATCAACATTACACACATCTGGCGTTTTAAATATGTTGTAAATATGTTAATTTATGTTGTAAATATGTTAATACTAGCGAGGCTGCTGGGACAAGTCAATTTCCCATGTCTGGGATTAATAAAGTATTTCTATTCTATTCTATTCTATTCTATTCTATTCTATTCTATTCTATTCTATTCTAAACAATGGTTTGGAAAGTCTGGTGCTATGATAACTTAGGCCCAGGGTCCATCATTAAAACTAATTCAAATGAACCAACCTGTCCATACAATGCTTTGCAAAGGGGGCAGTCATCACAATAGCTGCCCTTAACCTGCCCAATCGCGCTCATGCAAATATCCTCAGCAAAGAGTCAGTGGGCGCCAGGTTTCCTCCAACAACGGGATTTGCATACTCTGGATCTCTTCCTTTAATTTGGTTTCAGATAACAAAATGTTGTTTTAAATAATGTCCTCTAGGGAAAAGAGATATTTAGAAAAGATACTGAGGACATACCTACCGACTGACTTCACTTTCCACACTGTTCTTTAGATTTTAGCTGTGTTAGTTTCTTTTGTAGAGATAAAGAGTAGTGCATTTGGATCTTCCACTGACATGTGCTCTATAATTAAAATTAGCTTTAATGTGTCCTCTTCACTGGGAAAATGGCTGGAAAAGTGCTTGTGTACATGGATGCTTTGAATTTAATGCCACAAATCTGTAGCTCCTTAATCAGCAAAAATCACAATAATGTTCATGTTTATGCAATATTTCATTTAAATGCACCAAATCATGTAAATGTAAGGGTTGCATGTCGCTGCATGATGTGTGCAGAAAAAAACGTAAAATCTTGAAATTTCTCCACATGTGCTTCACTTCACTGAACAACACTGCTGCTGGTGAATCAAGTAGAGAAATTTACAATCTGTAGTGCGTGTGTGGAGCCCTTTTATCAGACCACTATTATGACTGCCCAGGGACAATAGGCCGATCTGGGGTGATGTTAATTACAAGTGACCAGGACAATACGTATGGAAGAACTACTACAATGACAAGACACATTTACACAAACAATGCCCCCACCCCCAACCCTTGTCAGGAGAGGATGGAGAACTCAACCCAAACAAATTAATTATACTACATGATGGCCTTTCGCCTCATTAACGCAGAGACATTACAATACATAACTTCTTAAAAGTAGTTGCTTTAGCATGATCAGTACATTAAGAATGTGAATAAAAGTTAAAGAATTTGTAATGGCAGAAAATGCTTAAGTGATCCCTAATTTCTTTATCTCTGTGTCTGGGCGAACACAAGAGCTCGTTTTATCGCCAAATGATAAGACCAAGGCCGTGCTCGTTCTTTATCAGTGAAAAACATCTGTATTTCTAACACCAATGGCCACCACAAAGGAGCAACGGCACCTATGTTCCCTGCATGCCGTCAAAACGCTCTTCAATTGTTTACTGTTTTGTCCCGGCTCATTGGTTTCCTTCTGCTTTTCCTCCGAAGAGAAGTAACTCACAATTGTCTGCGAGTGTGTAGCGCGCCGTGCAGGCAGGGAAAACGCGCCTTCGCCAGTCTCAAGAGATATGGTTCGTTGCGTTTAGGAACATGTAGGGAACGTAGTAATCATCCGGGTTCCTGATTACAGCGTGTGCCATATGGCGAAAAGCACTGTTAAAATGAACTAAAATAGCAAAACTCTCTCTTGTAGTACGTGAATAGACAACTTCTTAAATTATTCATTTTTATTTTTGGTATTCTCTTGCCAACAATGTTAGCAGTGTTTCCTTTTAGAGAGTGAAAGTTTTCGCGGAGCTGGTGCAGCAGAATCTCCGATGGCAAGTGAAGTAGACTTCATGGGCCGTGCGCGGCAAATTCACAGGGATGGATTTTTTGGGGGAGGAGCCCCGCTGGAGGCTGCTACTGTTGCGTTTAAGTTAATGTCAACCTGCTCCTTCGCCAGGAGAACAAACTCAGCGCACACAGTGAAAGTACGTGCTCAGCGCAACCTGTGAGCCGCTCTACAGATATTAACATGACTCGGCGGCCCAGAAACAGGTAAGTGTTTCAAAAGTACAGCCTTTTATTCCGCCTGAACTTAACTTTGCTTTTTATGCGCGGGTTGTATCTTAAGCTTCCCTTTACAGTCAATTTGTACTGGTTTTGAGATAAAGCGCGAAGTGCACGCTGAAGCGATATAGTTGTAAATATTCTCTAGCATTTATTAACCCTCGATTTAGGCAGTTTTCTGGGTTGCTTTTTTGTCCACCTCCGACGCTTTTAGCGATGTAATTGTTGCGCTGGCGCGCCTGTGACAGGTGGTGGTCATCTGGCATGTGCGCTCCTCACTCTGCTGTCAGTGGCGAGAGAGGGAGAAAGGGGTCTCCTCTGTTACACGCACGCACGCACGCATGCATGTATTCTAGGCGGGTTACCGGTTTTTAATTGTCATAAATTATCATACCAATGCGGTGGAGAATGGCGTCTAGAGAAATATTTTGAGGTACATTTATTTCGCGTCAGGTCATTATAAAACGCTTTTACAGTCTCCTGTGTGAACAGTTGCCAGAGAGCCTACTTCAGCTTTTCTCTTTATTTCGGGAGACTGCCTCTTCTTGATGGCAGCTGGTCATATTAAATTTAAAGTTTTGACATTAATAGTTTTTATTGGGTTTTAACCATTCTGATGCTGGAGATAAGAGCAATGATAAAGACTGTTGTTGAGCAATGGCATTTTAAATTCTTAAGTTTGCCCTTTTCACAGAATTTAGCTTCATATTTTTGTGCTTAAAGTTCTCAGTTTGGTGTCTGACTTAACTGTTTTTTCATTCTAAAAGTATGTCTGAGCCCTGAACTGATGAAAAACACAAATACTCTACAGAGTGAAGGAAAAAAAGCCGTGTAATCATTGCTTTTAAGGTCAGTCAGCTAGTAAATGACAAATGGAAAAAGTAAAGAGGTTTATCTAGTGTTACCATCTACATGCAGAGGGTTACTCACATACACATTCACACACATGCACACACACACATCTCATGGGGGGTTCCTGTTCACCTGTTCCTCTGAATGTTACATTACCATACCTGGCTTCCACTTTGTCCATGCATGACATTCTGATTGGTTACCGTGTCACTTGGTGTGTGTGTGTGTCTTTAGGAGTGTGTGTGACTATGCTGCACAATGGTGCTGCAGGTCTGAACACGCCAGGGTCACAAAATTATGATTGCATGTGCCAATCCCAGTATCTGTGGAAACCAAAAACACTGGAACCTGTTCATCCATCCCCCCTCCCTTCCACTTGCTCATTTTTCCTCAGCCCTTGTGGGTGTCTTGGCTATAAGCCTGCACCCAAACCTTCAGGAATGACTGGTTCTGTCTGCGTCGACACCTGATGAGGGAAAAAAAAAGTGGGTTGAGTTTATATGTCTATAAAGAGGTGATTAGGAAGTAGGAAACAGTCCAACACTTATTGTGCTATTATTTACCTTTCTATTATCTTGTGCTGCTCCTTTTCACAAAGCCTGTGTTTGTTTGTTAAATTCCAATTTCTCTGGCTCTGGTTGCAGTGTTTACAGTAGTGAGGAGGATGAGGAGGAGACCGAGATGTATGAACATGATTATGATGGATCACTGGCCAAGGCAGGGAAACGCCACCTTGGAAAAACACGCTGGACACGAGAAGAGGTACACACAGCCTGATTCACAACAAAAATACATTCAACATAGCTGAGCTATTAAAGGGAAATTGCACTGGTTCGGTGAAGGATCTTGGGAATCTTTTAATCCCATTTAATCTTATTTTAATGTTAAATTGAATACGTTAATCTTATGTTACTAGCAAATATTTGTCTGATCAACTGGTTTCTCCTTTCAGGATGAGAAGCTGAAAAAACTCGTTGAGCTTCATGGATCAGAAGACTGGAAACTCATTGCAAGTTTACTACCTGTAAGCAGCTCTGTTCACGCCTCAGATCCAAGCGTAGACGGGCGCGCGCGCAAAACAAACACCAACAATGTTTAACAGCTCAAGACAAACAAGCAACAAAGATTCTTTCTTGTTTTCTGCCTGAAATTCTGTTGCTAATGTTGCCGTGTGATTGCTCAGAATCGTACGGATGTGCAGTGCCAGCACCGGTGGCAGAAGGTGCTGAACCCAGAACTTATCAAAGGGCCGTGGACCAAGGAAGAGGACCAAAGGGTAAGAAACTACAACTACTCACAGGAAAAACAGCAACTTCTGTAGCAACTTCTTTGGCTGTTGCACACTTTCAGTTTCCGTTATTCAATGCGTAACGCATTTAGGCTCCTAAAACCTGCGAGGTGTTTATTGAACTAGTCCTGAGGAGTTATATTTCCACCCAGTTGTAATGATTAGCAGAGTGGCTAAAATATCACTGGAAACTCCCTCACTGGGCTTCACCAGATGTTCTCAGTCAGCTCACTTATTCAGAAATCAGGAGGACATTAGAAGCGTTCAGTTGCAAACCCTATATGTTACTTCACGGATGTCTAACAGTTTTTTTCTCTCTTCTACCACTTTCGTACCTGTAATCTTTTCACTTTACTTTTCTTACCCTCTGCCCCTTTACTGCTCCCTCTCCTTCCTGTTGTTTCTCCTTCCTTCCTCTTTTCTCACCATTTACTTCTCTCCTGTTTCGACGACCTTCCCCTCGCTCTCAAACGAACGCCCACCTCGCCAGGTGATCGAGCTGGTCCAGAAGTATGGAGCAAAGCGCTGGTCGGTGATCGCCAAGCACCTGAAGGGTCGTATTGGCAAGCAGTGCCGCGAGCGCTGGCACAACCACCTGAACCCGGAGGTGAAGAAGACGTCGTGGACCGAGGAAGAGGACCGGATCATCTACCAGGCACATGAGAAACTGGGAAACCGCTGGGCTGAAATTGCAAAGCTGCTCCCTGGCAGGTGAGGAGAAGCATGTAGACGTGCGAAACTGTAAAAACACACAAGCTGGATGAATCACTGAGCCTTGAGCCAAGTCTTGAAGGCTAAAGAGCTACAGAGCGGAATACACTGAGAAAACCAAATGTGAAATCCATTAAAACACCGTTTCAATGTGTATTATGAACGACCTGTTTATATGTGTTATCAATGACGCCCAGGACTGACAACGCAATAAAGAACCACTGGAACTCCACCATGAGGCGGAAGGTGGAACAGGAGGGCTATCTTCAGGGCGTGTCAAAGAACAACTCGTCGCTCTCCGTCAACCATAGCTACGTCAAGGCTAACAACAACATCATGGCCTTCCCCCATCACTCGCCCAGTCACGCCCAGCTGCCGCCCTTGTCACCTCTCAACTACGCCTACATCGCCGACACACACCGAGTGAGTTTAGATCTAAACCTGGCTGGCAGCCAGCAGATGGCTGATGGCGTAGCTCCAGGAGAGCCATCTCTTACGTTGGTTGGGTGTGTGATTGGTGTTCCAGGTTCCACTTCCCATGGCCTGGCATCTGAACATCCTGAACATTCCCCAGCACGGAACTGCTGCTATACAGGTGAGCTAGCCTGTCAGTGAGTTACAGTTTGGGAATACAAGGTAAACGTCAGAAAGGGAGCTAAAATCTACCACTTCTCAGAGACACTATAGCGAGGAGGACCCCGAGAAGGAGCAGAGGGTGAAAGAGATCGAACTGCTGCTCATGTCGACAGAGGACGAGCTCCGAGGCCAGCCATCACTACCAGTGAGTAGTTTTTGCGGGCTGGAAGGGCAGTGGTTGACTCTGTGCTGGTGTGAATAAGCAGGAGGAAACATCTGGGGGGTCCGTTTCTGCAAAAATGATGAAATAGGACCATATTGCTATTTTTGTGCGTGTGCATGACCCCTTGTGCAACCTTCTTCTCCGCACTTCTGTCACTATTGACATAAAAGTTCCCTTTCTTCTTCTCTTTTTTCTCATCACATCTTTACACCTCTCCTTTTATGCCAATATTGCATTTTTCTCTCTTGCACTTCTTTGACACTTCTTTTTAACGTGCACTCCGCTGATGCCTTTTGTTGGAAAGTGATTTCTAGCTTTTGGATTTTCTCATCCGACAGATGAATTTGCCGTATCTGAGCTGGGCCAGCCAGAGCGCCATGACCAACTCGGAAGGCGTGCCGGTGATATTGCCCCATCAGCAGGCTGCTCCCGCCTTGCCTCTCGACCAGAGCTGCCTACCGGAGGAGAGCGCCTCTGCAACGCGAGCCCACAGCAGTAACAGCCGCAGCAGCAACAGCCACCACAGCAGCCCCACATTCTCAAACACTATGCCAGAGTTCATGGAATCCGTCATTGATTCAGTGAGTGCAACCTTCACCACCACTTCACCGCGGTGGATTGTGCACCCTGTGCTTTGAGAGTAGAGTCGAAAGAGTCAGAGTGAGCGCCCTAGCCCAGATGTGGGTCATCCCAGCCTTCCCCACCCTTTTCTAGAGCGTCTCCTCGGTAGATAAGGTCGCTACCGGTGACCTCAGGGATAGAAGCAAAACAGACAGGGCTGGTGTCACATGCTCAAGCCTCCCCTTTTCAGCCTCAGGTAGTTAAAGTATCTGTGTGCCATTAGAATCCATCAAGCTGCCACCAAATATAGCACCAGCCCTTCAGCATTTCCTTGTTTCCTCCATTCCTGTAGTTCTGTTCCTCCACGATCTGTAGTAGTAGACATCGATGAAGCTACTGTTATTTGACTGATTTTGCTTTTTGTATTTCAGTTTCTCAACCAGTCAATGAGCTCAGAACACTCTGAAGAAAGTTTACCAATGGCCTCGCCGGTGGAGTCCAAGCCCCTGACCGGCCATGCCCTCAGATCTCAGAAAGATGACATGTGAGCGGCCCTGTCCCCGGTGTAGTTCACTGTGCAGCGTTTGTGCTAAGTGCAGCTTTACGAGACGTCATTTCTCCTCCGCCAGGTTCAGAACACCAAACATTCGTCGCTCCATCATGGAGGCGTCTCCCTGCACACCCACACCCTTCAAGTCGGCCTCGGCTCTGCAGGAGGCCAAGTACGGGCCCCTCAAGCTACCGGTGAGGACCCAACTCACAAACAGCCTGGTTATTTTACTCTAGTCTTGTCTGTGGCTCACTAGAGGTCTCTTTTTGTGCAGCATATGGTGGAGTCCATCAAGCAGGAGCAGATGGAGTGTGCCATTGAGCAACCTCCTCTGAAGAAGATCAAACAGGAGGTAAGCGTGCTGCAGAAGCAGCTGAGGTGTTTGTCTGCTGAGAAGGAAACACATATTTTTCTTTTTTTAGCCGCGGTAGCAAATGTGGCTTGATGATGTTTTTGTTGTCACCTTTACAACAATCAAGATTACTGTGGTGTGTTCTGGTTTGTAGGTCGAGTCCCCATGTGAGAGGAGCCCGTGTATGCAGTGGGAAGGACAAGAACTTCACACGCAGCTCTTCTCACCCAGCGGCTCTGCACAGGAAGTGCCTGTAAGCAACGACCTTAAAGCTAAGCTCACAAGATGATGTTACAGCTGTATTGATTTGATGTAAACCAGCTTCTTTCTTTTTTCTCCTAGGAGTTACTCACAAGCTCATTACTGAGCGACAGTGGACACAAGGCCTTCCACCTCCCCCACCGAGGCCTGCACAGCCCACTACAGGTGTGTTCACCACTGGCAGATTACACACACATTGCAGAGGTGGTCTTAATTACTCACACACACACACCCCTCTCACCACCAGCAGCTCAGTTCCTGGGAGGAGGTAACATGTGTGAAGGCAGAGGAGCAGGTATTAGCCACGGAGCAGAGCCATAAGTACCTCAGCACTTACCCCAGCAGGACACTGGTGATGTAGATGCTCGTGGGAGCGCCAACAGTCCCGGCGCTGGATGTAGCGTCACGGGCCACCTATGTTGTGGTACAACAGTCGGGGGAGGCCGCCCGTGTTTTTATATACACTTGTTGGATTTGGACCAACCAAAGACTCTACGTGGTTTTTCCTCTCAGTTTTTTGATTTTGGAATTTGCTTTTGGTTTTCAGAGACTCGCATCCTTTCATTTTTGGTCTTGACATTGTGTTTTTATCAATGTTCTGTATTATAAATAGGGAACGGTGGCTCTCTAATTTGCATTCGGGCTGTATTATTAATTCTGAATTTTAATATTAATATAAAGAACAAGTTAATTAATTTATTCCTGTTGCTTTGATCCTAACTTTATTGTTATTTCTCCTCACAATTGGCCCAGTGTTGTAAGTGAAGTATTTAAGCCCTTTTAGCATTATCATGGATCCAAAGGCATAACAAGTCAGAACTGACCTGCAGATTTCTGTCATGAAACCTTCTTTCTCTTCCTTTTCTAGCTTTTTTCTTCATCTCCCAGGCTTTAATGGGCCTGATCAATGACAAATGTTTGGTCTGTGCCACCTTGTGTAAACACCAGAGCAGCTTCATCTGTTCAACCTCTTCATCCTCGTTAGTATTACCCAGCTTTCTCGCTGGCACCTTGTTTCACAAAAATTGAGTTTTCATTTCAACGTCCAATCTATTTTTGGCCCTGTACAGGGAAACAATCAATGAACAAACATTATATTTGTAAAGGAAAATTAGTATATTATATATATATTATATATATATATAGTATATTTATACATTTGAGAATCTTAAATGAGTTTATATGGGCTCCGCCCAGTACGAGCAACGCCGAGCTGCACTTGAACGAACTATTCTCCACAAACTGCAAGAGTACTAAACACTGATATTATTTTGTGATGTTCTGCTACAAACGCCCAACTGAAACCTTTGTATACTTTTTTTGAACATTTCTGAGTTGTGTTTTTTATGGTTTTTGTATGGTATCACAGAGACTGGAGTAGACCAGGCCAGACAATCCTGTTTTACATGAAATGCCTTGTTTTTATACTAGTTTTTGAGCATAAAATTAAGTTTTTTGTTGGTAAAAGCATTTATACATGCTAATTTTTCACAGTTTTTATACTTTTATATACTGCCTAATAAATAAAGTGTGTTTTCTAAAACATTGTTGTTCCTCCGTTCCCGAACTTCTTTTTAAATATACTTTTAATTGTGAGAACTTTAGTATAAACAGACCCGAGGCTGTTACAAGTGTAAATAACATTAAGTGTGAAGTCACACAACCGAGCGGCTCGTCTGTGAAGTGAGTGAATATTTGCTCTTTGGTCCCTCCCAAAGTGTCAATTATCTCTAATATTTGAATTTTTATAATGGCAGTAGTATTCAAAAACATTGAAACTATTACACGTAGTTTGTTTATCTATCCTTGTAAGGACCTTTGTTCCTCCATTCCTACAAATTATACCTCATTAGAAATATGGTTTTGGTTTGGTCTCCATGAGGACGTCAGTGTTTACAGCCGATAAAGTGCCTGGCCGATAAGACAAATATGTAAACACGCTATCTCACACACACAAAGGTTTTCTTATCGTAAAGCTGTGCAATTACAGCCAGAAAATGTCCATTTTTTTCTTTTTTTCTTGTTTTTTTTTGCAACTTCAGTCTGAAAAATTGCTGGTCTAAACTTCAAGAGGGGCTTGGCCTGGATAAAGAGCATCTGTGAATACAACCACTGCCATTACATTTTTACTTTTACATTTTTATCATTTAGCAGAGGCTTTTGTCCAAAGCGACTGAGTGAGAGACACAAACAAGCCACCATCTAACTGAGAGCTGAGACTGCGTTTTGAGGTTTGATCCATGTCTCCATGAGAGCAAGGATGTCTAAACGGACTTCTCCATGGACATTTCCACAGGCCAGCAGAAAAGGTCGATCGTGCAGCAGACTTGCAGGTCTTCATCCGAGAAGTTAGAACATGAGGGCTGACACTGCTCTGACGCTTCGGCAGAAACCCCCGTGTTGATGAGCCACTAACCTCCTCGTTGTTCAGGAGCTCCACGTTCACCCTCTTGGGGACACTTTTTTCCTGTGAGGCCAGAAGGCAAGGGGCCCATTCTCAGACCAGGAGCTATATTTACACACACCCCCTTCAGCCACCTGCACCCCCACCTCACCCAGATCTACCGAAGTGCCCTCAAATATAGATTCCCATCTCAAGTAGGAGTCTCGGAGGGATTAAATTGACATCCATGGTGTTCAGAGAACAGGAACTGTGATATTTGAGGCACGGTGAGGCAAATTTAGTTTTCCCGGGGGGGGGGGGGCGGAGACCCTGCGGATCATTTGCGTGTGTAGCAAGGGTGGGGGAGGGGGTGCAGATTTTCACAGTGGGAATTTCACCATCTTCCACTAAACCCAAAAGAAACTGAGAAGAGCAACCCAAAACCCACGAGACCTGCAGACAGCTGCTACCACCGGCTGAGGAGGCAGCTGCCTGTGTGAGCATGTGCATGTGTGAATGGAGGGGTGGTGGTTTACTGGCAAAAACAGGATACAGCAAGATAATTATCACACAGACTAGTCAGAAAATGTAGATTTTCATCCCACAGGCGCCAAGAATTGAGAGAAATCCACGTCTGAAAAACAATAGTTGAAAAAATAAGAGCGTTTTGGGCTTTTTAGCTCCACAAAATCCAATCAGGATCCAATTTCTGTCAAACGCAGAGAAAAACACAACAAAGTCTATTTTTCCAATTCAAATTTCATCCTTATTGGATGTGAAGACAATACAAAGATTAGAAACAGGGATTAGAAACATTTCCTCCATCTCTGAGTGTCAAAGCCATATTTCTCATTCTCATTTCATCTCCTTTCCCTTTTCAAATCAAACATGTCTGTTGAAAGGAGATTGGCCCATAAATTCAGTTTGACATGTCACAATAGATTTATAGCAGGATGTTGCAGAAGTGGCGGGCAGCGAACAGGCACGTGCACGCTCCAGAAAGTGCACACACTCCTGGGCTTAAATAGATTACCCGAGTCTGATTTCCTCATTCCCTGGGCGCTGTTGTGGTCACAGATATTCGGGCAAGTGCAGCCGCTCCCTGCTGGCAGCGGTCAGGTAGGAGGGCGGGGCTTGGGCTGGCCCGACCTGATAACTACCCCAACCCTTCCACGCCACGGAGAGGTGGAGAGGAGGAGAGGAGGGTGGAGAAGAAGGAGGGATGAGGAGACAGAACAAAGCTGGCTTCTGTGGCCGGAGACCTTGTTTGGGCTCTTTAAAAAAAAAAAAAAAATTGATGCTAAAAGTTGCTAAAATTTTTGTACAGCTTTAGAGCTAACTTATTTTTGAACCTTAAAAATATGCTTTCATCAGGGTGAGCCAAAATGATTACAGCTGTAGTGTCAGGTTGTTCAGACCAATGCGTCACGCTGACTTCTGAAGGTGACTAATCCTCACTGACCTCGTTATGACACTTAGAACTATTATCTCACTCTGCCAGCAGCACACAGAGGTCTGGAAGTCGTCCACTACCTGTTTCTGTCCACTGTTTTGGCCTCTGCATCTTTAAGCATGCATGCTAGCAGGGTTCTCCTGGGCCTTAGAGGATGCTGAAGTTTCATTATGGGAGCAGAGTGGAAGTTTTGGACGACCTTGTGCTCGTCTCCAACCAAAAATTGCACTGAAACACACAAACAACAACAACAACAACAACAACAACAGATTTTTAGCAGACAGCCATCAACCATCAAACGAGGTGGTGCTAGCCACCACACAGCATCTCTATGCGTTGGTCCCTTGACCGGATCAGTCTGCACTCACTCGTGAGCAGTGAAAACACTTTTTCACACATACTTAAAAACAAGCATTCATATCTGGCTCTTTGTGTTCTGCCTGTTGCTCTTGTCGTCTGGCTGCGCCACTGTAATTCCTGGCAATGTGCGTGACCAGCCTGGTGGTGAAGAGGCCAGGGCTGATACGTGTCCTACAGGGTTCTGCATCAGTGAAAAGGACAACAAGGGCCGTGTTTGACACCAACCAGACGGCTGTCAGAACATCTCTTTGTGGTCACACCAGGCTGTAGGTGCAGGGCTAGATTTTGATAAGCTATCAGGAGTTCTATCATCACTCTGACAGGGATTTTTTCATTATTGTACAGTTAAAATTTGAGGGTGTGAAGAATATTTATTGTTTGCATAAGCGTTTATGGAAACCCTGCAGAGGTTTGTGTCTCTTTGATGTGCATTGAAGGGTCATATTCCGTCCTTTATGACTGCCGCAGATCTGATACATCTATCAGGCTGTTATCACATCCCCTAACTGTACTTTCACTCTTTCATTTACAGAGCAGCAGCGAGCGTAAATGACTTATAGGAAACAGGACCCACGCTCAGGTGAGGCGGTGATGCAATCGCTAGGCTTGGTACGGTGGAGCTGTGGCAAGCTGGAACCTTCTCACTTCACAGTTGCTTCATGTATTCAGCAACACAAAGATCACAAACTGGTGATGAAATGAGCCAAGGCCTCCGGGCGCTTGGGGAGTCGCACTAACGTTAATATGTATTAGCGTTGAAGTCCCTGGTTACCTTACGTAGCTGCCCGCGCCTCCTCACAGACACAAATATGCGTGTGATAAATCAGCGGGTGGGGGGTAACGTGCTGTTTGAGCCGTTTCCACTTGTCTTTTTGCAGATAGAGGAAAGGTACCCCAAAGCATTGGCGTGCAGCCACGTGAGGGCCACGACACCCTGACAGTGTACGCCGCGGCCCACGTGGACCCGTGAGAGGCACACGCGATCCGCAAGCTGTACACAAACACACACACACACGCAGACTAAGCAGATAGATGCCCACTACGAGGAAGAGGGGACCGAGATAGGAGGGTAAGAGAGGTGAGCGAGGGAGAGCTGGGGGACTGTTGGAGCTGCTGCTGGGGTGATTAGACTCCAATGTTAACAGTTAGCGGCTCCTCTGATTCGGCTGCCAGGCGTTTGACCGTTTCTTTGTTGTTTTTCTGGACTGAAAAATGTATAGAGCAATGTGGCGGCTGCAGATAGCCCTAAACAATAACTGTAAACATCTGAGAAAGTGGGTCAGCACGGCCAAAATATTGTGCCGATCTTGCCAAAGAGCAAAAAAAGGAAAAAAGAAACAGGCCAGGGCCATCAGAGACCAATATAATATATATATTATATTATAATATATATAATTAATCATGATTTATTCTGATTGGCCTTGCCATCTCAATGGAAATCTGACTGGGTTACTGCAAAAAATATCTTGCTTAAAGTGCAAATCTAATGCAAATTCCCCAAATTCTCAATCCCAAATTAGAGATTTGTATGTATTTCTATGCTATAATATGCTTGTATTTAATGTTAATAAAATATTACAGTGTAGCTGTTCATAGTTAACCCTTGGGGGGTTCATGCTTTCGTTTCATACTATTAGTGAAAAATCTGCTCACTTCAGGTTTTATGGGGACTTCTGACAAACGTTTACTCAAGTGTAAATATAAATCAGACTGTACCGGCTCACCCTGGGATTTCAACCACGCAAATTCCAATGAAACAGGTGTCATGGCAGACAGGTACTAGAAGAGAAACCATACACACACACACACACACACACACACACACACAAAGCCACAGCAGCTTTCTGGTGTCTGAATTGAGCCATCAGGTTTGTCACCCTGTTTCCTGACGCACTAAGGCCCAGTTTTTTTTTTTTTCAGACAACACTATAGAGTAGATATATATACAAACACACACACACACACACACACACACACACACACACACACACTCACACACACAGCCAGTCTGTATTTTCATCATTTTGCTGTGAGCAATGTTGTTCTGGGCCTGCAATTGGGGTTCTGGGGGCGGGGGGGTCACGGTGCCAAGTTTTGTTCTCAGAACTTTTGTGCTGACGTACAGTCTCAAGGAGCCCCCCCACCACCACACACACACACACACACACACTCACACACACAGCCCCGCCTGGCCACACACCCACTGAAAAAAATGACATGTTTTCCCGCTCAGGCTTCGTGGAGCTTCTCTATTCACCTGGGTAAATAGAGCAGAAGGAAAGGCCTTTCAATGGAGTGCACACACACACACACACACACACACACACACACACACACACACACACACACACACACACACACACACACTAGGCATGTGTACTCATGCTGCTAACCCCACAGCAGCAGCACCAGCCAGTGTTACTGTAATTCCAGTTTGACATCCTTTCCTCGTGTCCTTGTTTCCTTGCTTCTTTCCCTCCCTCGTTTCCTTCCCTCCACCACATCCTTGCACCACTTTGTTACCTCTAAGTGATCCTGACAAGTGGATTCACGGGCCGCGATCATGCCTGACCACTCCGATTTAGGGTGCTTCTCCCAGAGGTCCCCCACCCTTATAATCCCCCAACCCACACACACACACACACACACACACACACACCCTTCAGTTCTAGCCCTGACTGCCCTTGAACTCATTTGAAGCGTGGATGTGGTTGGAATTAATGGACTGAAAGTTGTATGTTGTTGTTATATTGCATGTGCGTGTGTGTGTGTTTGTGCGTGTGTGTGTATGTGTGTGTGTGAGCTGGTGCATGTGAACAAGCAGCAGCCGGCATAATTGCGCCAATGAGATAACAATACTCAGACCTCAGGCTGGATTGTCATCAGAAAAAGCAAACACACACACAAAACCAGGGCAAAACACATACACATACACATACACACACACCCACACACACACACACACACACACACACACACTCTTTGTAAACACCTGCCATCATTATTAGTCCTGACCAAATGTTACTCCATCAACCAAAACTGTCTGATGAATGCAGGCTGCTTAGGGGTGAAAAACTAGGAAAACCACACAATAGCAGCTGCCAGTGAAGGCATCACATCAGATGCTCTTGATCCGAAGTTTGTATGTTTGACAGAATTTCTTGTATGGCTGAAGATGTGATGACCCTAGGAGTCCATTCTTACATCTTCGTCCTCTCGGCTTCGTGTGGTAAGCCGAGGAACTGAAGCGCTTCAGGCTATTGTCAATTTAAGATGTTTTTTTAATGATAAAATACAGGAAAAGAAGTCAAAATACCACAAAACACTCTATATGATAAAGCATGTGCAGCTTGTTTTTTATTCTAATTACACTCATGTGGACCATGAAGGAAGACAGTGAGAAGCATCTGCCTGAAAATGATCCTCTCAATGTCTCAGACCAGGTCAGTCTGTGGCAAAAAGGGAGTCCACACATGACATAAGAGTTCAAAAATAGGTTTTATTAATAAATGGTTTAAACTTAAATCAGAGAAGCCATAGTAAACGTAATCAAACCTAAAAAAAGCTGTACCATGCAGGCGTAACCTTACTGATTAAGCTGTGTCCATGTTACTACACTGGAAGCAGGGAAAAAGGCAGGGGCGGCCTGAGTGCAGCGGCAGAATGCCCTTAAATACGGTGCACACCTATACCCACAGGTGAGACTAATTGGGCTGAAGACCTGCCCACACCTTCCAGCCAAGAAGTGAGTCAGCAGGCCCAAGGCAGGCAGGATGTCACCCCGATAAACAATAAAATTCATAATATATTTACACAAATTGAACTTGAGTGACCTCAAGGAACACACTTTGTGAGAAAAGGGGTGATTTGAGGAAGTCGCACTTCACACACACACACACACAATTCACAGACATTTAATATTTCTCTGTTCCCTGGAATTGTACAGGAAGAAGAGCCGGTGATGTGTGTGTGTGTGTGTGTGTGTCTGGATTCTGTTTAAGCTTTAGTGTTAGCAAAAGTTGTAAGGCCCGTGGGCTCAACAGTCAGAAGAAGAAATGCAAACAAAAAAGAAGAAAAAGAAGCTGACTCCACACAAACACACATACACACACACACCCGCACACACACACACACCCACACCCACACACACACACACACACACACTCTCCAGTCACTGTGTATTCATCACTGCTCAGTCTTGACTGGGTGGATGCAGGTAGGTGACATTATCAGTGGAGGGAATTTTTTAAGCAAACAGCTCAGTGTGTGTGTGGGTGTGTGAGTGTGCGCGTGGGATCATTCCAATGAGCCGAGCAGACGGCAGGCTCTGGAACACCTGCCCCCTTAAAGATAAGAGCAACAGATACTTGAAAGGTGTGTTTCAGAGGGCTTATCTGAGCAACATGGAGCTGATACAAACACACATGAACACGTCATTCATTAATTTGTGATTATCTATCTATCTATCTATCTATCTATCTATCTATCTATCTATCTATCTATCTATCTATCTATCTATCTATCTATCTGCTTTAAAATTGCCATCAGATCAGAAGGAAGGCTATAGCATAAAAAAGGGAAACAGAATCATGCAAAAGTTGCATCACAGCACTTAAAGAAATGTGCAGCATCAGCATTAACAGTGATGAACAAGCTGTTACAGTATAACACCCCCACACACACATACACACACACACAACAGACATACACACACACACACACACACACACAATTTCCCAGGTTAGTCTAAATCTTAATAATTCGGTAATTAACACAGGAAGAATGATTCAACAGTGTATAATTGTCTGTGACGTGTTGGTGAAATAAAGTTGCACCGGAGGAGGATTAAAAGTGTGTTTGCAGCCCGTCTTTGTAGGCTGTTGCACTGACGAATGGCGCGATCTGCAGCATGTGACACAAACAGCACATTTCTCACTTCAAATCTGTTTATTTGCTCTTTTTTTCCCTTTTTTACAGCAAACAAAACAAGGGACACACCTTGAAAATTGCTTCACACACACTTACACACACACACACACACACACATACACACACCGAAGCCACAGGCCTCACATTTGTAGTTATCTGAATGCAACATTGGTTATTGTGACCAAATACAGGCGCCTTTTACCCAGCAAAATATATGGGGGTTGAGTGTGTGTGTGTGTGTGTGTGTGTGTGTGTGTGTGCGCATGTGTGAGGATGTGGAGAGTGTGAGATTCCGGGGGGGCGGTGGGGTAAGGGGGGACAGCCGTGCAGAAAGATAAGAAGCTGTGGGATTTCTGAGCTGAGAGAAGAAAAAAAAAAAAAACAGAAAAGCTGCAAACCTGATGGATGGAGATACTCTGGGTCTATAAAACAACCTCATTCTACTTCTCCTCTCTGCCTGGATCAAACGCTCCGCCGGCTCCCTGACTATGGGCTGCCTTTCTAAACAGAAAAAGAGGAACAGATCATCCGTTATAAATGATACTCGCAGTTTTTGGCCACTCCAGCAAACGTCCGGAGCCACCTTTCTCCTGCAGCGCGCGAGTTAATAATGTACATCTGCCATGTTTATCACTGACCCACTCACCACGCACCATCTGCTGGGTGCAGCTACTTTTCTTTTTATCAAAGGAGCAGTTTGTGGGAGATTCCCTTCCTTCCTGCGTTCTTGTTCCTGCAACTTGTGGAGCAGAAGTCCAGTGAACGTGAGCAGGAGCCCAGGCCGGACAGCGGCTGTCCGGTGGCGCATGCGCTTCCACGCGGTTGAAGCACAGAACATGGACGCGGGCTGGTGACAGGACGCCTGCGCCCCACGCAAATGCACGCACGCACGCACACGTCTGGCACCTGACAACAAGGGACACGGACATGTGCTTTCACACGTTTCACGCCACAGCCACACGCACCCGCATCTCTGCTGGTGTTGCTAAAAGCAGCCGTGCATCTATCTACACACACGCGCAGGATTTCACCGGGTGTTTCTGCTGTTTTAGAGGAAAAAAAAAAGGTGATTTTCTGCCAAGCGCTCCTGCAGACATTATCGGAGGTGAAGACAACAGAGGAGAAGGTATACAAAACTCTGCAACGAGATGAAAATAACACACGTGTGCTTGTGCATGTGGAAATTTATCTGTCACTGCGAGCGCGAGAGAGGTAAATTCAGGCTAAAACACGTTCTAAGAATCAACGTGCACACACTCTGTCACAAACAGAGGTTCTTGTGGGAGGAAGTGTGAGGGAGGGAAAGTACCTCATCAAGACAACAACAACAGCAGAGGTGCAGGCAGTGACAGCTGCTCTCCGAGGGACCCACGAGGGATCACCTCCGCACAATAACAAGACAGCGCCTCACCCCCCACCCCCAGATGGACAGAGAGATACCAACTGAATGCTGATGTGGATGTCAGTCAACTTGGGGCTAAGGGTCATGCGAGGGTTTGGAATGGACTGCCTGTGTAAATACAGACCGATTGCACCGCTGTCTGCTCTGATGTCATAAATCGTTCACATTTTGGGCTTTGATCTACTGATCTGTCAGTCCCTGCAGCTGGTAACGCAGTTTCAACCGATCAAGAACTTGGGATTTCGTTCCATTGCGGCAAACGTTTCTGTAGTTTGTTTGACCTGTTGCCAGAGTCTCACTCACGGTGCGTTGTCAAGTAATGGCTACCTCCCTGCTCTGCATACTAGCTTGACAGGATAGACTACGAAGAAGAAAAAAACTAGAATTACTAAAGGCTCTGTAGTGCGTTAATGCTCATATATTGGCCTTCGTAGAGGCCCCGGGTCGAGCGCTGCCGATGTTTATTGTTTACTCCTGCAAACACCCAGGGCCCTCCTGTAAGCATGACTCTAATTCATCCAGGGGGGCCTTTATGCTCCACTGTGATGGAAGAAATGAGATGCAGAGATGTTCTTGGTCCTGGAACCCTCAGCTCGCCTTGTGGTGTGAAACCATGAGAGTCCCACACTCAGACACACACCAGGGAAACCACCACAGCGAAGCACCACGATCAATTCACGTGAACAAAATAACACCAGGAAACATCAACAGGGAACACCTGTCGACGCGTGGAGGCATTCGGACTGACTCAGCTCGTGTCTAACTCCATTATTCTCTTCAGATGGGTCATAAAGTACAGGTGTACAACCATTCGGGCAGGTAAATGCGGGGTGAGAAAAGGGGTTTTGTCATCAGCAAACACACACACTCATATAAGCAGATAACCCACATCCTTATTATGGGATGACATCATCCTTTCTTCCCTGTGGATTCCACCTGCAGCACAAACGTGATTGATCCAACACCTGAGAAGGCAACCGGAGGGACCAGTGATTTATTTACACCAACACGTTCTGCGTTTATTAGCAGAGCTGTTATTGAGTCAGTAACCAGGCTAGTAAAAATGATTAAATCAGCAAAAATATTGCGTTTTTTTTCCTCCTCATTGTTCTAAATTGACCACTTAAAAAGTGTTTAATGACACATTAACAAAGGTGGCTAAGAATGAAGTGGCCCAAAGTCAGGACAGCAGGCGGAGCAAGGCCAAAGACGTGGAAAAGGAGCAGAAAGTCTTTATAAGTTGAATCTTAGAGTGTAGAAAACAAGCTGCTCCTGAATCAACCGGAGGCAGACGTTCTCTGGGAGGGCAGAGCGAGGGATTGCAAAACAGGAAACACAGGGCCCTGATAACACACACACACACACACACACGCACACACAGTTTGTGGGCATTGCACTGGGCATTAGCAGATAGGTTAGCTCACGGCATGTTGTCAAACAAAAAATGCTCCTTAAAGTTGTCGAGGTGAGGTTGATGGAACCTGGGGGGCCCCACTTACAGGATGACGTGTCAGTGATGATGATGATGATGATGATGCTGTTTGGGGTGGGGATGGAGTTATAAATGAAAGCAAAAACACGGTAAGATGAGCAAGCAGTCTGGGCCGAGCATCTCTGTTCCTTGTAAGCCCCGCCGCTGGTTTCTTCTGTGGATCCTGGGCCAGTTTCAACACGCTTGGTCCGAGATGACTTAAACACACACGCATGTTGAACCAGCGCTCAGCGCCACTCAGCTCTTCAGCAGAAACACGAGAGTTCTGTGTTTTCACTCTCGCTGCTGCAGTTGCAGCTCTGGCTGGAATCCTACATCCGCGTGCACGTCCTGTATCCTGTTCATCGGATGTTAAACAGCAACATTTGCAAAAATCCTCCTCAATATTTGTACATTTTATTTATTTTTCCTGTCCCAGTGGGAGAAAAACACATTATTTTGATGGTGCAACAGGTGTTGGCAATGCTTTTTTTTCAGTATTTAATGATATTTAAATATTTATGACATTTAAGACCCTGACAATTGATTTATTGCCTCTCATTTAGTATTCATCAGAAAATAATGTGATTCAAATTCAATTTGTACTTCACAAGTTATTTGTTTAGTCCTCATTATTCTGTTTACAATGGTGTGTTTTTGTCCCTGTTAGCTTACACTTGATGCTTATTTATTGAATGTGCGTGTGTGTGTAAAGGGGGGTTCTCTCAAACAGGATGTCATTTAGCTGTGCAAATTCCCAGAAGCGTCTCTCGCTTGCAATTGTGCGTGTGATGAAGCAGAAAAGAGAGAGAGAGAGAGAGAGAGAGAGAGAGAGAATTCCTGTGCCATGAGCTTGGGTCAGAGGCGGGTTCTTCACTTGTGACCCTGAGAGTCTGGGGATGGACAAGATGCCATCAGATAAACGGCTGACGTTTGTGGTTGTGTTTTATTGCCACTTCAACCTGAAGGCACAGCCAACAAAATGGCTCACAAATATTCAGCTGAATGGATACGTTGGCACATGGAGGAGCTGGATGCAAATCTATGCAAATCGGATGCAAAGAGTGAGTCACTGTTGAGGAGGAAAATTTCTTTTTGGCTCAGGAAGACTTTTTCCGACCCTGGGAGTCAGCAGAAAACAATTGTGACCACACACACACACACACACACACACACACACACACACACACACACATACACACACACTCTTCTTCTTCTATACTCATTATTGCCAATCAAAGATCAATACAGATTTTCAGTCAAACTCCCATTTATTAGGAAGGAAACTTACTGACGCATTAGCCACAGTTTGAATCTTTCAGCATGGAAAAGCAACAGCCAATCAGACGCTTTCGGGGGCTGGACATGTTCAGGAAGTAGGGACTGAAAATAAACAGATGAAATTAAAGAAAAAAAAACAGATGATAAACAAGTCCAACTATGAGACAAGAATCTAATCTAAATTTCCGATTATACAGAGGAGCAACGCAGATGTATTGTTATGATTTTAAACACGTTTTTGTGGGTGTTACTGTAATATTTGCTTAGTATCTGTAAGTTTTACATGCTTTCACAGTTTTATATCACAATATTGAAATTTGGAGGCAGATGTCTTTATGTGTGCCGACACGTGCTGGACCTGCTAACGTCCTCCCACCCAGCGTACAAGGGGATTAGAGATCGATGACCTTCAGCCTCCTTACGGGAACAGGAAGCTGCGGTTGTGATGGAAAGAAATTGCTCCAGATGCAGCTGATAAATGGAGACAGAACCGGTTTGACTGCCATGATTAACCTTCCGACAAAGCCGGGGATGGATGGATGGATGGATGGATGGATGGATGGATGGAGAAGAAAAAGACAGACTTCTGTTCTGTGGGTCACCTTAGGTGGCAGAGGCCAGGGCCTGTGTGTGTCTATGCTGATCCAGGATGTGGATTTAAACCTTCAGAATGGCTCTCGTGTGCTCTTCCGTGTTGTTCTCAACACTTCTAAAGCTTCCTGGCTGATGACTATCTATCCATTTTTCTCATGAAGCTGAAGCTTAATCCTTCCGAATGTCTGCCTGCTGTCAGACCCTCAGCCCAACCCTCCATAAACACGGCTCCACTTTTCCTCCCATCTCTCTGGTCTTTAAAGGTTTTTTTTTTCTCTCCTCTGCTTCTCCCTGGACCGAAAAACGCCGGAGGTTTTTCTCGTGGGAAACTCTTGGACAGGTATGTTGCTCCGTGAGCAGGGAGTGAGAGAGGAATCCCGTTTTTCCGGGTCTGGTCCCACTCCTTGTTCCGCAATCCCATCCCTGACTCGGTGTCACAGTCGGCGTCGTGTCAGGACTCGCAGCGACTCTCAGGAAACTCTCGCCTCTTCTCGTTCTGCCGGATCCTGGAGTTTTGGTGGCGAGCAGCCTCTGCGCTCTGATTCATCTTCCAGTTTCTGTTTTATTGCATCGCTCAGTGTTTTCAGTAATGGCTTATCTGTAAAACGTCCTTCATAAAGCTGGATTTCACTTCTTGAACGGTTTCCAAGCAGGGAACAATGTGAACTTTCCAGTTCACAAAAAAGAAGAGAATTTGCTCTTCATCTACAGGGTATCGATCATTAGCAGGAGATAATTTAAAAGCATCATTTTTGATGGGCTAGCGCTGACGTTGCCATGGTGCCTTCATGTAGCCTAGCCTAGCTTAGCCTATGCACGAGCACTGTTAACATGAGGAATGACGCTGAGGTTTGATATTTCCAGGTCGCCAGCATACATAAGCGGGCATGTTTATGTGCTAAAGGCCCAACAACAACTATAACACTGTGAGATACTTTCTGAGCTTAGTTACAGGACAGAAATCTGAATCTAGTGCTCTACTCCTTCACTCCTTCCGGGAGTTACAAAAAGATTGTTTTTACATGTTTCCTTTTCTTTGGACAAAATGAATAATTAATTTCTGGATATTTCTGACCGCATTTCTGATTAATTTTAGCATGAAGAATATGTCCTAGCAGCCTCATACTTTACTGTCAGAAACGGACCAAAAGAGCGGACGAAGACGAGGAAACAGCCAAAGTCAGAAACTTACGCTGAGGTGACGCCGCGGCCGACTGTTCCTGCCCCTGATTTGTTTTTCCCAGGACCGGAGCGGACATGGAGAGAGTGGACAGGAGACGGCAGCAGGAAGTGAGCGACACCAGCTGAGCGGAAGAGCACGGGGGTGTCATGACAAAGCTTCCTGGGTGACGCACGGCCCCCGCACACCCGTGCATACATGTGCAGGGAGGACTAGCACGTATGATGATGCAACCATGCCACAGTAACATGGCGGGAGTCTCAGCTGAGATCTCTGCTTTAAATTCACTCCTTTTTTCTTCTTCTTTTTAAACCTTTCCCCTGCAACACCTGTGATGCAAACCGCACACCACCACCACTCACGCTAAAGGTCAGCAGAGGTCAGGTGAGTCTGGGTGTTCACTTTGCTTGGAAGCTCAATTCTAACAAAATTGTTTAAGTTAAAATTTTAGAGGGAACAAATGAGGAAGCATTCTGTACTTTATGATATAATCACCTCACGGAGGAAGAAAAATAACAAGTCATTTCATGTGTATCACATTAGTACTGCAACACTGGGTGTATCCTTTCTGCAATACCTACACACACACACACACACACACACACACACACACACACACACACACACAAGGAAAAAGAGGAAATTCTCTCTCAATGAGGTGCACAATACTTGACATATATTTTACTACACACTTCCCCCTTTGTGACAACTTCCTCACAATCTTCACTACTCGCGCTGCTCACTACTACATACGGCGCATGAATGGAGAAACACACGCATGCAGAAGGAGGCAGAAAGAGAAGGGAGTTGTTTTGCAACCAGAAAGGGGAAGGGATGTGTGCCACTCACTGTGCGTTTGTGATGCAACGTGGACACGGTGTGTGTGTGCCCCCCCACCCCAAGCTCCTGTGCATGTTATGAAGTTTTATCTGGTATCTCCTTTGTTGGAAAAAAATAAATGCCCTAAAGGATAAAAAAAGGGAATGAAGAAGCATGATGGAGCACGCGGGCTCATGGCGGGGACCGACCCACGCCTCTTTGTCTTTGCACATTTGCTTATACATTTGCCAGTCAAATGAGACCCAGGAGAAAGCAGCAGCGCTGCTATGAAGAATGAACTTTCCCAGAATCCACACCGCTGCTCAGGGAAGACTCTCCCCCCCGCCCCCTTGCCATTGCCCTGGAAAAACCCTAATCTGTGGGATTAACCAAAAAGGATGCGTGGGCCATGGAGAAGAGTTGAAAAATCTTTATCACACATCTGTCTGGTTAAAGTGGACTTTCTGAGGGAAATACAACACCTGAAGTCTGCGGGTGGACTGATTCCTGGAACAAAAGTCTCTCCTGCAGGCAGAGAATCCTCCAGCCCAGCTTGATTCCAATCAAATATTACCCTAACATACAATCAATACGCTTATGAACTTATCCACCACCTAAAAAAATGAATATGTAGACACTGAAGTCCTCAAACATTTAATATGTTGAATATCAGCTCTGGGACTCATCTTACCATGAATTCATGCTTAATTGCAGAATCAGATAGAAACCAATCAAAGGAAACCAGTTTTAATTTGAAAATAAACACTGAATATTTCACCCATTTGGAGATCTCCATCAAACAGTGGCTAGAAAAGTCATCTGTTCCGTCTACTTTGAATCCATCAGATGGGTTTTGACTATGCACACATCGGGCCCAACCTGCGGTGCTCCGTCGGGATACTACCGCCTCAATTTGCTCTATTTTGGGTAATTAAGGCTTCATTAGATCTCTGTATCACCAGGGTTAGAGACCAAACTGTTGTTAAAAAACAAAACAAAACAAAACAAAACAAAACTAGGGATCAGGAGCCCATGCGTGACATAAACAGTAAGGTTAATTCATCATAGCAGTGTCGCCTCTGACAACCATAAACAGATCATATACCATAAATCTAGACAAAACAAACACAGACGTGCATGGATTGATGCAGAACTCAGCACCTTGTTTACAGCAGCAACAATGTCGCTCAGCCCTCATGAGTGTGACTCTGACAACAATATGATTGGACTGATGACGAGGAGCCGGAGGAGCAGGCCTGACCGGTCCGACCGCGCCTGTAATAACAGGAGGAGACGTGGCTTACGGGAAGCCGCACGTTTCCCGTCAGCGGGCCGAGAAAAGAAGCGCAGAAACGAGTAAGGTAACAATTCCAAATGTTTAGAGGCGCTCGGTGTCGTATGTGAAGGAGAGCAGAAGGAAGCGGGCTTGATTCCAGCACAGATATCCCCTCACTGATCACAGAAGGCATCAGGAGGGAAGCTGAGAGAGAATGAGTTAACCCCTTCAGGTTTATCGTTATGGTTCTGCTGCAGCCTACTCACAGGCGTAGTCAGGCCTCTTCACCATCTCTCAGGTTTTACGTACGCTCGCACATGAAGCCCACGCCTTCAGCGATGCCTTTAATCAGCACACTCCAGGCTTTGCTGTGACCTTTGAACTTTATCAACCCTAACCCGACCCATCCCAAGTAAGCCCCTGACGTTAACCCAGACCCAATACTAACCTCAATCTTCCAACCATGTCTTAACCCTCAAACAGTGTTGAAGGTGTGGGGCCCACTCACACAGAGAAGGAGATGCAAACAATACTCAATATGGATCCTGCACATTTTTTCGGTTGTGTGGGAGTTCTCAGTGCTGCCTGAATTAACCCTTTAGTTTCCCCTAAGTCTTCGCTTTAGTCATTTCCACAACAGCGAGCGTTGCCTGGAAACCACCTGCTGCAGGCTCACTCAGATGTTGGGATGAGGTTCAAGCTCTAATCAAGAAAGAAAAAAAAAAACTCTCAACATAACATGGCCGTTAGACATGCGAGACTGACTGTGGCAAATATAAACTGTGGATCTTCAAAAGGAGAAATGTAATGTACAGTACACCGGCGATGTGAGATTAACCCTTTTGGTGCAGAACGCAGCAGACAGACGGCCTGTGATCACCACAAAGTTTCATATTTCACTTTCTACACACATACACACGGACACACACACACACACAGTCATAAATCTTTCTACAGCAGTGAGGCCTGGGGTGTCACCTCACATCCTCACATGCAAATACCTTCAATTAGAAATAAATTTAGTACAAACTGTAAGAATGGCTATAAAATACCAAAATGCAGTCTTGATGAGGAGTAAAGATATCCTCCTGAAAGGTGACTTTGGTCAAATTTTCCCTGAACTTTTATTCTGCTCAGAGATCAGGTTGAGTGGAACTGATGCTGTGTCGTTGCAGAAGGAGGTTTTCAAGCAGAATCTTGATTAACAGAGTTGAGGACAGAACCGGATTAAATACTCTTTACATTTTATCACAGACCGGTAAAGTTTTGTGATGCCTTTGCATGTTTTCTCAAGCAAAACCATTAATTTTATGTGATAAAGACTGATTTTATTTTTTTTGCGTTTTGGAGGAAGAGTTTGTCCCCACGAAGTGCGTGTTTTCACTGAGGGAGCGGTTGGACCGCATTTAAGGGGCAAAAGAAGGGGTTCTGTTTGCACTATCAATATTTACATTGACACTTGTTGGATGAGTACTTACTGACTGAATCCTCTGTCTGTTTGTGTGTGTTTGTGTTGGGGGGGGCGGGGGGGGGATCTGCACGGATGGTTGTCACACTTCACACTGCACTTAACAGATTCCCATCACCTCCAGAGATTCTCCAGGTTCTGGGCTGCTGGAGTCAGTGATAATACCATAGTTTATGGAGGCACCTTGAATCAGCAGATGACCCAGCAGACTCTTTTATCTCAGGCCTCCGTCTTTGCATTGCAAATCAGATATGCAAATATGGGGAACCGAGTGTCTCAGGACTGATCCATGTGCACCTCACTATCAGCAGACTCATCTCTTGTTCTCTGCATCCTCCCTTTCAACACTAAATCCTCATGAATGCTCTGATCACACACTTCTGTTTTTCCACTCTGCAGCAAAGAGCCATCAAAGCGGGGACCGATGGTGAACTGGTGGGACGTTGCCTCTGCCTGTTTTCTACGCGAACACTGTGACATCTTCAGCTTCAGGTTCTGTTGACTTAAAGCTACAACTGAGTTCATTTTCACTGTGTGATTTCAAACAGTTCTTTCTTTAGGCTTTTGTTTACATATGGGCCCATCGCCCGCGGCTATGCTACCGCCACAGAATTCATCATGTTGATTCGCACGTATTTTTACTGTAAACATCACAGCCGAGGCATGCACTCTCTCTCTCTCTCTCTCTCTCTCACACACACACACACACGCTTCATCTCTGCTCCCTAAATGCTTGTGCCGCCCTCTGGTGGACAGTCGGAGGACTGACCCCAGGTTTTTTGGCAAACAGTAGGAAGACCTGGATGGACGGAAGGACAGTTGGAAAACATTTATTGTTCACAGTGCTCAGAGGTTTGACAGAAACATACAGTCAAGAAGTCAAATGGTCAGAATAGAACACCAGAATACAGATTTAGACCAGACAGACCAAAGGCCAAACATTGAGAACGGGATGATTATAAATTCATTTATACTTACTAGCAGAAGATTTGCCTTCTTGAAATATTTCCCATATAATCTCCAGAGCTCCTAACATGAGTGATTCCATGACTGAAGTTAATTTTAAAGCCAAACTGGAAGGGGAAAGTGCTTAAAGAACAGACTGGCTACAACTAAGATCTGTGCTGGAAACTTTTGAGCATGCATGCATGCATGCATACCTCTGTGCATTTAAATTTAAATAAAATGACTTTATAGAGCTTTGTGTTCCGTGGTACAAAGAAAACAGTATTGATCTGACTGATGAACGACTCTCTTCAGAGTAAATTGAGCTTGGAAACAGTCTCACTAGTTATAAGATGAATATTTTATAATCATTCTGGCATCAAAAAATATGCCCAGATGGTGCATATGTGTCCTATGAACTGGCATGGCTGGACGACCCCGTGTCAGTGCTGACGGTGAGGAGGTATTGAAAGGCGGCCCGAGGCCTCCCGTCTCCACTGAGTTTACACGCGTCCAGATGCGGGCGTCTCACAAACAGATTACACACATACGTCAGCAAGCTTTACAATCTAATGTGCGTTTGTGTTTACGTCACAATGAATCAAGCACTCACTGACCCGATCAGTACAGGATCGTGTTGGTGGTATAAGCTGTGTGCGCTGTTTGCCTGGGTCTGTAAGGTTAAAAGCAACACTGAGTGAAGACATTAGGGCGCGGGCTTCAGTTAGCACCCTTTACAGCTGTGAACGAGCCCAACACTAGTCTCACATATGGCAATAACGTTATATGTATACATATTCAAAGAAGAGTAGTAAAAATGGTTTACAGAAGTAAATAAAGACTTGAACCAGATGCAAATACTGCAATCAGATCAACTGTCATATAGATAACAGGATTTTTAAATTATTTATATACATTGTTATAATGAACACACAGCCTTCATGAAAGCATCAGGTGCAGTAGAAACATCCCCTGGAGAAACACAGCAGGGTCCATGTGTGAGAACAGTCCTGTGGCACCTTGGCAATACTGAGCGGGGTCAAAACCCACTTGGACCCTGATACTTAGTGGAAAAAACCGACACAGGTAGAGTTCTCTTACTGTGTGTGAGAACGCTGGTACGTCTGAAGAGAAACAGGCAGGAAGAGCAAGTTTAAGAAAACGTGACCACTATAAACAATAAAAGTCCAGTGAAGTGTTCACTCCAAGATGCTGTTAAGGCTTTGTTTGCAAAGAGCTCACAGAGTGAGAACTGCACAGAAACAGACCAGTTTTAAAAATATAATACAAGTGTAAATACGTCAGAGTTTTGGCATGTGAAGTGTTGAGGTCAGACAGCATAGTATGTACAGATTATACTGATTTTGCTCTCCCCAGAAGCTTCCATCTGAAGCCGCGTTTGACTCGATCCTGAAGTGGTGCAGGTGCTGCAGATTACAGTTTTTCATACCAGCTCAGTGCTGGAGTTTAAAACACACTTCAGTGAAACAAGTGCAGTTCTGTTTAAGAGAGCAGCAATTGAAAGCTGTACAAAACAGAAATAATAATTTAAAAAAAGCTTAATAATGTATGTTCTGTCTTAAAATTTCAAAAGCATAACATAGATTTGCTTACATATTCTTCATACAGCACAGTCCTGCTGGTTCTGGCTTTTTAAACACTTACCTACATTGTGCAAACACATCGCACAGCCCTCACCTTCGATATTGTTCCTGAATGTGCTGAAGCAAAAGACTTCCTCCTCCAACTCACACTTACTCAGATACATACATCCAACCAAACGGGCTGCCAAATAATCTCGTTTTCCTGCAAGGCTTCACACATCTCCTCCAGCAGAGGGAGCTATTGCTCCTGAATGGACGCCATCAGGCACTCTGACTTTCAGAGCCTGTGAGGACAAACAAGGATAAAACTTCCTGTTCACTGGGCCGCAAAAGAAGAGGACAAGTGGAAGATTAAGGGATATCCTCCCCGTCGTCTTCTCCAGCGCTTCCCGCAGGCTCGGGCTCGTCAACTTGATGGTCCGTTTGCGTGCCTGAAGAGGTGCGTGCGTAGCGCAGGCGGCTCCAGCGGGCCTTGTTCTGGTGCAGGTGACCCATCATGGTCCGGCTGAGCAGACTGGGTTCAGTAAAACGGTGCCACTCATCAAAGAGAGGCTCCACGATGTAGGAGATGAACCCTGGAGAGACACAATGGGGGCTGGATTATCTCCTATTTTGTCTCTTCTGTGACTCGCGAGTGTTTGCAGACTCACCCGTCTGAATGGCTGGGATGGAGTCTGCCTGCTGGTTACACAGAGGACTGATCTCCAAGTCAAACTTTCTCTCCAAGTCACCTGTCAGTTAAGCGGATGACCACCTCTTACCACGTGTTGACTAACCAGTTGAGATGCAAAAATGAATGGTCGTGAAAGTGATGAGTAGCACTTTTTGACAGGAAGGAAAAATCGACAGAACACTGGAATATCACCAGCGATCCACAGGAGATATAGTTGTCGAGGTGGAAAATGAAGTCGAGAACGATGACGAGCGTGGTTTGATGGAAATTAATTGCTGGTGAGCATTTGGCTGAGGAAAAGGCTTCGTTTGTCTTTGACTGCTGCTGCTGATTCTGTCTGCAAAGAGCTTCTCGCTGACCAGTGAGACCATGTTATGTTGCTGTGAGATTGTTGCTACGTGAATGTGGATCTCTTGACAAAAAAAAAGTGCTGTCAGTGTTGCCGAGATGCACCTGGCTGAGGTACAACACTACCCAGACAAGTACGCTGGCAAGAATTTTAAAAATGACAGTTTCATACTTGATCATTCTTAGAAATAATAGATTGTGACATGTTTGAGTTACTTTATATTTAAAAAGACTGTTTTTTTAGCAGGACCTTGTCCTCACCTTGTCTGTAGAATTCCTCACACACCCTCTCGCTCCACTGTCGGCTCAGCTCCCAAACACGACAAGGGTTACAGACGTCTGCACACTTCAGAGCGATCTGTTGGCAAACAGAGGCAGTCACACTTGGAATGTTGCAGGGAAAGTGCGCCAGGGTGGCGCAGAGCAGGTGCAAATGCACAGCACCTGCAGGATGAAGTGCCTGTGTGAAGGCAGCTGCAGGTCCAGGTCGTGGTGGTCCAGATGTTCCCTGAAGGTCAACAAGAACTCGTTCTGCCTGCTGATGTCTGTGGCGAGGATGAGGGAACCCAGCTGCTGTTCTATGTCCTGCCTACAGGGCAGAGGGGGCAGCAGTGAGCCTAAAAGCTCGCAGCATTGGTTTATTTCGGGTCGTATTATCTCATTTTTAATTAAATAATCTGTCAGTCACAGTTTGGTAGGAAAAAGCCTTACAAAATATCTCATATGTGCTATTAAGTCATTGTTAAAAACAGTCTCCGACGGGTTCTAGAAGGTGTGTCCTCTTACCACATGTCAGCAGGCAGATGGGACAGCAGTCCAGACTCTCGCAGCATGCCCACAGTGGACCTCCAATGATGGCTCTCCAGCACAGACGTGTCCTAAACATCACAGGGCCACATTCCAAAGGTAAGGGTGGAACCATGTCTTATTGGAAAATAAAAGTCACCACTTAAGTCAAGCGGTTTACCTGGTAGAGAGAAGCCAGGTGGTGCCTGGTCTTGATGAGGAAAAGCTGGTTCACCCCCGGGTGGTCCACGTCATGAGCTGCTGCAGCCATGAGGCCCAGGAACACATCCAGAGGGCTCAGCTGCTCTGCCAGCTACAAAACACACATTCAGAAGAGACCTCCTATGCAAGCTCACATGGTTTAAGTCAGTGTTATCAAGGTGTTTTAACACTTCTGGTACTCCAGCAGACATATACTGCCTCTGTCTGGAGTTGACATTTATCCATTTCAACTCAACTCACGGATGTGGGTCAGAGATTAAAGTCTGAAGCATCTTATTTTACTAAGTGTTTGTGTTTCTATGCACACACACACACACCACCCCGATGCAAGTGCTGCCTTCAATTCAATTTATTTACCAAAGTGCTTTCAATGAAATTGGTGCATCGCAAAGTGCTTTAAAGAGCAGCGGGGGGACACAGAGACACAGAGACAATCACTGTGTGGAGGACGAAGACGAGCGGGAATCATCCGGCAAGAGGACACACTAATGGGAATATGTCAAGGAGCTTCGCAGAGCGTGTGCATGGATAGAAGAAAGGTGTGTGCGGCTCGTTACCTTGGGCTCCTTCAGGTAGCAGTACATGGCCTGGGTGACATCGGCGGCATGGACAGCGTTGTGGTAGGGATTCTGGGAGTGGTAGTCCTCCTGCACCATGCCTGATGAGAGCAGAGACAAAATAAATCCACATTAAATTCACTCACTGTCATTAAGGTGTGCTGCTGGAATCTCTAATGCAGATAATAAGCATAATTAGGCTTGTAGAAGTTTCACTGGATTAAGTGGCATTAAAATAAAGACTTTTAAATTAATTAAACTAGAAGTTCTTTTCCCTCTGACACAAAGGAGACTTTCCTGTAATCTGCAGGGAGATTAAGGCACCAATTTCTTGACAACACTCGAAAGGTCTGCTAATTTTAATTTCTGTGTTCTCACCAAGAAACCTGTGCAGTTTGACCATGTCCAGCTGGAAGTGATGAACGAGACCGTAGACACTGAAGAGGTGGCACATCAGAGTCACCAGGCTGTTTCCTACAGGAAGTAAGTCAACATTTTGAGTTTATTTTTTTTCTGTAAAAAGCATTTGATTTCATAGTATTGAGTGTATGTGTAACAGTCAATGACTTAAGTTGTCTCACCGTTTGTCAGGCGATCAAAGAGAAAAATGTCAAAGTTCCAGGTGCCAACTTTTGACAGCATGTGCTGTTGATGAAAAACAAGAGTGTTCAGTGACTCAAACCAGAGGAGGGGTGCCAGAAACGGGCTGGGCCGTGGCTCGCCTCACCGCGGCTTGTCCCAGGTAGCCATCATCCAGCAGGTGCAGCGACAGGGGCGTGTGCGGCACCATCCCCCGCAGCAGCCTGGAAGCGTGGCAGTATCTCTGGAAGCTCAGCTGCCGCTTTACCTTTCGCCTGGTGCCGGACGTTACCTCCCCCTGCTGGGAATTGGCTGGAATTACACAGCAATGCAGCAGATACCATTGGCAGCTGGAAAACACACTGGTTATGTCAAGACGCCCATCTAAAAACCCAAGCAGAGACCTACTTTTGAGGATTTGCAGGTCAATCAGTGGGTAGGAGCCTCTTCTCTCAACCAGCAACACACCAGCATGGCCAGCGTTCAATTTGCATTCAGCTGCTGGAAGACAGAAGAGAAAAGAGACAGAATGGAAAAGGGGAAAAATAAATGAATATACTGTATTTTATGATGCTGTGGACATTTTGGCAGAACTGCTCTCCCAGCACTCCTGAATAAAGCTCTCTGGGGGACCGAGACCTGGATATGTAAATTAAAAGCAAAGCAGGAAAAAAAATGATTCAGTGTTCCACTGAATTCAGTGGAACACAGAATGGAACACTGTGTGGAACACTGTGTGGTGGTAATGAGAGAACAACAGAGACAAAATGTTCCCCTGCGCTGCACACACTGGCCTGCAGTCATGTTCATGACTGAGCTTATAAAATCTGATTTACGCTGCTCTTTAAATCAGCATTTCTGAAACAAAAAGGGTCTTTGACATCGATGAATCATGCATCTGGTCCAAGTGCATCCAAGGAGAAGCGATTTAACGCCACCGAGGAGTTGCCGGAACATTCTGTACATCAAATACTATGTTGTGCTCACAATAATCACTCTGCCCCCTCCCCTACTTTCACATTAATTCAGACCAAACACATTGTCATGTGAAGAATCTATCTATTGACACACACTTCCACATCCGCAGAAAACGTGAAACCTTTATTTAAAATGAATACACACACGCAAACATGCACACAACTGGAGGCCTGTAACAATGCGACACAGCAGAACCGGATACAGTGCTCCTGCGCTTTTTACACTTGAATAACCTAAAAACTCTGAAATGCTGAATAATTTACAGATCAGATGTGGGGAACTGGAGCGTATTATGTTCCTGAGGTGGCAAACTCAACAACTCCTGAATACTCTTAACTAGCTGTTAATAGAGTTGGAGACTCTGCGGTGAGTCCTCCCAGTTGTCTGGTTTGGTCCTCCAACAATCCTCCAACTTAACCGTCTGCAGGCAGGCGGTTAAGTTGGTTCTGGTCCACATGTCGGTGCTGTACAGAGAAGACACCTATGCATAAAACATCGGGTAGAGGAGAGCAAAGATGTCCCATCTGTGCATGCTGTGGTCTTCACACAGATCTTTCCCGACGGTGACAGTCTGAGGGAGGCAGGAGCGTCCCGCTGGCCTAGTTTGAGCAGGAACATTGGAAACAAGGGAAAGCCTCTTTACTTCTTTATCCTGTGCCCAACTGGGCAGAAACAGGAGGCTAGGTAATCTTGAAAAAGCATTGCGGTAACGCTGAAGACAGTCCCCCCAACACAAACACTCCTCAACAAAGAGACACTTCTTTAACATGTCACACCTCTGCCTGTTCATCCCCACATTCCTACCCCTCTTGCAGCGTCTCCCGTTTCTATATCTCTCCATCCTTTCGTCGCTCTCTTCTTTAACTCTCTGCGGTAAATAGGTCATTGTTTGTGTGTGGCACAAAACTGGGTCATTTGGGATGAACGTGTGAATCAGACGGAGAGGGTGTTCAAAGACGCGACTCACTCTGGCTCAGTCAAACGCCCACCACCTGTTAGTCACACACACTTGCAAATGAGGTTACATCCCTGATTTCATACCCGAAATCAGGGATGGTACGCAAAGAGCCTCGGCGCAACTACGCTCGCTGGCTCTGCCTGAGCTGGTGGGTGTTAATGGCACAGATTGCTCTGGGCTGTTAGTCAAACTGACATACGCAGGGCCAGCATTTGAATGTAAACAGTTTCAAAAACACACACGGCCAGATGATGCTTCCGTCCGCCTGCGGCTGCCCACACACAATGTTCATAACTCGCTGTGATGCTCACAAAAACGGGGTAAATCACTACTGGAGGAGCAGCTGGACAGACTCCTGGATTCATGGCTGCGAATAAAACTAAAAATGCACAGCGGCGCTGCTCGTAGGCTGCATATTTTGGCTTTACAGATAGTAACAAGGTTGTGACATTTAGCACATATTTCTGCCAAGGCCTTTGTAGCCTTGTTCTGACTGTCTGCTCACTGTCAGAAGTAATACACAGTGGCCTTTGGCTTCTCATCAAGTGGCCTTGCTGTTTCAACAGTTAGCAAAAATAAAGAAATAACGAAAGAAACTTCTCTTTGCATCTTTTTTCATGGTCAGAATGACTATCAGTGCTGACGGGTGATCTCAGGCTGGATCACAGTGACACAGAGTGAACGTCGCAGCGCATGTGTAAATCTACCCTTTTCACAGCTTCTGAGTCAGTCTTCACCAGGTTTCTGAATCATCCATTACCAGCACCTCTAAATAACATTTATGATGTACGTTCAAAGTCACATCATCACTGCGTCAGTGCGTCATGAAAGGAATTAGATCAGGAACATCCAAAGAATCAGAGGCAGACTGACGAGGACCCGGCTGATGGCACAACATCAGCTTCATCGGTTCAGCAGATGGTAACAAAGCTTTGTTTAACACAGCCTGTTCAGCCTCACAGCCCAAATCCCTCACTCCTCCCGTCTGTCTGTGCCGAGCATGCCGTGACCTCGGTTCAACGCGAGACACTTCCACACCAGCCAGCGCCACCAGCCCACACACGGCCGGAGGGATGCTTGTCAGAGATAATCTGTCACATGGAGACACTGTTCAAGGATGGAGATGCACACCCTGCGTCCTGGGACGAAAGCAGAGCGAACCCATTGACACACTTTAATCAAACATTCATGAGGACGGCTGTCCCGGTTACGTTAAACATGTTACCTTTCAGAAGAGGGCCCCTGTTTTCTCGCTCAAGCATCACCTCCTCTGCATCCTCCTTCTCTGCTTCCTCCCAAGTGCTAGCCCCGCTTCTCTCGGGGCCCGCGGGGCTGCCCCTGCGAGCCCTCCAGGCTGCCCTGAGCTGCCGGATAAGAGTCGGGAGCTCCAGGGCCAGCGACAAACCCCCGCCGCAGGTCACCGGGGGCATCCTGAGTGGACCCCAGACTGGCGAGCGAGGGGCTTCGTCAGCGCAGACCCCGACTTCGACTCCGAGGCTAGAGTCACGCATTCTGAGATCTTGGCCCCACAGCCCCTCCAGTACGGGCACGTTTGCACCGAAGGAAAACTGAAGGATCACAGACGGCGTAAAGAGAGAGAACTAACGGAAGAGGAGGAGACACGGCAGAAGGAGAGACTCACCGTCAGGTAGCCATGGGTGAGGTAAAGGAGGACAAAAAGAGCGGAAAGAAAAGCTGACGGGGAAATAACAGAATAACAGAAAGATGGTGATAACCGTGTGCAGAATGATAAAAAAGAATAATCAGTTAGGGAGCCGGAGAAGCCAGAAAAAAGAAGCGCGTGCGTCTCTTTCCCGCTCTCCCAGGGTCGGCCACTGATGCTCTGCTCCCTCCTTCTGCCGCATTCTCTCCCCTCTGTAGCGTCGTGCTCGCGCCAGTGCTGTGGAGTCTCAGAGCCCCTCCCCTCCTCGCTCTCTGTTCACTTTCACACTCGCTCACTCTGCTGCTATGGTGAGAGCAGACCAGTCAGGTTTACGCAACCGACTCTGGGGGGATGCAGCGCAAGAGGATTACGACTAGTGTAAGAAGCAATCACTGATATGACGAAGGGCAGAGAGAGCGACAGAAGGACAGAGTGAAGAAAGAGAAGAGAAGGTAACAGCAATGTGACGCACGCATCCTTGTTCTATTTTTGTGAGGACTTTCATTGACTAATGCATGTCCCAACCCTATCATCACAACTAGCCTGACCTAAACTCAACTCAGCTTAACAAAACTAAATCTTAACCCTCAAACAGGCCTTTTAAATCATAAAGACCAGCCAAAATGTCTCAATGTCCCACATGTCCTCATTTTTGATGAGATGTTTATTCTGGTCCCCAATACACGAGCAAAACAAGGACACACGTGCGCACAAAGAGTGTTGCGTGGACACTGAAAACCACATTTTAATTTCCTCAAGTACAATTTAGTCAACATTAGTAAACACAATCTATGCGGGGACAGTTTTTTCTTGCATGAAAGTTCTCTTGAGAAAAAGGTTAAATGCAGATGACAAGTGTGCACGCGCACGCACACACACACACACACACACAGTCTTGACTGTCTCATATGACGTGCAAGAAACCAAATACAAGAAATCACGACAGAGTCAAGATAAACATGCAGGGGGTGAAAAACTGAGCTACAGACACTGTCACGAAAATAGCTGTGTCCCCTCTGATGCTAACAGATGTATTCAGCCTTTTAGCGGGACAAAGCAGAATATACAAAGATGACACAAGTGTGCCTCAATGTAAAGACTGGAGATTGCAGAGGGTCAAAGGTCAGAAAAGATCCCACAGCATGATACCAAACATTTTTGGACAACCTTTACGACTAAGGAATGTAGGTCAGGTTAGCACTCTTACCCGGCATGCGAACTTGTACGGCATTCTGTTCCAGGCTCGTTAAAGCGACCGTTCCACACCGCTGTGGTCAGAGAGAAAGAGGGAGGCAGGATGAATGCAACAAAACACACACACTGCATCAACGTAGCACACTAATGAACACACACTCTGACAATTCTGATATACAGGACACCGGTTCTGATTAAATGTGGCTTCCGAAATTCCTCCATGTTGTCTTTTGTGTTGTTGTATCTCCTCTGAGTCACCACGTTAGTTAGTAGCGTTTTAAAAATGGGTCATGCGGCCCATAAACCAGACACAAACTGGACTTTAAACATATGCTTCCATATGTATGGTCCTTAGTCCCTTTCTGTGTGTGTGTGTGTGAGTGTGTGTCCTGTGATGGACTGGTGGCGGCCTATCTGGTGTATCCCTGCCTCTCACCCAGTGACTGCTGGGTTAGATTCCAGCAACCTGCATGACCCTGATCAGAACTCAGTGGAGGTTATCAGACAAGGAAAAGGTTAAATATCTCTTTAATGGGGTAGGCGCACGACAACCCTCGACTTAAGGACAGAATTCTGTGGGTTCACGTCAACATGCTTTGCACTCTTGTTTACTGTCTGGCGATGACGCGTTTGCCGTGATCTTTCTCCACTCACATCATCACTCATCTCAAACGAACTCTTCAAATTTCAGTCTCTTTATTTGCCTGTTGCTGGGTGCTGTCAGAATGATTAACAACTGTTCCTTGTCCTCCATAAGTTTGTTTAAAAAACCCCAAAACACACTTTAACGGTGTGGCGCTGACTACAGCGAGCATCACTGAATACTGTTCTTATTTAATGTGAAGTCTGCGGTATAAACATTAAATAACAACGATTTAAATGTAAAGCTGTCAGGAAAGACACAACCGCTGTGCTGTAAGCAAATCATATTATCAGTCACCATGGCAACCAGATACAACCAAAGCTCTAGAATGACCTTGAGGACATGATTTCAACAAAGTTTTTATACCTTTCACCCGCACTTCATGGGCATACGATTAAAAAAAATAGTCTGCTGAACTGAACACACGCACATCCGTGTACTTCTATCTTTGCGATAAAGTTAATGTATTACCCAGCCAATTACCCTAACCCAATGAGTATTTTAGTACACAGTATGTAGCAAACACAACACCCACACGCACGCACACACCTGCATGTGGTCTGCACCACCGAGGCTGCAGATCTACTCCAGCATGTTCTTATCGAAAACAAGTCATTGCAATTACGCTTTAAATTAGTGTTTCATATAACCCTCGAGACAACAGTACACGCGTGCACAAAGACGTTAATTAAAACTATCTCAGTGTTTTGACACTGGGACGTCCGCGTCGAGTCGTCCTGTCCCCAAACAACGGACGTTTAACCGTCAAACATCTAATATTGACACATTTTACGTACCTCGATCATTGCACAGGACATTTATTCATCGTGGCCGCTCGAGGACAGCCAGCAGGAGAAAGAGAACGCGACGGCATCAGGCGCGTGCAGCTTGTTTTCATGTTAAAGCGCACGAGGGAGCCACACGGCGGAGGACGGAAGGTTACCGCCCCTCCACACCTCACTGACACCTGTTTAAATACAACAACGGCCGTTCTGCCCCTCTCTGCCGCCGGCTGAACTCAGGCGCGTTGTGAAAAGACGCGGTGGCTCTCCACCTCACACGACAGGTAAAGTTGGCGTCTCCGTCGGTCGTGCGCGTTCGCGTGTCGGTCCTGTTGCGAGCTGCAGAGCGTGGGAAAGGGAGAGGCTGGCGGGGGAGGGGCTTAGAAGGAGCGAGCCAATCACAGTCGGATGCAGTCAGGGTTCAATTAGTACTCAGATGCACTGTTATCTATTTCATTAATTTATATCATCATTTTTATATTTTACCACCTTTGCAATTTATAATTAACTGCTTGTGTCTTTCCTGGATATCCATGAGGGGTTTTAAACAAGTTAAGTTGGTCATTTCTACATTATTTAATCTCTAAATCACAATTTGTAATTTATTCATAATAGATTACATTTTGCTGATCCATTTGCAGTCCGGCTCCAGTTTGTGATTTACCCTGAAACAAAACAAACAATAAAGTCTGATGACGCATTCAGGTTTTTTTTTTTTAAACAGACTGTGTGGATGTTGCACAATAGTCGCTTTCGTTTGTGTGTTTCCTTCACATGTTGACGTCTCCACATGAAGTTACTCAGCAGGATGTGGTTGCTGAAAGCAGGCTGCAAAGTTGTTCCACGGAGGAGTATAGGATGCCAATAAAATCTTCTGAAAAGGGCAACACTGAGACAAAACATGCCATTTAACTGAAAATTGATCATTTGTTTTCATCTGTGAGTTTGATTACTGATTTGTCAATAAGTCAAATCAATATAAGTTTAGATTATTATTTCCCCACAAACTGATTTATCCAGGTTCAACAGGGGAAAATTAACTCTTAGAATATAGCAATAATTTAAATGTAGATTTTTTTTTTTTGCCTTCAGTTCAAAACAAATTTGACATAAGTAAACGTTTGAAATATACAGCAATCCTATAATTTACTCCAGGAATCTACAACTGCACACTGATGCACAAAAGGATAAAGAATCAAATTGGTTTTACCAAACAAAAGTGAAATGTCTAGGAATTTTATTGACTCTAGCTTCATAGCAGAAATGTTGCCCCAACCTGGAATTGAAATCAGAATCGCAAACGTGAAAAGTAATTTTTTTTTTCACAACTTTTTCACTTTACATACAACCCAAAAATGAAGCGCACAGAAATATTAGACAACATAAATAAAACATCTGGCCGATGTGCTTTAATAAAATTAAACCAAGATAAGCAGTTGCATAGATCGGTGTGATTCTTGAACCTGAAACTCACTAGACAGTAAAAGGCAGGAAGCTGAAAGCTACACTTGCCTACTCAGACACATTATACTCTTTAAAAATAGTAAATTGTATGAAAACCTTTTCATACAACCATATGTTTTCATGAAATCAATCCATATTCATAATAATCAATACAAAACATAACTTTGGCCTTTGAACAAACACAGTACAAACATAAGAACAACAGAAGAGGTGACAACAAAACTGCAGCTATGAATAAAACGTTCATAGCTGCAGCAGTAAAAGGTCCGTCAGGTGCATCCTCACTGGGATTGTAAAAAAAGATCTGACTCTTCTTCCATGAGTGATCAATCTCTTAACCTCAGATGAGGAGGCGGCCCTGACTGCGTCTGGCCTGGTGAGCAACCTGGAAACACCAGGTCAGAGCATTAAATCATTTACCACATCAGTGTTATGATCCACAGAGGTAACACAACATAGACATAAAGTACAAGGATATCCATTTTCACCCTCCCGCATCTGTAAAACAAACCTTAGGCGTTTCTGGGCTGCCAAACGGCGACAAATCCGACAAATCCTGCGAATTCTCTTTATCAGAGGAGTTGTTAAGGTGATGCTGGGCGAATTTTCTCTTTAATGCTTCAGCAATGAGAGCAGCTGGGTCACTAAGGGATGCTGAGAAGCCTTTACTGCGTCTCCTCCTGACCGGGTTGCCCCCTGGTGATCTGAAAACACAGTGCAGGAAAAATAAAAACAATTCTAAAACAAAGTAAAATATTTAAATACGCATACAACTGTTGTTTTCAGACTATACCTCTCCACTGAACGTAATTTAACTTGATTTAAGTCCTTGAGAACATCCAGCATGGAGGGGATCCCTTTAACTTCTTCCCTTTTTAGAGTCGAGTCTTTGCCCTTATGCTGGCGAATCAACTCTAACACTGAACATGTCTCATTAGAGGAGCTAGAACAGACAGGAGGTGGAGGAGGTGGTGGAGGCGGAGGAGCAGCAACACAGCGAGGGGTGGATGTATAAGCTGGAGGAGGGGGAGACGTCGCAGGGGTGCCTGGTGCATTCTGAGACTCAACCAGACCTAATAAAATGTTGATGATATGCAATCAGTGGTTAAAACCGCGCTGTAAATGCATCGGTATAAGTGTGTGTATGTGTGTGTGAGGATGTGGAGGCACTTGTCATTGCTACCTGATCCTGGGGCAGCAGTGATGATCATGGCTATCTGAGCCCGCAGCTTGAGCAGCTCACTCTCCAGCACAGTGATCTTCTCCAGGGCGGTAGGATCAGCCATCTGCTTAGGATGCGTGCCCAGTTTCATGGCTGGTTTCAAGGTTGGAACCTGAGATCTTGCTGCAATCTGATTTACAGTACTTTCCTTCCTTGGAGGTAAATGGTTCCTGTGGAGAACAAAGTTATTGCTTTATATAAAGGCTTTTTTGATGAATGGGCCAAATGTATTACCGTTTACAGTCTTTATAAATGTAACAAAGTTAGTGCCTATACCTGGTCTTGGCAAAGCTGTCTCCCTCGTCCTCATACACCCAGAGGACATCAGCGAATGTTGGAATGGCAGCTGTCTCCACGATGAATTCAGTGTAACCCCGAGGCTTGTTGCTCAACATGGGGATCTGAGCATTAAATATACATAAGCAAAAATGTACAGACAGTACAGCCACCAAATCAGATGAGCTTAACAACACTATCAAGATCACAGATCTGGAGCTTTGACTTCATAATAAATGTACCTGAAAATAAACTCGCTGTAAAGGTGCCAGTGGGAGGTTGGTCCCGATCATGCGCACGATGCTGCGGTACGAACCACACAGCTGACTGTCCCACACTGGAACCAGCTACAAGTGAGAGCACATGAAACCAAACTAAGACAGACACATCAACTACACCTTTGATAATAGAGATGTGCAGGGCACTCACCATGTCTGGAGCCACTCCAAAGTACTCTAGAATGACGTATAGCACATCCCGGATATCCTCTAATAAAGACATTGTAAGGGCCCTGCTGTGCACCAACGAGGTTCCTCTTTTTGCTGACGTTGTATAAAACTAACCCTGAGTGGATGTCAAGAAGTCACATATCTAGCACCTGCAAAGTGTGACAAAAAGAACATGAAATGCAATGAGAGATTACCACTCACATCCAGCATATTCAGTTTGTTACTATGAACCATTGTTAAAATCATTAATGGCACTTCTTGTTATACAGTTTTAACATCCCACCGTCTTAACAGCTGCAAAATGAGGCTTGTAGAAATAAGCCCAAGCTTCTGCCTTGTGCATGAAGACTGTCGCTGATTTAAAATGACACATTTTCTGGTTTGAACATCGTGAGAATATATTGAATTTCCCAGGAGTCGTAAAAAATGCAGGGAATTTGTGCTATGTTACGACGCCACTGAATTCCACCGCTCCCAACATACCGACACGGACTCGTGAATGAAATTAAAGGTTGATAGCGGAATAGCCTCCATGTCCCGGACAACAATGCAGGAACCTTCTCCGCAGAGACACTGCAGTGTTTGCGCATGTGAAGGTGCATAGCAAATGCTCCGAACTAACATGTGACAAACCCATATCATTTAACTTACCGATCAAAGGCGTTGCTGTAGTAACGTGCTCCAGTTGCTACATATTTCCAAATATTTAGTACAGCAAGAAACGTATATAATAAACTTTCCAACGCTTAGCTCACGCGTCCAGGCACCACTCAGGTCAAATAAAGCCGCAGCAGTAAAACGTCCTGTGATTGGCTGCAAATTCAGATTACGACGAGAAGCCAACAGGCGTGACTGATCCTGCCGACTGGAAACAACCGTTTGGCCAATCACTTGTCACGAATAACCAAGCACCAAATTTGTATTTTGTATCACGAGTTGCTTGGATTGCTGGGTAAGAAAACGTCGTTAAACATTTTAATCAGAATAGTAGAACGTTAATGTATATTTAACCGTGGCGCAATTGTGTTAATATCAACGTATACGTATGTACAATTTCCAGCATCGCATTTATGAAGTAGGTAAGCTTGTTTATCTAGCTAGCTAGCTTTCTAGCGACGTTGTTAACGTTCGCGCTGTAGTTGATAATGTAAATATGGGTTCTTGTTTACAAGATAATTAAAATGTCTCGTATAACACTTATTATGTTTACAACGTGATATAAATACCTAAATCTGTGCGGATATTTACATTAATATAGCTTTCTTAGGGTTAAAAAGCGATGGATGCACTGTCGGTGGTGACCCAGTTGCGGGATCTGGCCTCTGAGCCGCAGAACCGAGAGATTATTGTGAAGGATCAGGGCTGCCTCCCCGGCCTGGTTCTCTTCCTGGACCACCAGAGTCGGGACGTACTATTCGCAACTCTTCAAGTGAGTGGAATAAAGTTGAATGTCATATATTAAACTGTGAATCTTTAAACACCAGTTTGTCTTTGTCATTAGGCGTTGCGGTACTTGGCCGAGTTGCCCCCAAACATCCCCATCATGACGAATGAACTGGGCATGATGGTCAGCTTGGAGAATTTAATAAGGTAGTTTTGTTCCTTTTTTTCCTACACCAGAATGTTCATCATTTGTACTTAGGGAAATAAGATTAGTTTTAGGTAAAGGTTTATGTATTTTGGCTGGAATGGGTTGTGCGTCACATTTATTTCATTTTTAGGAAGGGCCTCTCTGTTGACATCACAGCCTTGGCACAGGAGGTTTTTGACATCCTGAATGCACCTGCTAATGCTGTGCTGCGTACACCTGAGAGGCGGAAGAAAACAAAATCCCAGTTCTTTCTGAACTCCTCCAACAAGAAGGCCAAATCTGTAACGTTGCATATCCAGGGTCTTGACAGCAGAGTGAGTAGGTCTACTTGCACACACTGGTTTATATTGCAGTAGGAAGTTTACTAACATGGCTTCCTTTGTAATGAAGGACCAGCGAGGCTTGTGTGAGGACGCACTGCTAAAGGTCAAAGGAGTGATCAGCTTCACTTTTCAGATGGCTTCCAAGAGATGCACTGTCCGTATCCGATCAGACCTGCCGACTGCGGTAAGACACAGTCAGTCTTACTCAGTCTCTGTTGAAATGCTAGTTTGAAACTTTGACCTTCACCTGACTTTTACTTTCACCTTACTGGATTGGACGAGTGTTTCACACACTTTTACGGGGTTCTACAAAATCAGGCTGTTTTAACTACAAAACCTTTAAAATTTTTGAGGAACTTGTGCCGGAATCTGTAAAGTAGTATGTTCTAATGTCTGCTTTCTTTTTTGCCTGCAGAGTCTGGCCTCAGCCATCGCAGCAACTAAGGTGTTGTCCGTCCAACAGGTGGTGAAGAATGAAGCAGGAGAAGAGGTCAGGAGTTCTTCAAATGCACATCTTGCTCTTAAGTCATTAAACATTTTTGTGTCTTAGTGTAAATTAAACAGGTTAAAATCTAAACACCTTTCTAAAATGGAATTCCTCAGGTTTTAATCCCGTTGAATCCAACTGGAGCAGAGGTGCAGCACAACTCTGCTATCCCCAACTACCTCCCAGAGGAGGACGAGGTCCCGGCGCAGGACATGGACAAAGCCATCTCCCGCACCACAGCCAAAGAAGATTCCAGTGGCAGCTGGCTCAGCACTGCCGCCAGTTTCCTCTCCAAATCATTCTACTGGTGAAACTGGCGCAGAAGAGACAATAAAGGAACTCGTCCTGTTGTATGTCACTAGAGTGGACATTACTGGAAATACACAACCTTGAGCATTGGTGTGAAACTATGTTTTACTTCTTTTGCTCTTGACTGGAAACAAATACTTTAAAGATATTTCTTCTCGGGACTACTGATTCTGGTCTCTTCCCAGTAGTCTCACGTGTAAATATTTTCTGCTTTTTCTCTAAAATGTTTAAAAAAAAGTTTCTGTACTTGTCTTGTGTACTTGCATTGATTTACAGGTATAAACACGAAGTGTCCCTTAATAACCGCTAGGGGGAGCAACATCAGATCAGTGAGTAGGGTCAATCAATTCAAAATATTTAATTAGCAGATCAGAAATGCTGTAGCAGAACATCTTTCAAAAATTTCATCTGCAGAGCTGGTCAGCTGTAAAATATACTGACTGCTACACATAATTCAGAGATATAAATATGTATAATCTTTTACCAGAGATTTTTGTATCACTACTGGCTGAGAATACACAATTCAGTTATTACAAAATTGAGTCATGTTTTTTTTTCTTCCAGTTATACTTCCCTAGAAAAGGAAAAAAAAACATTGCTCTCATAAAGCTGTGACGGACAAACATGAAACAAGGAAACTGGGAGACTTTGGATGATCGAACTGGGAATGCATTCCTTCCTTCCAGATTTAACTCACACAGGGCTGTAAGGCAGAGAAACAACATTTGCAGCACACTTTCACTCATCCCTCAGATCAGAATAGGTCAAATTTAACACCTTGTAAATCAAAATTTAACCCCAACATGGGTGGCAAAGCTAGAGCCGTTCTCACAAATGCACGCAATTTAAGCACAACATGAACCAGATTCTCTACACCTGTTGAATCAAAAACAAAAAAAAAATCAGTAGTTTACATCCTGATTCAGCGTTAATGTGATAACCTCTGATCTACATGAAGACACACTGTCCATCCAACATCACTCACTGCATCCCATCTAGCCTGCAACACCTCCAGAAATGTAGAGTTTCACTCAGTCAAACGTCATCCAGAACCAGTCTTGCAACTTCCAGTTAGACCAACAGCTTTCCAGTTTGTCCTACAGCAGCTGGAAAAATCTCTTCAAGTATAATGGCTGAAGACTTTACAGTAGTTTACATTATTAGTTTCTCATACACACACACGCGCGCACACACACACACACACACACGGGCTACCAGGACACAGTCTGATCTGCTTCCCAGAGGTGGTTGAAGTTAAGTGTGAAGATGCTTCAGAGGGGATTTGACAGCATCTTTGGGACATGGCTTCAGTGCTCTGCAGCGGTGGGAGGGGCTGTGCTTTGAGCAGCTCTCTCTCTGACTCTCGCATCCTTTTCTAACTGCATCGTCCTCTCAGTCCAACTCGTCATCAGGCAACATCTAAAACAAAACAAAGAAAATCTGAATCTATAAAATCAAACCACCATTTGTCCCTGTGCCTGCCGTCTGCGCTGAAACGGTTACCGACCTGCTCCCTGCTGGGCTGATATATCCTCTACTCCACTCAGAGGCTTTAGGAGGCCGTTCTCCCTGAAGGCCACTGGGGCCGTCTCCTCCTGCTGCTCCTGCTGCTCCTCTCCTTCAGGAGGAGACAGCCTGGAATGTGAAGGCAGTGCAGTCACCTCCCCAAACTCTCCGTTTTCTCTGAAAAAGCAAAACTATCAAAAACAGAAACTCGTCATCTCATAACAGTTGAGACAGCATATTTATTACTCACCGCTGTTCAGGCTGGCTCAGTAACATGCTGTTGTTTGGATCAGGGTCACCACGGCGACTGATAGAAGATACAGTCACTGCTGATGGACTGGGAGTGGCAGCTGCGGACACAAAACCATTGTCGTGAGATTTTTTTTTTTTATGTAAATATAAAAGAAGACACCAGGAAGCTTCGGTTACCTGAACTGTCTCCATTCCTGTTAGGAACAACTTTCTAAAAATGGTAAAGTACAAAACAAGAATGAAGAAACCACAACAAATGCGTCCCTCAATCAGTCAGAAGCACCATTTATCCAGCTCGTACCTTCTCAGCTGGGTCTGAGCGCCTGGTTCTCTTCATGATCTCGTCCAGGCGCTGAGAAAAAAGAAAAACCTTTCACGTGGTGTGTACGGGACGACACACTTGTATACATTTGTTTACAAGTGTGACACCTTTTTCCTCTCCATGCGCTCTGCTTCCTGTTTCTGGAAGTGTTTCTCTCTCTCCTGCCTCAGTCGCTCTGCCTCCTCTCTTTGTCGAGACTCTTCTTCCTCCTTCTGTTACACAAACATTAGATGTATTGAGGAGTCCTGATCAGACAGTTTGGAGAAGCTGGAGAACAGCACTATCTGACCTGTTTCTGGAGCCTTGCGGCCTCCTCTCTCTCTCTTTGACACCTCTCTTCCTCCTGCCTCCTCTCCTCCTCCTCTCTCATCTTTCTCATCTCCTCTGCCTGATGTTGAACCTCCTCCTCTCTCTTTGCTCGCTCCTCTGCTTTGCGCCGGGCCATTTCCTCCTTGGCTAACCTGTGATCAAAGACGCAGGAACAGTTTGGTCCGTCTTGCTGCTCTGGGATCAGATACGTTTACACACTTCACAGCCAGCAGACCTCGCCTGCTCCTCCTGTTGCCTGCGCTCCTCCTCCTCCCTCTCCCTCTGTTCGCGGGCTAGCCGGCGGTTCTCAGCCAGGATTCGGCTCGCCTCCTCTGGGTCTGTGGTGCCTGCTGAGGGCTTGTGGGGTGGAGGACTGATTACACGCTCTGAAAAGAAAACAAAAAAGTTGTAATTGACATACAATCATGATGGCAGCACCCTGGTGAAGTGGACACTGACCAGTGGCTGCTGCAGGTTCATTACTGGGCTTGTTCTGACCCACTGGCTGAGGCCGCGGCAGAGGAGGGCTAAAGATGTGCTTCGCTTCGTCCTGCGCTTCTGCTAGGCTCCTGGTTTGTTGGGGGCTCTCTGGTGTAATTTTGACAGGGCGAAGGTTTCCAGGGTCCTCCGCCCCTGGTGACTTTACAAGCTTGGGGGTTGGGGGACGTCCCGTAGCCTTTTGTGGAGGCCTGCATGCAGGATGGAAAAGCAGATGAGTTTAGAGCAAACGTGGTCAGTTCATTGCATAATTTAAGAAAAACTGATGTGCCACAAAATAATATTCAGCAGTTGATTAAAGAGCACAGCATGAGAAAGACTGACCTCAGGTTAATGCTGACAAAAGCCTTATAAAACCGTGACACCCTCTTTCTGCTCCTAATAATCCACAACTCTAATCTGTCACAAATCTACTTAGTGAATGCGCCTCATTTGGGAAAGTAAAGTGTGTTCCACTACCTGCCAGGAGAGGGCGCTGCCACCCTGTTGTGTTTTGTCCCTGGAGGAGACAGGTGCTTGTTGAGGGGCAAAGTCAGAAGTGGAGCCAGTGGGAGAGACAGGTTGCTCCACGACTTCCTGACATCATTACGGTCCTTTGGCTAATGGCGCAGCAGATGGAGGGAAACAATGAAAAACAGTAATTACAGAAAATGGGTTTATAATGTTCTTCATCTGAACAGAACCCAGTTAACCATTCTGGCTGGAACGTCTTTACACAACAGCTCTTTGTAACTGTTCTTAGCCAAAGATTATCAGGTGGTGCAGAAGGTGCCCAGACTGGTGCCCCACTGACCGTCTGAAAATCAGCAGTAACAAGATTAGACTCAGACAGCCTTTCTTTAGTACAAAGCTATGATCGCAACTTTAGAACTTCTCCTTTGCCTCAAGTTTCACAAGAACCTAGTACATTTCTGTAGAAATTACATCAGGCTATAAATGTTGCTATAAAGTGTTTAATGGTATATATCATATACATAGGATATAAAAGGAAGACATCTTGTAAAGCATAGAATAAGCTGATAGCTCTTTAGCATGAGACAAGAAGAAGCGCGTTTCAGAAGACCAGGGGGACACGGAACTATGACAGATTGTATGCGACTAATCTGGGGCAGCGTCAACATGACAAAGATGAAACAAGACCAAGACAAGAAAAAAGTCTGATTTATGTTCAAAAATGATCACATGATCCTGGTTAGCCAGCATAAAAAAATAAAATCTAAGGACCCACCTGGGCGGAGCCGGTGGTCCTCCTGCGGACGGTCTTGGAGGACGAGGAGACCGTCTCTCTGCTCAGGCTCCTGTCTTGGCTGCGGCAGTGTGGAAGCGGCTGGGCCTGCAAGGCTTTAAATGACACGGAGCCCACGGGTTGGCAGGACACTGAGCGGGGACAAACAGGGATGGCTACAATGATGAAGGGTGTTAAACAACATGTGGGGTGGGAGAGCGTGTGGATGAACAGGACCACGGGAGATCGCATACGAGATGTGAGGGAAGTCAGATGAATTCAAAAATGGAAGTTTGGCAGGACCGGTGGAGAGGTGGAAAGACAGATTTTGGGAAGGAAAAAGAATAACAGATTGAAGTTATTAGTATGAATGACAATGTTTAGTGATAAACATCACACCAGAATTAGAAGCGAGAAGGAGAGAAGATTGAAAAGACCGTGTTCCTCAGCTCTCTGGAATCTTCTCATTGAAAACATCATGAAAAAAACATTACTGCTAATAAAAAACTGTTACAAGGGCACAATTTACATAAAGCACCTTGACAGAAATGCTGTGAAGCATGTGTCTCTGCTGACATCCCAGTAAACCAGTCTCAACTATTAATCATAGACAAAACGAGCATGTGGAAAAGACAAAACCAGGCATGCAGCAACGTCCTCTCTACAGAGAGGAAAGCTCATTAAACCTGCAGTTTCTGGGAGCTGCAGTGAGTCTCTTGTCATATATGTAAACATACCTTTTTCATAAATGAGTATGTCTATTTACTTTGCAAACATGAACCAGAAAGACTACAGCAGGTCAATACGAGTGACGAGCAAAACGCACTGTTGACTTTGAGTGTGTGTGTGTGTGTGTGTGTGTGTGTCTGTGTGTGTTTACTATGAGCTGCGAGTGCCTGATACAAGGTGGTAAAGGCAGAGATGGCGTAATGCCTTAAATCCACCCAAATCTGATTAGCATCCAAGGCTGTTCTGGTCAGGAGACTGAAATCTAAACAGTATAAGTGCAATGACACTTATACCAAACCCCCCCGTCCCCCGTATGGACATTACCTGCATGATCTCCAGACAGACTCATGGCACTGCGGCTACGAGCCAGGTAGGAGTGAGTAGGCTGCCTGAGGCGGTTCACCACATTAGCTTCCCACGGCGTCAGTGGGAGTCGCCGTAGGCCTGAACACAATGTTTATTAACCAAGAAAAACACATCAAAATGACCACTCACCAACTTAAACAACAGGGTGAGGCATTAGAAACAATGCATAACTGCTAAATTGTGGTCCATTACAGTGGTCACGTGACTCTCAACCATGCACAGGCCGCACAAGCACACTAGCATGCACCCGTAAGCAGCAGCCTTGAGTATAAACCGAGAGCAGACAGGCAGCGGAGGCCCTTCCTGTCAGCAGGTCAGAATCATGGATACATCAGGGTCTCAGCTGAAGCTTGCTGTCGATTCTGAAATGAGCTTTGATGCAAATGAATTAATATTTGACTCTTTGAAGGGTAGCGATCCAGCACCGCCATTATTTCATTCTGGCGACAACCCGACTTCCCCAGTGAAAAGCCAGTTAGAGGACAAGCATGCAGCGCCAATCAGCCTGATAGGGAAGCAGCGGAGGTGTCAGGTCTGTGAAATAAACCGGGCTGGAAACTGCAAAGTCCACATTTATTTGTATTTAGGCAATAAATAGTTAACAACCTCTTGCCGTGACCAAGAGTCCGCTCACGTTTACGTTTAATTATTGTTTGCTGTACGGTTGTTGAAATGTGGGTGTTGGTATTCCAGCTCGCATAAAATCAGTGTACAGTGTTCCCACAAAAACAAAAAGATTATCCTACAAAGGATTAGAGAAAGGGGTCACGCAAGAGGAGGGGAAAATCTCGATCCCTCTGATGAAACAGAAGTGGGCACATGAGAGCAGCGCCTAGAAAAGTATCCACCTTTAAAAGGTGTTCCAGACCAATTAAAGGAATTTTCCTTCTTAAAATGATTTTAAAAAACTTCATGGATGAACTTGGAGTGTTCTTAAGACCTCATGATGTAATTGTAACAGGAAGACCGTTTATTGAGTCACCAGACCTTCAGATACTAATGTCTTCGAAGCACAATTACCCATGACGCATTCAGTGCACTCAGGTTAATCCCAGTTGTCAGACTGCTGCCACTAATATACTGGACCAGTATGATTTAGGTCAGTCACACTAAAGGGCAAGACATCCCTGAGTTTCAACATTACAATTTTAATGATGTGACTTTGTCTAAATAACTTGAAACAAATAACTTTCCTTTAGGGGTTATGACACCAGTGTGGTCGGTAATCAACAGTTTTCAGCCCATAAACCTTTAAAAAAAAAAACAAAAACAAAAAACAAGTGTGTAGGACCAAAGTGGAAAGAAAAAAATCCCAGAAAACCTGTGTTTCTGTGCTGGGGAGTCATTCCGTGGTGTAGACGAGGTTGGGACTGAGCTTTGTTAATAACAGGAGAGGAGGCTGTTCTCATCTGTAAGCCTGTCAGCAGCATATACAGTAAACATCAAAGAACAAATCACCTAACCATCAAAGTAACAGTGCAAAAGGGAAAAATTGGATTGGCTTGGTATGATGACTGGTTTCTGAAAGCCGATACGACACCAATGTCTGTCCACTGTATTAGCTAAAGGCGTGACCGTGCCATCTGTTTCTCTAAAAGCAAATAAATAAAAGGCCAGCCTGTCCTGACACTGGCAAACCTAATGCAGTTATTTCCTGAAATCTTCTAACCAGCTAACCTGGACATGGCGTTACACTGCTATCAGTTTAGCTCACGCTGATTCAATTTTCTACTCATTTTTCTTTGTTTATGCTAAGCTAACACCCAGTGGAAGTCTAACATTTAATGGACAGACATGGGAGCAGAACGGACCTTCACACATAATGAAAAGTTTGATATTTCCAACAATATTTTCCTGTCTTTGATAGCATTGCGATCATTATCTTTACCTCGATCTGGTGAGTGCAGTAGTGTTGCAGAGGACACGGAGAGGCGTTTGGTTATCACAGAGTCCGCATGTTTGGATAAATTTGTTGTGGACACTGACCGCCTGTCAGCATCTGGAAACAAGATAAAGCAAATTAATGGTGTAAGGAAATGACAGAAGATAGGAAGAAAGTCAGAGACCACACCCTTCTGAAGGGTTACACTGATCTACACTGATGATGTGTAGTTAACGTGCTGCTAAAGGGGAAAACAGTACAAATGAATTAGTGCTAAATGGAACTAAAATCGTCTGAATGAATGATCCTCTGTATCGGGATGCAAGTTTAAGTGACAAGCTGGTATTCTACATTTAAATAACGATAAAAAGAATACTACCAGTGCCATTTGTGGCCTACTGTAGACTGACACTAGTTCCAGTGAGCTAACACAGTGATGCACAGCTGTAGTGCTAGAGCCAGTCTGCTAACACTGGTCGGCTATGTAAGAGTTCCATAATATTCACATCGGGAGGTCATTCCGTATCTGTGGTAGAGACTGAAAGCACTCTGCATGTGCTCCAGTCCAGCAAGGTCGAGTGGATAGAGGAAAGCCGACTCAACAAAACCTGGACCACGAGGGCAAAGGACAATGGTGGAGCAGAGAGGAGATCCAAGAGCAAAAGGTAAAGGGAGAAAGAGATGGAGAGGCAGAGCAGGGTCAGCAGTGACAATAAAGGGCAGTGGATCTGAAAATAAAACAATGCTGGCACACAGGCATTTTTTTCATTTCAGACATCGGAAAACAGCAGTGCACTCGGGAGCTAAAGGTAAAGGTACCCGCTGCTGCACTGGGAGTGCTGGGCTGCAGAGAACCTCCCCAGGACCAGCGATTGGGCTTCTGTTTGGCTCGTTGGCTCTTGTCCAGTGTCCGCCGTATCACCGCCTCGTGCCGAGCCTTTGGTCACAAACACACCAACGATCGCGAAACAAAATTAAATTCTATCTAAAATGACTGTGAAACAGTAGAAGGGCAGCAGGTGGTGGACCTGGTCTTCCTCCAGCTTTTGCCGCCTCTTCTCCTCCACAGCAGCTCGCCTCCTTTCCTCTTTAACCCTCTGCTCCTCCAACTTTTTCCTCTTCTCCTCCAGCTGCTTCTCGTAGTGCTGCCTGGCACGCTCCTCACGCGCCTGCCACTGTGCCTCCTTGATGGCTGAAGCATGCGTGACACAAAAAACAAACAACAGCATGGACAGACACACACACACACACTCAGGATTACTGCAGCAGTGGTGGGTCAGCTGTAGATCATGTGACCAGGATTTAACTCGACAGAAGACAAAGCAGGGACCAACTGCTTGACCACTGTAATATTCGATTAGGTCTACACACATTAGGTTTACACACAAGCTAAAGAACTAGCGTTCCTGAACAATGTCCCAAGGCCCGACCTATTGCGTAACACTAGCGCCATGGCAACAAGGGGGTGCCAAGACTTTATGTAACTGAGAAATAGGCACTTCACCACAGCTACCAAGCAAATTCAGCCATCATATGTTGCAGAAGGAACATAAATACGCACCATTCTGTTTCTCGAGCTCTCCGCGGCGCTCGCGGGCTAACCGCAAACGTTCGTCGATTCTGTTGAAGAGCAGCGAATCTGGGATGAAAAACAAACGCCAAGGTAAACTTAGCTGGAACCTGATTCAGGATCGATCCCAGGAGCCCCAGTGACACTCACCTGATTTAATGGCAGTGTAACTACTGGGGCTGTTACTGGCGGTGCTGCGGTGCAGGGTGGAAGGGGTGTAGATCTGCGTGGAGCCTGCAGAGCTGGGGCGGGTGGCCGAAGACACTCTGCCATCCTCTGAATTATAATGGGAGTAGGATGCTGCACACACAGAATCATTAAACTTGTAATCACATTATAATCCACTTCCTGGAAATTACATTAAATATTGTCCTGTTCGTGATGGTAGCTTCTTGGGTTCTCTCAGTAAAGGATTTGGCTCACAGTTTTAAATTTGGGTCTGTGTTTACAGGTTTAAAACACAAAGCCCACCAAACTGTGTTCCCTGTTCAACGCTGTGTGTAACGTCCCAGTGCGTCGCAGTGTTTCCACTATGATACACTAAACCACTGATAAAGTTTACAATCAGGCTCAGGGTGACCCAGCTCTCATACCCCCAGGGAACTAAGATTACCAGATGATACTCTCAGAACAGGTGCGTTAATAAAATCACATGACTGAAAGGACGTTATGATGCATTCAGGGGCTGATCAGGTCTGTCTCAGAATGTTGCAGACTAAATCAAGTCAGTCTCCCGAGGCCGAAACTAAAATACAACACGGTGAGCAATGATCCTCTAATAATGAGTTTTTAAATGCAGATAGCTTGTTTAAAAATGGAACTTTACAGTCTAAAGTGACGGGAATCAGTGAATCTGTATTTCCATGGCAGCGGTAATTCACAGAGGATATGCTGGACAAAGAATGTGGGTCATCGTAGGCGCAGAGTTATTAGATATGAACACAAGCGCAGCCTGGTTTCATACTGGCTGTTATAATAGGACAGCAAGTGGAGCAGAAGGCTACGTTAAACACAACGTGAGCATTTGTCAAAACGACATCAGCTGGGTGTATACAAGTCATCAGTGGGGCTCTTCATCCTCATCTAATCTGCACCAAAACAGACACACATGCTGACGTCCAGGCAGCAATGAGAAGCTGAACCATCACTGGACAATGTCAAACCTCAGCTACGACAGAGAACCACTTTTCTCAACTCAGAGCTGGAACTGAAGAGATTTAAAAAAGGATGGGAAGCCCTGAAACCCAAGAACCAGAGGGACGGAGGCCATAACAGACTGGTCAAAAAGCAGGAAAAAACAAACACACTCAGAATGCAACATCAACCTGCAGGTTCCAAACACTTAGCTAATTATCTAGCATTGAACCCTCATACCTGGCTGGACGTGTGAGTCAGAGTCCAGATCTCTGCAGCTGGAAGCAGTAATATGATACAACTACTCATAATAGCAACGAAGAAGAAACTCAATGAATGCAGCAGGTGTGCAGGACACAGTGTTTCTCAAGTTCACTGATCTCCACCTGAAATAAATCTTCCCTAAGTAGTATTTGAAGTTAAAAAAAAAAAAAAACAAAACAAACATTTTAACAACCAATATGAACTTTTATGAGCTTTTACCTGGAGGCTGTTTCATGTTTCCAGGGGTAACAATCCCAGGATTAGATCTGATTAACCCCTGGTTTGCATCCCGCTCCAACTACCTGGACCAAAGAGCCAGAGTCAACATTCCCACTTCCTGAAAACATCCCACACTGTCCCGGATAAAGTCCAAAGTCCAGGGAAGACAGGAAAAGCAACCAACAGAAATTCCAAACAACGTCCCCAAAATGGAACCTTGCAAAGGTCCCTCAGAGTAAAGGGTGAGAAGGGGTGGTGTCAGTGTCACTGCCTGAGTGTGAGGTTCTCCAGCCCCGTCCTTGTGTCCACAGTGTGTGTTTGTGTGTAAACCAGGCAAGGAGAGTGATAGCATTTAATCTGCCCCTCCTCTCCACAGTGCTCCCCACCCCCATCATTCTGCAGTCACTGGTAGATTAAATGGTCAGAGTTAACGATTAATACTGAGCTCTCCAGGCCAGAGGATGGCGAGCAGGCAGGCAGCATCCAGCATACTCCCAGAGGATTAGGGCCTGCTGATGCTAAGCTAAACGCAAAGCTCCAGGCAACAGAAAGACGAGACATGACACACGGGGGCTACCACCTGATGTATGCAAAAATAAACACTGAGAGCAGCAATGAGGCAGAAGAGTCTTGATCTTAAACAGTTCTGAACCTGATGGAAGAAAATCTGTACCTGTTGTATCTGCAGAAACTGTCAGAACTGTTTCCTGATGTATTAGAGCTAAGTGGACGGGAACACATGGACTGCCCTTTCACTTTCATCTGATGCCCTTGTGCTGACCCGATCCTGCTTTGTCAGCTGCTTCTCACACACACACTTGTACACACTTGTACACACTTGTACACACACATCAATCACTGTCTCCGGACGGCTGAGAGTTCTTTCCTCTGAACATGCAGACTGGTTATTACCATCGTAATAAGATGCAGTGCAGGCTCTCCTGACGTTTCTCTCTTGATCTTTGCCATCATACCTTTTTTCTTACTCCTACAAGCACCTCTCCGTCGCTGCCCCTCCTCTTCCTCAGTGATGGTGAAGAGAGCCGGCGTGGCTGAACGGCTGCTTGCCCTCCTCAGACTCCTCTTGCCCCTCCGGCAACCGCCCCCGCTGCCTCTTCTTTCCTGTCTGTTACTCTGTGGCATCGCCTCCTCTGTTGCTAACCCTGCAGCCTGTAGCTAACTCAGCCAGCCCCAGCCCATCCTACCCTGCAGTGGCAGACACCGGTGGATGCTGAGGGATGGAGAGTCGCCCCTAAACGCCGTCTTCTCACTGGAAAAGAAGGTAGCCAAGAGAAAAGGACAATGGCCTCATCCTCTGCGTGAGCATAGCTGCTCTGTGGCAGAGGCAGTGGAGAGTAACCAGCAGAGGTAAGAGCGACAGCATAAAAAAAAAAAAAATCTAAAACTAGCAGGTCAGAAAGAGCTTTAAAAGCATCAACTCCCAGCCTACGATGTGTACGATGGCAGTCAGGCACAGGCAGAGTGAAGAGGAGAGTGTCTGACAGTCTGAGCTTCTGCAGCCTGGCTTAAAGAAAGAAGACTTAATCCATAAAACTGGTTAACTCAACAGCTGGAAAAACTGCTCTTCGCCACCGTCACTCCTCCAGGAGACGTGGCTGCTGTCCCCCTCCTCTCGTCAAGCTCGCTCGTCCTTTTTAATAAATGCAAATGTGAGCAAACACACAGACGCCTGCCAAACAGTATAGACAGGAAGGACTAGCAAGGGTAAAAAAAAAAGTGAGAATCCAGTGTTGAATGATAGGCTGGTGTCTCTGACAGTAGAACATGGATCAATGATGCAGGGGAGGTCGGAGGCAAGGGGGCAGAGGGTGGGGGTCTGATTTACAGCAACGTGCATTTAACAGCTATGGATGCACGCACAGCTAACATCCCTGCCACTGTGTGTGTGTGTGTGTGTGTGTGTGTGTGTAACACATGGTTCAAAGTCTCCACCCAACTCTCTGTTAAAGAGCCATCATCTATTTTAAAACACCATCACCAAAACCAAACTAAGATACGGAAAAGTAGATATAAGAAGTGCACGTTTGGTTTTTTAACATGTGCAGTATGCATAAACATAAAACCAGCAGGGCTGTCAAAATTAATGGAATGATAAGCTTTTGGAATTAGCACGTAAAATAGCTGCTGAGCATCTGAAGCCAGCAGACATTAGCGCAGTTGCTAATGAAGGGAGGGAGCAGAGGGTAATTGCTCTGATAATTACTGTTGCTTATTACTCACAAACATTACAGCCTTTCAAACAACACGGCAAACATCTGGTTGGACGGCTGCGTGCTACAGGCTCGTGTACGCTCATCTCGGATGAGGCAGAATACACGGTGATTAAACAACCAGCAGGGCGGCTTCAAACTACAGCGCAGCCGAGATGTAAAAGCTTAAAACAACAAGGCTGACAATTGATGAAAGACATGTACCTTGAAAACCATTACTGCTGTGTTTCAATGTGCATTTGCTTTAGTTCCTGCAAAAACAAATAACCCAGTAACAACCTCCCCTCATCCATAACTCCTCTCAGCTGTTAATAAAATACCTCGCCGTTGTTCTCTCATATCCTGAGGTCATTCACTAAATAGATAGATATAGGTATTCATGAAAGCGCAATCCGATCTTTGTCACTGCAGGATAGAGTAATGCTGTAATCCTACACTGGAGCTTAAACCGGATAGGCTGGCAAACACACCCTTCTCACATTTATTCAGTGTGTGCTGATAAGACAGACACATGAACAGATTAAATATTTTGACTGCTGTATAAAAAGATGGATGCAAATATACAAATTTATCTTATAGTTTTATGATTTCTAAAGGTGATTTGTTCTTTCAATTGTCAATAAGAGAAGTGCTTGGGTCACGCCAGTTCTTCCTGTCAAGTGTCCCTATGTAAACTGGTATTACTGGGTATAAATAAGTTTGAGATGAACTAATGTTTCGTTTTTAATTTGAGGTCATTTTAACCTGGGTGGATGCTCACCTTAAACAAAGTCAGCCATTTATCAATCACCATCAATTAATGGAGTGCAGTGAGCCTAATTCAGGATATTGAATTAACTCACTTATTAAGTCGCTTAATGACGTTTAGTTCAGGACTGACGTCACAGATTTGCAGATATGCGTCTTCCAACAGGATCTAATCAGCAATTTCCGTCTGTACTGAAGTAAAACTAGAAGAGTATAAAAAAAAAAGTTTGGGACAACAAGACAGTCCTGGCGATGGATAGACTATGAAAGAAACCTGGAGCTCCGGAAGGTTGTAGCTCCTACCGCCGAGGATGAGTCTGCAGCTTCCATTAGTTCACCTGTCGCGTCAGCTGATTTCGCCTTTTAAACTTGGTTACATGTTATGAACAGGTGTCTGTTCATCATGTCCACCGATAGCAAGCAAAGTCTACACTTAAAGTCGGTTTGTAAACTAAGAAAAATTCGCCAAATTCATATAAAAGACCGACTGAAAGGCTGGTAGTTAATCCCACTCCCGTGACCCGAACCGGCTCCGGTTAGTTTGAGTGTCGGCTAATTCAGCGTCACCGCTCCAGTACCGGCAAACTCAACCTGAGACCACCCGCCGGCGTTTGCCGCATGGGGTAAACAGCTGTTCAACAGCGTAAAAGTTTATTAGAGACAACTTTTCTGGCACTGGAAACTCACCTTGGGACTCGGGAGGAGATGCGTCGCTGCCGTCCAGGTCCGCCATTTCTCCTGACGTTAGCTGAGAGGGATCAAAGTCAGGAAGCCAGCCGAGCGGCCGGGCTCACTCCCGCAAACAGGTGGGGGTCAACGGAGACGACACCGGGTCGAAAAATAGCATAAGAGGCGTGATATTGTCCTATCATGATACGGCACTCAACAACAATATACTTATCTCACACAATTAATATTGGTTATTCATATATGATCTTTGTTTTTTTAAGTTTATTAAATTAATAAACTTACCTGTCAATTTGTATTTATTTATCCTTGCTAGCCACAAGTTAGCTCTATTAGTGCTTCAGTACTGCTATAAAAATGAGTTAAATGCCATGAGATGAGACAAGGAAATAAAGGTACTATAAATGTTCTACCGCCATCTACTGGCATGTAATGGTAATACAGCTATAATATCTATTGGAGATGTTTTTTAATTTACGGTATATGCAGTTTTGATATATTTATGTAAAATGGACATTTTAAAAACACGCTTTGTTTAGAATTCACTGTTATTAAAGCTGTAATTGCAATTCAACACTTAAATGTGCCTTTCTTTGCACGCAGTATGGTTTTAGAGTTATCCTTTAATTAAGGTACTATATAGACATAGATTTTAAGTTGTCAGCCTTATAGTCGTATATCTAACCATAGTAAATAATATCACCGTTTATTGTGATTAAATGAATCCTATTTTAAGGTTTTATCTAATTGTACCAGCAGAGGGAGCTCTCCTCACACAAAATGTGGCGCCGTCATTTTCACTCAGTACAATCTCTTCATTCAGAGATTGTACTGAGATTTCATTGATGCATCAATACAGTATTTAAATCTCTATTAACAGCTAACTGCCTTATTAAAAACCCAATCACTGTTTGGATTTTTTTTTTATTATTGAATTATTGTAATCAACAGAGACGGAAGTAAAACTGATGCTTGACCTCACTGTTACCTTTTCACAAAAACACATTTCAGTTAGACACAGGACAGAAAATGAAGCAGACCCCCGTTATTTCAGCTAATGCTGAGATATTTGAAGAAGTGTTTGCTGTCCTTGGTCCAATGTATTTTAATCTCCCCTCATATGGCTGGTATTTGCCAGACTCTGCTGGCATACCCCCCCCTCCAATGGACCCCAAGTAAACTCACCGCTGATTGGTGGCAGACAAACTGCAACCATGGCAACCAGCTGTTTGGCAAATCCTCTGTCGGAGGATGTGGAGGAGGAGGATGATTTGGCCTGTGGGTGTCTTGTCCAGAAACACACACACACACACACACAGATGGTGGACACCCCTGAAGTGTGTCTACAGATACAAATAAGACTTCATGTTTAAGCTGTATCCCATGACCTCCATCACCATGGTTACTTCTTTTCCAGACCCAACCCCTGCAGACAAATCATCTGAGCCTCTTCTGCTCCTGTGTTTGTTGATGTCTGATCTCCATTTTGCCAAAAAGCTGTGAAGGTTGGTGCAGAGTTGTGAGGTTAACGCCCAGGGGTACGTTTGACTGTGCTTACATGTGCACGATGAAAGCCTCCCTGAACTCTCTGTAATTGGTTCCTAAGGGAGACGGATCTTGACCCCACAGTGGAGCGAATCCACTGTGACAGGAGGGAGGCTGAGTGCTTACCTGCTGAAGTTCAGGAAGAAAACACAAAAAGGTGTTAAAATATTCTACTTTGTTATCAATAAAGTAATCTTCTGCCTGGCTGGCTGGATGGATGAACTCCAGGAATAATGTTCTTGGTTGGGTTCCAGTTTAACTTGTACTTAAGGATACAAGTTAACCTTAAAAGCTATCTTTGTTGACACTCGTCTGTTGATGAGTGCTCAGAGATCTCCATGGAGGATCAATAAAGGCTGTGTGTGGACGGCTGAGAGGCAGACACTCCAGGAAATGATTGATTCTGAGGGGGAGCCATCCGTCAGCTCCTCACTGGTTTCATTAGGACCATCAATTTAAGTGTCAGAAGCTTCTTACTTGCTAAGCAAACTGAGCTGGACATAAAATCCAGCAACCAACGCTTGCAAGACACCCTGTCGATAGACCTTGCTTGCTGGTACGCCACAAAAATCTGGAATCGGTGAGAGCTCCAGATAACATTTTACACCACCTCAAAATTGTCCCAACAGCAGTTTTCTACCTTTCTCCCTGTTAAAAACAATAACAACATCATCCCAGCAGTTGGGAACGTGCCACATTAATGTGATCCATTACATGTGATGAGCTGGAACTGCGCAGCAGCGCATCAGGAAATGCTGCGACTTATTATGCCAGGCTGCAGACAAGCGCCAACATGGAGGTGATAATGAGGCGAGATGCTGAAATGAATCTCAACCCATCTTGCAGAGGGGTTTGAAAGGGATTAACACCTCCATCACGCGTCAGAAAACATGCACACGCTCATCCGCTGTTATTCAGCTGGTGTTCCTTCAGGTGAGGCCAGGGCTGACTTCTTCCTCTGTTCCTCAGCTCCTGTCTCTGCAGCACCCGTAGTCTACGTCGTTATCTTACCCCGTAAGCAGCAGACAGACGGGAGCGCGTCTGCATGGCAACAAAGTGCTGCTGCTTTTGTTTCTCGTGGAGCACATTTAATAAAATGGGTGAATAAGTGCACGAGTGCTGCTTTTAACTCAGCTAGGGGCAGCACTGAGGAATCCTACGTCCCTCTTTTTTGTTGTTTTGATGACATCAAATCTTATATGTTTTAGCAATTTTCTTCCATTCACTAAATAGAATTGTTTCCCCTCCTTTTCTTGCATTTGGCGTTGTTTGCGTATGTCTGCTGTGTTTTGTTAGCATGATGCTAACAGTCCATTTAATTATCCTGTCTCTCCATAATTCACACGAGACAGATGGTGTAATCGACACTGATCTAAACGCACCCCCGCAGACAGACAGATCCCCTGCTGAGGTTTCCCCATGGTGTCTAAACAGACTTGCCCTGCCTTTAACACACACACACACACACACACACACACACACACACACACACACACAGGGCACTGCATAAACAGGCCATCAGACATATGGTCACGTGACCAAAGTAAATAGTGCTATTAATTCTAAATCTCTGCCATTAACCCCTCCGGAGGTTGCAACCGTGTTTACAGCAACTGTCAGGCATCCAGGATGTCATGAGTCACCATCCATCCACATAAGAAACACTGAACTGTAAAGTCCATCCAGGCTATACAAACCTCACTCATCTCAGCCAGACTGGAGGTGAGTGAAGGTTCTGTGGGGTCTTCAATCTCAGAAGAAGAACTTGTTCATCTGGAAAACAACAGAAGGAGAATGGACAGATGCAAGAAGAGAGAGATTGACTTGAAAGTCAGGACATTAACATCCACGATGGCACCTTCACCCTTTTTCTGCTGGAGCAGCAGGACTTTTCACATGTGTGTCAGGAGTGCTGGGAGATTGAATGGGCTCACTCCAGTGAAATTAAGGAGATTTCCCACGAGGTGCTCCAGGTTTCATTACACACACACACACACACACACACACACACACACACACACACACGTGCATGCTAAGTGAGCCCAACACACATGCAGCTATGCAGTATTCATAGTTCCAAGGAAGGACGGCTCCTCTCAGGAATTCTGCTGCTTGAATGCAATAAAATATTCAGCAAGCGTTAAAACACAATCTATTTCAATTTGTGTCCTAACTTCTCCACCTCTTCAGCACACTTTAATATGTTCCTACAGACCAGTCTCACGCTGCCCTGTCCTCCTTACCCATGATGCAACGGTGTCCATGGTGCGGCTCTCTGTCACCAAGGTGACGTGAGAAGCTGCTGCCGCCTTTTTCTCCTTCCTGTCAGGCTAATGAAGCCTAATGTCAGGCTCATGAAGGAGCGTGACACGTTGCCCACGCGTGTCCCTGATGCTCTGGGTGGGTGACGAGCTCTCCCAGCTGAGGAGAACCCGGAGAGGGGCGGACGCCGGTGTCCCTCATCTCTCATCTCTTCCACCTCTGTCCTCATCAGACAGGATCACTCTGTCTATTTTCCATCCATCCCTCCCAGTTGGAACAATGGATCCCTGTGTTCAGGAGCAGGGGTGGGGGGATGGGACTCAGTACAGCGGGGGCTGCGTGTCGGTCATGATGGTCCTGATGGCAAAACCACCACTTTGATTCCACCTTACGCACATCTTCATCTGTCCGTTCAGATCCAGTCTGCCATCCTGGTGTGAGCAGCACTGACTCCAGGACAGAGCTGGTGGGACATTAGCTGGTGCGCAGCCAGCTGATAACAGCGCTGGCAGGCGACGAGAAGGAACGAGGTGGGGGGGGGCTCCCGTCTTTAGCCATTCTCCTCACATTTACCTTGCAGTTCCAATTATTCAAGGCAGCGTGCACGAGCGCACCCTGCCAGCCAGCCCCAGCTGTGAAAAGTGGGTCATGGAATTTAAAGGCGCACGCAACCTTGTCACAGCCGCATTTGGCTGTTTGTTGGCCAACACACATGCCTTACACGTGTGTGTGTGTGTGTGTGTGTGTGTGTGTGTGTGTGTGTGTGTGTGTGTGTGTGTGTGTGCAGCTCAGTATCCTGCAGTGAAATCCACAAGACTGTTTTTGGGATGTGTGTCAGTGAATCAGAAGCCATTCCTCATCTCAGCGGATGCATCTCTGTCTGCCTCCTCTCTAAACTGCCCAATATTCTTCCACATGACTGGCATTTATGGAGAAAACTAAATTAACCTTGACTTGTTCCCCTGCAGCTGTCCACACACGCAGCTCTGAGATTTGACCGGTCACTTCTTCAATACTCAGAGCGGCCTGTTGCGATTGTTTTTCTACCTAGCAACAGTGTACAGTAGGACAGTAGGCCGGCATACGGGGCCAGACGTGCTGCAGTTCAAGGCTGCTCATGTGCACATTGTGCAATAATTCACACTCCGGTGAGCTTTTTACAGAAGCAGACAGCATACAGGGATGTCCTACTAAACTGCTGTCACATTGTGTGCCACTGACAAGGAAGACAGTAGCAGCCGGGATGCTCTAATACAGCCTTTGTGTTAAAACTCAGTGTTACTTAGAAAAATCAGGTTAAATATAGCTTAGCTTAGCCGAGAATGAATGCATACTAGAAAGAGAACATGTCACACTCTTGAATCTTGCTCAGATAAACTCAGTTAATTGTGGCGCTCTACGTTTCTCTTTACTCTCATCGTATTTCAGGCTAAACTAACCAGCTACAATCTTCCATCAAGTTATTTTTCCTTCTCATTTAAATTGTAATATTAACATCAGATTTGGTTTTGTTTAGTTATTTGAAGCTAAAAACGGTCATTGTGATTGACAGCTGAGATTTGTCAGTTCTAGTCATGCTTGTGAGTCTAAAGTGGACTTTCTGTTTCTGATCTATGACCTCATCCTCAAAATCTTTAATAACATAAGAATGGGAAGAATATTTTTAAAGCATAAGGAGTCATTCTGCATTTTTATTATCAGCAAAAACAGACCACACACCACATTACATTTTAAAAACAAGAATTATTATTGTGGATATAGAGAAAAAACTAAAGTGTAGCTGAAAAAAACTGTATCGTTTAAATAATAATAAAGTATAAAAAGGAAAATTTTTTATTTTCATGAAATCAAAAAACTTTGGGCCTGAACAAAAGTTCCCCCTTAACATGCAAATTTAAAAACACATGCAAATGTAAAGCTTTCTAGTATGGACACTTTTAAATCACTCCTCACATGAATTATAAAATATGAGCCTATCGGCCCTGAACGGATTCTGGACAGAAATTAAAGTACCTCCACGTGAGTCCTGGATGCATCTCAGTTGCCATAAATAATCACCTTTCCTTTCTATATGCATTGGCACCCACATCATAAACAGTAAACTCGCATCCTATATGTCCAAAACCTGGGAAGAACATCAAAAAACAGCACCGTTTAAAAAATATTCCTGGGTTCTCTCCGACGTGAGAGCCACGTGGTTTCAACACAAAGATTCTACAAAGTCGGACATGGCAGCTAAGTCGAAAAAGTATTTTTTTGCTTGGTTATAAGTTCATTAAATATACTCTTCATCAGTTTTTTCTGTCATTAGCATACAGGAAGGGTGCTCTGCAAGTGGTAAAAACCGATTGTTGCCCTGTTTCGGCCTTTGGCGGATGAGGGTTTGTGTCACGTGATGGGTTTAGGGCCCGCCGTAACATGGGTCATGACTGTGCTCCCACAGAGGCTCAACGATGACCGTATGTGAGTACATCCACGTCTCAAACATGGGATTATGTAACCAAACCTCCTGTGACCTGGAAAGGTCTTAAACATCTAAAAATATTGCCCCCGCCCAGATTACCTTTCACAAACAATTGCTGTGGAAACGCTGCGTCACGCTACTGACTAACGGCATTTAGCATGGATTCGCCCAGATTTGGCACACCTTCACTTACAGGACCTGACAGGTTTAGAAGAGTTTCAAGTTGGTTCTGACTCCACCGGCCAGGTATGTTGTCAGTGGTTAAGGTTCAGTGCTGAGGAAAACAAAAAGATCCTGAATGTCCTTGAAGGCAACAACAACCACTGTTGGAAAGGAAACCCCCAAAAAAAAACCTGATCTTTGTGCTTAAACCGAAATTACCGCTGATATGTGTTCTGAGAAGGGACCGCAAAACATGACTAGTGAAAGGCTGCCAATCATACAGGTTTTGTAGTCTCACGCAGAGAACTACAATACCCATCATGCCCCTGATGCAGTGATAGACGCGGACGAGAACGGTGGCTGAAAAGTAAACCCTCCTGACACTTTGTGCTTCGAACAAAAGTGCTGAGGAATCAGCAGGTCGGTTCTAAAATGGGACAAAGAACTGATGAAGATTACATTTCAATCACAACGATCAATGTCAGCGTACAGTACATAGTTTTTTAAAGGAACAGTAAAACATCTCTTATAAAAGACTACAACCCTGCAGCACTCTGATTACATAGTGCCGCGGCTAATTTCAATACCTACTGCGGTACAAATGTCCTCTTTATTCAGACCACCTTCATGTGTGACTTGTGTGTTTTAGTCCATATGGCTGCCGGGGTCACGGCGCTAGCTGTTAGCATGGCTCTAAAATGTGACACGGGTGGCTGTCAAACGGCCCAGGTTTGACATTAGCTTGGTGACCTTTTCAGTACATTTCAACAGTCAAATATTATAATACACCTTTTGTTCTCGTGTTTGTGAGATGGATAGGTAGTGCTCTGTGTGGGGGGGTTGTTGGTGCAGGTTGCAGAATATTTACTAATGCAGTTAAGATGAGATAACTTTTGCGATGACGGTCCATGTTGAGCTGAGATGATGGCGGGTTGATGCTCGGCGGTACGTCAATTATAGACCCTTCTTAGTCGGCGCGCTGAGTTTTCTCATTCCTCTTATCCTGCACAGCAACTCTCGGACAAAGTCCTGCAGAAAGCGAAAAAGCAGCTGGTTAAACACTAATTCCACACTGTCTTCACACTTCTCCTTTATATGGGCTGTGTTCCTCCTCCCCTGACCTCTGCCATGATCACCTTTCCACTCTTTTCCTTCCGTCGCTGATTATCCCCACTTGATGCTTCTCTGGTAGGATTGTGTTGGTCGCCTCATCTGTGCCTCTACTCTTTTAGAGGATTACGTATGTGTGAGTGTGTGCTGGCGCAGTGGTCACACACTTGTGAGAGTCGTGACCTTGAAGGGGTCGCCCTCAGCCATCCACACAGATGACAGATGGGAAGATAAGCTGATTTGTCTCTACTACCTGTAATCACCATAACAGCCTCATCCAACACCGGAAACACTCTTTAACTGCCCCCTTATTTACTTTTATGATGTTAAAGCCCCCCAAACGTCATCAATTAGGTAAGAATCTCCATGGAAACGAAGACAGACCCTACCCCAATCCCAGGACCTTCCTGCTCTGACATCACCATGATGATTTGGAAAATTTTGCCAATTTACACATGTAGGAATCAATAATATCTGTCCACACACAGGTAGAGTTAGAGGTTAGATACCCACCTCTGTTGGTTTGTAGCAATCTGTTAGCGACTCCTGTGGATGATGGAAAAAAGCAAGGAAGACAGAAGGAGCTGGTTAGGGATGAAACATTTCAGGTCCTAAACTCTTAAATCCATCAGATCTGTCCTCTCTGTGTGTATTTTTAGCACAACAAAAGCAGAAGAGTGACAACAGCTAAGCGCAGGTTAGAGACTGTTGACTCTTGCGCAGTCTGATATCTGATTTAGAAAAAAAAAGACAATTATTTAATACAGGTTACTGTGGTAATTTGTAATTAGGAACAGGTAGAACCTTTAAGGCTTGTTAAAGTTGGTCTTTATCCACACATACACACACACACACACACACACACAGGGATACCTGCAGTTTACTGGCTCTTTCGTCATCACTGGTGACCTCCAAAAGGTCATCTATGTCTATCTCTACTTCTGGCATCTCTTCTTCCTGAAAACACAACAATACCTTCGGTTAGCGAGTCGTTATTAGTCAAAATGGGATTCATTTGAATCTGCATTTGAAAAAGGTTTTAAAAAACATGCTTTCATATCATCTGTGCGTGTAAAAATCAGTCCAAGGCCATGTGCAAATGTCAGTGGAGCAGCATCAGTGGGGCGGTTCAGTCGGTCTGTGGTTGGAGGCTGTATCCTGTACAGCTCCACTTCTAAAGGTCCTGGATTCCTGGAGTGGAACCCAGGAGCAGAAGGCGCACAGAGGGAGGATAAGGCCTGCAGAAGCAGCTCTTTTATATTCTCCTTGACCTTCGATACCCAGAATTCTGTGCAAGTTCTTACCTGCCTGAACGTCAGAGCCCGAGAATAACCTGGTTCTGAATACAGGCTTTAAATAGCCTCATGCTGAGGGATCTGTCTCACTACTCTGTCAGATATAACACCAATATAAAGAGGGTTAACAGTTTATCAGACTTTGTGTGCGTGTGCGCATGTGTGTGGGTGTGCGTGTGAGTGATACATTTCAAAGGATTCCGCATGCATTAGCCTGAAGCCTGAGCTGGTATTCAAACACAGAAGGCGGAGGATAATTTGCTCTCAGCATTAAAACTATGCAATTTTAGATTTTTTTGCATACTCTCTTTGATGGTTGCAGCATAGAAATAATTCAAATATTACATTATAACCCCGACTGTGATCCATCTTAGAACAGAATTTCTATCTTGAATCCAATAAATCATGATATAAAAAGAGTATAAACAACAGATCTGTGTGTTGTGGGTAAAGACAGAGAGGTTCTGACCTCAGATCTGTGTTAAAGCAAATGAAAACTCATGAACTTGACATCAGTGACACACTGAACCACTGGAGCCCAGACCTCCCACCTTCAGCCTTATTAGCTGTTAAGATCTGTAGCAAAGCCTGCGTTTAAAGCATCTCGGCTCTACAGAAGTCTCTCTCTCTCTGTGTGTATGTGTGTGTGGACTGTCCATCAGCCTGTGTCACTTTGACTCAAGATGGCGTGACAAGCATGGCTTCTGCCTAAAGTGTAACTACAGGCAATCAGCAGCGACAGTGTCTCTCTCCACACACACATACATGCACACTGATAAAACACCAAACTTGTTTGCTCTTCTGGTGACGGAGAGCCTGAAATAGATGAGGTCGCACCCTCTGCCACAGGGAAAAACGGTTCATCTTGCCAAGAGTGACAAAATCAGAGCGGCCAGTGCCAACCACAGTCTAACTTCACCTTCAGCATTCAAATATCTACCCAGCTGTCTCCGTCGTTATTTACAACTATTATATCATCCCAAAACCATAAAAAATAGGCAGAAATACATAAAAATACTGTCTTAAAATAAAAGAGCCATAATTATTAACAAGTGGGGATTATTTTAATTGATGAGAAAAGGAACTGTGCTGAGAACCTAAACAGACCTGTGGTGTATTTTGTGGTGTGAATAAAGTGAAGAGACAACATTTCTGGCAGATGAAGGGAAACGTGTTGACCCGGACAACACAGTTTTGTGAATCAGGAAAACAGAGTCTGCGTCTGTTGGGAGGCCAGAGAAATAACAAGCAACAACGTCCTTCTTGTCATGACAGCGCCTCGGAGCGAAGCGGAGAGCCAGAAAAACGCTCACAACTGTGTCAGGCTGGTTCTGGTCCATCTGTGATGAGCTGAGTCAACGCTGAAGGCACCTGGACCTGCTGACTCAACACAAAGTCTGCTCAGACGCTGTTCAAACACCACCTGAGAGGACAACTCCAACTACCACTGACAAGGGTCAGCTGGACGGATTCATCACATGAGCCAGTTAGCTGTCTGGAAGAGAGGTTAGCCTTCAGCGCTACAGCGCCTTCGGGTCCGGTTGTCCATTCTGGGCTACTGTAGCATCATTATGTCACCCCTGGAGGGGGCAAATGTATGACCTCAAAATGTATGAGCAAATCTCACCTATAAGCACTTAGTTCACCGCATTTTTTACAAAAGATAAAGACCGTGCAGAGAAAAGAGGACAGATATTACAGTAGATGAGAAAATGACATGTATGTAGAGGAAGACCCCCCTCCCGAAAAGTGGGTCATGACGATGAAGAAGAGGAGAGGAAGGAAGAGGAGGATTGTGCAACGCTTTAAACCTCACAGCTCCTCTCTCTGCTGCATCACATCAAAGTGAGGAGCAGCGGAGGTGGGATGGATTCCTCTCCTGAGAAGAGCGTGATGACGAGGGGGGAGAGGAAGAGGGGGGAGCAACTCCTTCACGCCACAGAACGTGTGCTTCTCCCCCTCTCCTCCACCTCTGGGCTAAAACAATGTGACGTCACTGACGTAGTTCACTGCTACCTCAAAAGATGATTTGTTTTTTCCCCCAACGCTGAATCATCCGCGCTCCAGAGGAGACTACATCAGAGAGAGGACCCGCCGAGACAAAAGAGGAGGATAGGAGGAGGAATCAGACCTCAAAGGAGAACTTTAGCCATAAATAACAACGATTCTCAAACCAGAATCGTGACAAGATGACCAAAAAAAATGAGATTATTCATTTCCTCCTCTTGATAATTCCACAGCCATCGTGTCTTTCTCAGGACTAAATAAATAAAAATCAATAATAAATTGTGTTGTCTATGAAACGCAAACTGATGCTGAGATTAGGCCAGATTAAGGTGCATGCAAGGAGCATTTGGACTCCTTCCTGCAAACATCCTAATCTAACGATGAATGGAAGCTCAAACAGAGTCAACTGGGACTGGGAGGAAAGGGAAGAAGCCCACTCAGGTTCTGGGAGTACATACAGAGCTGCTACGCTAATAACGACGCTGTTCCACTCGCTGCAGTTTACCGTTAACCGAGCGTGAGGTTCCTCCCTGCGGATTGACGCATTGACAGCCGGGGCCCGTTTGGACTTTTGCCTCCAGCTAAAACTGGACTGAAAACATCGACATGACCGAGGTCACAGGCAGTCAACCAATCAAATTCATGGATTCAATTATATTTCGAGCTAAAAAGGGAAGCCTTTATTGGCAGGCGATCTAAGCAAAGCAGCGCCGATCAATCATGACTTAAAGGATTTTTTTTTTTCGGCCTTCTAAATAAACCTCTCTGTCTGTCTGTGCTCTCGCGGGCACGTGTGACCTACAGCTGTGGTCCATTCGGGTGCCAACCACCCTGAATGAGTCAGTGTTTGTTCACAGACACTTTCCTGCTCACACTCACACCAGTAATTAGGATCGGGCTGAGAAGGGAGGAGACATCAGAGGAGGACACAAAAGTGTGTGTCTGGGGGCTAAAACCTGGCTTGTCTTCTGTCTCCGTCTCTTCCTACACAGATTCAATCCTCTCATCTCCTTGCGAGAAGCTGATTTGTCTGAATATTGGTGCAGGGTTGGTGCAAAGCGCAGTGGCCTGCTCTAGATACATTCCATCAGTGGTTACCATCTGGGTTTTCTTCCTCAGCTGTAACAGCATCACAGCTGAGTCCATTAACGCAGCATATGTGCTAAATTGAGTGGGAAAACAAGGCGAGAAATGAAAAGATAAAAAAATTCACAGGCTGGGACTGTTAACGCTGTTGTCTGCTCGCTCCAGCTAATCTGGGAGTGCTGACACACGTCGGCACTGTTCTTTGTCATATGTGCATGCTCGCACACGTCTGATGAGGAAAAATAAAGAAAGGTGGTGGATTAAATATCAGCCGAGGAAGAGGAGAGCAAACCCGTAAGCTTCACACCCGGCCTTGTTTTTGCGATGCGTATCTGACACCTGCCTCTTGTTTGCCTCTTTCCACCGCTGCCCACTTAAAAGGCCTCCTTGTCAACACTGTCGATTTGTTCGGCAGCAGATGTGTCAGCAGGTGCTGCTTGAAATGTGCCAGCATGCGCGGCGTGACCAGGATCTATTTTTGTTTACAGATTAAAGGGAGCAGAGGTGAAAGCGTGGCTTCCTGATGATGGTGGGACTTAAAGCAGACCCTGGTCTGAGGCAGAAGGTCGGTTTTCAGTTGAATGACATCATCATCTGTGTTTGTTGTCTGCACATTCAGTCTGTCCAACAAACCTTGAAGGTAAGAAGACACGTCGCTCTGTGTTTACGTGTCGATATGCACGCGTTTCTCCCCGACGGGCTCTACCCAAAGCTATCAAGTGTCGCTAACGACTCGGTTTGGATTTGCGCCGCTAAGTCTGCCGCAGCCACTAGATGAGTCTCATGTGATAAGCGGATGCTTGACTTTTCAGGAACAAATACCTTCAGGCGCATGCATGGGAGATGCTACCGGCAAGGTCACAGCAATGACAGACGGAGGAGGGGAGTTGGGATGGTTAGCGCAAGGAGCTGGCTAATGTATTATATCTATGGGTGTCTTCACAAAGTTAGAAATGGGTGTGTGTGTGTTTGCCTCTGCTCCATCCATTCATGGCTAAGTCGCCGTGGCCACACGTGCCTTTCTGCGAGTGTTTGGCCTTGCACATATGAATAACCCGCATTCAGCGTGGCCTCCATCGACAGCAAGCCGTGAAAAAGTAGGCCATTACTGCGCGCTTCGCCCGTTCATTCGCAGGCATGTACCCTGGCATGCATGAAAACTGTAGAGTCTACAGCACAGTTACACATACACACACACACACACACACACACACACACACACACACACACGGAGGGCTTTCTCTGCTTCATCGATTGAAGCTCAGGCAGACGCATCCCGCCTTTTCATCACCAGCTGTAGACTTGACCTGAGCGCTGGTCTGCGCTGCGACGCAGGCTGCCTCAGGGAATAAATCTGATGGACATATGTCAGCTGTGCTCGCAGGGCCTCAGAACTTAGTGGGGGAAGTGCACAAACCAATGCCAATGTGTCTTTTGAGAACGAGAAAAAGGAGAATGATGTTGACCTGAGGGTAAAAGCAGGAATAAACTGAAGTAATGTGATAATAATCTACATATTTTAAGACACTCACTGTGAGTCACTTTGCTATAAAGAGCCACTGTATGGCATTAATAGCTGTAAAGTGGCTTTTTTCTCTCCCTCCCTTCAAGTCATTCCATCCTCTCTGCTCCCTGAAGAGTGAAATGAACAGAAGCAATCTCTCAGGAGAGCAGAGGAGAATCTATCCCCTATCATCCAGAAACTCAGAGGACGGAGGCAGGAGCCCACCCATCCTGAGGACTGTAGTTAGTCTGGAGTCATTTTCAGCCATTTATCCTGAAACGCATTTTCCAAAGAAGATGAGAAGAGATATTCTGACTATTATTGGAAATCAAACTCCTGTCTACACTAACTCACTCCATCAGTATCTCCTCTCAAGCTCTATCTGATGCACCACAGTATCAGGTTTTCTTATGAAACTGATACAAATGCTGACCTTTAAGACCGTCCGGCACAGCCAAAGGAGCGAGCCCTCACCACCACACACGACAGTGTGAACGCACAGGACAGGACAGGAGTGGGACTTCCTGTTTGCGCCAGCTACTGCCATCATCAGTCCATTCATGGATTGAGCAGCAGATGGAGCCTCACCGATTCAAGGCATGCTGGTTTTGTTGACTTCTCTGCTCCCGACGTGCTCTGGCAGCATCAGTCATCACCGCGCTTGCTGCAGTAGCCGGTAACCCATCAGCCAGTTGGAATGCCAGCGAGCCTGGGGATTATCATGTGACATTACAGCCCCTTTTGCTACGCGATGTGAGGAAGCCTTCTGACAAGATGAATGCATCTACAACTGCACAAAAGGAAGCATCGCATCCACGCGGTCGTCTGGAGAGGCGAATACTGCCTGACCGAGCCGGACCTCTCTGAGATCCGCCCAGGGTTGGCGCACATCAGACGACTTTCTGGTTTGGGTGAAGCTGCTGATGGCAGACCGACACGCAGCCCAGAGCTCAGCCAGCTTTGAAATGTAAACCACACTGGTTCTGAAGCTCTTTTCCTTCACCAGACAGAGACTATAAAAAGAAAGAGGCTGCTGGAAAACAAGATGACAAAATGCACATTTTCCCGCATGATAGGTCCCTCGTACATGCGCACGCTTGCGTTGCAATGCAGGGACAGATTTGATCCTCATTATGCATCCTTTTGTGCTGGTGTTTTTCTCGTGCACAGCTGCAGAAACCCATGCGTGCATGAAAGCACATGAACATCAATCAGGTGCACCATCCCACTGCTCACCAGGTTCCTATCTGCTCAAGTGTGTGTGTGTGTGTGTGGGGGGGGGGGGGGGGGGAAATATGCTCGCCTAGTCTGGCCCCCCTCCAAATGGCTGGTGACAGACGGGCTGGGCACGCGTGTGCATGTGCGTGCGTTCGTGCAGACCCTCTGTTGCAAGGAAGAGAGGTGATTGGCTGATGGCGAGAGTCACAGCATCAGCACATCCTTCACCCACTGCCCTTGTTTTACCGTCCCCTCCCCCAGCTCCATGCGGCTCCGCTCAGACATGGTGAAGCCGACCGTATGAAGCACCACACATGCACCTACACCTATCGAATCCCTCTGCTCCGAAGCATCGTCTTTGCTGTTCAAATGTTTCAGAATCTGAATTGTGAGCACAACATTCCAGAGCATGAACGCTGCTGCAGGTATGGAGAAAACCTTCAGGTGAAGGGGAACAGGGGTTAAAGAGGCATTAGGCAGTTACAAAAAATATTATTTTCGTTGCGCTCTCCTTCAAATAGCCGACATTCCTTGTTTGTGTGCTCTTAAGAAAAATGGAGCTAAATCTCTCAATCATAACCGACTCCATGATAACCAGAAGGTATCAGCGCTGCAGGACAAAGAGCAGTTAAGGACGCGGCTGCCTTTCTGGGGTCTGGACCTACATGAATGCATGACAGAAAGATCTTCCTCATCACATTCCGGGACCAGGCCGCGTGTCAAGCAGTTTCCCCGGGTGTCACTGTGGCCGTTTTTCCCGTCAAAGGTGCGTTAAAGGTGCAAATCTCCACTCACCTCGCAGTCGTACAACTCGCTCAGCTGCTCGATGATCCACTCCTCCAGCACCAGCCTCTTCCGCAGCTCTTTCCTGTCATACTTCACGGTCACTTTGCCCTGTTTCTTCTGGACAGGGTCCTCCCCGGCGGTGATGGGTCCGGACCCCACGCAACCCACCCCGGACGAAGCTTGGAAGAAGACGCGGCTGCCGGCAGTCGGCAGCGGGGCGCTGGTCTCGGTGCTGGCGGCCGACATTGCGGGACGTGAACTGGATTGGTTTAATGAATGAGTGGGGTTCCTCGATGCCGACAGTGACTGAGTGCTCAATGCCCGGCGCTCAGAAGGATGGCGAGGAGCCTTTTAACAGCTGCTATTTAAAGCCCAACGCCGGAGAGAGGCGAGGGGGCGGAGCTCCCACTGTAAGAAACGGATGTCTGCGGTTTAATTCACGTCAAAAATCAAATATTTACCGCTCTCCGTGTGAGGTGTAGCAGGATAGGCTTCAAATGTCAAAGGGATGCTGTCATTGACATGACATGAGATAGCTAAAGGGGTCTGAGAGCCATCCTGTCTCACTGAGTGACACATAAACATCTAACTTTTGCTCTCATTTTCCAAAAATAAAAATTGGCTCAGAGTACATTTTAAGAACCGCTTTTGTAGTTTGTGAATATTTTAATATCGTTTCTGTCTAAACAGGTTTTTATCCATGCTGGGGATTGTTTTTGGCAGTTTTACAATTTTGTGTCATTTTTTGCAGCGCGCCCCTCAGATTCCCTCAATGGCTCTTTGAGAGCCAGGACTCACAGGAGAGGTGACGGCAGGTGAAAGCTTTCCAGGGCTCACCGCGCCGTTTCCACCTTACTATTCATCCATTACACTAGAAAGCGTCTTACCTCTGTCTGTATTTTAAAACACACGCACACGTATTAAATTCGCACCAGCGTGCGCTAATCTCTGGCGTTAGTGCCATCTGTCGTTCGTTTAGAGAACTACAGAGAAATACAAATCAGTTTAACTAAAAACTCTTTTACTTTTTTAATAGCGTCACGTAAACAAAGTAAAGGTTATTTTGAATGTGACTCCATATTTATTTAGCGTAATGCACACAATGCCGTAAATGACGCACTTGAGATCAACGATGTGCCTGTTGCTGCACACCTCAGATAAACAGGGGTCCATAGTGAAAAAGCAATGATAACGTGTACAATAATCAGTCAGCCAGGAAAATTAGATATAAAAAATGGGCCACCAAATCATGAAAACCACCCACACATTATAGTAGATTTAAACATATCTAAACAGGCACTTTGTCAGGCAGGCGTGGACCCACCAAACAAACGTCATTCACGACGTTGTTACGTAACATCAGGGTCTGCCTTGAGAGGCGCATAAGATCTGTGGCTCCTACAGTCATGGCTCTCCTGTCCGTCCTCACGCCCGTCCTGGTCCTGGTCCTGTGCCTGGTCATAGGTTACATGCTGGTGAAAACACGGGACGCGGAAAGCACCTCACGTTTACCGGGACAAGCAGCCAAAGTGGACTCTAGACCCTGGGTCGACCAGGACCTCCAGGATGACACCCAGCACGCACAGCGAGAAGACGGTAAAACACCTGTTTTCTTGATCTGGCAATTTTCAGATCAGTTTACACAGTTGTGGCTCTAAATTTTAATAGTTAATGATGACCTGAGTGTCAAGTTTTTTTTATATATCATTCAGAAATAACTCCATTCATGAAAGACAATTTCCTAATTTAATTTTGCACTTTAAAAAATGTTAAATTTCATATCACAAAGTTTTGACATGTGCCTCTTTATTCTTTAAGAGGGTGATGACTGGGTGGACAGCAGTGTGGAGCAGGACATTCCACATGTTCCTTACTCAGCCACACGTTATCCCGAGGAGATAATGGTGGAGAGATCTAAGGAATTTTACAGCCTGCTGAACCAGCGCAGAACGGTCCGTTTTATCAGCCCGGAGCCTGTCCCCCGAGAGGTCATCGACAACGTCATCCGCACTGCAGGCAAGTGTGCCTCTTAAGAGGGCTGACATTAAAAAAGTCCCCCGATCTCCAGTTAAGTTCAGCTCTTCCACCTTCTTTCCTGTGGACAGGCACTGCTCCCAGTGGAGCCCACACAGAGCCCTGGACGTTTGTGGTTGTGTCTGATCCAGAGATTAAACACCAGATCAGGCAGATAGTGGAGGAAGAGGAGGAGGTCAACTACCGTCAAAGGATGGGACACACGTGGGTGAAAGACTTGGCTAAATTTAGGTGAGTAACAAAATAGACATTAAAAATTCCATAATTTTAGCTGAATTTTCCAGAACTGTAATGTCACTGTTTTCTCTCTCTTACAGGACAAATTGGATCAAGGACTATCTGGATGTTGCTCCATACCTCATCCTCATCTTCAAACAGACTTATGGGATTCTACCAAATAACAAGAAAAAGACACATTACTACAACGAGATCAGCGTGTCCATAGCCTGCGGAATTCTGCTGGCTGCATTACAGGTAACGCTCAGTTAATCTGATCAGTCATGCTCTGTTCTTCTCATCATAAAGGCTGTCAGGATGCACTTTAGTCCATCCATCGGAAATATTTGTCACAAAGGTGACTTGTTTTGTTCACTTCAGAATGTGGGCCTTGTCACTGTCACATCGACACCCCTAAACTGTGGCCCCCATCTCAGGCTCCTTCTCAAACGGCCGACCAACGAGAAGCTGCTCATGTTGCTCCCTGTGGGTTACCCCGCTGCTGATGCCACTGTGCCACAGTTGGAACGCAAATCTCTTGAAGACATTGTGGTGCATATCTGACAACAATAAAATTGAAAAAAGTCAAAGCATGCTTTTGGGCTTTATCTGTTTATTTGCCTATAGACCATCATAATATTTTTACAAAAACTTTTGTCAAACAATATATTAGTTAATATATCTGATAAATAAGGAAAAGGACAGATAAGAATGTGCCGTGTTGCAATAAATAATACGTAAATTAGTTTGCTAGTCTAAGGAGTTTTACTTTACATATCCATGATGAATTGCAAATAAGATGGTGAATATTAATTTGTGTATTGCAAAGATAATCAATTTTGGCACGTTCAAATACAATTTAATTTTTGCTGCTTTGAATTACCTTTATTACATTGTAATTTAAAAAATATATAGTTTTTTTCCTTTTGTCTCATCGTATTTCTAAATATGAACCACGAGGGGTCAGTCGCGACTATGGTGGCTTTCCTCAGAACCACAGAAGAAGAAAAGTCGCATTGCGCAGGCGTACACCACGTACACCGTTAACCGGAGCCAACCAGCCAGCGTCTTCGCTGGGTGCTAGCTGGTGAGCTAACGCTCTGGCAAGTCGAACACAGTCTTGACGGAGGAAGCGCGGCGCTGGAGACGAAGGGCGACCTGAGTGTCGCTACGAAATGGCAGGGCAACAGTTCCAGTATGATGACAGCGGCAACACATTTTTCTATTTCCTTACGTCCTTCGTTGGATTAATTGTAATCCCAGCCACATATTACCTCTGGCCTCGGGATCAGAATGCTGGTAAGGCCTGATGTCTGGCTCATTGCTAACTTAGCTAAGGAGGCTGTGTAAACCAAGCTCGGCCAACATTAACTGAATGTGCATTTTTCCATTTTAAAACCTAGAAAAGTAATTGCGTTTAACCTCCTGCCTTATTTGAAGGTTGCCTAAGACATTCTAGAGTTACACTAACTTGCAAACGTTCCAGATTGTTCATAGATAACTTGCACTCACTGGTTAGCGGTTAGTACAAATCAGATTTTAATTGATTATAATTGTATTTGCTGTGATTTTTCAGAACTAAGTGGTGGCGTTTTTGTTTTTTTTTTGTTTTTTTTAATGTATCGATTTATTCGGGCTGAAGACTTTAAGCCAGTCAGTTCCAAGTTCTCATCCTAATAAATCCTTATCTTAAACCACTTATGTTTGTCAACAGCATATATAACAACACAGGTATGCAATATGATCAAGGAAACCTACGTAATTCATAATATATAGATAGATATATCAGCAAAAAAGGTATTGATTAACTTATTTTTCAAATTTACATATTTGTTACACAAGTTTGCATAGACATTCACAAGCCTTAATATTTTGTCTTTGTCCCACTTCAACATGATTGTTAAGGTCAAGCAGCTGTAATCTAATCAGTGACATTATCCATTATTCTTGATTACTCTTGATTGTACTTGTGTTTTTTGCAGAACAACTGCGTCTGAAGAGCCTGCGCAGGGTCCATGGCAGGTGTCTGTGGTACCGGCTCAGGCTGATGAAGTCTCAGCATAGCATTGTTCCAACACTAAAGTAAGTCTTCTGCCCACCCGATTTTGGCTGATTCTGTTAAAGGAAACATCCTGTGAGCACATTTAGGAAATGTAGATGAATTCCGACACATGGCTGGCGGATGACTGGTTGTCCTTTGATGTGTTGCTTTTGATGCCGCCGCCTTTTTGATTCCTCATGCTTAAGACTGAAGAAGGATGGAGGATATCTTGTGGAGGATATCTTGTGAAGCCTTAGAATTTCAGCTTTGTTTGCTGTCAGATGTGCCATTCCTGCTTTTCTCTTTCTTTTTAGCTGCTTATACAGTATTGCAGAAACATAAGTTTGCCATCAGAATTCAGTCAGTGTAAAGATGAGACGTAGAGCACTGTAACATGTAAGAAGACTGTAGTTTACAGTAAATCTTGCTTTGCTGCCGGTTTTGCTTGGTTGCCTTGCTCTTAAAACCTCAGCAACGGTGGGCGCACTTGATGTCACTTCTCGATTTGCTCTCTTTTTACCCTCTCTGCTGTCATTTTTATTTATTAAGCTTTCACTTCCTTTCCCTCAACATGGACCAGGTTGTTTATACTCTCAGAACTCATAAATTCTTTATTTCTGTTTTGGTGTTAGTGACTCAGATGCTGGTGGAACTGCTGGAAAGCCGAGCAGCAGTTTTCTTGCCAGAGCTGTGTCATTCTGATGGTCTTTATTATGTGAATATATCAGGATGTAATCTTTTGGTTGACAACTCAGACAAACGTGCAGTTGTCATGGGAACAGATGCTAAGAAACAGGCCATGGGGTTTTGCCATTGTCATGGCAACAAGTTCAACTACCATTCATTTATACCAAGGGCAGCTGGTGCTGTCTTGTCTTGCTGTCTTGTTTATATGCAGTAGATTAAGTTAAAGCTCTCTGGAGCCTGGGCTGCAGATTGGCTGTGCATAATAACAAATCTAAAGACTTTCCACAGTAACAATGACAGAACCAGAGTTATTTATAACGGCATCAAAGGTGTGTATTAGTAATTTCTTGTGCTTTCCTATTTTCAGAAAAGCAGCCTTGTTGTTCGGCTGGGCTGTGTTCCTGCTGCTAGCTTACAAAGTGTCCAAGCTGGACAGAGAATACCAGGAGTATAACCCTTATGAAGTCCTCAACTTGGACCCGGTAAACGCTCGCCAGGACCTCCAAATGCCTTTCACCAAGGATAGATGAAGCATTTCTGTTGAGGTCTAAATGTTTGTGTGTCTCTTTAGGGCGCATCGCTGTCAGAAATCAAGAAGCAGTACCGTGTGCTGTCGCTCAAATACCACCCTGACAAAGGTGGGGATGAGGCCACGTTCATGAGGATCGCCAAAGCCCATGCTGCGTAAGTGTCGCTCATTTTCAGACGAGGAAAGCAATTGTATTAACAATGAAGTGATCAATCAGTCTGGGGTAAGTGATTGATCCGCGTCTGTGTGGTCCCTCCCAGCCTCACCAATGAAGAGTCCCGCCAGAACTGGGAAATCTACGGTAACCCGGACGGACCGGGAGGTGAGTGACGCTGCCGTTGCGTGATCAAATGCAGAAGGGCACACATTCCAGCCAGAGGCAACACCCAGTCCAGTTCAGGGAAACACAGATGGCGTCGAAACCCTGTCCTGTGGCTCGCTTTAAGAATGTGAATCAGTGTGCTCGTTTGTCTCCTCCTGTAGCGACCAGTTTTGGCATTGCCTTACCTGCCTGGATCGTCGACCAAAAGAACTCCATGCTGGTACACACTTATTAATGATTAGCGATCGTTTGATTTGAGAAGCACGCCTTGCTTCGCTAGAAATGAAGCATTTGATTTCATGTTCTCTTCAGGTGCTGTTGGTGTACGGATTAGCTTTCATGGTCATCCTTCCTGTCGTTGTTGTAAGTCTGCCTGATTTTCCCAGCGGTGCCACACACTTCCTGTTTGGAATGCTCTCCAGACTTCTGTTTTTTGTTTTCTCGCCATCTGCCACAGGGCACCTGGTGGTACCGCTCCATCCGCTACAGCGGAGACCAGATCCTCATCAACACCACCCAGCTCTTCATGCACTTCATGTACAAGACCCCGAACATGAACATGAAGCGTGAGTTCTCCCTCCTCACCCTGCAGCACATGCCACACGATGGGATGTCATTTTGAGTTATTCATTTCCTCCCACCCCTTCAGGGTTAGCCATGGTTTTGACGGCAGCATTCGAGTTCGACCCTCGCAGCAACAAAGAGGCCACGATACGACCGACGGATAACATCGAAGTTCCACAGGTAACCACGGCTGTCTCCGTTACCTGTGTGGATTCATCCTGTCACAGGAGAGACAATGTTTTTTGGTTTTTTTCCCCCATCTGTACTGCAGTTGATCCGTGAGTTGGGAAACATTAATGTGAAGAAAAAGGAGCCTCCCTTCTGTTACCCCTACAGTCTGAAAGCCAGGGTCTTGGTGCTCTCCCACCTTGCACGCATGGATGTGTCAGAAGAGTTAGAAGAAGGTAGAACACTCAATGATGATTTAGTTAGGAACATAGAATGTTTCAAAGTGCAAATTTTCTCTGAAATCTAGACTAACGGTGTGTAATTTCTGTCTGTTCCAGATCAGAGGTTTGTGATGAGGAAGAGTCCAGCTCTCCTCCAGGAGATGATCAATGTGGGCTGTCAGCTGACCATGATGGCCAACAGCAGAGGAGGTACGTTTACATGTGTCAGGGGTTTTCACACTACTTGCAGTTAAAAGCCTCTTTATTCATTTTTTTTAATTGTTTGGTGGCGTGTATGCCGACAGGTTTCCACGCTCCTCGACTGGTAACCATAGAGAACTGCATGAAGCTGACGCAGATGATTGTGCAGGGCCTGCAGGAGTCCAAATCTCCTCTTCTGCAGCTGCCGCACTTTGAAGAGGAGCACCTCCGCTACTGCATCTCAAAGAAGGTAACTGCAGACTGTGTGTACACAAGGACACGCAGATTATATTAAATGTAAGTTAGAGGTGCTGTTGTCCTGTTTTCCAAGTTGTCAGTGTCATGTATGTGCTCATTCTTCAGTACAAAGTTAGGAGCCTGCAGGACTTGGTGAGCCTCAAGGACTCAGACAGGCGCAGCATGTTGCGCTTCCTGGGGGAGGAGAAGTACGATGAGGTCATGGCTGTCCTGGGGAGCTTTCCTCACATCACCATGGATATCAAACTACAGGGTTGGTGCTCTTATATATAGTATAGTATGTACCATCACTGTTGGCTGATGGACCTGCAGCCATGACCCTTGGCTTTTTCCTCTATCTGTGTTTGCAGTTCTTGATGACGAAGACAGCAATAATATCACAGCTGGGTCTATTGTCACTGTAACCGTCACCTTAACCAGAAAACGGATGGCGGTGAGTATTCAGCGAGTACTGGGACTAGGAAACGTTACAGTTTTCCTATTAACCGCTAGAGTGTGCTGTTGTTCTACTATATTGTACTAATATGAAAGCCTCCTCTATCCCACTGATGTGCCTTCCAGTGAGGAGGCAGGGCCTGGGGACTCGGGGCCAGGTTCTCTGATCTCCGGGGCTGCGGTTGCCACTCCTTGTTGGCAGGGCCCCGGGGGTGGATGAGATCCGCCCGCTATGAGTTCCTTAAGGCTATGGATGTTGAGGGGCTGTTGTGGTTGACGTGGTCGACTCTGCAACATCGCGTGGACATCGGAGGCAGTGCCCCTGGATTGGTAGACCGGGGTGGTGGTGGTCCCTCTTTTTAAGAAGGGGAGCCGGAGGGTGTGTTCCAACTACAGGGGGATCACACTCCTCAGCCTCCCTGGTAAGGTCTATTCAGCGGTACTGGAGAGGAGGGCCCGCTGGATAATCAAACCTCGGATTCAGGAGGAGCAATGCGGTTTTCATCCTGGCCGTGGAACTGTGGACCAGCTCTACACCCTCAGTAGGGTCCTTGAGGGTGCGTGGGAGTTTGCCCAACCAGTCCACATGTGTTGTGTGGATTTGGAAAAGGCATTAAACCGTGTCCCTCGGAGAGTCCTGTGGGGGGGTTCTCCAGGAGTATGGGGTGTCGGGCCCCCTGATACGGGCCGTCCGCTCCCTGTATGACCGGTGTCAGAGCTTGGTCTGCATTGCTGGTAGTAAGTCAAACTCGTTTCCAGTGAGGGTTGGACTCTGCCAGGGCTGCCCTTTGTCACCGATTCTGTTCATAACTTTTTCGTCCCTACCCTCACCTATGGTCATGAGCTTTGGGTAGTGACCGAAAGAACAAGATCGCGGGTACAAGCGGCCGAAATGAATTTCCTCCGTAGGGTGGCTGGGCTCTCCCTCAGAGATAGGGTGAGAAGCTCTGCCATCCGGGAGGAGCTCGGAGTAGAGCCGCTGCTCCTCCCCGTTGAGAGGAGCCAGATGAGGTGGTTTGGGCACCTAGTCAAGATGCCTCTCTGGTGAGGCATTTAGGGCACGCCCATCCGGTAGGAGGCCCCCGGGAAGACCCAGGACACGCTGGAGAGACTGTGTCTCGGCTGGCCTGGGAACGCCTCGGGATCCCCCCGGAAGAGCTGGATGAAGTAGCTGGGGAGAGGGAAGTCTGGGCTTCCCTGCTTAGGCCGCTGCCCCCGCGACCTGAAAATGGATGGATGGATGGATATTTGAAAGTAATGAATGAAAACTGTGTGTGTGTGTGTAGGAGGTATTTGAAAAAGAGCAGGAGTCAACGCCGTGTCTTCCAGAGGAATCCACAGCAGAAGAAACGGTACGAATGAACCACATCAGCTCATCAATATTCAATAAATAATTCATTAGGTTAAATCTGTTTCATGAATGATCACCTTAACACTTATATGTTTTTAAAGCAAGCAGACTCGAGTAAAACCAAAACAAAAGTGTGGCAAAACAAAAGTAAAGGGGCTAAGAAGACAGGCAAATCCAAGAAGAAGAAATTAACAAAAAAGAAGACCACGCCTGCACCTGCCAAGAGCAAGCAGGCCAATGGCAACGTGGCAGGAAACGTGCGTATCACAGATCACCTAATAGAGATTATTTTTTATTAAAATGATTGTTCTGATCATTCACGCTGATCTCCAGGAAGCTGCAACAGCAGCAGCAACAGTGAAGGAGGAAGACGAAGAAGCCTCGGACAAAGGCAGTGAGTCGGACGAGGGCGAAGCCAACAAAGACTCTCCCAGTGAGAGAGATGACGACAGCGACAAGCAGAGCGACACAGAGGTGGACGAGATGGCTGGAGACGACGAAGAGGTCAGGGAGCAGCGATATAGTCTAGTTGTTTAGAGGAGAGTCAAAATACAGTAATCATGACATAGAACGTTCTGAATTGATAGGCCTCTCAAAGTGTTGATGGAGGGCTGGGTGGAGTGAGTTCCATCCGTTAACTTCCTGCTCTCCTCTTGTCCGTCAGGAGTGGGAGGCTTTGCAGCAGAGCATCCAGCGGCGGGAGCGAGCCCTGCTGGAGACCAAGTCCAAGGTGACGCATCCTGCGTACAGCCTGTACTTCCCAGAGGAGAAGCAGGAGTGGTGGTGGCTCTACATAGCCGACCGCAGAGACCAGACGCTTGTCTCCATGCCCTACCATGTCTGCACACTGAAGGACACAGAAGAGGTGAGCGTATTTACATTTACAACCGACCATCCCAACACTTTTAATGTGAGCAAAGTCTCAAATGGTCGTCTAGTTGTAAAGATGCTAATCAGTAGATGTCCGATTTTTTTTTTTCTTGTTGTACAGGGTAGCCATTCACACACCCTGTTGCTAGGCAACACTTTAGCGCTCCCATCATCATATCTTTAGAGGAGAATTGTTTGCACCTCTGGTCTTTGCTAGTCATAACTAAAAGTGGCAGCGACACTGATGCTGAAAGGCACTCTCCTCAAAGAAACCTTAATCAAAATAGGAGCACAGTGGTTCAGCCTGTCTGTCACAGGAACTCTGCTGTTATTAGCTGTTTGTGTTGTCTGGCTGCTTCCACGCTGCAGGTTTGACAGATGTGTTTTATTTCTTTTCGAGGGCGGAACGTCTGCTTTTCAGATTTCCTCTCTGTTCACGGCTCGTTCGCCCAATAATAATTGGCCCCGTTGTGCTTTTGATTAGATGTTTGCCATATGTAATTGCACGAGTTATTCACAGCCTGAGTTGAGGCTGGTCTAATATTTACAGTCGGATCCTGTAATCAAGGCAGCGTTTCATTCCTCCTCTGGGAAGTGAAAACAACTCTTTCACATTTTCTTTTAACACTTTGTTTTCATTCCAGGTGGAGTTGAAGTTTCCAGCACCTTCCAAAACAGGAAACTACCAATATTCTGTCATCCTGCGGTCTGATTCGTACCTGGGACTGGACCAGATCAAACCACTAAAGGTGACAGTCGAAGTGTTCACCACGTTAACGTGGACAAACCCGATGTAGTCATCTTACATGTCACAGAATTTGTATGTGTAATGCCATCAAACCTCTGTCCCCAGCTGGAGGTCCACGAGGCCAAGGCCATGCTGGACAATCACCCTCAGTGGGACATCCCTGACACGGAGGAGGAGGACGATGAACAGGAGGACAGCGACGGCATTGAGGAGAGCGAAGACGACGACGAGGACAACGACTGAATGTGGACGCCCGGTCCTCCCCCCCACTTCTGACCCCACAGCAGCACTCAAGAGTAACAAACGGGGAGCAGCAAACCCCTGCAGAGTCCTCAGTGACACTTTGTACACACAGAGCCCCCCTCCCCCTTGATCTTACAATAATACTGACTGTGACCCCGCCCCCTTCCAGTCCCCTCTTTTATACAGACTTGATGATTCACACGGTTCTGTGACTATCAGGCCCGCGTGTGACGGACGTGTGGGGGGGTGCGAGCTCCAGTGTGTGTGAGTATTTTGGGCCTGTGTGTTTGGAACCTTATGTGTTTGTACAGGTATGAAAGTTTGACACACTGTGGACTGGAGGACCTATTGTAACCTCGTCTTCTTCCTTACACGGCAGAGGGGGGTGCCTAACAGCTAATTCAGTTCCAATTTAACAAACCAGTGACCTCTTGTAGTGAAAATCTGAATACTCTCATTGTTTCAAAACCTTTTCTACGCTAATGATACTTCCTGTGGAGCACTGCGAAAGCGTGTCTCGTTTGGATGTTGACTCATTCTGGCACAGGGGGCGCCAGTGAGTCGCCCTGATTTGGTTGATTTCCACTGTGACTGTCATCTGCTCACCGTGTGTGTGAGCCGTGTTCGGTTGCGGCCACATCATCCACATTCACCATGTTTTCCGGAGAATAACGTGTTAAAATTCCCTTTTTTTTCCATTCAGTCAGTTAAAGGGGCTCAGACACTGGTCACAAACACAGATGCAGTCACGTGCAGTGTTTCAGAGAATTTGCTTTCTCCTCTTTGTTTTTATTTTATTTTATTTTATTTTTTTTGGTTATTCTTCAATCATAGGACATTCCAGTGTGTACTCTTTGTCCAAAAGGCCTTATAAAGACATCAAAAATACAACATCCCAGGTTCTCGGGTGCCATGCACCAGCAGTACTTGGTAGAGCAAAAAATTTGGTTTCTTTTTTTGTTTGTGTAAAATATTTTGGTTTTTGATTTAACCTCGTCATAGTAATATCTAGTCCTGGTATACATATCATAGATTCTGCCATGACAACAAACCTCAAGTAGTACAGTAGTATCTGCTGAATGATGGAGGCCGTCCGCGAACAAACAGCTGTTTAAACCTGTAGGACTGAGCGATTGGTGTGCTTCAGCTTCTGGGGTAAAGGCAGAACAAACTTGGCTTTTTAAAAGTGCCCTCTGAAGTAACAATGCTTTTCCTTCCTCCGTGGAGGACTTTCCTCTTCATGTTTTTTGTCTGAGAAACGGAGGAGCTCAGCAGTTGCTGTGACAAATGTAACGGCTTTATCTTTTTCTTCTGTCCTTTGCTGTTTTTCTCTCCATCTGTTGCAACACAAAAGTCTCTGAGTTCACACTGTACATTGACACTTTGGCAGATTTTCCAAATATCCACATCCAACAGTTGACCTTATTTTAAAATGCTGTATTAAAGTGTGTTAGGCTCATGCCACACACACACACACACTCTCACACTCACTCACTCACTCATGGGTGTACTCCCGCCTGTAACTGGTGTACACCGGTAGGTAATACTGTTCTCTGTATTTATCAGTCTGCAATAGAATGTAGCATCAGTGGTTCACACTGTGGAGGACAAACTAAATTGCAGCGAGGATGAATACGACAGCTTCTCTCCCCTGATAAATCCAGTGTTCAGGCTGGCAGGTTTGAATAAAACTACCCGACGACTATCTGCCACTTTTGTTTACAAAGGAACTATCAGTGTAAATGGAAAAAAATATATTATTTGTATTTAAAGTCATTTCAAATAAAAACTTTTGAATGAGAGGATTTGTAGTATTTCCCCAAATCAACTGTAAAACATCTCGCGCGCCCTCCAGTGGCTGAACGATGTAAGACCATTACACCCTCCTTAAACGACCCCACATTTTTAGGACCACTTAATTTACAACCTTAACCGGAAGTCAAAGTTTGGTAGTAATCCGTGTTTCAGATTCTAATTTTCCTGTTGGAAGAAAATGGTGGACAGTATCTGTGTCTATAGGACAATCTCATTATTTACATGTCTGAACAGATTCTCAGGTTGTTCGCAGATCTTCAGAAGAGTAGAAGCAAAATTCCGTAGGTGGAGCCTCAGCGACACGTTAACAAACAACCAAGATTATCTTAATTGTGAGGTTTTTTATTTAAGAATGTCTCTATTTTTGGACACAGCCCTGCGCGTCTCCAACAGGAGGGTTGAACCTCTTCACTTCGGGTGCACCATTTTCCCCGTGCGTCCTGTCTTTGCGCGGGGGTGCAGGTAAAGACGCAGACAGGGCTGCAGCCCCGGACTGACCATCGCCGCTGCCGCTCGGTGCGCAGCCCCGCCTGCTGTAGCGGAATGGATCCACGTCACGGAATCATCCAGGCTGAGGACGGCACGACTGTTATTGTATTTGTATTTATATTTTTATTATAATTAGAAGTAATTAAAATATGTTCATAGATTTATTAGATTTCCAGCTGTCAGAGGAAGAACTGCTCACTGGCTCATTCTCTCGTGTCAGTTTGCGAGCAGATGAAATCTGAAAGTGTTGATTTATGGAACCATGACGATTGTTTGATGATTGACAGGTATATTTCTTCTTCTGATGGGATTAAAGTTGGCAGAAATCCAGAAAAATTCTTATAATAGACTTGACTGTACAGTAAAGTGTGTGTGCGCGCGTGCGTGTGTGAGTGAAAGAGAGAGAGATTGCACTTATTAAATTAATAGTGTTACATCTTATTTTTTTAGTCCTACTTTTTTTTATACACATACCCTCATCTGCATGCATGTCTGTGCACATGTGTTTGGGTGATGAAATATCTCCTTTCACTTTTTGATGTGTCTGTGGGTGCTTTTAATATTTTGGTGGCTGAAACTTGACTGAAGGCAGCTGGTTTTGGGCTTTTTTTTTTTTTTCTTATTTAAAATTCTAGATTCTAGTCTGTCAGAAAATGTTCTCTCCATTCAGGTCGAAGAAAACGCAGTTATAGAACTCAACTGATCTTCTTTTCGGTTTTATTGAAGATGTTCCACTTCTCATCAAGGAGGCTTCTTCAGGTCTTCAAATTTTTTGTATTTTCCCTTTCAGCCAGACTCCGACTGAAGTAAACACTATTTAAAGAGCAACAGTAAAATGTTATAGCATGTGACTGAAAATTTGATAACACCATAACAATTATTTGTTGGTCTATTCTATTCTTCTGCCATTAGCAGAGCACCAGCAGTTTATTTTTTGAGCTATTACGCAGACATCGTTTCCAGTTCCAGTTTAAATTAATTTATCATCATCAGCTCAGCGTGATGTTACACCAGTCTATAAAGAATTTAAGATGGGGCTGTGTTCTGGTTCTAGTTTCTTCGATGTGATACTCCCCTCCTCCTCCTGGCATGAGAACGCGTGGAGGGCGGGATTTGAACCCTCATCCACGCCACCGACCTGCTCCACCCGATTCTCATGTGACCTGGCTGCCTGGCGTCCTCAGCAACGGTGTGCGCCTCTGCCTGCGCCTGGACCGCCATGATGGACGGGGGAGGGGCTGCTGGCAGCTGGTTGACCTGGGGGCGGAGCCAGCGCTAGATGGGCGGAGTCTGAAGGGCCGGGTGCCTGAAGATGAATATTGATTCACTTTTAATAATAATTTCATTAATATATTAAATAATAAGTAAGAGTGCAAAACCTGTGCGTGTGTGTGCGCGCGCATGTATTTTCATACACATGTTTTTATGTATTTATTTTCACCCAATTTCGTGACTCTGGCGCAGGATCCTTTTTCTACTGTCTGTTGCCATGGTGATGCCCTCCCTGAGCTGTAAATAAATTCAGGGACTTTGCTACTTTAAACACCACAATAATGATAATGGCTTCTAAAGATGTACTTATGCTTTGTGTGTGTGTGTGTGTGTGTAGGTGGATAATGCTCTGTGGATAACATAAATCGCTCCATCGCATTTTCGTCTCCGCGCATCTGAAACCATGAATCTGCAGCTTTGCGAAGTTCCGCTAATCTCTGCCGATCATTGCTTCGTTGACGCGGCGGTAACCGCCCTCGTCTGTCTGCTGCAGCATTCAGGAGACGACATGCGCACGTCGGAGTGCAGAACTGGGCGAAGGGGTTCGCTGATCACCTAATTGCTTAATTAGCCATAAACAGATGGAGCGCAGCCAAAATGAATTGTGTTTTGTGACGCGCTGGAGCAAATCTTCCCTCTCTTTGGCGCTGCCAGTATTAATGCATTTCCTATCTCGTATTCATTCCTTTCTAAGTAAGAGATAATTATCTGCTCTCCCTCAGTCTGTCTCTGTCCGTCAAGTGATTCACCATAATGAGACAGGACTGATGGAGAAGGGACATCAGCATTACTCTCTGTGCGTAATTGCTTTTATGATTTATAGAAGCCCGGTTTTCAGCCTCTTCCTCTCGTCTCTCGCTGCTTTCCTATCAGCCAGCCAGTGTGGATAAATTGTGCACAGGCTTATCATATCGTCCTGACTTTTCTGTTTACTGCGGGGCTTTTTGTTCTCGCGTAGGAGCCTCGCTGTAATGAAACGCTGCAATTCATGTCGCCTGTCAGGTCGGGCGTTAATCCAGCTCCCTACTTCTGATTTATCACTCCTGACAAATCAAATTCACACAACAGTCGCACATCTGATCAAGGCCCCTCCGTGAAAGGTAATCCTATTAAGAGGTGTCCCCTTACAGCGTGACATCTTTGACAGGAATCAAGAGGACACAAACGGATGAATGTGGAGTTATAGTTCCCATTTACTGCCAGAAAGAGCAATTAAGCACCCCGAACCTGCTTTTTTTTTCTTTTTTTGATACCTGCAACCTGCATGACCTTGCCCCCCCCCCGCTGGTGTTGTCCTTCATTTTCTTTTCCCGTGCGCAGGTTTTTTTTTTTTTTTTTTAAACATCAATAACAACACAAAAGAGGGTCTGCAAATAAAAGGTTGGCAGAGAAAAACCAAGGCAGAGATTTAAGTTTGCTTTTCGGTTTTTACAGCCCTCCGTCCAAAAAAAAAAAATAAATAAATAAATAAATATTTGGACGCCAGTTTGTCACCAAGCAGGCTGGTTAGAAACACGGCGCAGCTTGAATCTCCTCTCAGCTGCTCTAAGCCTTTTTTGATGACAGCAAAAAAGAAAGAAAGAAAGAAAGAAAGAAAGAAAGAAAGAAAGAAAGAAAGAAAAGCCACAGCAACTGTAATTACATTACAGTCCCACACCGACATCGTTTTGAGCTCAGCAGGTCTGCCGGCTGCCTCGGGATGTTAGAGGCGTGTTGCCATGGCGACTGAAAGGGGACACAGAGGAAGGGGGTTAGGGTAGACGCGAGAAGGGGGGGATTGGAGATTGAGGAAGAGAGAGAAAGGAGAGCGATCGAGGCGGCAGTGGCAGAGTTGCCGGCGCATTGACAGCGCGCATAAGCGGTGAAAGAGCTCGGGATCCATCTGGGGAGAGTTGAGAGGCGGCTCGCAGGAAGTGGTGACCGGAAGGCGTGCATGGTAGGCAGAGGTCGCGATGAGGGTTCGGTGCAGATCTCAAAGGCTCTGGGGTCTGAGAGGAGGAAGAGGAGGAGGGGGATCGTGCATTTCCATGTGCTGCTGTCAGTCTGCCTGCTTCATGTGTCTGCGGCTGTCGTCACCACAGGAAGAGCGTGTGCGCGCTTTCTTTTCTGCTGAAGTCAAGCTGCTTCTGTCTGTTAGTCTAAGTAATATTGAAAAATAAATGTATAATTGGCCATTATAAGAACAAATAGCAGTGCCTCTGAAGATAGAAGACAAGTTAGTTTGTGTGTGTGTGTGTGTGTATGTGTGTGTGTGTGTATGTGCTGCATTCACTTCCTGCTCGTGCGTCTTTGCAGTAATAATAGACAATTTATGGCATTTTTTTGCAGCTGAAGAGGGGGATGGGCTCAGATTACTACAAAGCTTTATGTTGCTTTGTTTCTTGTGTGTGTGTGTGTGTGAGATGTAAATCTAACTTTCCGCTGCAGTTCTGAGCCACCGCTTCCTGTCACTCACATTTGTGTGTGTGTGTGTGTGTGTGTGTGTGTGTGTGATGAGTACCTTGTCTGCCAAGGCAGAGATGCAGACTCCAGCTCTCACCACCCAGTTCATGGTGGGGCCCCCCGTCAAGGTGCCCGGCAGGAAGAGGGGGCGACCTCCAATCCGTAAGCTGGAGTTCCAGAGCCACTACATGGAGTCCATGTTGCCCCTTAAGGTGCCGAAGAAACGAGGCAGGAAACCTGGCTTTAAGGTCAGTGTGTGACTGACGCAGGCGCTCTGAAAGTGTTTCCTCCTGCTCACTTACACCAGCAGCCATGTCGCATCAGCGCTAACATAGATCGGTACCATCACAAGATGGGTTTTTATGTCGTGTGTAGCAGTTGATTGTTGATATGTGGGTTCTCGCGCACCATTGATCCAATCTGCTTGCTTACATTTATCATGTGATGTGCTGCAGGAGCTCAGGAGGCACATGGAAATGATAACATTGAATACACTATATATGTGGACTTGTGTGTGTGTGTGTGTGTGCGCTTGTGTGTGTGTAGCTGAAGCCCAGGATAGTGATGTCCCCACTGGCTAACTCTCCTCCCAGCAGCACTCCAGAGCCAGAGATGGGCTCCCTCCCACAGGACGCTGCTATCGTCCCTAAGTCGGCCACGCCACAGGTCTTGACAGGTACCAACAGTCTTTTGAGCACTTTTTTTTAGGTGCGTCTCCCTTTCTTTCTCAGTATTTCCTTCTGCTTTCTCCGACTTTGATGCAGATCTGAAACACACTCTAGTCTCTTTCTTCCTGCTTTGATCTCTAAACGCAATCGATTTGTTCTCTCTGACAAAAAGCTCATGATTGGATGTAAAACGTTACGCTCCAATTTTTGTCTACGTAAGGAATCAAAAAAAACGGTACTTTCATGGAAATGCATCACTTCTTATTGAAAATCTCTTTCATTTTATTCTGTGGAGAAAATTGATTTCTTTTTTTAATGCTTCAGGTTGATTTCCTTGACTCCTTCCTTTCTCTGTCCTACACATATAAAAGCAACTATTTAGAGATTGTCCGACGTGTATCTGAGGTGGAAATAGGAATCTGGCGTGTCAAGGACCGCTGCTTTGCTTTTGTTCTTGCAAATCATGATGAGTGTTTCATGTCAGACTGTATCAAAGAGTCTCTCTCTCTTTCTCTCTCTCTCTCTCACACAGACATACACACACACACACACACACACACACACACACACACACACACACACAGACCCTGTTCTCCCTGTGGTGCCACCCAAACTCATGCAAATCATTTCTCTGGTGAGATGGGGAGCTTTGTAGAAAATACTTTCTTTGTTTATGAAGGCAAGCTCTGCAGTTGAACACAGGAAGAGAGGCCCGGTACATTTTTGAAGCTTCCTAACTCGACCATCTTTCCACACGATCAATTTTTCAGAAAGGGCCACTCGGTACGGTTCATCTGACCTGTGTGCTGGCACAAAGCAGAGGTAATTCAGGAACATCTCCATGGAGTATTCCATACTGATGAACCTTTCATCGGCTAAATCTATAACTGTCTGGCGCTACGAGCGGCTAGCTACAGTATTGACAGGTTGAATAATGGCCGGCACAAAGGGAGTGGACTCGGAGGAATAACCGCGGATCTTTCAGCTGTTACATGCTGGGGGGACGTCAGCTGATCTTTTATTAAGCTCCTTGTTTAAGAGATGTGTCATCACAGCTTTGGTCTTGATATAGCAGCTGTTAATGTGGTGTTCTGCATTATTCTTCCAAGAACCTCCTAAATACTGCCTTATTAATATAAATAAAGGAGTTGCTGCTTTGTTTTATTGCTAAAAAAAAACTGTACTCATGATTAAAGAGACAACACCTCCTAGGTTAATGTGGCGTTCATGATCCTCTAGGAGAGACCCCCATTCCAGATGACTTCTTGTGTGAGCCGCTGGTGGACTCCAAACGCTACTCAGTGGATCCCAGCGACTCCGCCTTCAATGTCACCACATCCCAGTACGTGCCAAAGAACCCCTACAGTTACCGCGGCAGCAGCTGCTCCCTGCCAGCGGGCCTGTGCAGACGAGCGTCAAGCCCTGGACGCTTCCATGATGGAAACAGGAATGGTGAGCCTGCCTCCTGTTATCTGATGTAGCAACAATGCTCATCAACCTCCTTCTGAAGGTGTGATATGAGCATTTCCGCATCTTCACCTCTGCCTTTGTTCCGCCCAGCCTACAGTCCAGACAGCGGCGAGTGCAAACGCCTGGCTGGGAAGGACCCTTCCAGCTGGGGAGTGGAGGAGGTTGTTTCGTTCATCAAAGACGCTGACCCTCAGGCCCTGGGACCCCACGCTGATGCATTCAGGAAACACGTGAGTATATTTTATACCAGCCATTTATTGTTATTATAGGACTAAATATATGACTGTTTTAGAACTGGGGAGGAAAACCCCTGGAGACAGGGTATTTTTCAACTTAAAAATCTTTTATAAGCCAGCTCTATTTATACATATATATCCATTACCCAGTTCCTTGCAGTCTTGGATATAAATCAGCCAGCATGAAAGCTTAATGAATATTATTACAGCATTTTTATAGTTTAATGAGTTCCAGCCTCCAGCTACATTACAAGCCTTACAAGTCCTCATAAACCACTGTGCTGCCTCAGATCCTCGGGCAGATCTGTGGCCTAATATTTAAAGTTACTCTGATCTTTCCAAATCCCAGCCACAAACCTTTGAAACAACCTTAACATATGTTTAAAATATTGATATTAGAGGTAATTTCATTAAAGCGGATTGCTTTATTGTCTTGGGGGTTCTGTTGTTTGCATGGTTGTGAGACAGGTTTGTGTTCTGTTGGTTCCACGCTCGTGTGCTTCCTTTCAGGAGATCGATGGAGATGCTCTGCTCCTGCTGAAAAGTGAGATGATGATGAAATATCTGGGGCTGAAGCTGGGGCCTGCACTGAAACTCAGCTACCACATTGACAAACTCAAACAGCGCCGGCTGTGATTCTCGGCTTTCGCTGCACCGCAGGCGATGACCATTGCCTCTGCCGCCATGCTTTTGCTGAGTGCGCCTCACAGAAGGGGCTCTATTTTTTGTGGGATATAAGGCGTCAGGTTTTCTACATTTCTGGTGCATCACAGGCATGAAAGGAAGTCATCACACATCTGTTTGTCATTTATCGCGGTCTCAGCGATCCACCAGCGCTCACCGAAGTACCAAAAACCGCCCAGGTGCGCAGAAACACAGCTCTGATTCTCTGTAGATGAAGCAGTTTAATCTCTATCGCTGTTATCTAGAAGAATAAAAGGCTTACGGCCTGTAAATGGCTCAGAACCAAACGGCAGCTACTGCATATCAAGCAAGACGCCTCATCATGCACTTTTGGGTTATTTCTGATTCTCAGACACTGCAGACTCAGCCACAGGAAACAAAACTTTTAGTGTTTTGCTTCCTGTGTTTTGAGAATGATTGTGGTTTCAAAATGAAAGACGTGCGAGTTATCTGTGTAGATTCTCACCCATCCAGGTCATAGTTATCCAAAGTTCACACCGTTTGATGAGACCTGGTGACTCATTACTATGTGACCCAACAGACAAAGGGGAAGCACCCAGACTGAAACTAGGTGAACGACCCTGCCAACAACCCTGCAAATGACTCTCGGGTGACCACCCGGGTCATTAACATGCCAATGGCCCACAAGGGCTATATTTTCAAGCTCTGCCCCCTCAGTTTAGGACTGAAGAAGCCTTCTGGAGAGAGGGCGAAACGTCTTCAAGGAAACCTTTCAGTCCAGCTGCACACAGAGAGATCTAACTTTGGATAACGTACGAGTTTGTTTTCTTGTACAGTCATGTTCTGGTAAACCAGGTACTTCTTAACAAACTTAACTATTTGCCCTCCTTTCAAGCTCAGTATTTTTTCAGTGTGTTGTAAAGCATGGAAAAGGTTAGTATTAAACATCTGAGGCAAAACCACAACAGCGTAGCAATGAGGAAGGAGAGGCATCAAATGCAGACAGTCCTCGTGTAGTTAGGGTTAGGGTGATGCTTCACTTTAATCACAGGCCACTTTCGAACCCACTTTTCTTTCAGTCTGTGTTTAGAATTGAGGGAGACAGAAACCTGTAGCAAATCTGGTGCTAAGTGAAACCATTACAGCCACTACACTCACAACAGTTCAGGTTCAAACTCTCCTTCCACACGATGATGTAGTTTACACTTCTCTCATACAGTACCTCCTCAGAATCTTTTAAACACAAATGAAGCTGCTTTTTATGACTTCATTTTCAAACAGTTCAGTACAGTTAAGTATGTGTTAATAAGCATTAATAGAAGCTAAAAAAGAGGGCAAACCTTTTTTAATCTACCAAGAAGAGTTTTGTTTTATAAGACTGTACACATAGCAGCCTAAACATTGAACAACTGTTTTTGTTTTTTTTTTACTTCGTGGTCAATGTTTTGTTTGGAAGTGACTGTACAGTGTTTGCTACACACTTTTACATTTTGTGTATAATTGTCAGTGTTGTGTGAGTACAGCATGTATGGCAGTAATGAATGCTTTATCTCATGGCTGCCTCAATTATGTGGAACCTTAAACAAAGAGGATGTTATAGGTTTCATATCCTCAATATGATGCATTGATTGGCAGTTTGACATTTGTTTCACTTACTAGTCTGTGCACGATAGGTACATTAATTCAGTTTTATCTAGTCAGTTACATTCAATTTAGCTTTTGAATTTTATAACATTATTTCCCATTGATTTCTAAATAAATTTTCTTCTTGTTCTCTATTTAATTAAAAAAAAAAACTTTATGGACATGCAGGATGACAACGGAATCAACAACAGAAAGATGTTTTGCGATAAACTAAAGACACACAATAAATAATTGCTAAGGTTTCCTTGACCGTAAATTATGCTTTGCTGGCTATCTCGTAGGCAACATAAGGATATAACATATCTCTTAGCCGTGATGTTCATCATAAAATATATTATTAGGCCGGTTTAAAATCGTTATATTAACATTAACTTAGTTGGCAAATTACCACTTGTTACTTAGATTGTTTTTAGTAAAGCGACATTTACATTCGAAAGTCGTGGCTAATATGATTTTGTTAAATAAATGTAATTTAGTTTTGTCAGGGAATAATTTATTACAGGAAATACGAGAATGACGAGTTGTATCGCGACAGCAGAATATTCACTTCCGGTACGAATGTGCCGGTATTTCCGCTGAGCTCTGTTGGAATGTCTACCGCTGTTGGCAGTAGGTGAACATGGGAGACGTCTCAGAAAGGACCCTTCAAGTCGTGGTGGTAGTTTCTTTCGCTGCCGGCTTCCTGGCGGGCTGGCAGGCGAACAGAATGAGGAGAAAGTTCCTGGACTGGAAGAAAAAGCGGTTGCAGGAAAAACTCTGTGAGACTCAGAAGAAGCTGGAGTTGGCCTAATGGGTAAGGTGAAACCTACCTCTTAGCTACATTTGCTATTAATTTCATAGATAGTATAACATTTTATGTAATTGAGTCCTTCCTCCTATTAACACTCTTGTAATTATATTTATGAGAGATTGTCGACTTGTAATAATGTATAATATTAACCGCCATAATGTAAGTCAAATGATTAAGGATCAGATAAAAGTGAGTACACCAGGCGTGAATATTCCTGCCTTGTTTTAACTCTTGCATCACTTTAAAAGAGTGTTTATTGACCACATCGTTCATTATTTTTCAGGTCCTTAAGTCTAAATGATTGTTGGTGTTGTGAAGCTGCTGGTTCTTGGATGTGCTTCGCGTTTATCACTTTGAGGATCTTATGGGGACTGAGCACATTTCCTCAGCACACCTTTTATAAATCTGGCTGTGTCAGAAAGTGTCACCCTACTGCTCATCCTTTTTTTCCCCACTGTAACTTGGAACAAGTTTTGAATCCATCTCCAGTTATTTTCTTTTCTATCAAACCCAAGTATTTCTTTGTGTCATAACTGTTGAATTAAATTGTGATTTTCTGTATTCCTCTGGCTATATTATTCTCAACAAGCACCTGCACACTTCACAATAACTTGACTGAGGAGTTACTGTCTGTAGATATACATACTGTCTGTATACTGTATATGTGTGGTGTGTATATTATATATACAGTATATATATACAGTATATATATATATATAATATATATATATATAATATATATATAATATATATATATATAATATATATATAATATAGTCATAGCTGACAATTTTTTATATATATAAATTAAAAAAAATTATATTATATATATATATAATATATAATATATATATATATATATATATAAAAAATTGTCAGCTATGACACACTCTTGTGCTGACTAAACTAGCCTTTTGGCTAATTCTGGCTTTTTTAACCATGTGTAATCATGTGTTTTATGAAATTGTATTGCCCCCTTTTAAATAACCCAAGACTACGTTTGGCTCCATCTGCTGGACAAAAGGGAATCACGCAACATCATTTTTGTGGAACACTGAAAAAACAATTCAGTTCCCTGCCAGTTTTTGCAGTACATGGTTAGGTCGTGATTGCTCTGTAACGACGTAGAGGAATTAATTTACAAACATTGCCTGAAGGAGGCGCCATAGCACTTCAAAAGCCTTTGACAGCCAAACCGGCTTTTGCCTGCAGACATCAGCTCAGAGAGTAAAGGTTTTGAACAGTTTTTTTTTTTTTTTTTTTTTTTTTAAATTACATCACTAGTCTATCAGAGCTGTTACCACCCCCTCAAGGAGCTTTTGACAAGACCTTAAGGAGTCTCACTTTCAGTGGAACTCAATCAGCAGCATGATAGAAATAAAGGTGGAAAGAGATGAAGGGAAGCTGAGATGAAGATGAATGTTTTACCATATTTATAGAAAAAGTGCAAAGAATAATTATGTGCTGCTTTAGTGTTACAATCATTATAGACGTGTTAAGAGAACATGCTATTGGCTCATTTTGATCTAAAATCTACTTATATGGACTTTAGAGCTTGTTGTGAGGCAGAATTTCAGATTGTAATGTGAAAGTGTTACATTAAATTGCATCAAAATTCCCCTAGTAGACACCAACATTATGAAAAAAATGCACTTTTTCTGACATTTTGATTGGGCTAAATATGGAATTCTCATATGAATAAGATGATGCTTCAGTTGTGGTCTTTCAGTTTCCAGCATGATAATGAGGGAAGGGCCTTACACAACATTCAACAGAAGTTCAGTTTCACGGACTTTCCCTTTAATTTGACTTAAATTGCCTGAAAACAAAGTACGTCTGCAATCATAAACCGATAGAGAGAGAGAGCTAATGAACGGTGGTGGTGTCGGGAGTGGAGCTCTTTCTGTTTTGGATGATGTAGGAGAGGACGACATTGCCCTTTAATGTCTAACACTGCGGCTAAATTGTGATGAATAGCCTGTGTGTGTGTTTTCCAACAGGTCTGATGCGTTCAGCTGGCGAGTGTGTTCTCAGATTGGAGTGACAACAGAGGAGCGGCTGTGAGCCATCCCATTTTTCTAATTGGCATGTTTAGACCTCACAGCCCATGTCCTTGGTCTATATTGAAATGTGCTCAGCGACTGTCATGTTTAATAAGCTTCTCGACTCCCTTGCTGTGATTGTGCCCTCTGGCTATGGAGGAGAGGCTGCAAAAGTGGGAGGGGAGTTTGAGTCTGAAGACCAATACGATGCTTTCGCACAGAATTTGCGAGTGACGTAAACGACAGGCCTGACATCCTAATGTTGGGCAGGCGTAATTAGGAAGACTAAGTTTACCTTGTTCGTCATCTCCTCTCCACATATTGGCATTTGCTAATTAGCAGTGAACACAAATCGCGGCTGATTTTGCAGCCTGATTACGGAGCGTGAAAGATAATGGATCACTGAAGTCATTAAAAATCACCCAGAGGCAAACAAGAACGTCTGTGCCAAACTGAACCCTAATTCATCAGGAGATAACTCAGCCTGCAGGCCAGGGTGAACTCGGTTTCACAGGGGAAGTTTGTGGATGGCATGAACCCGGTCTCATATCTGAGATTTCAGAGATATACTGCTATTTATATGTTGATGTAATTATGTCTTGCTGGCTCTCATTGGGGCTTATTTGGGAAATCAGATGCAGGAGCCTTTTATGTCGGGCGGCTGCAGTGCCTCTCTATCCCTCTTCAGTGAAATTACGATATGTGGAGAGATTTTCATGAACAAAATGCGACATGTTCTAGTCCCTTAAAAATGCCTGATGTAATTATTCAAAACAGATGCAGCAGAGATTTATTTTGTTTGACAACTTTTTTTGTTGTCACTGTCAGGAAGAAAGCTTTTTCTTGAAGCTAGAAACTCACAGCAGCACTATGCTAATTAGTGAAGAAAAAATGCACCATGAAGGTCATTATTGACACTTTAGACTGACTGTCTGTCTGTCTGTCTGCCTGTCTCTCTCTGTCGCAGGTTAGATTTTCAGCATTGTCTAACGTCAGGGTTGGCCACCAGGGGGCAGAATCCCTTGAAGTTTTTGGATAGTCTAAAACATTTTACCTTTATATAACCTGCCATGCTCTTTGAACAGCCAAATAAAAACAGTCTTATATTTTCTCAGAGAAGCCTTAACACCAATTTTTACAAAGGCTGTTTACGCAGCTCTTCGATTCCTCCGATCAATACATGTTTTGGTTTTCTGGCTGGAGGCCAAGACACCTCCACAAGGACCTCAGAGGAGTTCAGCCGCTCTTCTTCTTGCTAGTCAAGGCTCCATCTCCCACCAAGAACAAATGGATGCACTCAGGATTCTCCGGTTGAAAGCTACAAACCAATGACAGATGTGACATTAGCCCACGTATACATTAATGGAGCAGACTGTCCAGCTCACGCTCCCGTCTGTTTTCATGTCTGAGCACACTTAACCAATCTGGAAACACTCGAGGGACTATTTGTTGTCCACTCTCTTCATTTGCAGGTTGAGTCACTGTCAGAGCTGGATGCTTTTATCAGCCTTTTACTGCTGTCCTCTGCACACTTAAACTTTAAAGCCACAGCCATTAGGAACCTTTTTCTTCTACCACTCAAAGAAAATGTGTTTGGATGCTTTGATGTCAGTGCTGATGCAAAATTGTACGTTTTAGGCAAGTGTACATTTGCTACTAAAGTGTACCTCCAGTTGCTCTTCTCAGAATGTAGGGGTACCGGTGACCTTTGCCCTCAGAGCTGTGTTGTATATGAAGGATGGTGAGGTCCCTGAAAGGGTCTCCCAAAGGAAATGGTTCCCAAACTTAAAGGGCCAGACGAAGTGCAAGCTTCTCTGGAGAACATCTGAGCTCTGAGATGGGTTTGACCTCCACTGGGGTCACCAATCGCAGGAGGAGTCAGAACCTGGAGCCCTGCTAGTATACCTGCAGCCACCCTCTAGCTGACCCAGAGCTGGAAGAGAAGGATGAAAGTGGTGGCTAAGATGGTAGAGCAACTATACAATATTTTTGTCATTTATATTTGAAAAAAAAAAAAAAACAAGAACGAATGAATGAAACCATGGCCTCAGGTTGTAGAAATATTGCATGCGGCCTAGAGATGGCGCCACAAACGACCTGCAGACATAAGAGAACATGCAGAACGAGCACAGACACTCATGAGCAGCTTATAGATTCTGTAACAAATTTGTTAATTGCACCTGTTTGGGGAAATCGCCCCATATTGCCGACTTGGCAAACAACCCTCTGAAAGTGCACACGCATCTATTAAATTTGATGTGTTTCCTTCCATAAAGACGTTGCAGGCACGCACATGCACAAAGTCGACTCATCATTGGCAATTGCTTATTCCAGCTGATGGAGTGTGTAATTCCAACACAGGAATGGTAATGACGGCGCCCTAATGCAGATGGATGGAGGAGAAATGAGATTTGGGGCCTTTTTGCATATCGCGGTGATGGAGTTCTGCAATGTTCTCCTCGTCAGATGGGAAATGAATTGAGAGACAGGAAGAGCTTAGTCGCCTAACTCGATGAAAGGGCCCACAGACCTCACCCCGCAGCGATCCGTTAGCTTGAACTCAGTCTCCAGTGCATCTTAATTACCTCCCCAAACGGAACGGCAACACGCCACTACCGCTCACGTTCAGGCAGTGCTAACGTATGTTTTCATAAGGCCACGTCAGGGAGAGTGCCAACCGTGCCCCATTTGCCATGCAGAATAATCCACCCCACGTCTGCCCTGCGCTAGCACCCCAATGCTAATCAAAGAGCCACATTTCCCTTCCTCCCCAGCTCTCAGAACTGTCAGGTCTCTCTGAGTAAACACCCAGCGTCTGGGTGTCATCTGAAGCTGTACAAGCAACGAATATGTTCCTTTTTTCCCTCCCTGGAAGCAGCGCGGTGGCCTTTGATGGAGCCGTAGCTAAAAGCGACCTCCCTGGAGAGGATCAATAATGTCTTGTGTTATGATTATTATTACTTAAGGGAATCAGCTGCTTGTGGAAAAGAAAAGGGAGGGTGGAAAAAAATGTTCCTGTCGATATGTGAGCTCAGCCTCGCAGGGAACGAGAGAATTTTTTTTTTTTTCATGATTTAAGTGTTTATTATTGATGACACTCTTCACAAGCCACATATAATGTTTAAGAGCTCTGGGCCTGGCATTAATGCCAACCCAAAGTAAATTTATTGCCCCATAGTTAACTTTATCCAGAGAATCCTCTGTCCTTTATGGCTGGAAGGATTTTACCCACGCTCGAGCTCATAAAAGACAAAAAAAAAAACCCCACACTGCGACTTGAAGAGCAGATGGATGACAATAGAAAGCTAAGATACTCGTGGATGGGGGGATATGAGGGGTGGACTTGTTTGAACCTGCCTTCGATGGAAAAGCTTGTTTTCCACATATTAGAAACATGACTGAAACACTTCAGACAGGGATGTAATGAGTGGCGCCCACTCAAGTAGATTTAGCGAGTTTATTTTTAATTAATACACTTTTCTGAGTAAAAAAAAAAGAAAGACACAGCAGGAGTCATTTCAGACCGTTGGCTGCAGACAGGTGAGATATCCTGCGATGAATGCTGCTATCTGCGGCGGCACAGGGTTTATTACCCCCGTGATCTGGCAATTGTAGCTTCCTTAACTGAATTCCAACATTAGCTGGTGTGATGTGGGCTAGTTTGAGAGGTTTATCCACTGTAGGCCTGTTCCGGGAGGCAGAGGAGGAGTGGCTTACAGCAGAACAGGTGCTGACCATCTACTACGCGAGAGAAAAACATCCCCAGGGAAGACTGAGAGCGGCAGTACAGATAAAGACATGAAAGCTCATTCTGGTGATGGAGAGACCTCCGCTGGCGTGCGTCAGTGTCCGCGGTGACGCGTCTCTACTTAATGCTGTGACAGAGATGGCTGTAAAGGTGATATTCACCCCTGCAGATCAATATCCTTCTACAGTCAGAAAACACTGGAGCGCAGCTTGAAGACATTAGCCTTAGCTGGTTTTTAAAGAATGAGATCAAAGCAAATCAAAGCCTCTCTGAATATCCTCTGAAATGCCTCCAATCAGACGGCGCTTGACTACACGAGAGGGGTAAACAGACTCGAGAGGGACACAAGGGCTCACTTTGATCTAATCTGATCCCAAAGATGAATTAGCTAAAAGAGCGGAAGTATAGAAAAATCAGGAAAGAATGTTTTGTTCGTCAGGTTACACGTCCAGATACTGCAGGTCTGGGACGTCCTGTTAGTTCTGAAAAGCACCTCAGGAGCCATTGCAAGGCTCGCTAATATTTAGTTTAGTTTTCTGGTATAAAGTCCAATGTCGTTCAAATGAAAGTGAAATGTGCACTAAGGCAGTATTTTGCTGCCCAAATGCCGAAGGTCACATGATGCCCGAGTCCAGAGCTCTATGAAGGTTGTAATTACATCATCCCTGTTTAGTAAAGCAAATATAGCCCCCAGGTCTTTCTCTTCGAATGCAGATAGTTATTTTTCTCTCTTCCTGGTTGTTGCTGCTATTTAGTCAGTTCGGTCGTGTATAAATGGATAAGTGGATAAATGAAGGGATTCTGCCTTTCCTCTTTCACCTTGCTCCCATTTCTATACACCGCTGACAGTTTAATCAGTTCTTTATTTAATGACTTCATCAACCTGGCTAAAAAATGTGGTTTTTTTTATCCACAGCTTGACCTGGTGAACATTCTCCAGATTTCAGTTGGAATGGATTCAAGCACTCTCGGCTGTTTGGAAAATGAGGAAAAGATGACTTTCATCAAGGATAAATCCGAGAGAGTCCTGATTAATGCCGGCCTGAGATCTCATTTAAAAATAACATCTTGGATGTCGCCGTGCGTCGCCCAACATTCAGTTCATCTTCGTTCCGACAATTTATACGACTAAAACAATCTCGGCTTCGACCCCGAGGGTGGCCCGTTGTGAAGAGATTAAGGGTTGATCGCAATCAGGCCACCACATTTATCCTGAGATGTGACAGATCCGCAGCTTAGCCGTATGAGTAATAACGCTAACACATTAAAAAGATTGTAGCAGCCGCTAGCTTTGGCCAATCAGAAATCTTAATGGCACATCAGAAAATGTCTGTTGCTGCCACAGAAGGAGGGACGCAAGCTGATGAGCAAGCCACTCGGCCTCTTTGATCATGCGATTCGCTTCCATTTACCTTTGATCTTGTGTTTTGCTCTCAACCATCCGGCTCGGCTGTGGTGCTTACACCCGCACGGACAAAGACGAGTGTTTTCAGCGTCTGCAGTGTCATCCGCGGTGTGTGCCACCTGCACGACATCTACCCGCCATCAAAAGGGCCATCAAAAGCAACCAGTTGGCTGAATTGCTCTTTGATGTGGCGCAGCTTTGATGCATCTTCCACTCGCAGGCCTCCATCCTTCAGGTCCCGACAATAGGGGCGTCTCTCTGCCTGTCTGGATAACCCGTTGAAGGATGGCACCGGATGGCACCGCAGCAGCCTGCTGAATGCCGGCTGCGGAATAAACCCCAAACAGCTGTAGAAATTTAAGACCGTACTTCAAATTACACTTCATCCTGATTTCCAGGAGGAACGTTTAGGCTGGCTTATCACCGTTGACACTTGAGCAGCAGCCATTTTGTTTATTTCCTTCACTCAAGCGGCCCAAAAGGTGCTCATGTGAGATAAGTCTTTTTTTTTTCCTTTTTAATTTTTTTTTCCTCCCGGGGATATCTCCTCGTGTCTCTTTGTGTCAAGCACGTCGGTAATCTGCTGCCATTCTCTCCCGGCACCATTATCTAAATTAGCCGGCTGTTTCTGTATTTAATGTGAAGTTATCGGCTGATACGGCTTTCATACGCTGAATGGCAGCGTGGGCCCGTTCTAATCGCAAACATGTTCGGGGATGATACACATATCACACACGCTGTTTGTTTGCAGTTCTTTACTTTATCTCTCATTCTCGGAGACGTTTGGAGATAATTCCACCACAGTTTTAATATCTCTGTTGAGTGAGGGTGCTGAAAACCTGAACCTTCCTATCTCCGAAGTGCACTTCCATACACTTACAGCGTAGTTTAGCATAATTTATGTGATGCAATCAGTCTGAAAAGCAATTTTCTGATGTTTAAGATTTAATGTTTCCCATGAAAACTTTATTAAAACTGATACTGAAATCTGAGCCAGTGCAACACTTCTGTTTTGAAGCTAATCTGAGGAGCTAATTAGTTCATGTGGATACTCCGTTTTAGTTTTTGAGTATTAAAACCAGTTACCAGACTGTGCTTCTGTGTCCACTTCCTAGTTTGACCTCAGGAAAACACAGAGATTGGCAGCGAGCCGAGTCCACTCCGTCCACTTGTGGCACAATAGCAATGAACTTTCATTCATCCGCACTCATCATCATCTATCTGAGCTGGTCCTTTTGCGTTCAACCTTCCTGAACAAACAGAACTAATGCAGACCATCAGCTATGGTTGCTGACCTGATATTGGACGTTGAGCTAAGGGCTAAGCTAACCATGACATATCAAACAACTGATTCAGAAGGTTCACGTCCAAAGCGCTGAGCATGATTAGGATATCTGCAAGTTCATCCATGGACTCAAGATGATTGCCGACTACACACACACACACAGACACACACACACATACACGGAAATATGGCACAAATACCCAAGCACACCATGAACACCAGTGGCCACTGATGAGTGGCACCAGTGCAGTTAATCCAGATTTAGACCACAAGGTCAGAGTTAAACAATTAAATGTTAACACACATGCATACGCAGGCATGCACACACACATACACACATCCCCGGATTTTTGGTTCCTGCACCGCCTGTAGCATCACAGAGGTGTTTGAACAGTTTCAGTTATTATTTTTAAAGTGTTAAATCATAACAACAAAGGTCACTGCTTGAACGCCTGGTATTAAATCCCACTTATCCTCTCCTCTCTACTTTCTCGTCTCCCCCTGAATCGCACTGGCCATTGATTCTCCCTCAGGGGATGATTAGCCCTAACCTGTGTCAGAGTGCCAACTCAGGCCAGCGATAATGCCCCCACTGAATGCACAATAACAACTCGGACGCCCCAGGAGCCAGTGCTGGCTGCATGCTAGCATGCTAATTTATGGTGACTTGTGATAAATGTAAGCTGTCATTCCGGCTGAACAAAGTCTGCCTCTCAGCAGTGCAGCTCCAAGGGCATTCTGATAAGGTGCGTCAAACAACTAGGAGCCGTTGCGATCGTTTCTACTGTGCTTCTGTTTCCTGTACAGACTGCTTCTGAAGTACAGTACTGTAGACCCGTGTAAACCTGTCAACCTCGCAGAAAAACAGCACAATTCAAGCAGCACGCTGCCACCTTCCCGGTCCCTGACAGCCAGCACACACCTGCTGACAACTGATTAGCCTTTACGTAGCCTGAGAGGCCCCAAACCTCGACTTGAAGGCTCACTTTTTCCACCACAGGGCAGCTTTTTCGCCTCAGCTCAACTGGACTCTGCTCCATTATGATGTGTGTGTGTGTGTGTCACAAATAGCACTTCTCCAAGCTGAAGATAGACCATCACTGAGGCAAACCTCTGTCATCAAGCGCGCTAACAGCAGTAGTGGGCAGGGTGTAGCAGTGATTTTCAGTTCGTAGTGTGTGATCGTCTGAGCGGGGTGAGGAGGTGGGGGGTGGGGTGAAGAGGTAGGAGATGACGACAGGCTGCCAAAGCTAAAGAAAAAATAAAGAGAAAAAGAATCGCCCTACTGCGACTTCGCCGTATAGCCGTCTGTGATGATGAAGAGGCACGTCGACCTCTGAATGTAAAGAGCTACAGCGTGATTTCACCCAGCATTAGTTCGCGGACCATCAAAGTGTTTTTACCTCCTCTAAAGCCATAGCAGGGAATCTTAAACAATCTGCACGCTGACCAAAGGACCTAGTGCTTCGTAAATCAAAAGTGACTGAGCACTTTTCCTGACGCAAGAAGAGCTGAGTGACTAAATGCAGGCTGATAAACGCTCGCCAGGCCTTAACGGCCGCCACATCAATCCTGGAGTGAAGGCAGATGAACGGCTGACAGGTGACAATGCTGCTGCGCACATGCGGCGAGAACAGGAGCCACGTTGGGACGTATCCCCGTCCATCCTGATGCTGCAGGGGAGGCTCTCAGGGGCCTTGATCAGCTGCGGTTATAAATTGATGCTTCAGCCCTGAATGATTTAGACTCCGTTCTGAGGGTCCGCGTGCGGAACATCGTATACCTTTCTTTTGATTTTAACTGGAGTATTTCTACTGTGGTATTGATAAAGGATCAAAGCTCCATTCCCGAGTGAATGACGAGGAATTGTGGAGTTTTCTTCCTTTTGTTCTTCTCACCATCTTCCTCTCCTTCATGATACCAGAGTGAGAAAACAGGAAATGCAAAAACAACGTAAAACTGGCATTAGCATTAGCTTAGCTTACTCTACTGTCGCATTCTCCTTTGCTCTGCATGGATGTCCCAAATCCAAAAACTCATGCATTACACACATATATTGTGAGGCTTAAGAAATAAATAAGTTAATATCTCTGCAGAGGTTAGCTGTGAGTCAGCCTCTGCAGTGCTCTGGACTCGGCTTTATCTTCCCATTGCTGTTGTTTTTTACTCTTTTATTGATCCTGCTGTCTCCTCTCGGCCACGACAGCGCTCACGCGAACCCCGACACCATTGATTGGCACAATCGTGTCACCTCGAACGGTAACAGACGTGCGTGGGTCACGCGGTCAGAGGCGCTGGTGTCACCACCAGGCGGCTAAAGAAGAGAAGAACAGAGCTTTCAGCCTCACAGACATCGAGCATGGACGGCTTTTTGCTCTCCCTAAGCAGGCTCACACACACACACTATTAACGATCTTTTCTTGGAATTGCTTCTGAAATGGGACAAGGAGGAAGAGGAGATGGAGGAGGGGAATCAAAGCAGATTTATTCGGCCTGTTCCAGCACCAGTCAGTCAACTTCCTTCTCCAGCCTCACTGACGCTGATACACACACGCGCTCGTCCCATCAGATGTTCTCAGGTTTTATCTCCACGTCTCTGTCAGGACTTTCAGAGGATGAGTTTGTAGATCTTTGTTTTTATCATAAAGCTGTACGTCTCGAGGGTCCGACCTCTGACTATTCCTTGGTTGGATGTATAAATTCGTCTGTACATCCACGACCTCTGACACTCTGACAATCCAATCATTGATCCTGTAAAGACAACAGCCTTGTAGCGCTAATGTTTCTGACAATTTCTGCTTTCATTCCACGAGCGCCTCGTTTTTGTGGGGGGGGGCTTTTCTTTTTGCTGAATTGCTTCCTATAATGCGTCTTTTCCCAGCACTTCCTTGAAAGGCCAAGGAGGAGCGGGAAGACGGTCCTGAATAAATAATCAGTGTTTATTGTTGCCTCTTTCATCCAGCCCAGCAAAACCTCACGGACGACTTTGTGTACGTAAAGATGGCAACAACAGGTTTTGATCAGACGATCTCGGCGAAAGAAAGCGGAGAGATGCTGTGAGGAGATGCTCCGTGCTGTGCACGGCGCGGACGGATGTAAAAGCAACCACAGCGAGGGCAGGGGGATGCAACCGTGGAGGTGCTCCCCACGGAGCCGCCTGGGTAAAGAGAAATCAGTGGGATGTTTTACTGCATCGGTCTCATCACGGTGGCTCATTAGAAGCGTGATGGCTCAAATGGCGCCACTCCTGCACTCGTTCTTCAGCCAGCAGCCAAGTTTTCCATTATTTAGTTTGCAGTAAATGTTGCCGGGATCCTCCAGTAAGCGTTCTGGCTCTTCACCTCCGCTCTGCAGCTGATTTGGCCTGTGGATGTTGAAAGCCTGCGTGAGTGAATAGAACCTTGCCTTGTCAATAAAGCAATCATTAGAGGCAGATTGAGTTTGTGTTTTCGGATGGAGGAGGAGGAGGAGGGGATACGGAGACACTGACGTTCCTGGTGAGACTCTGTTTTTTGTTTTGTTTGTGGGAATCGGAAGCTGAAGTGTCTTTGGGATGAACTACTTTAATTGTTGCTTCCTGTCCTGAAGGTTCTGCTGATGGTACGGATGCGCCCATTCAGGGGGTCGATGCCATCACTGACACTTCGGTTCCTGTGTGTCAGACTGGAAACGTGAACATTTTTGCATTTTCATTTTCTGAAGTAGGTTTTGTCTGGAACATCTGAAAGTCTGTCATCCCTCCTGTCCTCTTTGGGGTAAAGTCTCGCTCTCAGAATCATTATAATCAATCCCAGTCGTCTCTGCTGTCAGAGAGGCGACACCTTCAAAGCAGAACAGAATAGAAACAGAACAAACAGAGCAGTTAAATGGCTCGTATCAATGCCACGTGGCCTTGGCTGCCCATGCCGGCCTGTCCTTACATTCCTCGCAGCACGTCCCTTAAACTCACTTTCTTTTGTTATTCTTTGGCTTTGACCCAGCAGAGAAAGAGCACCGCCTCCCAGTTAGTGAACCGTCCGTCTTAGACATCCTCGTGGAAAATGAATTAATGGACCGTCACTCCTGCTCTCGGAACGTTCATTAGCCATGCTTTTAAAAACATTCTTATCTGCTTTAGTGGCCTCACGATGAATCAGCGCTCACTCAAAATGCCTGTTAAATGCTAGCATGTAGCACCACTGAAGTCTTTCCCCTCAACTGTCTCAGGTATGTTAACACCACACCCCCACCAACAATTTTATGTAATCTCTGGAACATATGTGATTTTATGTGGTCCGGCAGGTGCACGAGGCCATTTGGTTTTGGGCTGATGCTATGAAACAACATGCACTCCTCTAAAATGATGCAATCAGCACAAATAAAAGCAATTACTCTTCCTGAAAAGCCGCGGGACCGAAACGCGTCATAACCGTAAAGCTACAGATGATGACGACAACAGCACCCAGGGTTGTAATCGTCTGTTTATCACCATTAGGGACACCTGCGTCATTCATATACAGATGTTTGAGACAACACAGGCCACTTCTACTTGCCGTAAACTTAACTACCTAACTTCCTAGTAGAAGTCTGTAGATTCTCACTCATCCAGATCATAGTTATCCAAAATTAGATCTCTGTGTGCAACTGGACTGTGAGGTTTCCTTGAAGACGTTTCGCCTTCTCTCCAGAAGACTTATTCAGTTCTTAACTCGCTGGGGCCAGAGCTTGAAAATATAGCCCTTTGGACCATTAGCATGCTAATAATCTGGGTGGTCACCTGAGAGTCGTTGGCAGGGTCGTTCACCTAGTTTCAGTTTGGGTGCTTCCCCTTTGTCTGTTGGGTCACATGGTAATGAGTCACCAGGTCTCGTCAAACGGTGTGAACATTTGGAATGTTGACAAAAAGAGTGGAGGACTGCCTTGTCTTGTCGCTGATAAATAGCTCTCTCACTCAATAGGTAGCCTACTTCTGTGTAAACCCTATTCTGTGTACACAAAGTACATGATGATGAAGGGTAGGACCTTTATTTTCAATGGCACCACTCAGGTGGGCTTCCAAGTCCCGCCCACTAATGAAACAAAAAAAGGAGCAGTATAAGGGGAATTCAAGTGACGTCATCTCCTCTTCTGGGTTTTCGATATCAGGGTATGCTATTGTTCGCTCCGTTGAGTGACATCCAGTATATTGTTATGCACAGATAGGTATTAGCCTATAAATAGCATTACCAGTGCCCTCAAATCAATCTAAGGACATAGCCAAAAAAATGTATTCGTTCATCAGCCTATTCGGCTGATAAAGACCACTGGCATGGCAGTTTCAAAGTAGTTAACCATGTTAACATAACGACAGATGTGCCTGGCTTGGTTATTACCGACTTGGAAACTGCACATCCACAACGCTCACTAACCAGTGAGCCTAGTAGTTTAAATTTTAGCTTTCATTAGATTAGATATGCTTTGACCAAGAGTTAGAGGTACGGTGAGTGATTATGCATTGATATAAAAAGGAAATGCATAACAAAGTGAGGCTAACTATACACAGGGGGGTTGCTAGCATGATTAGCATTGCTTAATTCTATTCCCAAATAATCTAGACATTTTCATAATATTAAAGCCTAAAACACATAACATTAGCAAAACAACCTATTGCCTAGTCTTAAATAATATTAATCTTTACTATCTTTACTGAAATGTAATGCCGTTTGTCTGACGATCCAATGGAGCGAAAAATAGTCTGTCCTGCTATCGTAAACCTGGAAGACAGAGATGATGTCACCTGACTTCTCCTTATACCCCTCCATTTTTTGTTTCAATAGAGGGCGGTCACGGCCGGTGCGGTGCCCTTCAAAATAAAGATCCTACCCTTCAAAATAAGGCTCCTGTTCAGGCATGCATGGAGAAACTGACTTTCACTGCAATACTTTCATGCCCCCCAGCTCCAGCTCTTCTAGTGCAATCAGCCTTTTACACGAGTAAGAAAGCGTGTGAAACACATTTGTCTCCTTCGTTCTTATGATCCAGGCTAACATGTTTCAGCTAACGACCTCGCGCAAGTGTGCCCATCAGTGGACTTTTTCATGTTTCATTTAATGTGAATCCAATTTCCCCCTCGTGTACGGCCATCTTGTATGCGTGAATAATACGTCCCCTGAAACGTGGCAATACCCAGAAGGGGCTTGCGGGGGGACTTTATCAGCAGCGTGACCAGCACTAACGCTGGGGGGAGGGGGGGCATATGTTTGACATGTTCCTTTATTACCTTTATGAGCTGCGCTATCAGTTCTGCAGCGTGAGCAGAAAACCTGACTACGTGTATGTTTTTGAAGAATTTACTCACAGATGAGTAGGCGACAGGCACGCCGCCGTCTCTTATCGCTGCGGCTGCTGGGGGACGCAGCAACACACTGACACATCTGTGATTAATTTCTCTTGTATTTTATCGTTTTCCTTTGTTACACTCATTACAGCTCCTTTATTTGGCTATCGCAGGGCGGCCCCTCGCACCCTGATGGGAGCCAGTTGGGCGTGATGTAGCCTCTCTGGGGGAAGATATCCGCTGACGTGGATACGGATCTACAGCTCTATTTGGCAATCAGAAGCGCTCACCTTTTCCACCAAGTGTAAAATATTCTCCCAAATTCTCTCAAAACATTTGTGCATTTTTCTGAATTGACTGGGTGCGATCCCTCATCGATGCGAGTGCGACAGTGTCACCAATCTGGGCTGTTTCTACTCACACCGCTCCACATTTTCAATGACTGTGTTTCCAGAAGGAGATTTAAGACACGGCATCAGAAACCTGAAAATCAGCCAGAAGTTCTTTCACGCTGCAAACAAATCAAACCAAAGGAAAAAACAACAAAATGATGCCATTTCTGCTCTATTCTGAAGACACTAATGACAGTGCCCGGTGCTAATTGGATGGCTGACCCTGCTGATTGAAAAACACTTGTCAGTTTAAGCTAAATCAACACTCGTAAACTTTAACTGCCTGCCAATGATTTAATACAGTTTGTTAAATAAAAGAAAGGACGCCGGCACCCAATGGAGCCTCCGTGATTGAAGTCACAGCATTTAAATCCACATATATATTGTGAAACAGCCTCCCAACATTGTAGAAAAGGAAAGTCAGTACCAGGGATCCATTCATTCACCTTTACATCCTCTTTCTTATCTATCATTTTTATCTGAATAAGCTCAAAAACAGGCCAAATGTACTCTCTTCAAACATCTTTGAAGTTTACGCAGACTTGGACTGAAAGCAGGGCTTTAGGTCAACTTCCTGTCACTGTCTTTGGAAGTTTTCGGCTGGAGATTGGTGCCACTGCGCAGCTTCTTCTAGCGCAGGGGTCGGGAACCTATGGCTCGCGAGCCAGATGTGGCTCTTTTGATGACTGCATCTGGCTCTCAGATAAATCTTTCTTAACACAAGAAGTAAAGAATAATAGTAAAACATTACAGAAATCATAGTGTTAAAAATAATTCAAACATTAAATATTAGAATGATTACAGCGGCACAGAACAGCGTTGCCATGGACGAGCTTATGTGTTGCTGCCCTGACGCTGCGCTGCTGCTCTGTGACAGGTTCACCAGTTACCAAAAATGAATTTCTCAGGAAAAACAAAGTAGTTGTTTTTTCATCTGAAGGCAAAACGCTTCTGTAAAAAACAAATATATTTATTTTATTGCATTTGTTTACTTTTTATTCTGTACGGAATATGTAGAATATGTATATGAATATGTATGGCTGCCTGTGCTTAATGATTGGTTTGAGGTTTGTTTAATCATTAATTTCAGATTGTGCTGGGCTGCACCACAAATCCACACTGTCTCGAACTTAAGTCCATGACGTGAGATTTGATCGTATCATCTGCTCAAGTCCAGATTGATAAATGTCGATGCTTGCGTGGAAATGGTCATGTAGCGTACCTACACAGCGTCATTACAGGACTCTGGTAGGACCTCCATAGCTCAAGGATGCATGAGCCCAAAGTCCAGAAGAGAAATGTAAATTGGCGAGATAATTTTTTTTAAAGCCAAAGATAAAGATTACCGTCTGTGATTTCCATAAAAAAAAGTCAAACTGATGTCTGCATCAACATTAGATTACTATTTGTCCATAAATGATCCTTATTTCAATATAAAATGCCAACCAAAAACTTTTGCATAATGCCAGCCAAAATCATTAGCGTAATGTGCTAAGTAGAAATGTAGAATAGCCAGCAATCAAGTTTGGTGGGACAAAATGAGACTGAAGTCCACTACTGCCCACAACAAAACACGTAAGTCCGTTTAAAATAGTTTAAACAGTTCATTGATAAATGTGTCAACATAGTTTTATTTCGGATCCTAAATGTATCTGTTTTAACTGTTTGGGGTTTCGTAGCAATTCTTTAGCAATAGTGAGGAACAAAAAGCCATTCACAGCCATTGGTGAGTTTGCCAAAACATTCATGCAACACCTGCATGAAGCTTAGCCTCACCACATATCAACCAGAATATAAAGCTATCAGCAAAACCATGCAGCACCAGAAGTCGCATTAATGGTAAGAAGTATTTTATGTATTAGCTTCAGTGTAACAATGTTATTAAGAAAAAAAATAAATTCAGAGACCTCTTAAATTCTAAAATTGTTGGTCTTGTTTAAAAATTCACACATTTAGTTATATTTAGAGTTAAAAAAATATTGTATGGCTCTCATGGAAATACATTTTAAAAAATGTGACTTTTTTGGCTCTCTCAGCTAAAAAGGTTCCCGACCCCTGTTCTAGCGTATCCAAGCCTAGAAGAACATCAGAGTGTAGATTAATGGAAATTTGCACTTGCCGAGGTGAAGTGAACGTTTATCCAAATAACCCTTTAAATCAGATGGATTAAAAACAAGGGAGTGGATATAATACGTCATGGTGACCAGCATGCCTGTCTGACTGTCAGGCTGTTCTGGTTCTATCCAGGCTGTTTCAGCGCTTGTCAAAACTGAAAGTGAAAATTTTTCTCTCCAACACAGACGCCAAGGGACACGGTGAGGCTGCCGGTGAAGGTTTGCAGAGGTAAACATGCCAAGCGGAGCAGCCTCGGTGGAGACAGACCGTAATAGATTGATGCGAAACGCTCGGTTGTTTACATCGTAACCCAGCCAGAGAAAGCGAAGAGCGACCCAGCCGCAGAGTCAAACTTTGGAGTAAAGCTTGCTTCTTTTCCTCCTGTTTTCTACAGTCCCTAATCCACGGTTCTGTTGTTTATCATCTTGAAACCTCCTGCATTCTTGTTCTCAAATGGCACTATATTGATCCATTTAGCACAAAAGAAATAGACTTTTTAAATTGCTGGAGTCCGTGTCCAACCATCACCTGCTGTATTACAGAGGAATTAGCATGCTAGTCAGCTAGCTGCGGTCCATCGAACTGTGTGTGTTTAAGAAATGCTGAGTTCAGAACTTTTCAGTCATGCAGCGACTGAAACCAGCCATCATCAGCAGACAACATTTGTCTCTCTCAATCATCCACTCCAGGAAAGAAACGTTTATCCCAGATATGCAGTGACAAATGGCGTGGCGTTCCTCTACTCCCACCAACTCTATGAAACATCGCAATTTTTCTGTTTGTTGATGAAAATGGGACATCATTTAGGTTTTATTTTAGATCAAATAGATTTTTTGAGGGGAGGGAACCACACAGGGGCCTAAGAAATGAACCAATGACCCCAACCAGGTGAAAGGCAGACCATTCCAGATTGCAATTTTTGGCTGAAAATGTTATTTTCCTGACAAAATCCACTGTCACTCTGTTATGTTGCTCCTTCTTATCCTCACCGGATATTCTTTATGACTCCATTAAGTCTGCTGCGAACCCCTGAGCCTCCCCCCGCACCCTTTATTAGATCTGTATCCACAAGTGAGTGTGCCAACCGGTTTCTGCTCTGCACTCTGATGAGCACTGTGACTGTGTCAGCTGACATTTTTAAAGTTGTGACCCACCGCAGCACTTTTCTAAGCATTTAGAATGCTGGTTTTACAAACTCTGACACTGCATGTTTTCTGTTCCTCCCTTTTTTAACCACCTCGCCATTTGACCCTCTGAGGGTCTTGTCCGACATTCATCCAAAACCCAGACACAAAAATGATCACATTTCTCCCGCAAACATGTATTTGTATTATCTACCACTAAAATCTCCAGATGGTTTGAAAATAATACATCTTAAATGTGCGTCATTATTTAAATTTGTCCAGCCCCTCTGCCAACTGCTTCCTGACCTGTTTCCTTTTTTAAAAAAATAAAAGTATTTTTCATTGCTACAATTTTTAATCATCTCTTGGCCTTTACCTAATTTTCAGCACTTTATTCCCAGACTGATTGTTTTTCCGGCTCTACTTCACATCAACGTTTAATGAGTCGCAGTGGAGAAGTCGGCCTGGAAACCAGTTACTGACTGTGGCTCTTTCCTTTGAAATCCTGCTCTGCGGGACAATGGGAGAGAGCCAGGGGAGGGGAAAACAATCAATCCCTTGTCCCGGCACATCTCCATCATCCGCGGAATTAATAACTTGATTGCTGTTAGTGCGTCAGAGCCGAGGGGAGGACCCAGACTATTGACCCCTGGCAGAGCGAGAAGTCGGTGGGTGAGGAGGGGTCAGGACAGAGGAGGGATCAGCACATGAGGCAAAGGGTAAAGATAGAGATTAGCAAGTGCGGAAACAGAGTTGGGTATGACCTTCATCAGGGAAACAGAGCGGTACAGCAGCAGGCGTATGCTGTCTGTGGGAGGTTCCTGCTACAGCTGCTACAGATCCCATCAAAGCCCCTCCTGGCAGCTCCGCTTCTTCATACACACTCGGGGTTGTGCACAGGTTGTGTTTATGCAGAATACCTGACGTGTCAGCGGGCTCGGCTGACCTCTGGCCCCAGTTTGGGCTGGTGTTGGAAACGACAGGCTGCTGTCTGGGAAAGAAGGAGAGGTTTGGGAGGCAGACATTCCAACAGCAATGGAGACGATATTTACAGGAAAACGTGGAGCTTGCATGTTCTTACTGTCCCTCACCCTCAGGCGAGAGTGTGTGTGTATGTGTGTTGAATGCTTTTATCCTACCTGAGCCTCAGTTTCTCCAGATAAATCAGGAATCGGTGATGAGCTTCCGATGCAGTCGCCACAGGAAACGTTTATTTGTAATCTAACAGGACAACTGGGGCGGAACCGCTCCTGACTCCACTGGAAAGTGGTTTCGTCCTGTCCTTCTGAGACTCAATCGGAGCGGGCAGCGCGTGGAAGCGAATCTGGGGATTTTTCGGGGGCACCGATTCATTTATTTGAGATGTATTTCAGAGGATGGGGGGAGGCCGGTGTGTGAATCAGTGGTGAGAGATGGAGCTGGAGGAAGGGACGCTGCACCGATGCGTGGCAGTCGGGTTATTACAATAATGAGGATGGATGTGTTTATCATGGGTTGTGTATCCCGTTCTACCCCCCACCCCCCCCACCCCACCCCATTACCTCTTTCACTTTCTGGCTCACTTGAGTGGCTCCGTCTGCGTCCTACATCAGGCGGACCAGGCCCTCATTTCGACGCCCCGGCCTCGCAGTTACAGCCTGTCTCAAGAGGAAAGTGTGTTTCGATGTGCGTGTGTGCATGTGTGCGTACGTGCATGCTCGTCTTACCTTCCTCCGCTGCCACCACCTGAAGCCGCTCCACCTCTGGGGCTGAGGCCAAGGTTAGTGTTGCTGGGGTAATGGGGTGTGGAGACAAAGAGGCACTTGACGATTCAGCTTGTCTGACAGGGCCCGGTGGCCATCGCCCTCCGCTGCCCCCCCACCCTTGCTGTTTGCAGACTCCCCTTTATTGGGTTATTGTCTTTTTCTCTTTTTTTTTGGCCTTCTCGGTCTAAAAAGCAACGGTGAGAGAAATCCAATTTCCAGGGAACTTTTCTTTCCCGACGCATCCTTGTGTCCGTCCATCCATCTGATTCTCCTACTGCTGGATTCCCTCTGCAGGTCACTCAATGCATCACGGATGAAAACATTTGCAAAATGAAAACAGCCGTAATTGGGGCCTTTTTGTTTATATTCCATCTGTTATAATCAAGACTCCTACACTAGCAGCTTTACTGGCTTCAATACTCTCTTTTAACAGGAGGAAACCCTGAGTAGGGCCCAGGGAAGTGGAGGTAGGCTTATTCTTCTATCCCTCCCTTCTTCGTTTTAGATCCTGGCATCTTTCAGAACAGGGTGATCATCTGGAATACAAACTGCAAATGTGTGTTAATTATGAATTTTGTTAAATTAGGGCGTAATTATTCCATAGCTAGGACACAGAAGTAATTTTTGTCCAATAAAATCTGTTGCTTATTTGTGTCACAACATTACTTCTGATGCTGTAGCATAATTATGTTTGCAGATGTTATTTTTCTCAGAAATAGCCCCGTCTCAGGAAATAAACGTATTAACCAAAGCGCTCAATCACCGACCAAATGACAGTTTGGAGAAAATTGCTGGTTTTTTTCTACTTGAGTTTTTCATATAGGAGTGCAAATGCTTTCTAATTATGAGCAGTGCAGTTTCATATTCATGCAGTCTTTGAACTATGAGCCGTGACCAAGTCGGTTCTGTTGTTTTCCTACAGTGGCAAACCTGGATGCTGACAAGATGGTGAGCAGATACGAACGTGACGCAGTGAGGCTGTGGCGGGAGGCTGTGGCGGGAGACCTAGCTGAGCCTGCATTCAGATGTTCGGTTACGCCGCTAACAGGCGCTCAAATGTCGAGCGGGGTCAGGCGCACATTAACCTTATTTAACATCATCTCTGACAACGTCCGCCTCTGTCGGAAAGTGCAACCAAAGCCAAAAGAGGCGGTTTTATTCCTGTCAGACTGGTAGCGCTGCTCCAGAGCTGCTGCGATGGAGGACAGCGAAGTATCGATCATCTCTGAAAAACTCACTCATCGTGTCATCTCTTGCCTTTCTCTCATCTTCATCATTTTTCGTTCTGTGTGTGTATGTGTGTATTTTTCCATTGTCCTGATAACGTCTGGGCCAACCATTGCGGACAGAAGATTTCATTTTATTCCGGATCAGCTGAGGCAGGAGGAACAGGTCTGGCTTTGATGGAAAATTGATTTATGCATTTTTAAACAGACAGCGATGAAAAAACATCGCATAACGGATTTTGGAAGGACACACACGCATGCGCACACACACACCCCTCCTGATACACCTGGTCATTACCCCTGTGTGGGTAATGGAGAGTAATCGCTCGCCCTACGGAGAACCATCTTGTCTGTTGCGGGATGATGACAGATGATGATGCATTCACAGACCGTTTTCCTCAATCTGGATGGCAGAACAACAGAGATGGGAGGGGTAGGGGGCCAGGGAGAGGTCAATAACAGGCAAACATTGGAATATGAATGGCCGCCTCTGGTCACATTCTTCCACCTCCTCTTCCCCTCCTCATCTGTTGTTCTCTCCATCATTATTTACATCTTCCTCAGCCAAACTTCCTCCCTCTTTTCCTCCGCCGGTCCTCTGTGGGGAGGGGTTAGTGCCCATTAACTGGGGACTCTTGATATAATGAGCCTCATCTTCTCCCACATGAAGGCCGGTTTAATAGAGAGTGAGAGCCGTGTCCGCCCAGGGGGCGAGCGCATTAACCTGCCCGGCTCGTATCCAGGGCCGCAGACACTCTGTAAACACGTTTGCAAACGTGCTCCCAAAGGCTCTTCAGGGCACGCTGATGAAAGCACATTCGTAAGTGAAATGCATAAAACCGAGACAACATACATTAAAGGCCACACGTGGGAGCGCACGTTTGCGTTTCTCTCTGCCTCGGGCGCTTCCTTCCTCCTGCCAGATCCAGAGCTGCAGGTGTGTGTCAGCCGCCTCTTTGAACGCTCTATCTCCAGCGAGAGCCACCTCTCTGTAGGCAGCAGATAAGGCGTCCTCGCGCCACGGCCTCCAGCCTGAGCCGGCTCAGGCCTGGAGCCGATGACGTGGATGAACTGCAGAGACGTGCGCTACAACACGTGTGTGCATTTGTGCACTGTGACACAATTTAAGGGACACCAACCCCAACCGCTCAACCTCCCCACCACCCCCCTACACATCAGTGCGTTAGGCGGTGAAGGATCCCAGAAATGCCAGATGGCAACCATGTGGGTGCAATCTGAGTCTGACTTTGAAATGATAATGCGAGCGGGTGAAGCGGGTAGGTGCATTTGACAGACCGCATGGTGAGGGAAGCGCGCTCCGTGTCGCTGTGTGTGGTGAGCCACTTAAGGGGGCCTGGGTACATGTGGCTACATGTGTTCACAGCTGGTGAGGATGTAAGCTGCTGTACATTGAGGGCAATAATAAGCAGCCAGAGGTGAAGCAGCTCTGCGGTGGTGCTGCTGGTGGTGGTTTTTGCTTTTTTTTGGATATGTGGGTCTCAGGGGACAGTGCCATGAACTCCACGTGAGGCACAGGGATTGAAACATTGCTGCATTGTCACACATGAATTATGTTGAGGAGTACCTTCCATATCCTCTGGCAAAATCCCTCCGTCATGGTGGAGGAGTTTGCGTGAAGGCCTCTGCGTGTCTGTAGACCTGGTCTGGGTGGGGCAGGTAGGGAGAGCCCCAGGTTCGCTGATAACTGGAAGCTGATCTGCTGCACTGTGAAGAAGAAGAGCAACAGCTTTAGCCGCATTAGCAATCTGCTGCTGGCTAACTCAAATGATCTCCCTGGATTGTGTAAGCAGTCATCAACATCTCATGTTTTAAAATATTTTTCTGTTAATAGAGAAAGAAAGATTTAAGGTTAATACAGTGTTTATCGCCTAGCCTTATCATTTTAAAAAAGCAAAACCACCATATTTTATAGGAGCTTCTAATTGCAACGGTATTAGCTGTGAACAACAGACCCAGACAGATGCACACATGCACGACAGCTATTGTCACTTTCCTCATTGAAAGGATGCAGAGTACAAGTGTTAGCAATTCAGACTTTGTTCATTTCCATATAACATGCTCTTAGATGAATAATGGAATGTAGCAGATGCCCTGAAGAAAATGAATGTTTAATGTTTACGAGTGTAACACTCTTACTTATTAATTTCTCCTTTTTCCTGAACACACTTCTCATGCCACCTTTTGAGTAAAAGAGAATAGAGGAGGGATTTTCTTTTTTTGTCTTTTTAGTGTAGTAATATTTGAACTGTTATGCAGTCTGAGCTATCGACATGCTTTAATTACACACATACGCTAAATGATTGGGCTAGACGTAGTCATCAAAATTGTAAGACAGACTTGAGGGTGAACCTCTGGTATGTTTCTGCTCTCATGTTGTTTATTAGCCAGTTTCATGTCCCACGATTCAAACCACCAACTGAGCTTCCCGCATCGCCTCTGATGCTTCTCCACCATTAGCACATCTCATAGCCGCCACGGTCTTCCGCTGCTCTGCAAACGCACCTAAACCATGCAACTGTTCCATGGATCCATGGGGGGCAAGCGTGTGAAGGTGGCGCATCCACAGATGATGCAAAGGACGAGATTCTTCTCACGGTCTGTCGCCAGTCACGGAGTTGCTCCAGCGGCTGCTCTGCTCCACTCACTGGAATTCATTTCACCGAGCCATAAAGGTCAATTTGACTCGGCGTTCTAAGTCATTAAGTCTACTGTTTGACCTTAAAATCTTTGGGCTGCTGAGCTGAAATGAAATTGCAGAAAATAACCTCCTGCAAGACAAGAAGACTTGAAAAGGTTTTAAAGAAGGACTGAATCGTTGATAAATCTGTGTAAAATATCTACATTTTAAGAAAAAAAGCAGCCACTTGCACTGTTACACAAGAAAAATAAACCTGATTCACTTCTTTTTTTTTTCCCTTTCCAGTGCAGTAAATGGGTTTGACCTAATAAACCAAAGACACAGTTGAGATTCAAACCCTCTATCTTTCTCCTCTCTGCTCCTACGATAAATAGGTTACCTCTCAGGCGTTCAGACACGGGGGAGCGCCCGTTTCCTCCATGAGTGTTTCCCCTGACTTTGCTGTATCTGCGCAGGCAGACCGGCATTTACATGAGAGACGGGAAAAGTTGAGCTGAAGGGGTGACCGGAGGGGGGAACCATCTGGATGTAGGTCAATATGGCCGTGGCAACAGTTCGGGGCTGCAGAGACAGTGGGCGGTCTCGGGGAGTCTGGGACACGAGGTCCAAAGCACCTGTCCCAAACTGAAGGTTAAAGGGCTTCAGTGGAACCAGTGCTTGTTTTAACCTACTGGATACTTTTGGTTTGGAATACATCATGTTGTGATTTTACTGGCAGTTCGTGCTCAAAGGAATTCTGAGGGTGCATCACCAGCCAAACTGCTGGTGTCTGTCTGAGAATCAGCCGGCCTGGGAGATTCCTGCAGGGTGTGAGCTGAAATAGCTCTGCTCTTTCACTCCTCAGGCTTCACTCACATCCTGATTAGTGGAGGGTTCTCAGGGCACGGCGGCCGGCGGGAGCGTCCACGGCGGCCACACGACTCATTCTAAATTAGAATCATTTTAAATTAAGCCCAAAGCCGTCAGCATGTGGCTAGATTGCAGAATCTCATCAACTGGTAATTTTCCCCACTTCTCACCGTGGCGTAAAGTGGCTTTGCTATAGGGAGTGATTGTTTCTCACAAGATGCAATCAGTGTGTGTGTTTGTGTGTGTGTGTGTACTATTTGCTATTTGTATAAAAATATTAACATTATTTGTACAAAATAATAATAATAATAATAGTAAATGAGGGTGATGTCATCTGAATATGTTACAGTTGGGTTTCCCTTAATAATCATCATAACCATGAAGTTATTGCTTTTAGGAAAACATCTGTTATGTGAACACATAACAGTGTATTATTAAAGTTTGGAATAAAACTAACTAGTGGCTAACTTTGTTAGCAGGGAATTAGCATTTGCCAGCATACCCTGGAGGTAAGAGTGCTGTCATATAGGTTTGTAATTGGGAATGCATGTCCTCAATTTCCTCATCAGGTCAGCCTTTAGCCCCTCCGTGGGTGTGTCTGTGTGTAAGAGAGAGTGAGTGAGAGAGAGAGAGAGAGAGAGAGTGAGAAAGAGAGAGAGAGAGAGAGAAAGAACTCATACATACAAGTTTTTAGCTATCCCCTTTTGAAATGGATGTGTGCAGGTTAAAGAGAAGATATGTGATTATCAGACTGGCACGTGCACGCGCACGCACGCACACAAATGCAGACAAACACAGACACTCAGTCTTTTCACTTCCCCAAGACAGCAGTGTCATTTCTTTAATGAGTGAGTGACAAGAGTGTGTGAGAAGAGAAGAGAAGAGAAGAGAAGAGAAGAGAAGAGAAGAGAAGAGAAGAGAAGAGAAGAGTGACATCGTGTCCTTGTGGCTGTAAGAGAGAGAGAGTGGAAAAAAGGAGAAGTTAGAGAGACCTCAGGCTCTAAGTTGTAGCTAATTAAGGCTCTCTAATAAAAAAGGGAGAAAGAGAGAGAAAGCCTGGACATCACAGTGAGGAAGATGTTATTAAATCATAGCCATTGGTAAGAGGGAGCATAAGAAACATTAGTGCACACAATCAAAGCACTGCCCAGGGCCAGTTGGTCCGAGTTAGATTTGAAAAGTAACTAATATGAAAAATTAATTAAGCTTATACATGGCTAAGGAGTGTGTGTGTGTTGGCGGGTGGGGGGGGGGTCTGTGTGTCTGCTTAAAAAAGAAAACCAGTAAGTGAACCCCCAGCTGACCCAGCAGACAAGAGGAGGTGACTCAAATGTAATGTAGTGCCTTTAATTAAAGCTGTGATATCTGCGGCTTTAACAGGGACGCTGGGGTTTCCTCACAGGCATATGGAAACCATCAGAATGTCATAAATAAATGCAGAAAGATTTTAGAAATTCAAACCACACTGTATCTTAGACTTCATATTCCTTAATAATCATGAAATAATTGCCCATTTCCCATTTTTGTGCCGCTGTTTTGAGATTTCATCTGCAGTGTAAAGTAGTTCCCAACGTGGATTTAAATTGCTTTTACACATACGTGAGATTGCACGGGAAACGTGGCATGAATGTAATGTGACGTCTCTGCCTGTAATTTCATCTCGTTGCCGTCGGCCTAACCCTTTGCTGGGGGGGTCAACCCTTGCAGCGGTGAAACCGTAACAATGAAGGTTGTTATTCTGAGGACAAAATCGTTTTCAGGATTCAAGAAGCCTTTGTTTGGAGCAAGGCTGTGGACTGCAGCTCGTTTTTACCACAATTAACAGTGAAAATCAGTGAAATATCAACGTAAAGACAGAGATACACGTCTTCGCTCGATGAATGAATATAAGTAAAAATCACATCCGGCTCCAGAATTCATTCTAAAGAAAGAGGTCAAGAAGGATCATATATATCTAATAATGCCAGATTATTATCATCTGGGCATCATGTCTGTTTGACAGTTTAAGTTTAAGTTTAAATTAAACACATATGGAGTGTGAGTATCACTATATTTTTTCCCAATACAATGAAACACAATAATAAATTGGAATTAATCATGATTAATCCACTGTAGGCCATGAATATGAAATAAATCATTACAATTTTCACAGTTTGAAAGAAAGCAATTTGGGACACAGACGTGGAGATCGGTGAGCGCTCACCATTGGTAGAACCAAAGAACAAAGAGCAGAGTCACAGCTTTGTGCCGTTTTGGAAAGAGAGAAAAAAAATGAAAATAAGAGTTTCCCCCGCCACCCTCTCTTCTCCCAGTCTTAACATCAGAGAAGGCGATGAGACAAAGAGCCGCTGTCTGGAATGCCAGGATTAAGCCGGGCCACTTGGATCTGTCGCCGGCGCTCCGGAGAGGATGGCCAAGGGTGGAAATCTGGGGCGGTGGGAGCAGAGAGAGGCTGAAAAGGGAGTGTGGGTATGAAAGTAAAGGGCTTCACAATCACCGGGAATGTCAGCATTCCTGACCAAGCATCCACGTGCTGCCGCGCATGCTAACAACACGATGATTAACCCGAGAGCTGCTGCGCGCAGTAATGGAAGAGACAGGAAACTTCTCACAGCTGAGTCTGTCATTTCCTCTCTTTTCATTAAACACAAATAGTTTCTATTTTCAGGCTGTGTGAATAGAGTCGCTTGCCACTGGCGTACAGTCTTCCATCAAAAACTTACAGGATCCCATCAGGGCATCTGGAATGTTCCATCTGCACTTTGCTTTTATATAATAAATCAAACGTGCAGCTATGACTGGTAAAATGTATCCATGCAGAGGTGTGCTTATTGTCAATAGGAGTTCCACAGGTATCAATACTAGGTCCCAACCAATTTACAGCCTTGTTTGCTGACAAGGTGACACCGACCACAACAATTTGTCAGCAGTGGATCTGCTGGGCTGGATCTTCGGCCACAGAACTGTCAGTGGTTCACCACCGATGTCACCATTAGACAGGATACGCTGCAGAAAACGGGCGTTTACACTCGTCTGACCCACAGTTTACAGTCAAGAAGTGGTCATATTTGCCAGAGGCAGCGCAAATGTTTACACTAAATGTTCCCCAGCCATTTTCTCTGTTGTAGATGAGTGTTTTTTTTATTATTATTTCAATGCAGAATTTATTAGAAACATATCAGAGAACTAATGATTTTCTAAAAAGATCCCTTTCCTGAATTACTGATAAAAGCCTTAACACTTATTTCTGACACCCATTGGTATTATAATAACCAATTATTCATGAAACACACACAATGCTTTGCATATCTACCATATTTTATTGATCTCCTGTCATTTTCAGATGGAAAAAACCTTCCTTATTCAAACACTGAAAGGACTGACAAAATAATTACTGGTGAAATTCCTCGCCTCCTTCTTCTTCACCTTCTGAACACCAGAAACATTAAAATAAAAAAACTATTGGGGATCTTCTTCCCAAAAGAGGCTTGGAGACGATGCCTCTCTTTCATTTATCCTCTCATCTCTCCTGTGGCTCTTCTCATTAAGCAATCACACCACATCGTGGGCATAACAACGCTAATGGGAGCTGATGATCAATCCTAATTGGTCTCCTCAGAGTGGCCGTCCACCGTTTCTGAATGTGGCTGTTGGCATCCTAATGAAGTGTTCATCTGGCATCCACCCCTGAAAGTCACGCCAAACACAGGAATGCGGTGTCAATTGCTTAATTTGGAATGGCGTGCTTGCAGTGCACGTGCAGACTGGGAGTGCTCTGGTTTCATCACGTGTGATCACACCTCCTGTTTTAATTGGCAGAGAAGTCAAATTGTGTGTAGAGGAGCCATCGCCTTTATCTGTGTTAATTAAACCAGCAGAGGGAGCACTGATGAAAGAGAAGTGAAAACAGGGGAAATATTAATATGGAATAATGTAGCCATGCCCTTGCTGTCTCCACGGAGACACAAACACGGGTCGGTTAAATGTTGGAGCCAACCAACTTCCTGGTTGACGTGGGCAGTAAAATGTTTATCTAGTCTCGCTCGAGTTCTTTCGTCATATGCGCCAGCGGCAACATCAAGATGGCGGAAGACGCTCCTGCACGCGTGCAGAAAACGACATAAAAGAGGAAGGTTGAAGGGAAACCAGCATGACCAACCTTTAGAAAACCAACACTGAAGTTAGAACCTACAGAGTGAAAAACCCATTCAGCTAGAAAAGTGAGGACATTTTGGCTGGTCCCAACAACGCTGAAGGACCGTTTGAGGGTCAGACTTGGTTTGAGATCAAAATTGGGTTTAGGTTAGGTTAGAATTGGAGTTTAGTTGGGGGACAGCAATGTATTCTGTCTTTGAAAACTTGAAAGATAGAAATACGATCTATCTGTGTGTGTGTGTGTGAGGCTGTGCTGACTGTAATTCTGTGCACGCTTGCATGGTTAGAATAAGAATAAGAATATTTTGGTTTGAAAGAGAAAACTGATCCCAGATCTGCCTTCATAAAGAAAGAAATCCTCTGTCTGACTCAAACCTACACACACACACACACACACACACACACAGGACACACCTAGGACTAATGTAGGGTCTCCAGTTAAACTGGAGGGCATGTTTCTGGACTGTGGGAAGCAACTGAAGAACCTGGAGGAAAGAAAAAAACATGGATCCTGGAACACAGAACGCTGTTTGTGTTGTTCATGCCGGACGAATGAATTGATAATTAATCACACCTAATCCTAATCTTTTGGCATTCTCCATTATTATGAAATCCAAGATTCCACTTTTGGTCACACACACAAACACACACACACACACACACACACACACACACACACACACACAGAGTCTTCAGTTAATGTAATGCTTCAGTAGCGTGAGCGTCAAGTAAACAGACAGCAGGATTTCTCCCACCTGTAGGACGGAGGCGGAAATCAGAAAAGAAACATCTTTCTTTGAAGAGGAGGAGGTGAAGCTGTTCGTGTGGCACCGCTCCTCCCTTCTCCATGCTCCCCCTGCCCCAGCTGTCTTTCTAATCCTCCTTTTAATTTTCCTCTTCCTGGATGTGGCAGTTGCCCCTGTAACCTCCTCCTCTCTCTCTTCTTCTAGTTGTCATACCTGTCTTCTGTCCTCCATCCAATCCCCTCCTGTTATCTTCATCATCTCCTCCATTCCTTCCTTCATCAACGCCCTACACCCACTTTTCCTGTCACATAGTAATTATGTTTTTGTGTTTAAAGAAACTCAGCACCGCAGGCCTGAATATTGTACATGAAAATAGATAATAAATAATAAAATAGTACCCAAAAAGGAATGGGGAAAGTGCCTTGAGCACCCTCTAGTGGCAGGCTGTAGTAAATAAGAAGGTGGTTATAAATCTAATCTGCAGTGCTACATAAATAGCATAAACATCATGACTGATGGCATTAATCTGCTTTGAACTTTTCTTTCACACTGACGGGTGGAAGCCGATACTTCCTGGTTGCAACTGTGCAGTCTGTGTCGATATTACGCCGACTAATCCCTTTCAGTTATTGATGAAGCTACTGATTTTGCTTGGTCAGCACTCACCTCGCATGCATTGTGCGGGCTGGTAAATTGCTATTGGTATTGTCTCAGATCTAATAACAGGAAGTTTAATGGTAATGCAGCTTCAAAAACACTGTGTGGGAAAATTCGCACATGCAGTATGTGAACTTGCACACACATTGCCCTTGCATCCACCTGCACTGCGCATATGCATCACTGTCAGGCCAGCATCCTCTCTTCCTGCTATCGCTGTTTATTAATAGTAAATGTTGTGTTGGGTTCTCTGATAGGCCTCTCAGGAGAACGCAAATCAAATAGAAATAGAGTGGATGCAATTCATAATGGGCCTTTTTTCCCTCCTCTCCTTTGTCAGACTGCATGGACGTGTTCCTGCATGCAGCCAGATAAAAGGAGAGGCACTCGGAGCAATTCTTATTTCTTTATTTATTTACTGCGCAGGGCATGTAACTCATTATAAAGTACATGAGCAAAAAGAGACAATAGAGAAACAGGAAAAAACTGATTAAAAAAATAAGTGAAAGCAGCAATAATGCGGCACCTCCCTTTACTCAGCATGTTAGACTGAGGCTTGTCATTTATTTGACATGTGTCTTCCTGATATCTGTCTGTCTCTTCTGCCCCCCCAACCACCACCGCAAAAGTCAACATTTTGTCATGTTTTGTTATTTCATCTTGAATACGCTGCTGTCGCTGTCATTAAAGCTTCTGCACTCAAGTGTTTACGCGTCCTCCGTTTATTTAAACCATCCCTAAATTCTATAAATCATCACAGCCGCGAAGACTTGCCTCTCTGCGGTTTATTTAATTACAGCTAATGGAAGCGGAATTCTCTCCTTTACCCAGGAGGACGAGGGAGATCGAGAACGATGAGCCGAGCGCTATATCAGAAAAGTGAGTCAAATGAAAAAGAAGCCGAACGCATCCTTGCCAAGCATTTGCCTCACCCCTGAGCTACACACATTAAGCAAGGGCGTGAAACACATAATAGAAACCCTGTGAGAGATTGATAAGGCAGCATATGTTGACAAATTGCTGTCCTAAATTATGAATTCTAATTGAAATTCCTGTATGATAGACAACGATAAAACGAGCAGTCAAAGTTATGGAGCCGGAGTCATATGTCACCATTAGCTCTATCGGCTCCTCCGTCTATTTCAAAGTTTTGACATTAAAAAGGCTGTTTGCTCGACTGGCAGCAAAGCTTTCTTCAGGGTGGAAAACCTTCAAGCTGCGGCTGAAGACCATTTCACCACAGTGGAGGATGGTTTAAAATGACATTAAAAGAACAGAATAAGCAGGTAAACACTTTTTAAAAGACTCTTTAATACACTACATTTAAACAGACTGGGTTCTACAGCATCTGGTACAATCATATGGTCTCTCGGTGCTTCACGGAAACCCGGATTCTAACCCCAAATTTAGGCGGGTTGAGACTCATGCTGTTACCACAGCCTACCAGCAGGGGGGGGGAACTCCAGTTACTGACTGTTTACACCTGCAACAGTATGAATAAACCACTTAAGCCTTCTGAAAATAGTCAGTTCCAGTGTTGACATGGTTTCAGCATCGTCATGGTAACGTGACCTGACATGGTTCTTCTAAAGCTGCTGTATATAAATGCTTCCACGTACTTTTTGTAGTAAAACTGCACAGAAAGGTGGAGTAAATAGATGTGGGGCTGTTTTCCTGGCATAAACAATGGTATGTCAACAGCACTTTAAATACTCCTGAAAAATATAAAAGAAAGCACTCGGAACCATAATCTAACATGCACACGTGCACATCACCATCTTGTTTTCCTAAATAAATCTGAGGAGCATGTTAGCCAGCTGGCCACTACAAAGACGAGTGACGAGTGGAGACGTGTATTCATGCATTTAAATGGTATTAGATTATTACAGGTTGGCACCATTCATACTCCCAAAATCTGAATGACAGGATTGAGCCAGAGGTAATTCCCTGTAGCCTTTTGAAAGATACATCCATCATCTCCAGCCCTATCAGATGCTACTTCCTGTGTCTGGCTAAAGCTTTCCTTCAGATTCTAGTAGGATTCATATAGAAAATTTCGATATTATTGGATATATTTACTCATCAGAACTTTGTCAGGTGACCTAGCAATGCAGCAGCTCTCTAATCTGCAGCAGTCCTGAGAATGTGAAGGAAATCACCACCAACATTCCAGTCAAAAATAAGATTTCTTCAACAAATCTACGCTGTGGAACCTTTTAGTTGTTCCTAGTATAATTCATCTGTCTTCAGATATGTCGTAAATCCTCACTTCCTGCTCCTATTATCAGTGAACAAACGTCTGGGAGGAGGTTTCACATTATTCCTGAGCATCACAGCTACTTTGATCATTGTTTATTTCGCGTCCTTCCCCAGATCTCGTTATTTTCTGCCGCATTGTTCCGCACTGTCAATTAGACTCCCTTATCTGGCGCAGTTTTGTTTTTTTTCTTGTCATCTTGAATCTCACGCCAGCTCCAGTCCTTTCATTGTGTTGCTGAGGTGTCCCCCCCCCCCCCCACACACACACACACACACACCCCGCGCCCCCTCGCTCTGATGTTGACACACACTGTATAACACAGCCTGACTCCTCCTTACATTTCTTACAATCTCAGCGCCTGTGAGTGCTCGTGGACCTTTCCCGAGCTGCCAATCTTTTGTCATCTGTTGAAGGGGCAACATAAATGCACTAAAGCAGGACATTCATGAATCACTCGGACAAATGGAGCTGCCTCCTCTCATCACTCCGTGCCTGTTGTCTTTGTCTCTTGGTGCATCAAAGAATGGCATGAGCTTACTTCCCCATAATTGCCACTAATGGCTGCCGCTCCCATGGACCAACAGTTGCCACCAAATATTCATGGAGTGCATGGGCGGCCTCATCTGAAGGCTTTAGGCCGGTGATGCTGACGCTCCAGCAGAGCACGGAACGCCTGAAACCATAGTTCTATTTACATGATGAAATCAGATTAGCTATCTCTGCCGCGCTCCTGCACAAACGTGCACACACACAAACACCCACAGGAAGAGCCGCGGAATGAAGTGATGATCCCTAGATGGCGGTGATGTACAGACAGTTATTTGATATGATGGAAAATATTCATTTTCCAGCCCAACTCAAAGAATCCAAGAAGAGTGAGAGTTTTTGTACGTGTCTGTGAACAAGACAATAATTGGGATTACATTGTAGCCACCCCAAATCAGACGAAATAGCTGAAAACAGAGTAGATTTCTGGTAAAGAGCACACAAAAGTTAGCAAGGATGAATAAAAAAAGCTGTTTAAAATCCAAAGAGACAAAAGTCCTTGCCAAAAAGGTGAATGAGCCTTTGGCAGTTGAGATGTTAATGGAAACAAAGCTTTGACGGCAAGTAGGAAATGAGCAAGTGCATTAGCAGCGCAGTGTTTAATAAAAAGCACAAAAGGCGACCAAACCTGGCTTTTTCTGATGTGTTACTAATGCAACAGTAATGAAGGCAGCTGACAGAGGGATCAGCGATGAACCTGTGTTTAATGCTGCGAAATAAAGCTGGACTTTATGGCAAAAATAAACAGCTACACGGGTTCCAGCCTCTAGAAATAGGGGGTAACTTATAGTCTGTTGACCAAAATTACCAAACAATATACTCAGAAGACCTGTACAGACTTCATCATGAACCCGGAGCTGAGATGTAATACTGAGCAAAAGTGGGATCTTGGATTTCATAATAATGGAGACTGCCAAAAGATTAGGATTAGGTGTGATTAATTATCAATTCATGCATCCGGCATGAACAACACAAACAGCGTTCTGTGTTCCATGTTTCATGTTTTTTTCTTTCCCCCAGGTTCTTCAGTTGCATCCCACAGTCCAGAAACATGCCCTCCAGTTTAACCAGAGACCCTACATTAGTCCTAGGTGTGTGTGTGTGTGTGTGTCCTGTGGTGGACTGGTGACCTGTTCCATTGAAACAGCATGGAGGAAGTGGATGGATGGGAGGTGATGGTTCACTTTTTTGTAGTTTTACTGCACTTTTTTTCTATTAAGATGTTTTTTTTTACATCATGAAAACAGCTGAAAACAGAACTAAACTAAAAAAAAAAACAAAAACAGAACGGCAGTGATCACGCCCAAAAACTTACAAATCAGGCAGAAAAAGAAAACACAGACTGCAAAATAATGATGAATATATCATCAGGAGTCTGTAAAGCACATCTTACAGAATCAATGTTTAGCGGAGCTCAGACTTTCCAAATTCACCAGCTGTCTCTTTTCTTTAAAAAACTAAAATCTTCCGATGGTGTGAAGCGAAAAGCTGCAGCACACACCAGCTCTAGTGTGGATGAGCAGAGACTGAACTTTTCATAGACAGGATCTGGATCACATCGGTCTCCTGAAGTTAGACTTTTACAGCTGTTGTCAGTTGGATAAAATATGGAGTTTGACTTAATAATTCAATTCTCAGCACGTGAATGTGACCCAGTTCACGGCACCAGGACGGAAGTCCAGGAGACGGATGTGTGGAATACACAGTGTGAAATGTTTACTGATAAAACATTCCCTTTAAGCGGGGGAAACCTTGACCCGTATGACCCCCGGTAAATGAGACGGGAGAGAGGGAAGAATGGACCTCAACACATGGAGCCGATCTTATTTAGATGTAATCGCTCTATTGATTTTTCTGCTTCTTCCAAATTGTTTACGAGGTCACGAGAGTGTTGTGTTACATTCAAAGCCTTTAGCATTTAGCAACCTACTAACCTCATATTTCTGCTATCTGTAAATACACTACAGGTCTAAGTCACAATGTGGGGAAATGAGGTGCTTGGCGGAGGTCTGCGCTGTCCCAGTGCTTTTCTAGATGTGAGAATAATGCTGGTGTGTTTGCTCTTATCACAGTTTCTACACCACTCTGGTTTAGAGGCTAAATAACCACCAAAGAATCCTGTCATATATTATGAATCATCCCGTGGGGACCAACACTGTCTTCACCAAATTTACGAAAATTAATTAAAAGTTAGCAAAAGTAGACAGATTCGACCTTTAGGGAGAGAAAGTCATTTACTCTGATCACTCAGCTGAGGTGAAGAGTGTCAGACGGGTCAAACTCCATCTAAAGAAATCTGAAGAAAATACTGCACCAGCCATGAATGTAATGCTATTGTAATGCTACACACACACACACACACACACACACACACACACCCATCAGCATGCAGACACGTTAACATTCTGCACTGCACAAAACAATTTCTCCAGGTATATTAGAAAGAAGCAGAGATCCATACAGCTGAACTGGCTGTCAGTGCTGAGCATCAGTAATTAAATTGCATATGCATACAGTAGCACAAGCCGCAGCCCAGCCAAACCGAGCGGCGGTGAGACGCGTGACAGCCGCCTCCTGGCACAAAAAGAACAGCACAGAAAAAAATGGGATGGAGCCGACAGAGACAGGACGGTCGGACGCAGGACGATTAAAAAAAAAAAAAAAAAAAACAAGTTTACGTGTGACGAGACACAGAAAGTCGACCAATCTCACGTTGTTAAAGCAAAAACAAACAGCCAGAAACCAGAGTATAAAACATGTCAGACGCCGCCGAGCTCATACCGTCCCTCACACACTCGTCTGAAAACATCCACCAGGGAGGTGCAGTAAAAAAACTGTCAATCAGTCACGTTGTACCTGCATAATAAATGTTTACCAGCCAGCCGTGTTGAAATATGAATAGAACACGGTAGGATTCATCACTATCCATCAATGGAAACGACAGCCGGCGGGTGAAGCGGGACCACGGAGGAGGTGTTATCGGGGGCCAACAGACAAAAGAACACCGGTCAGAATGTTGAGCCTCTTCCTGTTTACGCTAGCATACAGTCATGCCCCTCAGAGAGGAGACGCGGCTAAATACAACAGCAGAATCTTGAGAAAAGCTTTCTGCAAGCATCCTAATTGGATTCCGCCATAAACCCGGAAGGCTGCCACTTAGGGGGTGTGTGAGGGAGGACTTGGCCCTCTGCAACATCTGCTGCTGGTGCTCAAGCTGTCAGACTGTAAATCCAAACTAGATGAGCGGTAGCAGCAATTTTCTAAGGAGCAGGTTCATGTGGGAGAAGGCAGAGCCTCCACCCTCGCGGGATTCTTTCCCGCCGTGCCTCCCGGAGGCTGCTGACGTCCTCAGGAAGATCCTGAGAAAGGGTCCGCATGTTCTTGGGCCGCCTCGGTTAAATGTCACACGGACGACAGGGGAAAAAAACAAGCAGCTGCAGATCTGAGTTGTGGTTCCCGCGAGAATCATACATGTGCGAGCGTGCACAACAACACGCTGCTCCGTCTTCTCATTAAAGCGGATGTATTCCAGGTGAGGGACCGACGGTAAAACCCGGGATTCAGACTCCAACATGGATGCTGGCGAGTGAAAGGCTCCTCCGCCCCTACGGATCTGCGGAGGGATTCTGCTCAAGCGTGTACTGGCAGGGCTTGGAAGGAGCCGTTCAGCCTGTGCTTCACTAATGCTGCAGGAAAACATGGAGGAAAGACGTCAGCGTCACGTCACAGCGTGGCTCTGAACCCAAAAATCACATTTCCATCATCATTTTCAACTTAACACAGTTGATCTGGGGGAGGCCAGAATTTATACAAATGCTAATGAGACAAACATAGATTTATGTCTGTTATAAATCATTAACAAGCAGCCCATCCAGATGCAGTAGCAGCATGACGCCACGACTGTCAGGGACTCCAGCGTCGCGGCGAGAAGCAGAACGCCGCCAAACATGACAGATGTGTTCAGGAAAACATCCTATTTTTGTCATTTCTGTCGACCCCGGGCCTCCGGTGATGCTTATTTAGTCTGCTTGGACGCAATGAGCAGGCAGGAAATGCACCCAGTGAAGCATCAATTTCACCACTAGCTGAAACACAGCTAGTTGTTCTCCTCAGCAAAACTGACAGGAACACGGTGACTGTTCTCTGCAGTTTCAGCACCTTTAATTGGAAAACTAATTCTTTTGCAAGGAATTTAGCGCAGACCTGGTTCCTTGGTCTGTTCCTCCTCATCTGTGTGGAGGATCTGATTTCAGACACAATATGACAGAACACAGAGCTGAGTCCAGTGCAGTTAACACAGACAATAACCTGGTGGGTGTTTCATTTCCTTAACACGTGGACGTTCGCATCAGCCTTTGTTGAACAAATCATGTCAGATGGGTTCAGAAACCTGGAGAAAAAGGTAAATGCAAATTCCAGCTGCTTATGTTAGGACGGCTAATGCGGAAGTCCAACACCATCAGAGAGAGGCTTTTGAAAAAGAAAATGCTGCGGTCTTTTATAGCTCAAAAATGGCTTTTATTAAGTCTAACAGTGACTATTCTCATTCTCCATCATTTCAAAATAGCTCCTTTACAGATAAGAGAGAAAGAAGGGAAGGAGGAAGTTTAAAAAATATAAAGAAAGTGATGGTTTTGTACACCAGGGTGGACTGAGAGAGTTCAGAGAGGAAAGAAACAGACGTAGGAAGCTGGTGAGAAGGGAAGAAAAAAAAAGCAAAAGGCAGCGCTCTTTTAGATTCAAAGCACATGGTACACTCTGAGATTATTGACTGGAAATGTCAGCAAGGGGAGGGAAAGAATTCACAAGCAAGAATCAACCAGAAAGGAGAAAGGGAGATGGGAGAAGGATGTGAAACTGGGAATGATTAAAAAAGGTTGAAGCAATAAAAACTAAGTCATGTTATTGAAAAGCAATAGAAGGTAGAAGGTGGGATCAGAGAAGAACGAGTGAATGAAGAGGAAAAACAAGGAGGAAAATGGTTTTCCAGTTTCACACGTTGATGGGGTCGAGGGCAGACGGTGGAGGAGAGAACAAATGTTTGTAGTTGCGTGCTCACATGGACCGTTTCCTGGTTTCAGGAGCTGCTGGATCTTCCTGAGGCACCATTTAGGCAGCCAGTCACTGACCTCCGACTGACCGAGTATCTCTTTCTATCCCTGACCTCCGAGAGTCCGGTTCCGCTGTTCACTCGCAAATGCTAATCCGGCAGCACGGCGCAGCCCTCTGGGTGTCGCTGCCTGGATCCTCCGGGGACAAACCAGCCATCCAGGCTTTGGGTTTTTACTGGACGCAAAACGAGCTCGGATCCAGACACCTTTCCGGAGGTAACAGCTCCTTCAGGCCAGAATTAGACATTGCAAATGTTTCACTCATGTCCAACAAGCGTAGACACGTCTGGTTCCAGGACAAGCTTTATCTACCGAAAAGGACTTCGGTGTCAAATAAAAATGCCTCTTTGGTATTAAAAAAAAAAACACGGCAGATGCCTCCGGCAAACTTTCTTTTTTAAGTGGCAGTATTTGAGCGTGGTTTCCTCGCACACTGTTTTTCTCTGCGTGTTTACTGAAGTTGTAATTTCTTAGCTCTCAAGGCTGCTGTGGATTTCACTCACCCACCTTCTGACTTATTACCCAACCACTCTGGTGGAGAGATTGCAAGGTAAGTGTTGCAACTTTACATGACATATTGGTAATTCCCAAAGCCAGACCTGCCTTTAATCTATCTGTGTGTGTGGTGTGCATGTGTGTGTCCCCTGCAGTCTGCAACAAAAAATGTGGTACCTTGACCACGATTTGAACTCGCTACATCGAGCCTTATTGTCTACAGTTCTGTGCACAGACACACACACACACTAATCACAGCAAGGCAGCCATTTTGGGAGGCAAAGGTTTTCAGAGCTGTTTGATAGCAGATTAGGCTTTCCTATCAGGCCACACACCGGGCAGCCACATGATGATCTGCAGTCACAGGCAAATACACACCAGAACGATCACACACGCACACGTGCTGAAAGAAACTCAACACAAACCTTCAGAAGACAGACCCCCAAGATTAGCCCCGTTGGCGTCAACCAGCCACAAGCCAGCCCAGTGAATGCGACTGCAGCTGCAGCAGCAGCAACTGAAAGAACACAAAGTGGAGCCTTAAACAATGACAGCTCTGTCTTCTAGTTCCAGGCTGTGTGAGTCCTCAGGAATTCAGCCGTGGCATACCTTGTGAGGGCTTGGATTTTTCAGAAAAGGCCTTATCAGTGAGTTCGGCGGAGCGGCTGGCATCAGTCATGACCAATCTTATCATCAACGCCTTCACTTCTCTGCGAAAGCTGCGCGCTGTGCATTTCCCGGCGACAACAGTCTTCAGCACAGCCGCCACAAAAGCGCCTCCCAAAGGGGATGCGATGTCCTTGTGTGGGAGCTGCACAATCAGGGCGGGTAAATACATGCCGGCTTAAATTAAATTAACACAGGAGGCGATAACACTTGTGCGGAGGTCCAAGGAGAGATGCAGGAAAAGAGTTCTAAAAAAGCAACAGGAAGTTATTCACAGCACAGAAGCTAGAAAATAAATTAATTACTTTTTTAAGTTACAATATTGCTTAAGCCCAGCCTGGATCAAACTGCCACAGTCATGTTTTCTTAATCTAATAAATCAGTGGTTTCTTGTGTAAATCTCTGCTCGTGTGCGGCGCAGGTTAGCTGTTATCTCAGGCGGTGGGAAGCACAAAAAGTACGCTAGCACTCGCCATCAGAATGGCCCGCGGTGACTGATAATAGGCGACACACCCCCGCTGCAGCAGTCCTAACCGGCAAATTCAGGCCGAGTCAATCACGATAAGAGCGCTGAGACGACAGAAAGCAGCTCGTTTCTGCATCCAGCAGCAATACCCCACAGACCCGCAGCTCCAGCCATGTTTCTGGACAATAAAAAGCTCGTTCGCTGTTGTTGTCTCAGTCACCTTGACTCAAACCTTTAAACCCTTTAACGCATTACAGAACTAACATGATGAAAAGTGTTCTTAGCAGAGTTTTGCCAAATGCAACGCCCCTGAGCCAGACGAGGAAAACCAAGCATGTCCTGCTCTAATGTGTCATTCTAACTTTGCTGTTAACGCCGCTGTTTCGTGACGGTGAGTCACTGTGCAATAAATGTGACCTTATCCATCTGGATAAGGCATCAACAGCTATTAGCAGATCAGCCGAAGCTTTTCTTACTTCAGCGTTGCACTCAGTGGGTTTTAGACAATTTAAGACGAGCTACTTTTTCCTTTTTCCAATCTAGCTCCTGATTGACGCGGACAGCTCTTCTCGTTTGTAGCCTTTCTTCAAATGTTGGCTTTCCACTGACGAGTTTGGAAGCAAGTGCTTGAATTTTCCCCTCTTTCTTTCACATAAATTGCATCAGCATAAAGTAGAAATCTGCTAACAGCCATGCTGATGAGCAGGACAAGCATGTCCCTACAATAATTATTTCCCCCCATTCAGATGGAGATGGAGGCTGACTTTAGCCTTTTGATAGCAACGGCGCTACTGCAGCCATCGATCGCACGAGGGGGGAAAAATGACATTAGTTTGCAAGAAAATAACCTCCGTCTGACCTTTCTGACTCTCTCCCTCAAATAGTGACGCACCCATGCGCTCATGCAGCAGCTCTCACAGTCTAGAGCGGCTGCTGATGCTGGCACATTTGTGCTTTGGGACAGAGCGGTTTCACTGGCACTGATTACAGCTTTATCCTTCGACAGCAAACCCTGGCCCACAAACCCCCCCCAACCAACCCCCTGCATACCAATGGAGTCCACCAACGGGGTCCAGACTGACAGACGGACAGGAAAAGGAATGAAGCACTAAAACAGAAAGAGGGGATTCGGAAGTGGGCAGAAGGGCTGCGCTGCTGTCAGCGGCAAGACGAGCAGCATCAATCACCTTTAAAGAAATAAAGATTAATTACGGCCAAGCAGATCAGGAGCTCATTTGAATCCTCAGAAATGCTCAAATATTAAATCATATCACGAGGAGCCCTTTGGTAAGAGGTTTAAGAGCTAAAAATAAAGATCACAGAGCCAAAATTGAGCTTCCAAGATTTCTGTGTTTGGCGTTTTTTTTCAGTTTTGGGCAGTGAAACTAAGAATTTCCTGACTTTGATTTATTAATTAGTACTTGAATGATATGAACCATGTTTAGAGGGGAAAAAAATTGCTGCTCTGTCAATGCCGGAGGACTCGTGCACGCTTAACTTACAAGCCTTTTTTTCTGGGTTGTGAAGGGGAAGATTTAGAGGAGTGGAACCTGAAGTTAACATTCACGGCCACGTCGATGGGCCTCAGATGTGTTGGACCTCGCTCTCTGAATGAATCGCAGTCCGCAGTCTGAGGAGGGCTGATAAGAGCTGACGGAAGACCTGCTTCTGCGCAGGAGATGGATGTGGTTGGAACAAAAGTTGTGACATGCACGCCTCCACGCACGCGCACACACGGGAAACGTATAGACAAGAACTCGGCTCCATGAGAAGAATAAGCTGCCCTTTATGATGCGGCACTGAATGTTTGACAGGAACTGAGCTCATCAGATAAAACAGATGGATATCCTCCATTTCTTACTTACAATCCCGTCTTTCAGATGCACCAATGTTGAGAAGGGACACACGCAGCAGATGAATGTTCGGTCTTACAATGGCAGGAGCAGGGAGGAAGGCTATTGGAACTGGTGCTAGTGCAGAAAGACGTTTGCCAATTCAATTCTTCGCATTGGCAGAGGAAGCATTTTCATGACCAAACTATTCCTGCATTCCTGCAGCACCCCCCTCCCCAATTATGCCATGTCTTGGGACGGCTTTGTGCCATATGTGATTGTCTGGATACAAACCAGGGTTTTGAAGCTGGTGAAAACAACTTTCAATTACAGAACATGAACTTATGGAACATCATTTAAACAAGAAAACAGAGGAAAAACCAGTGTGAGCATTGAGCTGGTGTCTTATCCTGTGATTATAGTGCAGCGGAGATCAAAAGAGGTGACTGCACTTTGAAAATGAGAGGTCATTCACACAAACTGACCATCAGCTGAGCCCCACCGCAACCCTTTGGCTGCTCATCAGCTCTGCTATAGGAGTCTTACACACACACTGGGCAGCCAGCGTTTTGACAGCTTATGATAACTCAGAAAAAGAAAAATAACAGCTTTCCCACAGTCGACGCTGAGCAACATAAACCAGCAGACAGCGAAGTGATTTAATGTAAAAAAGTGGATTGATGTTACTTGTGGTTTTCAGCCAACATAAACCCGAAAAAAAATAATAATAAATGTGCTTGTTTGACTGTCTGTTTTAAAGTATTTATAATACATTTTTTAACCAAAATAACACTTTCAGAACTGTCACAGACCAGCTGATCTGCGGAGTCTAACCTGTCATCCATTATCAGTCTCTCATCTGTCATGTAATCACCATTACATAGATGTTCTGCAGGCATGCGTGTAGGTTTTTCTCCTCTCTTCTCCTCCTCCTCTTGTCTACCACCCTGTTCTATCTCTACCCATCTGACTTCAAGCTGCAGGGTTCTGCTCAAGGGTTATCCCTGTTAACTGGCTCTCAAATACCCCCCTTGCCTCATTGCAGACTCTGTCTCATCTTAACGCATGGATCTGATTGAATATGATCTTAAATTTGAGCCTGTCTTACCAAAGTATTGTGCAGCACCATATATGATTTAAATCAGAGAACAAAGCATATGCACTTATTGAGTCATTCTGGTGCCGGCTGCACCCTGCTGTGATCAAACCAGATGAGTATGTGACTAAATGTGTGTGAGAAGCACTGAAAGGTGTGCAGGAGTCTGTGCTGTTGCAAGGTAAATATAAATGCAGATACACTGAGAGCCTGTCTGTGGGGGTATCTCACCTACCTAAAAACAACACAGCGTCCTCTCCGCCCGTCACCGATGGAAACAAACAACGGGGCCTGTCTTTTGTGTCAGCGCCTGGAGAGCTGCACTCTGCAATCTGGGAGAGACACGCTGAGGAGCTCTCAGGCTGCTGCCACAAAAAAAAGAAAAACAGCTAGACAAATAAATAAAAGTCAGAGAAAAACTGAGTTCACAGACAAGAGCCATGATATGAACGTTGAGGTGGCTCTCAGCTCTGGGCAGTGAAGAGGTGTACCTGCACACTCTGGATGATACAAACACACTCGTCTGCATCCTTCAAGCACGTCAACTCTGTGTTTCTGCAGCAGACTCCTTTGTTTTTGTGGCCACACCTTGAAAACACACCTGCTTCCAGCCCTCCTCCTCCTCCTCCTCCTCCTCCTTTGGGGGGTGGGGGGAGGGTTACGGGGAGCCACGACGCCAACGCACTGATGGGAGTGTGTGAATAATATTAAAGTTACGCGGAGGCTGATGGCGCAGGAAGGCAGCAACACATTTGTCACATTCCCCCGCTGCAGCGATAAGGAAACAGCTCCTCGGATTTTCTGCTCTGTTTTGAGATAGAAGGAAATATTTATTGGCAATAAAAACGAGCTCCCCTCGTATGCCGGATTGGAGATACGCGCGCCCTTATCGCGAAGGATTGTTCCCTTGAACCCGACTGCTCTGCTGATCACGTCGAGAATTCCACAGCTCTCTCACAACAAAACACCACGCCACGGTAACAGCCGTCTGTCGCCCCCCCGCCGCCCTGCGCGACCCTGATTGGATCCTCTAATTGACCGACAAGTCTCTTTCGCGGTTCCCATTGGCGCTCTGACCATAAAACAGTGGGCTGCAACCCAGTAGAAGTCGCTGTGGGCGGGCCGGAGCAGTCGAGGAGGAGCGGTCCTCGGTACTTAAACGCAGCCGCTGCCGAAACAAGTGAAGTATCAGCGTGCACGACGGCCGGAGTTTGAAGTGCGTGAAGTGCCAGCAGAGAGGAAATAAAGGAAGGAGAGGACCGGCATACTTCGCATTCATGGGTCACACAGATATTTAACACTTTGCTCCGGGAGCGCACAGGTATCATTTATCTCATGCACTTTTACGCGCGGACAGACTTCTCTTTTACGCACCGGCTTTCCGGTCTTTCCACATTCTTTGATAGCTACAAAGACAAGCTTGCCTTCCTCTTTCATTCCCCTTTTTTCCCTGTGTGAATGCGGCGAGTTTTTAGTCAGAGTGGATGATTAACTAATGGTGTGACGGGAGTAAAGGCCAGTTGGTGATTGACTGCGGTTCAATAACACAGCAACGCTCTTGTTTTCCTGCTGCTCCGCAGTGTAGTGGGTTGTTTTTTTTCTTTTTTTTTTAAACCCACCTTCTCATCTGTTGAGCAAAGGGATTTGGATGCAGCCATGCGTGTGTGCACAATGTGCCTCTGTGAAAGATCCCTATATCGGGCTGTTGACACATCTGTCTCATATCTCTTATCTCTCATCCCCCTCTCAGACACCGCAGTCCATGCCTCTGCCCTGCCGGATCATTGATGGGAAATCAACTGGACCGGATCACCCACCTCAGCTACAGCGAACTGCCCACGGGGGATCCGTCCGGGCTGGAGAAAGACGAGATCCGCGTCGGCGTCGCTTACTTCTTCTCTGACGAAGAGGAGGAGGTGGACGACCGCACACCGACCGACTGCGGCTTCACTAAGGACCTGAGCCCGGCCGAGGAGGGTCCGTTCTCGGTCAGCGAGGTGGAGTACTCAGCCTTCTGCTCACAGGAATGCATCTTCTCCAAGCTGCGGGAGAACGAGGACTTGAACGTGTACTCAGCCAAAACTTTGCTGACTATGTGCAAACCGGGGGATCTGCTGGAGCTCGTGGCCACCGCGCAAGCCCCCCACTGGGCCATCTACGAACACGACGACCAGGTGATTCATCTGCACAAGGGCGAGATCCGAAAGGACAATCTGCTTGAGATCAGCAGCGGTCGTTACGGCAGGATAGTCAACAATCGGTACCGGTACCGGCCGCTTCACCCAGACCTGGTGATGCAGAACGCGGTGGGGCACCTTGGCCTGAGCACCGAGGAGATATGCTGGACCAACTCCGAAAGTTTCGCAGCCTGGTGCCGCTTCGGAAAACGGGAGTTCAAAGCCGGGGGGGAGGCTCATTCGGCGGAGCAACAATATTTCCTCAAAGTGCATCTGGACGGCAGCGGGGTGCACACGCTGGGCTTTCGCAGCCTGGAGGACATGATCCGGGAGAGGAGGCGAGTGGACGCCAGTGGAATTCTCAAAGAGCTGTCTTTGGTTAACGGGGGCAAGGAGTGATCAGGAATTCCGTTTGATATCAGCTCCTCTGTGCCCCCCACCCCCGTTTTTCTCTCGCCATCCGCGCACAGACGGACGCACAGTTTAGCGCACGCACACACACAAGCACACGGGCGCACAGGCGCGGAAGGACCTGTTGGCTCTGGACTGTCTGTCTGTTTGTGGCGGATGAAGCCCGGAGCGCGTCAGGAGCGCAGGCGGCAGTGCGGCGACTCCGTCGAATAACACAATAAAACGGCCATAGGAACAGACAACGCCCTTTCAGATTCTACTGGCGCTGTGTGGGACACGTCACTTTAAACCACAAACCATTGCCCCGAACTGCCAAATCACCTCTACCAAACATTGCGCATGCGGCCCGGTTTGGTTTTCTGTTTAATTTGTCGGATCAAATGGAATTGTTCTCCCTCTCGGCTTAGGGCGCCCGCTGCGACAGACCAAAGGGAGAGTGGAAGATAGATGTAGGGAGGATGGAAGATTAAAAAAAAAATAGAAGTCTCCCTTATATTTTTTTACTGTTAGCTTTAAACCGGGACATTACGCGTTTCCAAGCCACTGATCCACGGACCTGTGACAGTCCCAGATGGCTACCCAGTAGCCTTAAACAAAGCGTATATGGCTTCTCCGAGTTCCTCTTTTTGCCATAACAACAGTATTGTCCTGTTCACAATACTGCCATCCTGCTCCTCAGCACCGGGTGTCTGTGTAAATCGTGTTCATATAATTTCAATTTGAGTCCCTTATTTTTGTATTTCAGTTGATTTGGATTTGACGCTAATCTCTCTCTCTCTCTCTTTCTCTCTCTCTCTCTCTCTCTCTCTCAAATAAATGGAGGTTGGACTATGAAAGCCATTTCCAGCAGGTGTTGTTTGGCTGCACATGCTTTCACACAAACACAATCCCGCCGTCGCGCACATGGAGTGAGGCGAGGCGTGAATTATTGATGTTCCAGCCTCCTGACCTGCCTCCAGCCAGATAGGCTTCATATATCTGCGCCGTATTTGGGAGAGGTAAAGTGGTCATCTGCATCAAGCCTATAAAGGCGTCCTGTATGGGAAAAAGAATCCATACGGGAAATGGGAGCTGCAGTATAGGCAGCGTATACAGTCAGAGGGAACGTACACCGTTTGGCCTCTGGCTGTTTCCATCCGTGTGTGGGCTTTAGCTTAAACATTCACAGGCGCTTCGATCCCCTGGTTGTGCTTTCCTCCTTTTGTAATTAAGTCTTAAATCACATCTGCACTGTTGAGCTCTTATCATACGGAAGCGCGGCCTCTTTCTGGCTGTATCTCTGGATCTTCTTGCTCCTCTGGTGTTTTGGTATCAGTCACCTCCACAGAGGAGGGAGATTCCTGCACAGCAGATCTTTGTTCTTCCTGACGGTGCTGCGCTCATGCTAGTGGAGCCTGTGCTTGAATTCAGCTGGCAAGGAAAGGGTCTGTGTGTGTGTGTGTGTGTGTGTGTGTGTGTGTGTGTGTGTGTGCAGGGAAGGAAACAGGAGTGCATGTGTGTTGGTCTCAGGAGAGGCTGGTTAGTGTGCAGGATGTTGGCTGTGTTGACAGGCTCTGAAGACCTAGATCTTCGCTGTTTTCTGTGCACGTGTGTGTGTGTCTGAGTGTGCAGATATTGCATCCTCATCCCTCTGACGTGCAGCAGATGCCATCAAATCACCGACTAATAAGCTTTAGAATCTTGTAAACGTGTTTCTGAGGAGATTTTCTGCAGCTATTGACCCAGATGTTTTAGACTGGGTGGCTTCGCTGTGAATATATGGACACGTTTGCCTCGTCAGCTCCATTTCCACTATATGTTTTTTACAGCACGTGCTGGCTGGCATCTCTTCAATGTTTCTCTATGTTTTTCTTGCACCAAAGGCAACAAAAACATGTCTTTTGTCTCCTCAGCTTCTCTAAATTCTGAATAACACTGATCTTGTAGTTCAAATAGCTCAAATCTGATGTTTGATCACTCACATCCTGTTCAGTTGAGGTGTGTGTATGTGTGTGTGAATACATCAGACGCCCCCTGTGGGAATCGGGGCACTGGGGCAGTTAGTGTGAAGAGTGTGTGTTTGTGGCCTGTGGCTAATAGCCCTCTGAAAGATTTACGCATTTGTGGCGTGGCTGCTGGAAAAAGGTTTTCCGTGCCTGAGTCAGCGCACACACGTGTGTGTGTGTGAAGCCCTAACTGGTGGAGTAATGATGTGTGTGCTGGCTGGACGCTGTGTGCATTTATATTTATGAAGGTCTGCGTGTACATTCATCAGCAACAGTCTGAAAGTAAAAGCTGTTACTAGGGAAACTCCAGCCACTGTTGTAGTGTATTTCCACTGAGGGTCTTGCATCTGCGTGTGTGTGCGTGTGTGTGGGGGGGGGGGGGGGGGACACCAGAACTGTCTGACACATTAGCCTGGATGTCTTCAGTGGAGCCTGCGGTCTGGCTTTAGCGTGTGCATCCTGAATGCTGCCTGCTACATCAGTGATTCCAGGAGATCTTGTAAGGAGGTGTGTGTGTGTGTGTGTGTGTGTGTGTGTGTGTGTGTGTGTGTGTGTGTGTATGTGTGTGGGGGGGGAGGGGGGTGATGTCTCTGAGAGGATCTCCCTGTAATCCAGACTCTGGCCTGGAACTCCAGGCAGACTGCAGAGCCTTGTTTTTCCTCCTCTGCTGTCCTTCATATGGGTGCTGAGCAGCCGGTCAACTGGCTGCGCGCTGGCGAAAACGGAGCTTCTCCTGTACGTCGTGTGTTGATCCAATGTCTTTATATTAGCATTTAAAAGGGAGTCCACGCCTCAGCGTTTCGAATTTCAATAATCCTGCCAGCTAAACCTGCTGATCGATGCTGTTAATACTCCACCGCTGTGCAGGACTAGTTAAACCTGTATGTGCTCTAAGGTGAACCAACACCTATTGCACAGCGAGGATCTAAAGACTGTATGCAGCTTCCTAATCATCGGGAAAAAAAAATTGCAGAGCATGAAGAGAAATAATCCCTTTGAGTATCAAGTTTTAAACATAATCATTCAGACTTTTTTGAATTAGTATCCATTTCTTATTTCACGCTAAAAAAAAAACTCTCCTTAAACTAAAAAGGAGCTTTAAAATGCTGCACAGCAACCACCTCCCTAAAAAAGCAGCTGTTAACGCTTTGCCGGTTATAACCCGTGTTTGCACAACCTGCAGGTGTGAATGGGTCCGACCCCACCCAGCTCCAGGCTCAGCAGGTGGACTAACTGCCACACAAATAAAGCTGCCTATTCAAACATGGAGACATGTGGAGTTCCTGTTTATTCCGGCCAGGAGACGCTGCAGCGTCTGCACCTTTGTCTTTTCTGCTTCCCTACGTTCAGCACCTGCGTTGCCTCTTTAGGTTCTGGTTTGATATCAGTGATGAGCTGCTTTGTTGGATGATAGTAACAGTGTGAATAAAGTCCTGCAGGTCCAGCAGAGGCTCTGACCCCAGCCCAACTGGCTGAAGGAGAAATACCACATCCATCAGCACCGCTGCAACTCTCCTCTCTCTTTACGCGGGTCTGTCCTTCATCCTCCTCCTCCTCACCATCCTTCTCCTCAGGACTTAATGAGTGAAAAGAAGAATTGCCCTCGGGCTGCGGCCTAACACAATCACGGCTTGATTAATGTGAAGGACCTGAAGTGGCCCCGTCTTTCCGTCTCTGTGGTTTTAACCCTTTTTAAAAAGTCAGAGGAAAAGGTTACTGTAAATGTCATAATGAGAGTTTCACAACCCCCCTGGCCGCCCAGCTCTGAGTAACCCACCGTTAAATGTCATTCTCTTAACATTTTGTCATGTTTTGCTCCAGAGTGTTTCCTTGCAAAAAGTTCAGGTTTTAACATTTCAAAGCGATCCTCTTGCTCTTTTTTCCTGCCTGAAAGTTTCCCTCACATCTTTTACACCTGCGCGTTGTTAAATCATGACTCGGGTGTCGACAGCCCCCCAGTCTTTTTACTCCCCCCTCAGTTCAGTTGCACTCTGCTGAGGTTCATGTGAACCCTCGCTGCAGCGAGGAGACAAATGTATGCGAGGGTTCACTCGCTATGTTTCCAAAAATGTTACGCTAACGGTGAGAAAAATGGCCAGAATTCTTGACATTTCTGCTCGTTAACGCAGCGACGAGTTTAGACTGTTACACTTAGCAGAGCTCAAAATGAGAAATGGCAACAAAGGAGAGTTTTATGAAAGACAGCCTTATTTTTAATTATATTAAAGTGTATTTCTAATTTACACTTTTCTAAATGAAACCAAAAGCTTGAGCAGAATTCTCAACTGAAAAAAATATGACATCATGCGGACTTTAGAGAATAATCAGCAACTACAGTTGTTGTTTACTGGACTGGACCGGAGTGCAGCTTTTATACATTATTCCACTCTGTAAAAAAACAAAAAACAAAACCCTGATTTATCTCTGTGTTAACACACACCCTGCACTATCACACACAGACGCTAAAGTACACACAAACACTCAAATGCAGTCTAAAGTGGCTGCTATTTTTGTCAATAATTGCATCTGCCTGTCAATTTTCCCCCTGATGGCATAAATGCCTGTGAAGAGAAACCACAATGATAAAACCCAACATTACCAGCCCTCACACGTAGCAGCATTTCTCCCATCCTTTTATTCCTCCACGCTCATTTCTACAGTCTGACACCTCCGTCCGACTGTGCTCTTCAGGCTTTCACACTCGCTGCTCTGTGACCTGCCCGGAGGTTCTAATCTCACCCACCGCCATCACACTAAGAAATACAATCTCTTGCTCTCCTTTGTTTAGAATTACACAGACTCGTCCTTTTTTTCAGTGTTTTTGGCAGCTTTTTAAATGTTCCCTTTTGCTAATTTAATGGTCTGCCTGCAAAGAATAATTGAGAATCGCTTCACGCTGACGGGCTGTGCTAAGCCTCGTGTTGTCTGAGCTAATCCTGGGAAGACATTTAAACTCATGGTTCACTCTAAAATGCTAAACAGAACCAAAATGGCAGCCCAGGGCGGTCACTGAGGATTTTTGTGCACTCGTGGGTGTGGAAGATGCAGCTTGTGGTGTGTGTGTGTGCGTGTGCAGGGGCTCTGATGTGGTAGAACATACAGACATGGGAGCGAAGCTGATTGGCTGCACCTGAATGAATCTTCAGGTGAGCCGGAGTGACATGTTAATTCTGCATGTTCATGTTTGTCAGTCTGTTAGTAATGAGAGATGAGCAGTTTTAAAGATCCAGTGGGGATTGTCTGTCACCATCTCTTGTCAAAAACCAAATATATTACACCTGCTCAACATGCTCAACCTCTGCTCACAGCACAACTGCGTTCTGCAGCACTCTTGCAATCTTTATTCTCACCACTAGAGGGTAAATGGTGCCAAATCGTCCAGACTTAGGAATTAAAAAGAAAGGCCAGATGAGGATCAAATGTTCTGGTCCCAGATCTGATGCCGACGGCAGGAATATACGCGCAAGAGCTCATCATGTGTAAAATGATGCCTTTCATCCGACCTTCTTCATCTGCATCCGGCTTGTACAGAAGCTTTAAAGATGTTCATTTCTATCCCCCAAAAGCAGAGCGTTCCAATACTACTAAAACATCAATGTGAACACTTCCCAAAAAAAAAAAAAAAAAAAAAAAAAAAAAAAAAAAAAAAAAAAAAATTAAAGTGTTGGTGCGGCTTTTTAAAAGTTAATGAAATTCCAGCCACATTCTGGCCAGTTTTCCTGAAACTGCAGACCCACCTCGCCAACACATCCGGAGGAAATCAGTAAGAATTTGGGAGGTAACAAACGCATCTTTTCTTGTTATTGCACTTTAAAACATCGATTCAGGTAATGGCAAATTGATTTTCCATTTCACTGTAAAGGAAGCAATCTTGGGTCCCTGGAACGGCGAGCGCTCCTCTCCCACTTCAGCAACCGGTGGCCATACGGGCAGCGTGGTGTGTGCATGAGCTCACTCATAAATGACTGTGTATGAAAGGCAGAGAGAGGGAAAAAAAAGCATAATCTGCCGGTAATGGAACACGAAACCAAGCAGAAAATTGCAAAAAGAAATGACTCAGAGGGAGGGCGTCAGCGCTGATGAAATAAAGGCCTTCATGTGATAAAGGCATTCAGGAGGCCCCACGCCCACTGGAATCAGCATTGTGATGCGTTTACAGGAGATAAAGCGTCGGCACACAAATCACAATCACGGAAAATCCTCCCGGTTGCTGATTGAGTCCAGCGTGCACGGACGCCACAGCCGCCCCCCAGCAGAGTTAACGACCCCACTTTTCATTCTAAAACTGACATCAGACAAAAGATTAACAGGTTTGTCTGTTGGCCGAGTTGCTGCAGCGGCGACACCATCGCATCAGCTGACCCTAAGACCGTTACGACTGCAGCTCGTGATGAGTCCTTTTAAAACCAGCGGCTGAGCCCAACCTGCGGCTGGTTAAGAGGATTCAAACAATCCGCCAAACTGAGACGCGGATTTTTCAGGGTTTAATTTCTTCTAATTTGAAATAGTGACAGAATGACTTGGAATATTTGAGTGATAGTTTGAATTTCTCTGTGTAAAAAAGTCCTGAACAGTGAAACTCCTGACTTTAAAGCAGAGAATCTGTTCTTTGATCTCCCCATGATGGCGTAAACCTCATAACAAAAGTACACTAGATAGCCATGCAGCTCATTTCCCACATATTGTGATGCAGACTTGTAGAATAGTAAATATATGGACAGTAGTAACACAAGGTTACATAACAGGTATGCAGGTTGCTTTATGATCAAAGTCGGACGCGAGCAGATAAACGAGGCACAAAACCAAACATTCAGAAAGTCAAACTACCAAAGTACTGAGAGGTATCAGACACATTTCTGAATTTTGACGTTGTGATCTGTTCCGATCACATCTGCCTTCTGTCCTCGCTGCTGATAAAAACATCTCTCCGCATATATTTTGAAAAATACTCACCCGTGAGTTTATATTTGCTCCTCAGACAACAAAATGTTTCCCTTCCATTTTCTCGATTACCGTGGTGATGATTGACGAGTCATGTCTGGTCAGAATGGGTTCCCGATCCGAGCCTTCAATCTTTGATTCACTTCAAACTAAAAACAGAGGAAATAAAGTGAGAGAGCGCCACCTGTAGTTAGTCTGTCCAAAGGTTAAACACTGGGAGCTACATTTGTAGGCCGTCTCCATCAGTTTTGGGGTGCGATGCTATTACCTTGCCCACCATGTGGTGTCTCTGCTCCTTTCACCCCCTGGTGTCTTCAGGGCTGATGGGGGCAGCTGCGATTGGTTGGGCGGGCGGATGGGGGTGATTGCCCTTGGCCGCAGCCACTGCTGTGTCTTTACTAAAGACTCCCAGCTGTACTGTATGAGCATGCACGTGTGCGTGCGAGCGACCTACTGCAGCTTTAATAAAGGTTAAAAAACAAACAAGGAAAAAAAAGGATTGTTTTGCAACCATCTGGCTTCTTTACAGCAACGTACAGCTCACACCGTCCCAGCGGGCCCTTGCTCTGCCAGCCGGCCCTTCAACTGTGTGTGTGTGTGTGTTTGTGTGTGTGTGTGTGTGTGCGTGGTCGAGCGTGGATAAAATCTTCATTTTGATCCTGGAGAAAGAAAGGGAGAAGGAGCAAAAAAGGAGGTGAGGGAGTAAAATATTGATGAGAAAATGAGAAAGGCTCAAAAATAGAGCAGCTCTGAACCGTGCACATCAGATCAGCGCGTCGCGTACACGCGCGCCTTTGTGCCAAACTATGATTCAGCGCAAAAATATCATACACTTACCAGAAGAGTTTTCAATGCAACTTTATTTAAACAGCGTCTGTTACAGTTGGTCGGTTTTCAGAAACCCCGACTCGAGGAAAGCTCGAGCAGGACCAGGCTGGTACGGAGGGACCCTCCTCCTGATGGCTGCCCCAGTAGAGGAGGAGAAGAGGGGCAGGGAGGGTCAAAAGAGGCAGGGAAAAACTAAAACTGGGCCTCAGTTCAGAGGCAACAATGGCAACAAAAACGATGGATCAACCCGACAGTCAGGTGACCTTTAAACACACGTTAACAGCACTAAAAGTACAATTAAACACAATGTCAAAAAGACAAAACGTACACTCGATTAGATTCGGGGACAAAGGCTGCCCTCGCTATGAAATAATGAATATGTTTGGTGAAAGCGCGGCCGGGCTGATCAGATTCTCCCTGGAGCTGTCATCCGGGGATCTCGCCGGAAAGCAATTACCAGCAAGTGTGAGCCTTCAGAGGAACGCTGCAGAGAAAAGGCATCCTTCCTGCTCTTCCTCTCTCTCCCAGCACTGATATTAGAGTCTGACGGTTGGTCAGGCGGTTTCAGAAGAAAACTCACCTCATGATTAAATCATTATGTTCACAAAGTAACAATCAGCACAGGGGACTGATCTAATTAGATGCTACTATTTCACTTACAAAGGAGTGAATTGCTTCTCCAAACCAGACCTGATGTTCGCTGTTCTGATTCAATATAATATTAAAAATGTCTGATACACCTACAGTTGGCAGGGAAAGGCACAATAAAATACGCTGATGTTTATGAAACAGAGCTGTCATCAAAAAGTGTCGTTAGAGAAACTTCTGTTAAATAATTTCACCAGGAAAACAGCTAACTCAGCTTTATTATTACAGTATAGTATTATATCATTTATTATCATCATTGACCAGTCAGGAGTCTTAAGAAAAGATGAAACTATTTAAAACATTTGAAATATTCAGAACTCTGTCACAAACAGGTCTTAAACCTGTTAAGATTTCCATCTTAACCAATCTAACGTCTCCTTTTCTAACCAGATGATCAAAATGCTGGCGTATAAGTGTTATAACACTTAATACAAAAAATAAACAGAAAAACTAAAGCATCCTGGCAAACCTAAGGACAATAAATTAAACGTGCAGTTATCTGTGTTGTGTTGTCATGGAAGCAGAGATCGTACGCTGGAGGAAACTGATGGATCTGATGTAAATTTTTTTTTTTCATTTGTCTCTTAAGCATTTTTAACTCAAAATGTCTCCAGGACCATCGACTTCAAGCGCGAATGATTCCTCACCATTCAGATGGATTCTGACGCCCAAGCCGGCTTGTTGAGCATGCTTGTGAAGGATCCTGGTAGAAGACTGGTTACCTTAGCAACCCCGTATCCTTTGGTCTCCGCGTCCCTGTGAGAGAACGCTGGAAACGTGAGGGCAGGTGTGATGGAAGGCAGGTCAGTGGACTAAGAGTGTGTTTGCATTAATAATGCAACATGTGGCAGAAGTTAGGAGTTTGGAGCTCCTCCCATCAGCTACAGCCGTGCCGAATAGAAGCCTGGAATTTTGCATGTGCCCAGTGGAAGTCTGGAGCCCTCCGCGGCGCTTTTACGCCACCATAAATCAGACCCTTTCACAGACTCGCCACCTGGAAAACAACTGATAGTGGAAGAAAAAGGGCCCCAAAGAGCAATTTAACAAAAGATCAGGTCTAATGAAACAAGAGGGGGGAGAGAAAAAGCAAAGAGGTTAAGGAAAGAGCAAGAAGAGGGCACTGATATCAAGCACTGCGTGCATGTAGGCTTTTAAGAATCATTTATATATATCTCCCATCCAGCCGAGTTGATTGTTATTCTGCCCTTTCTGCTCAGAATATCAAACAGGCAGCCATAAAACAAGCATGTTCTGGTTTGGAGCTTCAGAAATCCGTCCATGAAAGCTCCAAGCTGCAAACACCCTCCTGTGAACCGCCCTTTATGCCAACACGCTTTAAATTTAGTCTGCGCTCTCCTGACACGGCGACTTCACAGGCTTTCTGGGGGGAGAAGCTAAAAGTGTAATTAAATCTAGACAGATGCTACGAGAGCAAACGCCCGCTAAATGGTGGCCTTGTCTACCCCCGCCTGGCAAACCGTCAACCTATCACCTCTATTTGTATATAATAAGATGTTAGAGGCAGTGACAACATAATGATCAGTCATCAGGAGGAGGTGGAGGCTCAGAGGGAGGAGGAATGTCAGAGGCAGCAGCGATCGAAAGGCCGTCTGACTTGGAGGACTCCAGGGAACTTTGTTCGGATTCTAAAACAACCTGTTGTGAGCTGATTAGTGTCCCAACAGCCGCAAAAAGATGCTTCACTGTAACCGTTTTCCTTGAAGCGACGTAATTCCAGACTGGGAAGGTTGAGCCTCACTGCTTCTGACTGCGCGTTTAATTTATAAGTTTATAAGTTTAACTTAGGGAACACCCACAAGAGTGATTCCAATTAATTAGAGTTTTTCTTCGGGGGTGCAGGCCCCTCCAGCTCAACGCTGCCCCTCCCCTGTGTTTTTATTGCTGTTTTTCCTGACGCCATGCCATCGAGCCAGGCACTTAGGACTCACAGAAGCAGGTTTGTTTCAGCTACTGGAGTTTGATAAAGCAGTTATAGCTCAGACCCTGCGTCCAAGGTCAGCTGCTCTCAGGTGAGATGTCCTTCAGACATGGCAGCAGCTCGTACTCCCGACCTTATGACTACGGTACTTTAATACTCTCCAGGTTCTCCAGGGTTTCAGATTTGAAAACTATTGAATTTTCAGGGGTTTTTTTAAGCAATTTTCCAAAGACAATTTAAACTAAGGGAATAATATCAATATATTTGTCATAACATGAATGATGACAAGAAGATTAAAGTTTGGGATGTAATAAAATGACCTTCTGTGAAACAGATTACATGATTATTGTCAGATTTCTGAAGATTCATCAAGTGATCGTGTAAACAGCAGAAGGTCCATCAGGAGCGGTATCTAGAAGAGGAGGAGAGGAAGCTTTGCAGCTGTCTGAGCTCCCATATCAGGACATCATTCTCCTGTGACCTCAGAGCCTCACATCTCTCCACACGTATGTCTTCTGAAGGAAATCCCATAAATGGGCTAAAACTGAACTAAATCTGAGACCAGAACACTGCTAATTTTAAAAAGTCAGACGTCACTTTGACATTGTGAACTTTGAAAATGTCACTTCCCTGCATCAGCTGCTCCGTGCGTGATATGATAAAACGCTGACTGATCTCTACTGCATCTTTTCACCATCAGGCTACGGTAAATGTCGGCGGAGCCAGGAAACATGAAAACACCCTCCAGTACCTGACGTGCCTTCACGGTTCCTTTCCTTTAAGCAGGACTTGGGGGTGAAGAATGTGCACAGTTTATATTACCAAAAGAAAATAATTTTCTGCTTCAGCAGCTGGATGTGTGCAGCCTGCAGCAAGGAACCGCAGAGACCCAAACGCACAACAAAATACATCGGTGTTATCAACACACCCTTTTCCTGACGCCATTGCCGTATAGTGCACGTTAATGTGCTGATCAGCATTTTTACACCCTCTGAAGACACTTTCAGAACTGATCCAAGGAGGATTTTTACATTTGCATGCGCCAAAATGCAGCAAAGCCAACGCTCGTGAGCGGAATAAATGAACCAGTCACAGTCCGACACAAGAGTGAGGCCTCGCTTAATTATTCACATTGGTCAATAAGCAGCCGTAAATCTATTTTTAATTGTGTTTGTCTGCCGTATTAATCACACTCTGGATTCCAGGCACACGTCCGGGTGAGCCGCTGCGAGGGAGAAGGCCTTTAGGAAGAGAAACGAAGGACAGATGATGGAGGATAACGACTAAGGCAGGAGAAGAGGGGAAAAGCTGAGATAGAATTTTAATCTGCATTATTACACTTTTACAATCAGCCAGTTTATTCAAAAACTCTCTGTGCGGTCCAGCTGCTCACTAATGACTCACATTTTGATTAATACTAACTTCATAATGAACATTACTGTGTGTTGGTCTGTAGATATTTGATTTATTTTACTCGTTCCACACAAAAAAAATCCCTTTGTGGTGGATTTCTTTGTATTCCAATCATACCAAAATACTCTTGGAGAAGTAAAAGTTTTGAAAAATCAAATAAAGGCCAGAGCGTGATTCACTTCTATCTTTTAACAGGAAGAAACCTTGAGTAGAACTCAGACTTTACATGTTTATTTCCAACGTCGAAGCACGCAACAATACTACAGATACACAATACAAGAGCACTTTAGCACCAGTCTGAAACCAACGCTGATCCCAAACGTGATCCTGTATGAGCAGAACTGGTATGGGGGTACGACGCACACATTCACAGTGCAAATGGTCAATGGGCATTATTGTTACTATAGCAACAATAATGCTGTGATGTGATCCGTCAATCAAAAGGGGCCCCAGGAGGATTTATGGCATTGCTGCAGAATGAGGCCATGGAGCCAGAAAGTCTCTATCTGATCATTTTATTGATTATTGGAGCGTTAAAAAGAGCTTCAGCAGTGAAAAATGTATTTTGTCAGCAGAGAGAATTAACAAGTACAGACGGTAGACGCCACTTCATTAATCACTGGAGGGCTGCATTAATCTGGCTGAGCTCAATGAGGGCAGAAACGTCATCGATATCTTATTTGCCTTTTAAAAAAAAACAAAAAAAACAGCTGCGTCAATTCCTCCTGGTTTCCCAGCAGCGTTAAATTGGATTTGTGAGAAAAAGCTGATAGTTTTGCTTCGATCTGGTCGCGGTTGAGTCGTTGGCAGTTAACACCCTTGAATGGACGGAGGTCCTACCTGAGCGACGCTGCTGCTGATGGACCGATGGCTCCGGACCGCTACACTGCTGCTCTAGCGGCTGGCTGTGGAGCACGAAAGACTCCCCAGAGGCTGGGCAGCAGAGAGAAGGTTCAAAAAGACCAATCCTGCAAAGGCCGGGCCCCTGTCTCCCAGTTAGGGCGCATCTCCAGATGGAAAAACCTAAAAAGTTACAGTTCATTATCCCTTTGTTGTCCTTCTAAAGATGAGTCAATTTGTGGTCTAATGAACTCTTGTGCGGGCTGCTTCCATTATTTAGCCTTTTAGCTCTTCTTCTATGGTGCTCCCTGTATGGTCCATCCACTCCCTGTATGACCGGTGTCAGAGCTTGGTCTGCATTGCTGTCAATGTCAAACTCGTTTCCGGTGAGGGTTGGACTCCGCCAGGGCTGCCCTTTGTCACCGATTCTGTTCATAACTTTTATGGACAGAATTTCTAGGCGCAACCGTGGTTTTGAGGGGGTCCGGTTTGGTGACCTCAGGATCGGGTCTCTGCTCTTTGCAGATGATGTGGTCCCGCTGGCCTCATCAGTCCGTGACCTCCAGCTCTCGCTGGATCGGTTCGCAACTGTGTGTGAAGCGGCCGGGATGAGAATCAGCGCCTCCAAATCTGAGGCCATGGATCTCAGCCGGAAAAAGGTGGCGTGCCTTCTCCGGGTCGGGGAGGAGATTCTGCCCCAAGTGGAGGAGTTCAAGTCCCTCGGGGTCTTGTTCACGAGGCCTGGTAAGGCCTCGGGATCCCCCCAGAAGAACTGGATAAAGTGGCTGGAGAGAGGGAAGTCTGGGCTTCCCTGCTTAGGCTGCTGCCCCCGCGACCCAACCCTGGACAAGCGGAAGATGGATGGATCTATGGTGCTCACTTTTTCTTTTCATACAAACTCGTCTTCCACTCTGCCCCATGTGACCCTCAGGAATCACTTACTGGCGCTTAGATGTGCGTTAACTGCATGACACTTTAAGGTGCTGGGGGAAGAGATGTCACACCGCCTAAATCACTCTTCTCCGGGATTTTATCACCCGGCCACGCGCAAATCTGATCTGTTGACCAAACGTCAACCTCTTACATGGAGCGCAGGGAGGTGGTTTCCATAGTTATGGTCATCCAACCCATCCATCACAGGTGCCGGCGGGACACCTGTGTGGAGAGCCTGGGCTGAGGACAAGAACGCTTTCCTGTGTGGGGGGTAAAAGACAGAGGCAGGATATTTTTTACTGAAGAGGAAAGAGAAGAAGAAGAGTAACAGCTGTTTGGTGTTTTAACTGTTTATCCCCGAAGCAGCGCCCCTCATCATCATCAGAGCCTGTTAGTGACACTTTTAACAAAACACTGCACCCCCCCCAGCCAGTCGCCATAGTAACTGACTGCCTCTTCCACGACTGGCTTGAATTTTGCGGGGAAGCGTGACCACCTGTCGCCATCATCAGCGGCTTGCTTTGATTGGCCGTCAGCGTGTTGGACAGAGCAGATCAGAAGCTCCTCTCCTGATACCGGGAGAAAAAACACTGTAGGTTTTTCTTCATCACCCATATTCAGATTTTGGCAGGAAACCTACGCGGTCTACATCCTCCCTCGGGTTCCATCTATTTTGTCCTCACGCGCCGACAATCCTGCAGTTCTTCTCCTCCTCGCCTGCTCTCCTTTGTCTGCTCCCGGGCTGCTGGGACCCCAGGGTTCCAGAAGGCCTGTACCGTCTGATGCCTCCATGTTTAATTCTCTCCAGCACAGCTCTCCTGCCATCAGAAAACAGCTCATCCTTCCATCATCATTATTCACAGGGTGTTGCACATGCAGAGAACCGTCTATAGAATCAAACACACACATTGATCTATTATTAATTATTGGAATCAGCCGGGCTGTCCACCGGCGGTGGGGGTGAAAGTGGCGCATCTCCAATGCAAATCAAGCCATTTCGTCAGTGCCGTCAAATCAGATGTCATTCTTGGCTCTCAGTCATGCCGTGATCGGCCTCATTCTGCCACATTTCAACTTCAGAGAAGGACCTTGAACTGCTGGCAAAATGTTTCACTTTGTTTGAGAACTTGAAGAATTCAAAAGGGAAGTTGTGACGCAAGTGGCGACTCTGAGCTAACGCAGAAATGTTCAGTATGGATTACTTCTACAGGGAAATGGTTGTTAGTCGTTTATAATTAAACTTATTTGTCTAAATTCTCTCTTTAGCAGCAGTTAGCTGGTGGGGAAATCAATATTAGTGAACTGATTTACAACATTTTCTTCACATGAGTTGTTGCTGTTAGTGGCTGCTCAAAATGAGATGAACATCTGCTGCCTGGAGCCACGTTTCCCTCGACTCGTGCCAAGAAAATATCCAGCTGAGTAGAAGAATAACAGCAAAAGCACAGCGCTAATAAAATTTTAGAGTTGCATGTCACAATAATCAGTTCATTCATTTAGCCTAATTGGCGTATTTAACTGCAGCGCTTTAGCCTGGTCTGTGCGACCGAAGAAAATTAGATCACATCCTCAAATCTGGCTACCAACAATTGTTACAAACACAACGGAGAAAGAACATTCCTGCAAGGCTGCGGTTAGCACTGTCACTCCTTATCCAGACCAGATGGCTTCATTTTTATGAAACATGCACAGCTGAGGTCGGAACTCTGGTCTATTTTTAGCCTCTGACTAAAAACTACTCCGGCACCAAACTGATCCCCGTTAATCTTGAGAGAAGCGGAGGTAGTGGTTTTAAACAATGACTGAAATATTAATGTACTAATGTGTGGCCTCTCCACATCAGGCCTGAACAGGCTAATTCTGCAGTAGCTGCTGGAAACACTGCAGAAACATGACCCTGATCCTTTATTTCCATTTAAAGAAAGAAAATGAACGCGCCATTATTCCTCTTAACCCAATCCTCACCCCCTCTCTGTGCTGCGTTCATGTTCCTTTCTTTCCTTCTTCCTGGCAGCGCTGGAACGTTCTCTACGTGCTTTGTGGAGAGAACTTCCTCCAGAGTCCAAGGCTGCTGGTCAAAGAAAGGAAAACAAAGAAGTTTGGGCTCACATAATGTTAGAGCGGCAAACTATTTCCCAGCATTCAGTGTGTTTAACTGAATGATGCGGGAGCAGCAGGACGGAACGTGCAGCTTCCTGTCTTCTGCGCTCACACTGCAGACTTGGCTCAGCGCTCGTAAGCGTGAGTTAAACGCCGTTTCAAAGAGATCCTGTCTTGAGAGGAGGAGACGGTTGTAAGATCCTGGATCAACTTTCTCCCTGGGGGGTCTCACTCTGCTTTCACCTCCTGGATGGGATGCGATGGAGGCTCGCTGCCTGCACAGGCAGCCTCGTCAGACAGATCAAATCAGGGGTTCTGAAACTGACCTGGAAGGGAGGGGGTTGATTAGAAGAAGACGTTAGAAATCCTGCAGGTGTAAACAAGAACCTGCAGTTTTTCCCATAGATGTTAGCCAGAATGCTAACAGAATCGATGCTAACAGAATCGATGTCATTCTCACACCTTGAAGGCAAAAACCAATAAAATCAAAGAAATTGTGGGAGGGTGAGTGCACGTGAAGGCAGAGATTCAAACAGAAGAGAGCTTTTTACTCTCAACAAGACAGCAAGATACAGTATGTCAGCAGCTCTTCAGGAGGAATATTAGATATGAGGAGATGTTCAGAAGAGATTTACAGGCTGCTGATGGTCACGATGAAAAGTCAGCACGAACCTGAGACAAAGGTTGGACGGAAGCCTTCAAATCTGCCGCTGAAAACGCATTTCAAGTTCAAACTAAAGAGATCGGTTTGGTTTTTTTAACACACATCTTCACTTCCTGTGAGAGCTTTGCATTTGTGCCTGCTCTAAATGCGATTTCGAAGGCTGTCTAAAGGTGTCGAGGATATTTAAAAATTACTTCAGAGATTTGAACCGACCCTGCAGCTTTAGGTTTCTGTCAAAAACGGTCAACAACCTGGATGGGACGCTGAAGGCCCTTTGTCGACGCGAGTGCTTTGAAAAGCTGTTTTAAACCTCAGATGCCCAGAAGGGCCTTTCTGTTTCAGTCAGCGTTACAATGACTTTGTTTCAATTCCTGTGGATTTTACAGAGAAAAAAAAAAAACTTTGTCTGAAGCCACTTTAGCCGCACACGAATCACACAGAGACCGTTGATTTGGGTCCAATAATCTTACGCCTGCCCATCAATTGTCCTCTGACTGTTCACTTTAGCTTAACTTGCCTAATCAATAACTTCTCAAAAAAGACACAAGTTCCAAAAACAGACAGAAAATGAGTTTCTTTTTTCAAAAAGTGAAAAAAAAATGTCATTCAAGTGGCGTCAAGACTTTTGTCTGCAGAGACAAAAGCAGAATAAGTGGCTCCGGGAACCTGCAGTCATCACCGCATCATTAACTTCATTATGAGTGCAATCAGAGAGAGAGAGAGAGAGACAGAGAGAGAGAGGAGGGGAAAAAAAATCACATTAGCAGCAATTTGACACAAAATAAATCAGAGCCATGGATTTTTTTTTCCCACCTCCTGCAACCTAGCTGTCAAAAATCACTTCCAGAAGGTGATGAAGGCGGAAACCTCAGAAACAGGAAGATGCTGCTGGCTGAAAGGGTCAGGGAGCGTTTAGAACAAGTGGCTGAGAGAAAGACAGAGACAGAGAGACAGACAGAGAGATAGAGAGGGGAAAACAGGAGTCGTTTCGGTGCCGTTACCCTGTTTTTATTTCAGGTCAGAAAGGTCAGAAACACAGGCAACACACCTGCTCCTCCTCATCATCATCGGCTCCACGAGAACTCACAGCGAGCACGTAAACACACGGCTGGGGGGGGTGATTCATAGACATTATTAGGGGGATACAGAGGAGGTGCGTTTATGGATGGGATGTCAGTCCTGGTGGTCCATCCCACCGAAGGTCCCTGAGACGGACACGAGCAACAGAGGCTTTTCTACAAAGAGGGTGTGTGTGTAATGTGTGTGTTTCTACATGTTTGAACATTGAACTGAGCCGTTTTAGTGCCTAGGGGCCTGAATCTGCAGCTGCTGATAAACGTCTCCACAAACCCGACTGTAGGACTCGCTGCAGCTCCTCAGATCTCAGTCCAGCCTAATGCGACTCAGCGTCTCATCGGTACTGCGGCTGCGCTCCAAACACTCGCACACCTGGAGCCTCCTCCCCCGCCTCACAGCCACTTCTTGAGAACAGCCAGCGCCGAGTTGAAGGTGAACTGCGCCGGGTGGGTCCCGCGGTGAGCCAGCAGCAGGGAGCCCGCCTCGGGCCCGTGGCCCGCCGCCAGCAGCTCGGCAGCGGCTCTCTCCACGTCCCAGCCGCCCTCCTGCTGGTGCGCCAGCAGGTGGGAGCTGAGCGAGGGGTACAGGGCCGACGGGACGCAGCCGACGAGGAGCCCGGCGTCGAGCAGCGAGGAGAGGAGCTCTGCGTCGCAGGACTCCGCCGTCTCCTGCAGAACAAGAGGAGAAAAGGGTTT